>JAEIGR010000008.1:1200000-2400000 GCA_018904305.1 Scaptomyza montana | reverse complement strand
TGCACCATCATTGTGGGCGTTGTTAACTTTGCGGCAACATTTATTGGCATCCTGTTGATTGATCGTGCTGGTCGTAAAGTGAGTTTCACTAAGAAATCCTTAGAAATAATGATTTACATTGAATTTTTGTCTCCTTGTAGATTCTGCTTTATGTTTCCAATTTAGCAATGATTGTGACATTGTTTATATTGGGCGGTTTCTTCTATTGCAAATCGACTGGCATGGATACATCAAATGTGGGCTGGTTGCCACTGAGCTGCTTTGTCGTCTACATTCTGGGCTTTTCCCTGGGTTTCGGCCCTATTCCTTGGCTGATGATGGGCGAGATTCTTCCAGCCAAGATTCGTGGCTCGGCGGCGTCGGTGGCCACCGCCTTTAATTGGTCCTGCACGTTTGTGGTGACCAAGTCGTTCCAGGACATGATAGGTACGCAAGAAAATAAATACCTATGGGGATTTTCTACAAAAAAAATTCCTTTCTAATACTTCAACTTATTAATCATGAATCTTTTATTTCCTTGCAGATGTAATGGGCGCTCATGGTGCGTTTTGGATGTTTGGCGCCATTTGCTTTATTGGCATGTTCTTTGTTATATTCTATGTGCCTGAGACGCAGGGCAAGACGCTCGAGGATATTGAGAGAAAGATGATGGGTCGTGTGCGACGCATGTCCTCGGTGGCAAATATTAAGCCATTGTCCTTTAACATGTAATTTGGGACACCAAACTAACAACAAGAACAAGAGAGAATCTTGATGCGATCAAACCAAATATTAGTCTAGTGCCTTAGTGCTTAAGTTGTACAACTGTAATGATATCGTTATCGATATTTATTTACCGATAACGATTGTTAGAGCAAGTGCGCGTGGTTTTAATAGCAAACGGCAGCAACAACATAAAAAATATGAAGATTTTCCTTTATATAATTATTGTTATTATGATTATTATTATTTATAATTCTAACTCCCCTCTCAACAAACCTGTAGTTTTTATGATTATGTAAATTATGAGTTTAGCACTAGTTTTGTTAACTAGATCGAGACATTATCAATTTTGTCCATATAGAGAAATGACATATATATTTTTAGTAGATAAGCGGAAAAAAATACAAACTATCCTAAAACAAAATGCCAAAATCACCCACCCTAACTACAAAAAAAAAAAAAATTCAAAACACAGAGAGATCAATTCAATTGGCTATTCGAATATATTAGGCCAGCATGTATGGAAAAATAAAATAAGATGAATCTATATAGAGAATATCAATCGCAGCAGCTGCTTAAGAAAAATATTGTAAAATAATTTAATGAATGTAGTATATAAAGATAAACATATGAATTTAACAATCTTTTAATGTGTCCAACCGGAACCTATGATTTTTATTAAGTAACAACCCTGGGTCGACAACAGTTTTAAATAGCATTTGAATATTTGTATGCGACCTTCAGAATGCATTTTTACAGTTTCACAATGTCGATGCAAATACGTGAGCAATATAGTACCTAGTTGCTGCACATGAGATGAATACGAAAATAGTAACGCTATCAGTTTGTCTGTATTTTCCATATTGATATTTACAAACTATTGAGCAGAGATAATCAAGAGATTAGTTTGTGTGGGATTATCGCCAGTGTTAAATAAGAATCCCGAAACGATCTTTACATTTTAAACATTATTTTTATTATCATTTTATGATGAATCAATAGTACAAAAGGTGAATAGTTACTGCTTTTTGAATGTTAATCTCGCCAAGGCTCAGCTCGCAATTAAGTAGTGTGTTGATTTATACAATTAAATCGCAATATTTGAAAATATTAATTCTAACCGAAAAACATATTCACATTCAATCTTAAATCGACATGTCGAAAGCAATCTGTCGCAATCGAATACGGCCACAAGTTTGGACACAATATTACCCGAGGATCCATTTCCATTTCCTCAAGCCGCACCCCAGCGTCCATCACAACAGCAGCAACAATTTCCGTTTCAGCAGCGACCCAAACAAAAACCACAAAACATACAACTAACACAACAACAATTGCGTTTGTTGCATGACGTCGATGAATTGGATCAGCCGTTATCCTTTCGCCCACTGCTCGACGACGACGAAATCAATGAACCAACACAACAAATCCAACAACCACAACAACAACAACAGCAGCCTCAAAGGAGTTCATTGCGTGCCAGTGGAAGCTTGGAGCTGACAACATTGCCACCGCCACCCACATCTTTGGAGCCGCATCGTGATCGTCAGCAAAGGAGCATAGTCACTGGGTCAAGTGGTAATGAGGAACTGCATCGCAGCAAGCAATCTTTGAAGGGTTCACGCGTCTCCTTCGAGAAACCAGCTAAGCAACAGCAACAGGGCAACAAGGCGGGAGCTACCGCCGAGGAGAGTGACGACGACGATTTTGAGGAGAAACGCATTGGATTCCAACAGCAGAAGGCAACCAGTGTCGATCACAAGGGCATCTTGAAGGATTTGCGGCACATACTTGCGAACGATAATCGTCGTCAGTTTCAAGCAAAGAAACACGTCTCGCTAGATATTAAGGGCACACGGTTTTTGGAGGATTTGCTCAAGGAATCCTCATCGGAGGAGGATTTTCATAAGACACGTCGCGAATTCCAGGGACGGAAGCATCAGAGTCTCGATCCACGGGTCACATTCAAGCTTGACAAAGTATTACAAGGCTCCAGCACCGACAGTGACGAGGAGGGCGATGATGCCGAGCACAAGCGTTTGATACATCGTCCCAAGGATATTACCAAACCACTCATTATTGATCTCAAGGATCTGGAGAGTGAGAGTGACGAGGACTTCACGCTTTCGCGTCAAAATTTCCAACAGCAACGCTCGATCAGCACGGATTCACGCAAGAGGTAGAGTCTCTCTATTCGATTTATATTATTCAACACTATTAACCAGCACTGTTCTTTTTTTTTTTTAGCCGTCGCCTGTACGAAATGGATGAAATGGGCAATAAACGTGGCGATAATATTCGTCATGCAGTTCCTTTTGTACGCCAAATTACCGAGGATGGTAAACCCAAACTGGAAGTTTATAGGCCAACAACGAATCCCATCTATATTTGGACACAGGTAGGTCAAGTTTAAATGACGAACTAGATTATTGGAATCTTTGACATAGCGATTGAGTGTGTTATTGATAACATTATAATGCGAATTGTAGATTGCGTTTTAGTTTCGAAGTTTTTTTCTAGCAAAAAATAGTTTTTGATGATTGATAAGGTTGATTGATTATTTGACGAATTTATTTATAGACTTGAAAGTCAACTAAAGCATTTTTTAGGATATTTCAAACATAATGAGAGCTACCAACTTTAATATAAAACAAGTAAGAAGGCTCTAGTCGGGAGAGCCCTACTAGAAGATACTGGGTTCACCCAGTTGCAATAAATATATTAAATTTATATAAGAATTTGGTAAACTGACTTAACTTCAATCGATTAAATTCGATATCTCCGGTGTTTCTTAACCGATTTGGACGAAATTTTCAGAAAAGTTCTATCGTTACCCATTATTTCAACCCCCATTTTTACATTTTCCAAATTCGATATTTTTTTGTAAAAGATTCCATGTGTATATCGGAAACCAGAATAGTTATCGATAATTTAAAACAAACTTGTTCTGCTTATGGTATAGGAGAACTTATATCCAAAATTTGAATTCTCTAGCTCTTGTAGTCTCTGAGATCCACGCGTTCATACAGGCGGAAAGACGGACGGACAGACGGACAGACGGACATGTCTATATCGTCTCGGCTGTTGATGCTGATCAAGAATATATATACTTTATGGGGTCGGAGATGCTTCCTTCTGCCTGTTACATTCTTTTGCACAAAACCATTATACCCTTTTTACACATTTTATGGGTTAAGGGTATAAAAAAATAATTAAAATAAGATAAGACCTAGATAAAAGTTGTAAGGATAAAAGACTTGAAAAATCTTTAAACTTGAAATAATATTCCATATTCCTAGCAAGTTTAAGACCTAAAGCCTTTTCAAATTCTTGAGTCTTTAGTATCATGTTTTAAATAAGTCGAAATTAATTACATTCATTCCCATACTTTGTTCACTATCAAATACCTCACTTAGCACGTTTCTAACTGGTATTTGAGTTTAAAAATATCTTAAGCTAGCATAAAAATGCTTCAATTGAGTGTTTTCTGTCTGAAAACTTGTTCCGAACACTAGAATAAACGAAATTTTTGTAGTAAATTATTAGTGAAAACTTAAAAAAATGTGCAAAGAGCTTCTTACCCATTCCCATAGGATTCAAATCCAAATTCAAAGTATTAAAACACTCTAAAAAAAATTAGTTAAAAGTTGTATCAAATATAGAAATTCATAAGAAAAATCTATAAATATAATTTTTACTACGTTTTTGCATGTGATATCTGTGCAACGTATAAAATGTTGACGCAGACAAGTCCAAAATTGTTGCCATTGTAGTCTCGTTAAGCGTTACTAAACTGGCGCCTACATATGGACCGAGTACTCTCAAAAGTTCGCACATGAGTGAACTTATTGGGTATGCACACACTCGACTCGTGTCTGTGGGTAATGGCCTTATGAATGGCATTAATATTGCCCATAAAGAAAAAAATATATAAAAAAAAAATTTACAATTCAAGCTCGCATTCATTCTTTAGTGCACAATTTAGAATGCGTAGTTTGTTTTGTGGGCTGTCATTGGGAGCAAAGAGAAAAAAAGGTAGATGCGCGTGGCTGAGCTATTTTCGCACGCCCAGATTGGCATAACCCCTCCCTTACACCCCCTCTACTAATCCATTGCCTGTTTAATTGAAATTGAAACTGAAATAACGCAGTAAGTTAGTTACATACATTATGTCCAGACTAAAAATATAAACACACACATGAGAAAGAGGTAGAAGGAGCGAGTCAAAGGGTGAACCTCAATAACTGATGGATGGATGGATGGATGGAATTTATAAAGTTACCTTTCCTATATACTCTTTGTGGTTAGGTCATTGTGATTTGACCAACATTTAAAAAACTTATCAAACGTTTAATATTCCTCATAAATTTTATTTAAGTCTAATCTATCTATGAAAGTTAGAAAAGATTTGTCTGAGTGATTAGCTGGATAAGAAAAAATATAGTTCCTATCGTACTCGTATGTTTGATAGATGTTTGTTGAACCTAAAAATATTTTAAGATCTTCAGATTCTTTACATTTATGAATGATCTTTTTCTACCTAGAGAGCTTAACCAAAACCCCAGGATACCATTATATATTATTATTACTAGGGCCTTGTTGCACTGCGACCAGATGTTAGGTCTTTTGTGCCGGCCTGTAGGAATTAGGGTAGAGCCTCTATACCAAGGCTTCTAATAAAAGAGAGCACTTTGGTAGGGTCTATATGTTCCCATATCCTGTAGGGGGGGATGAGTTCACCTCCTAGTTGTAAAAGTCGACGTCTGCTTAGCGAGGGGCATTCACATAGAACATGTTCTGATGTTTCAGGCTCCATCTCACAGAATCTGCATGTGTCGATTTCTGAAAGTTTTAATTTCTTAAGGTGATACCTTAGGTTGCAATGACCCGTTAGGTAGCCTGTTAGAATACGTATTTCGTTCTTTTTTAGATTGATGATGCGTTTTGATCGCGTCATCTGGGGGACGAGAAATTGTTTGGCTTGTCTCAGCCCTGCACTGTCGGTCCAGTGGCGACTTATTTCCTTTTCCTCCCATTTCCTGACCAGTTCTCTTTTGTGTCCTTTCGAGAGTCCACAGAACGGTTCAGGGCCGATTAGTGGTGACATCGCCCCGCGTTTTGCTAGGGAGTCTGCTACCTCGTTTCCTATGTGGCCTTCATTACCATTATATAAACTATATTAGAATGAATTTTAAAGATTTTTGCATTAAACCAATCAATATCTCAATCAATAATGTCTTTTGAACGCTACAAGTCGCAAAGAGTATTTCAACTTCGTCTTGTCCTTTAGTTAACAGTTCCTTTCAAATGAAACTGCATATATTCTTTGGTTTGCTTGGGCAAAATGGTGACTTAGTTGCAATTTGCATATTAATCGAGTCGCTTCAAGTTCTCTCATTCAAGAACGAACCGCCGCAAACTGACTTGTAAAGTCTTTGGCGAATAATCTGTGAATCTTCGAAAAGGCACACACGTAACCAGCGTTATAAGCGTGATGTCAATAGCGGCTGCTGCTGCTGATGTCTTAAAGCTGATCATAATTAAAGCAGAGTCTTATACTAAGCTTAAGCTGAGACACATTGTTGTAAACCGAAAAGCGACGCACGGATTGAATTTATTTATTGACTAGCCTTAATCTGTCAGTCTTTGCTTGACAAAAATAAATATGGCATATATTTATGCATAGACACACATATAGGCGTTTTAATTCGTACGTAACTAAAAGTCTCTAAACGAAAAATCTAACGGCCTCTGCCTGAAAATCGAATCGTAAAAATTAACTTGACTGGTTTCAATTTCAGTTCACTTTTGTCCGGCTAAGCACAACAAATGTATTCAATTTAGAATTCCCACATTTCAAATAAAAAGCGAAAACGTTAATAGTGAAAGGCGGCAGTGTTTGCTGTTTGTTTTTGTAGCAAGGTCGCAAACTCTATCTCAATATGAAGATCCTAATGCGTGCGGACACTCATGTGCCCTTCGCGGTGCCAGTGGATGAGCCCAAGGCCAAATGGACCTATTCTCAGGTAGTTTAGGAAACTCAGAAACTTCCTTTGGATTTCTCAATTACATTGAAATCATTTTTTTAACATTTTATATATTTTCTTCTTTTGCAGGTGCTTGCTGCTTTAGGTGTTTCTTTGGGCTCCTTTTCCATTGGCTTTGTCGCCGCCTACACCTCACCCGCCCTAGTCTCCATGACAAACCCCAGTATCACATCCTTCGTGGTGACGCCTCAAGCGGTAAGTTTCAATTAAGAGTGATGAACTTATAAAATTTAAGCTAAAGTTCAGTGCGAAGATTGGAGGAAGAAAATTGATAAGAATTGAAGTTAATGAGACTTGAAATTCGATCGAGGTTTGTGTCAAACAGACAGAAGAAGTGAGAAGAATTGTTGTTGCAGAGAAAAGGATTGAAGTAAATGTAACCTAGGACCAAAATAATCTATGATAACTAGAAAACAAACAACGGATAAAAACTAAAATTCAATTTAAAGTCACATCATACAAAAACCCTAAAATTTCAACTTCTTTCTTTTCAACTTTTAGGCATCCTGGGTTGGTGGAATTATGCCCCTAGCTGGTCTTGTGGGTGGTATTGCTGGCGGTCCATTAATAATGTATCTGGGCAGAAAAACTACGATCTTGACGACAGCCTTGCCATTCATCATAGCATGGCTACTTATTGCATTTGCCGTGAATGTGATAATGGTGCTATGTGGACGTTGCCTAGCCGGGCTCTGTGTGGGCATTGCATCGCTAGCGTTTCCTGTATATCTGGGCGAGACGCTGCAGCCGGAAGTGCGTGGCACGCTGGGATTGTTCCCAACGGCATTTGGTAATATTGGCATATTGGTGTGTTTCGTTGTTGGCACCTATCTGAATTGGTCAATGTTGGCATTCGTTGGCGCAGCATTGCCAGTGCCTTTTCTCATTCTGATGATCTTCATTCCGGAAACGCCACGCTGGTATGTGAGCCGTGGTAAGGAGGAGCGGGCACGCAAGGCACTCATTTGGTTGCGTGGCAAGAAGGCCGATGTGGAGCCAGAGCTGAAGGAGTTGATGCAGTCCCAAGCCGATGCCGATAGTCAGGCGGCAGAGAACTTAATGTTGGAGCTGGTGAAGCGTAATAATCTCAAGCCCTTATCCATATCGTTGGGCTTGATGTTCTTCCAGCAGTTGAGCGGTATCAATGCCGTCATATACTATACGGTGCAAATCTTCCATGATGCTGGCTCCACCATTGATGACAATTTGTGCACCATCATTGTTGGCGTTGTTAACTTTGTGGCAACATTTATTGGCATCCTGTTGATTGATCGTGTTGGTCGTAAGGTGAGTTTCACTAAGAAATCCTTAGAAATAATGATTTTAATTGAATTTTTGTCTCCTTGTAGATTCTGCTATATGTTTCCAATTCAGCAATGATTGTGACATTGTTTATATTGGGCGGTTTCTTCTATTGCAAGTGGACTGGCATGAATACATCAAATGTGGGCTGGTTGCCACTGAGCTGCTTTGTCGTCTACATTCTGGGCTTCTCCCTGGGTTTTGGCCCTGTTCCTTGGCTGATGATGGGCGAGATTCTTCCAGCCAAGATTCGTGGCCCGGCTGCGTCGGTGGTCACCGCCTTTAATTGGTTATGCACGTTTGTGGTGACCAAAACGTTCCAGGACATGATAGGTACGCAAGAAAATAAATATCTATGGGGATTTTCTACAAAAAAATTCCTTTCTAATACTTCAGCTTATTAATCATGAATCTTTTATTTCCCTGCAGATGTAATGGGCGCTCATGGTGCGTTTTGGATGTTTGGCGCCATTTGCATTATTGGCATGTTCTTTGTGATATTCTGTGTGCCTGAGACGCAGGGCCAGACGCTCGAGGATATTGAAAGAAAGATGATGGGTCGTGTGCGACGCATGTCCGCGGTGGCAAATATTAAGCCATTGTCCTTTAACATGTAATTTGGGACACCAAACTAACAACAAGAACAAGAGAGAATCTTGATGCGATCAAACCAAATATTAGTCTAGTGCCTTAGTGCTTAAGTTGTACAACTGTAATGATATCGTTATCGATATTTATTTACCGATAACGATTGTTAGAGCAAGTGCGCGTGGTTTTAATAGCAAACGGCAGCAACAACATAAAAAATATGAAGATTTTCCTTTATATAATTATTGTTATTATGATTATTATTATTTATAATTCTAACTCCCCCCTCTCAACAAACCTGTAGTTTTTATGATTATGTAAATTATGAGTTTAGCACTAGTTTTGTTAACTAGATCGAGACATTATCAATTTTGTCCATATAGAGAAATGACATATATATTTTTAGTAGATAAGCGGAAAAAAATACAAACTATCCTAAAACAAAATGCCAAAATCACCCACCCTAACTACAAAAAAAAAAAAAAATTCAAAACACAGAGAGATCAATTCAATTGGCTATTCGAATATATTAGGCCAGCATGTATGGAAAAATAAAATAAGATGAATCTATATAGAGAATATCAATCGCAGCAGCTGCTTAAGAAAAATATTGTAAAATAATTTAATGAATGTAGTATATAAAGATAAACATATGAATTTAACAATCTTTTAATGTGTCCAACCGGAACCTATGATTTTTATTAAGTAACAACCCTGGGTCGACAACAGTTTTAAATAGCATTTGAATATTTGTATGCGACCTTCAGAATGCATTTTTACAGTTTCACAATGTCGATGCAAATACGTGAGCAATATAGTACCTAGTTGCTGCACATGAGATGAATACGAAAATAGTAACGCTATCAGTTTGTCTGTATTTTCCATATTGATATTTACAAACAATTGAGCAGGGATAATCAAGAGATTAGTTTGTGTGGGATTATCGCCAGTGTTAAATAAGAATCCCGAAACGGCGTCGCATTTATTAGATGAATGCACTCTGAATTGAGTGCCAGATAATTTTTGCTGTTTTCAAATACAATCTATAAACATTTTAAACATTATTTTCATTATACAAAAGGTGAATTGTTTCTGCTTTTTGAAGGTGGATTTTTTTCATAAGTATTTTGATTTAATGAATTTTTTTTAAGAGAAGAAAACGCTTCAGACTTTGTCGTACATTATTGACTTTGAACAAAATGTAACTGCATTGGAATGGAGTGGCCAACATAGAAAGAATAATAACAAAGGTATCTATGTGTGGTTGGTATGAAGCATTGCCAACAAACACAAAAGAAATATGCAGACAGCGTTCAATTAAAGGTGCTCCGTTATCCCTTTCACTGCTTGAATGTGGATCAAAAGCCCAGCTTTACATTTTCCGTAGACCAATTATAAAAAACAAATCAAATAGCTTGCATTTCACAAAAAATAAAGAAAAGAAAAACATTACTGCAGCTACATAGTTACACTGATACACCAGATAAGTACAATAAACAAATATAATATTGGTCACTCACCCATCACTTGGACGCGGCAAATAGCGCAAATATCGCATTCAACATCCCAGCTCCACATTGCGACTGCATTCCATTTCTTGAGCGTGAACATTTTCTCTGGTTTGTTATCATCTGTTGCTCGGTTGTCTACCGAATTTTCTCCATCGTCGGCCATATTTTAAGCACACAATTTAAAATTTAATATTTTGTTCAAGTTGCTGTTTATAGTTAATCGTGAACGCTAGTTTGCTTCTTCTTCAGACAACAGCTGATTGGTGACTGGCCAACAAGCGAAAACGAGTTCCACACTATTTACACAAGACACACACTCACCCTGTGTGGAACATATCAAGACTGGTTTTGCCACAGGGTGTTTGAATACTCATAGCGCGCAATTCAAAGCTGCATATATACGAAACGCTTCAAAGTCTTAGCAATTTACCGCAAACACAAGTCATTACAATTGTATTTTGATTGCAGTTACGAAATACAATCGTGATTAATGTTACTGTTAGCATTTGTGTGCCAGAAAAAAGAGGCCATTAAATAATTGAGCGATCGTATCTCGAACACAGTTCGACTTATGCTTGGATTTCAGCAATAAAAATTAGACACCGCAAGTTGTTGGCAATACACTTGCAATAAAAACACATGCAATAAATCCTACGTGAATCAGAATGGACAACATTTTCAAAAGACTTTATGATGCGGCAGTCAATAAAAAAAATGTTGCGAAAAAATATGCAATTTACCAACTTTGGTTAGATAAACTTTAATTTTGTTATTTACTTCCTGTAATTAGTTTTCAGTTGTGATGCAATACTTGCATAACGAACTGGCCAAGAATACACACAGCGAAATTGCAGACACAACAACAACAGCTCTTAACTGGTTTTTCAGTTGTCAGCTTTGGAGTTTTCAGTTTCCTTTTAATTTGTTACGTTCGCTTTGGGGTCGTTAGCGTTTTGTGGTTCAGTTGCTTTTCACTTTCACTCCCTCCATTCCGTTCCGCCCAATTTAATGCAATTCTGTTGATTTTTTGCTTTTGTTTCGTTTTTTTTTTAGTGTTTCTTTCGCTTATAATTTAAATAAAAAATCCTAACACAATGATACAAATAAAAGTATAACACATTTGGCTTCAAAACTTGTGCGCAAATCCGAAAAGGTGTTGATTTTTACGGAAATATCGCAAGATCTCTGTTTTTTGTTGTTGACCAAGCAGATAGTTAGTTTGTCCTCTTACTAGCTGCTTGTTTGTCTCCTCCTTTTCCTACTAATACTACTCCTCCTTCTGCTCTAACTCCTTCTGCTCCTCCTCCTCCTCCTTGTGTTTGTCACCCGGTCAACGTCCAGCTCAACGTTGCATTTTTGCTTGAATGCGGTAAAGGACTCTCCTGTTCGATGTCCTTGTGCGTGTACTCTGTCACATTCTTTTCTATTTTCTCGTTCTTGTTATTCTTTTGCTTCTTGTTCGTTCGTTTACATCCTTGTGCTCGCTTTCTGTGCTTTCCTTAGTAGTGATGACCGCCATGGTGATGGTAGTCATGATGTTCATGGTGTTCATGATGATCCTCATGATGGTGCTCGTGATGCTTGAAAACTGGCACCTCAACATGATATTTGTGTGGTACGGGTATTTCCTTGTGAATGGGCACCTTCACTTCTGAGTAGATGGGTATTTGCTTCTCAATGGGCACCTTAACCTCATAGGGCACGGGCTTCTCGACGGTGTAATGGATCTTCTTCTCGACGGTGTACGGTTGTGGTACAGGTACCTTAACGTGCACGGGATATGGTTTCTCCACCTGTTAGACAAATGTCGATATAAACATTTTTGAACTATTCCAAGTTATATCGCTTCTAATTGATATTTACCTCAACCTTGTAGGGTTTATCGACTGGCACCTTAACCTCATAGGGCACCTTCTTCTCGACAATAACCTTATACGGTTTCTCCACCTCAACTTTGTAGGGTTTCTCAACCTCAACATCATAGGGCTTCTCCACTTCGTATTTCACCTCATACGGCACCTTCTTGATCACTTCATAGGGTTTGGGCACGGGTATTTCAATTTTAACCTCATGTGGCACCTTCTTAATGACTTCATAGGGCTGTGGCACTGACACCTTAACCTCATATGGGATTTTCTTGATGACCTCATAGGGTTCGGGCACATGGACTTTCACTTCGTATGGCTTGTCGACGGGCACTTTCACCTCATAGGGCACCTTCTTTTCCACAATATAAGGCTTGGGCACATGGACGGGGTACTTGACGTATTCCTTAACATGCACTGGATACTTTTTCTCTACAACGTAGGGTTGTGGGACTTCCACCTTAACTTCATAGGGGATCTGAAGTAGATGGAAAAATTAATAAGCTTTGGAAAGAACACCTTCTCCTTATTCGCTTTTTTTTAAATATTTTTCCTTTCTCCTTGGCTTTATTTTTATTTTTTATAATCGTACCTTCTTTTCAACAGTGTAGGGCACATGTTTGGTCACTGTATAGTGCACCGGAACCTTCTTTTCAATGGTCACCGTCTTGATGTGTTCATGATGATGATGATGCCCATGGTCACCCAGATGTAGGCCACGCTTCTCCACCGTTTTGCCATCATCAGCCGCAGCCTCAGCCTCGGCGGGCTTTGCTGCGGGTTCAGCTGCCTTCTCCTCCTTGACGGCAACACAATTGGCCATTGCCAAGCACACGGCGAGACAAGGAAGTACGAACTGCAAAAAGGATAATGCGGAAATGCAAATTTTGGGTTTTTGTTGCTTTTAAACATTTTCTTCAATCACATCAATACACAGAAATATCACACTAAACACATTCGAATATTCGTGAAGAGCACTAAGCGAATTGAGAGATTTACCATTCGCATTGTTGAGCTGTTGATTTGACGTTTCACGAGGAAAACGATTACTCCACAATATTGTGTGATATACCAATAACGAGATCCAAGTTGGTACTGATTCGTTGACTTGCTGCACAAAGCTTATATACACCAAAAAATTGGTCTATCGCAACGCAATTCACTTACTTCCCCTCCCTGCCCGCACAACTCCATCGACCCCTTTGGTACGACAACAACAAGCTGCGGCTGCGCGCAAGCCACATTCCCAACTTATTGTTGCTGTTATACCCCGTAGTTCACACTTAATCTTTATAGGGTATTTTAAAATGTGTTATTCTATGCAACTCTTTTTATGTGTATAAATATGATCAATTTTATTTATTCTGATCGATAACTTAGTTCGATTTGTGTTTGTAATGCATGACAAATTATTTAAGGTTATAGACTTTTATTTCAATAACTGTTCATATGTGACTACAGCATATCTCCTAGTTAAGCTCTCTCTCGCTCTCTTGCTTGTTGTAAGCTATTACTTTATTTACTGTTGTTGTTGTTGTTGTGGATATGGTTTAGTAATGAAATGTTGGGGAACGAAGTGTGTGTGTGTGTGAGTGTTGTTATATGAGCAACTCGTTTTTCAACGGGATGGCAAACGGACAGCTTAAGGAGCCATATGCATGGTACATACATATGTATATATTATTACAACAAGGTAACCGGGTCGTTATCCTATAACAATAGATAGGAAATTGTTATACAGACCCAAAATAAAAACAACTGACACACACAAGAGCTGCCATGTTTAGTGGTAGATTTAGTTTTTAAAATGATATGCAATTACTGTTTGAATACCCGATTGCCGGTTTTATTCATTGACATCTTTGAAAAGATTTGGTTCCGTTTTTGGATACCTTTTGCAGTCATGTCAACATATGATATGTAAAATAGCAAGGTAGGAAATTATGTAAATCATTTGGCTATTGCATTTCGTGTGCTATTGAAGACTCTGCGGCTTGTGCGTTTGTTAACATAATGAAAATGTGTGTTAAGTGGCAGTAACAATGAGAAGGTTACACACAATGCGTTTCATATTTCATCCAAGATGTCATTTTTTGTTTGTTTATGTGCAGTCTTCAATTTTATGATCGGCGGCTTTGCAATCGATATAACAATGTATCGAGGTCATCAACTGCAAGCTGCCAGTGTTGGATTAAAGAAGCTACCCAAAGGGCAAAGGCGCCACAATAGCTAAAATATATTCAGTGAAAAATTGGCCAAATAATTTGGGACTTGATATGTGTGGCATGATCGTGATTAAAGCCTATACGAGCAGACAGCCTAACTATGCATATGTGAGTATATCATTAGTGAGTGTATCTTTGTGCAATCATAGTCATTAAAATACAAAAAGAAATACACATACATAAATAAATCAGCAACATTTGGCTATTTAAAAGCCAACATGCAACTTACTGTTTGTATTTAAAAGTAAAACAAAATCGAACTTAAAACACATATACATATGCACAAATAAACATGCATACACTCACTCGCATGTGGTATTAGCAGTGCATTAAACAATAATAAAAAAAAAACACATTTTCGTACATACAATTTTTCGAAACTCTGCTAGCAGACGCGGAAGACAGTCGGAGAAAAAGAGAGACGGTGACTGGAATGAGACGCCAAGTGTGGAACGAACGGTGTACGAAACACCAGCAGCAACAACAACAACAACAGCATTTACATGCCTATTCTATTTCATAATCAAATTGTGCGCTATATTTCGCGCACTAATTGCCTATTATTGCGTTTATAATTATGAATTAGAGGCACTAATTCGTTATTACGATTCTTGGTACTGCCATGAGTGCAATGTAACTGCTTAAAGCCATTAACAAGCTGATAATTAGTTTTAACATATGTATAAAAAACTGTCGCTTTGGTCAATGACCTTCAATTAAAGTTTGTGAATGCCTCTCCCTTTGGAAAAGTCGTGCAACTAAAATCTGTAAAAGAAGGGCAACGCTAACCTTGACCCAGTAACTAGTTTTCCCAAAAAAAATACAGAAATTTCTGCTCGACAATTGAGTTCAAGAGATTGTTTTGCCCTTTTTGTTAATGAGAAAACTTCAAGTAGTGCTTGTTTTGACCCTTTTTTTCAAGCATATCATAATTAGTCAAAAACAACAGTTAACTCTCGTATCAAAAATATTGTGCAAAGTATTTGTGACAAGTCCTTGAAAACTGGTCTTCATTTACATAAGTATAACTCTTGGAACTTGGATGAAGATTGTAATTTACATTTAAAGACGGGTAAACTACTTATTATGCAAACAAATACTAAACATTTAAATTTCTTTGTGTGATAAGCTTTTAAATACAAGTGTAACATGTAATTTAATGTTTTAAGCTCTTTTGACTGATCAACAAATAGGTTTGCTGGAAAAAAAAAACTAAATAACTAAACATATAGAAGAAGCAACATTAGTCTTATCCGTCTGAAATGAATGTATGTACTAATTTTTAATACATTTTCGCAATTCAAATTTTTGTATACCGCGAAAACAGAAGAGTGTGGCTGTTTTTAAAGTTCGTGTTGTTCGTCTTTTGCAGCACTGTTGTTTTGTGACTTTTACAGCACTTGTCATTAAAGCGCTGCCGTCTGCTGCTGTCATTTTTATACGCAAGTCATTTTGGCATTAAAAGTCATTGCGGCATTTGGAAATTGGTTTGTTTGACTTAACTATAACTTTTAAAAGAACAGTAAGTCATAAGTTTACACTTAATAACGAAAAATCATCAAACAAAACTTAAACAACTTAATTTCTACCCGCTTGTTAATTTTGCAGACAAATACAGTTATGTTTCTAACACGCTCTGAGTACGATAGAGGTGTAAACACCTTTTCACCAGAGGGCCGCCTCTTCCAAGTCGAATATGCAATTGAAGCCATTAAGCTGGGATCCACAGCCATCGGCATATGCACAAATGACAGTAAGCAAAGGTTTTTCGCATTTGTGAAGATAAGCTATAAACATTTATAATTTTCTAGGTGTTGTTTTGGCTGTTGAGAAACGCATCACTTCGCCATTGATGGTGCCAAAGACAGTGGAGAAGATCGTTAAAGTGGATGAGCACATTGGCTGTGCCACGTCCGGCCTAATGGCCGATGCACGCACATTGATCGAGCGTGCACGCGTCGAGTGCCAAAACCATTGGTTCGTCTACAACGAGTCGATGACTGTGGAGTCGTGTGCCCAGGCTGTATCCACATTGGCCATACAGTTTGGTGATAGCGGTGATGGTGATGGCGCTGCTGCCATGAGTCGTCCCTTTGGTGTCGCCATACTCTTTGCCGGCATCGAGAATGGCAAGCCGCAGTTGTGGCACATGGATCCCTCCGGCACCTATATACGCTATAGTGCCAAGGCAATTGGATCGGGCAGCGAGGGTGCCCAACAAAACTTGCAGGATAAATATACACCAGAGATGACTGTGAATGATGCCATCGATTTGTGCTTAAACACTCTTAAGCAGGTCATGGAGGAGAAACTTAATGAGACAAATGTCGAACTGATGACCATGACAACAACCAAGAAGGAGTTCACTATGCTGCGCGAGGATGAGGTGAAGAAACTAATCGAGGATCTGGTCTAAATGGAATGAAAACCGCATTTTCATAAACAGAACATTTTGGTTAATTAAACTATAAAACATGTGAATAAAAAAAAGGGATTATAAATCAATCTGCTTAGAAATAAAAAATCTAGTGTTTGAAATAGCATTTTGGGATTGTGAAAAAACAAAGTTTTATCAATTTTTGAATTTTATATACAGTTGACTTTATTAATACGTATTGATTTAGTTTTTGTGTATAAACTAACTAAAAACATTTTGGTTTGGGACAAGATCCCTCTACAATGCAATTTTGAAATGTTTGTATATTTATGTACTTATAAATATATATTTATGTGCTAGACATCAACTGCTGAGCAAATCAAACAGCTTTTGGGATTAACTTGGTTAATCGCATTTTAAAGGCAAATCATAAAGAATTTTCATTACTATTCTTTTTTTTCTACATACATACATATTTCTTCTAATTCCATAAACAGACTTTGTTTTGTTTTTCTTTCAAAAATGTGTAATACAAAAATAAAGGGGAAATATTGTAGTGCAAATTAAGGCGTATTATGCAGCTAATAAAATCTAAATATCTTTAAGGGTGTTTGTGTATGTGTTAGTAGTTGACAAAATAGAAAACAAAATGGTTGCATATACATATATAGTATATCATCATAAGGAGTATATAGAGCATTCACAATTGTTTACATCCCACCTAGGTTTGATGTTCGCCGCCATTGTTGGGACTATTTGAAGTTGTATTGGTGTTGTTGCTATTACTATTATTGCGCAACATGAGCCTGGAGAGACTCGTATTTGGCTCACTGAGCGAATAGATTTCTGGCTCAAATACCGGCGGGCATTCCATATTGGGGTAGTCTGGTGTGGCGGCTTTTGAATCTAAAGAATTGGTGTTTGATACTTTTGGTGTTGTTGGCTCCGTTGTGGTTGTTGCTGTTGGAGTTTCAGCACCTGTTGGTGTACCAGCTGCTGATGTTGTTGGTGTTACAGGTGTTGCAACTGTTGTTGCTGCTGCTACTGCTATTGGTGGTGGCGGCGCTGGTGGCAATGGCGGCTGCAATGCTTCCGATGCACACAAATTGGTATTGGAACGATAGCTACGCTGACTATTCGATGTGGGAAAGATGACCTGCGAGAAGATCTCTTGATCACAATCCGCATCCAAATCGATACTACTTGGCGATGGCAAATGATGATTATGATGATGTGGCGGTGTTGGTGGCACTAATGGCTGCTGTGGATACTGTTGTTGTTGCTGCTGATGATGACCAAAGAGAGTGCGATGCAGCAATGGGGAGCCCAAAAAACGATTCTCCTTCGAGGGACGCGTTGGTGTTGCACTCAAATTGGATGGTGGATGAATGGGTGCCGAATTCTTGCGATGAGCATCATATTTTGTGCCCACAATCCTATCACGCAAATCCTGATTGTAAGTTTGACTTTTCTTAATGCTGCTGCTGCTGTTGCTGCTGCCACTGGCAATGGCATCGCTGACCAACGCATGATTCGATTTGGATTTCTTATTCAATGGCAACGTCATGGTCATGGGCGTAAATGGAAAGCGTCTATCGCTGGATGTATTGCTGCTACTCGATTTGTTTTTGCTTTTGTTTTTGCTGCTGCTGCTCGTGTTGCTGGTATTCGAGGTGATGGAGTTTATATCGCTGGATTCTTGTTGCTGCTGTTGCTGTTGTTGTTGTTTCTTGCTGCTGCTCTTGTGCAAGAAACTGGACAAATGTTGGGAACGCAAAAAGTAACGAGAACGCGAGGTTGATTGCTTTTCCTTCTCCTTTTCCAACTGTTGTTGCTGCTGCTGCTGCAGTTGCTGCTGATGTAGCAACAATTGTCGCTCGTATTGATGATTGTTGCTGCTGCTGCTGCTACTATTTCCACTTGTGCTTGGCTCATCGCCAAAGATGAGCTCATAACCAAAATCGCGCAGCTTTTGTCCCTCCTTAGTTCGAGTGCGTTTAATGCTCTCATCATCCGGCTTGAAACTAAATTCATAATCCGGCGTCTTGGGCAAACTTAAGCTTTGAATCTTTGCCGGCTTTTCTCCATTTCCAGGTGGGGGTTTCGTAACTGCTGCTGCCGCTGATACTGCTGATGATCCCGTTGTAGTTTGTTGACTTGCATTGGAATCGGTGCGTAAATGACGATTGTGCTTTTCCACGCCAAGATGCACACGATTATTGTACATCTCTTGGGATTCCTCTAACTGTTTGCGCAACATCAGATCCTTCAGGGTCATATAACCTTGAATATTATTGGTTTGATGATGTGCATCCAAGGTGCCATCATTGTTGTTGCCACCACCACCACCACCAGCACTCATTGCAACCGCTTTCTTGGTAAGAAACGTTTTGGTGTGCGAATGATTATATTCAAAGACCTCCAGATTGGGATTGGAGGCGTGCAAATAGTGATAGGGAACCTTTTTCAAACTTGATTTGCTGCTGGGACTCTGGCTTTGGCTGGGACTGGCACTTTGACTGGGACTTGGGCTTGGACTGGTGCTCTGATCCTCCTCATCCTCCTCCTCATAGCTCTGACCCTGTTGCAAGGAACTCAACGTAGGAGCCGGAGAATTTGGTGGACCCATGTTGGTGGATGTGGTGCTCACCACCGAACTGCGACTGGAGCTGCGTGAGAGCTTGCGTGAAAGCGATGTAGACGACTGCTGATCCTGTCCAGTTTTAGTTGGTGGGGAAACCAATAAAGTCGTCGGTGGCTGCGCCGGATCATGATAACCCGGTGTATTGGCACCAATCTGTATGCCACAGCTGCCGCCGGGCACTTTGCGAAATGTTTGAAAATTCGCTGTGGGCACAGGGATATCGCTGGAGCTGCTCTTGGCCGCGTTGCTCTTAAACGTGCCCATGGTGAACTTTCTCAGGGAATCAAAGTAGCCACGATCATGTTTCAAGCTATTGCTGCTCAAGCTGCTGGTCGGCGTTGTGGAGTTTGAAGCAGCCAAGCTGGCAATCACATCCTTTGAAGCCTGCGGCGATGGTGTACAGAGATTGGTATTGATCAGTGCATCATTCTCTTCCTCGCCAGAACTTTCGTTCTCCGAATACAGATCCTTGCTGCTGCATGTTGCGCTGCTTACCGCTGGCAACTTTTGCGAGGCTAAACGCAAAAACTCCACCCATTGATTCAGTGCATCCGATGATTCGGCAGCAAAATAGAAACTCTTTGCCGTATGATAGACCTTAAAGGCATGCGGCTTCGAATGCACCTCCTTGGCCAAGGAGACTGTGAATCCGGGCAAAAATATGACCAAACTGGCACTTGTGCTCTGCTTGCTCCGAAATCCATACAGAATCGTGTCCAGCATTACAAAATAGATGCGCGCCCAATAGGTAACACCTCGCAGATTCTTTGTTCTCCTATAGAGATGTCCTTGAATATCACCGGTGCCCAGGAGTTTCAGATTCGTGTTCCTTCGCTTGGCCATCAGGCTGTGCTTCTTCTTTAGGGTCAAAGTGCGCGTCTTGCTGGGCGTTAGTAGCTCACTGATCTCCTGTTCCACCACAGGTACAACAATTGTTGCTGCTTGTTGTTGTTGCATGCTCGCTGGTTTGGGTGGCGGTGGCGGCACCACTGGTGGCGTCAGTTCCCTCTGCTTCCGTGGACGTGGCGGCGGTGCCGGTGGCGTCACCAATAAAAACTCCTTGCGCGGCTCAATTGCAGGTGGAGGAGTATCCGATTCGCCGCCGCCTTTGTCACCACCACCACCACCTTCCTCGCCTGAGTTATCATAAGCCGGCGTACTGTGACTTTTATCCAGGCGACCGCGACGATTTGCCTGCTGTTGGATAAGCGGCGTATTGATTGCCTCCGCCAGCGGCGGCGTTTCACGTGTAGCCAATTCCATGGCCTGGAGCAGCTCTGCACTGGTTTCGCCGGCACAGCTGCGTAACGTTTCCAGTGCATCCTCATCGCCCTCATCGGCAAAGGGTATGGGCTCAAAGGTCTCCAGTATGGTGTTCTCCACATTGCACGTAAACTTCTCGTTCTTGACCACATAATCCTCTACCTTCATGTTGGCATCGAAGCGCACCACTTTGCTAACACCGGGCTTATAGCGATCCAGGAGCTGCAACTGCTGCTGCGACTCCAATCCAGCCTCCGTCAGCTGCTTCAATTTGCGTGCCTCGTTAAACAGACGCTTGGCCGTGTCCGCACTATCGCTGGCCGCCAAACCGATGCAGGTCGTCGGTCGTGGCGCAATCTCTAGGCCATAGCCAAAGGAAATGCTCTTATCGCGTATACTGGGCGATCCCGGATCACAAATGGCATTATTGTTGTTGTTGCTGCCACCAACGACGCCACTTCCACTACCGCCGCCTCCGCCACCATTGGCGCCCGGTTTGCGTTCATGCCAGGATGGTATGACCAAATGCGGATGCTTCTGGCTGAGAAACTCATCACCACAAATGGTGTTGCGTCGCTGGAGCAGAGCTCTTGGCTTGGGATAATACAGACGCATCTCGCGACTAACCGACTTGGGATCGGTGGGTGTGGGTATATCACTGCAACTGGAATCCGAATCGGAGGCAACACCTGCATGCAACGCCTGTACCTGCTCCCCATCACGCTTCCTCTCACGATCCCGCACCAGCTCTGGCACCTTGACGCTACGGCCTCCTCCTCCACCGCCTCCTTCACCCTCGATGATCTGCACTTTGGGCTGGGTTGTATCCAGGGTAAGGAAGGCAGCACGTGGACTTGGGCTGGGTAGATTGTCTGCCCAACGACTGGCCATATTGCGTTTCTTGCTGGGCAATCGATATGGCTGCATATAGATTTGACCATACATCTTTGTGTGCTTCGGACGCTTCTTGACCGTTAGCACCACATCGGGCAATGCCTCGCAGAGATGATGCAGCACCGTTTTGCGTTGCCAGCCAACAACAGTCTGATAGTTTATCTGTACAATTTCATCGCCATCCTCAATCTTGCCAGAATTGTGGGCGGGCGAATTATATTTAATATCCGTCACAAGATGAATGCCATTGTAGCTGGACTCAATGTTAAACCCCAAATCCGATTCACGTTTCTTAAGCGTCACCAGATTAAGTGACGCCGGCTGCAATACCATCGGATCCGAGATATCTTGTATAATGAAATTCGCCAGACGTTCCAATCGCTCAGCCGTTGCTCGTATCTGTCCCACCGGACGCTCTGCAAAACGATCCCTCAGCGCAATTGTCGCCAGCTCCAAGCCACAACGCAACACATTGCCACAATATTCGCGATACATGTCCTGGTTGCGAAACGGCGAACGCTCCAAATTACCAATCAACGGCTTAAGCGTCGCAATTGTTCTTGTAATATCATGCAGCATCCGAGTATCGATTTTTGTGCTGTCCGCATGGTTTTTGGTAAGCTCACGATGCAAATTTCGTGCCGCTGTGCCAACATGCAATGCCATAAACTGTAGATTATCATTTTTCAGGTGGTAGTGCTTAAAGAAAGTACAAAAATAAATATTAAGTGGATACGAATCAATTTATAAGTCCATGTGAGGCAAACACTTGTTGACCACACTGCACTTTCTTATACACTTACAAAGTTTCGCAGATTCTCAACGGCCTCAAGGACAATTTCCTGCCTGCCAATGGCCTTCATGCCCAAATTTTCCAACTCATATGGCCGTATATTGAGCAGGGCACGTCCACCGATTTCGTGTTTTGAAAATTCGTATAAATAGGCTTCCATGGACTCGTCGAGACCTTTGTTATAAAATCAAATGCATCCATTAAAATTGGGTTGTGAAAGGAATGCTGTTGTTGTTGTTGTTGATGATGTTGCTGCTGCCCTTTTCCTTGACCTGTTAATGGATGCTAGAAATTTATTTACCTCGGATCCAGTCTGTTACTTGGTCGGGCGTCCATTCTGCGATGTTAATATAGGCCATGCTAACTAAAAGGAGCACCAACAAAGCACACACACACACACAACTAATCCATTTTAATTTCGACACAACATAAGCAATTGATTAAAATAAAAGTTTTTGTCCAAAGCCAGGGCTGGCTGTCAACGAAGTTATCTGATATTGTTGCGTCCGCTAGCTGCATTCGAGATGGTGCAATGTTAAGGTAACTGTTACTTATCGCTAGCAGCAGTCACAGGATTGAGTTATCGCTTCACCACCTACATCATTTTTGATATACGTGTCAGTTGCAGAAGGACCGCTATTTTGTGATTTCTTATGTTTGCATCAGATTAAAGTTCGCCTATTAACAGTAACTTGAATTTATTGTTCGCAAATTATTATAGTTAACGATTTGTCATCGCAATTTATTGACCAGCCGCCACCAAACAAAAAACAGCTGAGCTGAGTTTGCGTAGCAGTGTTGGGTAAACATTGCTCTATTTGGCATATTTAATTGAAAAACAGCTGAGCAACCTTCTTCTAATTTTCATTCCCATGAATGCTACATACAGCTTTGACATTTAATAAATGAATAATTTATTCAATTACTTTTACACATATATAATAAACCGCTTTATTACATTAATCATGGACATTTTACAAAAACAACACAGCTGCGCACGTTTTGCAAGACCTACGCGTGTGTACACGTTAATTCATTCACTAAGAGCAAAAGAGAGAGACGACAAAGCAATCACCGCGTGGTTCGTAAACGTTGCGGACGCATTGCAATTGCAGCAGCACAGAAAACTGGGGAAATATGTCTGCAATTCAGACAAAACAAATCAAATTTTACAATCCAGCAAGTTCTGCGAGTTCCGACAGGTAACAAATGTACTGAAAGTGGCGAAAATAGTGAAGTGTAGAAATTCACCACCCCAAAACACTCATTCATCAGCTTTTTTGAACAGTTGAGCACGCAATAAAAAAATCGTCTAATCACAACAAAAACTTATCAATGTATGCAGATACTTGAATGCATGTTTAATACATAAATATATACATATATTCAAATATACATATACATATCTATTGTATATCTATATATAATTAGGCGTGTGATACAACGTGGTTCTGTTAGATACTTGTAAAGACATACACATACATATCTACATTTTCACATATCTATGTCAAATTCAATTTCATTCGCTACTGAAATCGTCGACGTCGAACTTCGCAACGCTGCACTATGGGAAATTTTGCCAAAAAACTGGCATTTATTCATTTTTTACATATACTTACTTTAACATTTTGTTAATGTAATTATGTTCTTAAAACATTGAACTTTATGTTCTCAAAAAAATGTTAAGTTAACAGACCTGTGTTATGTTATTTACACTTGAAGTCAGCTGTTTGCACCAAACAACACTGGCGCTGGTTAATGCAAATTTCAAATTGAAAGTAAACACACAAATATTAAAGTTAATTACGTTTAATATTAAAATGACGATGGATATTAATAGTACAGGTATTTACTATATGTTTTGCATCATTTGTTTTATGATTTTGTGCGTGTCGTTGTTGTTTAATGTGTTATTAGCAGGTGGTGTCCATCGGCAATTTTAGAAACTAAATCTAACTTTGCATAGACTTTAACAAAATGTTTGCGAGTGTTTGCTGTAAGTTTGATGTCGTTTTAAAGATCTATTAATTCCTAATCCAATGCGTGTAGTCTCAATGTGCACTTTGCGCACTTTTCAAGATATTTGATTTTATAGGGACCAACCTCGCGATTCCCCATGCGGACTTGTTTGTAGTGTGGCAACGCATGAAGTGCCGTTTGAATAAAAATAAGGCGGTATTTAACTATATAAGTGGATATGTTGATAAAAGCATTATGGAAGTAATGAAAGCTTTTGAATGAAAGAGTCCGAATGTTTTAGAAATTTATTAACAAACTGGGTTAAATTAAAAGAAATACAAAATTGTTTGTTAGCAAGCATAAGAACTGCTGGAAGGTAAACTGTGCTTAGCCTTCAATGCAAAAAGTATAAAAGCCCTTCAAAAGTGAAATCAGGGGTCGCCCAAAGATCTTGTTTGTTTTAAAAGGCGCAAAGGGCAAAAAAGAAAGCAGGCGATCTGGCCAAATCGCAGCATGGCTGCCCGTAAGCGTGGACTTGTGATCTTGCTGCTGTGCTTAAAACCTTATCCCTTAATCCCAGAAAAGCCAAAGCCCTTAGAAACGTGTTAACAAATACATACCAAAAGCCCATACGATGTCCCACAGAGGAGGCGCTTGCGTTAATACGAGAAATCACATTTTTACCGATTTTTCTATGGGAACTATATTATGTGATTGACCAATGGCGATCATATTTTGCAACAATATTAGTATTATAAAAACAAGTTTAACTCCCAGATTTGGACTTGATATGCTATAAAACAAAAAAAATACGTAACCTATCTTTTTTAAAAGGGGCGGTGACACGCCCATTTTATAAAAAACATTTTCCTTTCGTACTTAAAAACTTAACGCAAAAAACCAAACCAAAATATCTTGCGTGGTTCTCGAGTTATTAATTAATGCCAGTTTTTTGGCAAAATTTCCCATAGTGCGCTGCAGCAGAATAAAATCCCAGCATACACAGTTATAACGCAAAGTAGCAGCAGACACAACAACAACAACCAAAAAGTGGCTGCTCTACCTTTCGGCTGTACCTTCGTCAACGTCGTCAGTTGCTTTTAACCTAACCTGAGCTCTGCGAATCGACAGACAGACACACACACACTGAAAAAGTAGACAGCGGGTCCCCGATTGCAATTTCTTCACACACACACTTCACATTTTTCAGTCGTTCTCCAAACGCGATTGCTGCACGCTGCTTGTGCTTAACCGTTGCCGGTATTTAACCAACAGCTGCCATACTTATTAGTACCAATTAACGATTCAACAATAACAACAACAATTATATAAAAGTAAATAGTAAAAGCAATTAATAAGCAAACCCAAGTAGTTCCAGTAAATACATGCATCATATGCGATTGCTGCTGCCGTGTGTGGGAGTCTACGTGTGTGTTCTGTGAGTGTGTGTGAGAGAGTGATTGACCCATTTAACAGCTAAAATTCAGCTATACGCTACGTAGCAAACAGTACATCGCATTTTGGCTCTCTGGCCAAAATGAGCAGCATCACGTTTTTATGCAGTAAGACGAATAATAACAACATCAATAGCAACAAAGATACCGCCACCAATGGAAATTCAGCATCATCATCTTCCCTTGTGTTTGCTTCAACCGGCTTACTAACAACAACAACACATCAACAGCAACAACAACAACGACAGCTACAGCTGCAGAACCAGTTGAAGAAGGGGAAGGTTAAAGCTACAGTGAAAAGCAACAGTCACAGTCACATGTAAATCATTTGCATTTTTATTCATATTTAATTTAACAAACGTTAGCATATGTATATGTCTATATAATATATATATTTATGTATGTATGTGTCTACGATTGTTGAATCATCTGTTTTTGTGTTTTTTTTTTTTTTTCGTTTTTCAATTTATGCCAGACCCACACCACATATACATACATACATATGTATTCACGCAAGCACTAATTTTTTTGTTGTTTCGCCTTCAGTATACGGTTTTTTGTGTTTAATTAACGTCGTATCTTTTATCATTTTGTCTGTAAAAATCAACTATCAGTCGAACTGTCGGGTTGGCATCGCAAATATAAAACATCTACATGTACATACAAATGTAGAACGTCTGCTTATGCCGCTGCGGCGCCTGCCATTGTTTCAATATGGCTGCGATCAAGTCACGTTTTCTCCTTCAATTTGTATGCGCACAGGTAATTTTAATCCATCTCTCGCTCTCTTTCCATTTCATTTGTGTGTGTCCTGTAGACCTGCCAACCTGTTGGTCGCAACACGTGAAATTAGCACGGTACGATGGCCCCATTTCATTCCATTCTATTTCATCAAAGCTTGCATGTCAATGCCTCTACATATCTACATACATACATATGTATGTATGTACCTCAATGTACGCATTACTTACATAAATACATACACATGTTCATACATCACAGACGTAGTTAAACTATAAATAACAAAAATTGCTCAAGCAGCAATTGCCACTGCTGCTTGAAAACTGCGAACTGTGTCTATGGGCAAGAATAAAATGTGAAAAACTAACGGGCACTCGCGATGAGTGCAATGAACGGGACATGTTAAAGTAATGACGCACATACATACATACATATGTGTATAAAAATTACTTAAGTATGTATGTATGTACATATATATGCAGTTAACCCAGCATCCCAAATAGCGTCACATTGTCTGTACATAGTTTATTTATGGT
Organism: Scaptomyza montana; assembly: GCA_018904305.1. NCBI lineage: Eukaryota > Metazoa > Arthropoda > Insecta > Diptera > Drosophilidae > Scaptomyza > Scaptomyza montana. The sequence continues at coordinate 2,373,099 of JAEIGR010000008.1, read as the reverse complement.
AAGTCCAGCCTAGTCGACTAAATCGCAATCTAAAATGTCTGCAAGGCACTTAGTAGTATACGGGAAAGAATTGAGTCAATTTTTTACATAATTATGGTCATATGCTTACACCAATAGCAAAGCACATGTTTATTGCTGCTTCTTCGCGGCTATTAGTTTTATACTTGTGTTAACACTTCTTAATTTTTTCCAACAAGAAATATTTGTATACATGATGTAGTAATTCAGTAAACATCAGCGTGTTTTATATTCAAATATGTACATATATGATTGTATACTGCATAAACATTTGTGAAAATGCATTCTTTTTATGTGGATCCAATTCAGTTTTCTGATCGTGTCGTTTTCTATTTACTTAAGGGGCCTTCTTGCATTCTTCTGTGTGTCTGAAATAATGTTCTCATAAAACAATTTACATTTTTATATGTAGTTCATACATATGTATGTGTGTCTGTATCTTATTACACTGTGCATAGAATATACTTATATAAGCATGTGAATATGAATAAGAAATTGAATATTTTTGGTACTCTCAACAAAAGAAATATAAATAATATGCAAAGCTAAGCTACATATGTTAATTTTCAAAACAAAAGAACCTAAAAATTGCGTTAATCGTATTTGAAATACTTACACAACTTTATACATACACGTACATTCAATTTAAACAAACCCACTGTAATCAAAACACAAATCCAGTTAGTCATTGTTTAACATGAAAAAGATTTCGCCAAAAGTTGCGCATTGTTTGTTTTGTTTTTCGTCTTCAACAGATAACTACATAGACATTTCTGGCTGAGTTACGACTTGTTTTAAGTCGCGTGCCAATGAATCTTATCTTAAGCCATTAAACGAAAGGGCAAGCGATTAAATTTTTGTTTGATTTTATATATATACTACAATCTTTTATAAACTGGACATGGAATTTTTAAGCGTCATTTTTATTGTAGTCAACGAACTTTGGTTAACAGATTTTTAATTTAATTTTTTATTTTTAGCGATGATCGCTCAGATGTAACTGAACCACTTTTTATTGATGCCGGTGCAGCGGGTGGCGAACTTAATTGCTGTCCAGCATCGCCAACAACAGTGCCAGCAAAATCAGCACTAGACTCACCATTGCGAAGATCGGCACGAAGACAGCGTACCACATCGATTGGCAATCAGACAACCACTGCAAATCCGTCCGAATGCATTATACGGGCAAACAATCGCACCATTTATACAGCAGGCAGGCCACCATGGTACAATTGTGCCGGCCAACAAGTGGAACCCTTTGTCATAGGTGAGTTTTGTAATTGTTTGCTTCTTAGCAGTTTCTGTATTAATTGAGTTTTTACTTCAATGTCAGGCATTTGCGGTGGCAGTGCATCTGGCAAGACAACTGTTGCAGAAAAGATCATCGAAAGCTTAGATGTGCCTTGGGTGACCCTTCTGTCCATGGACTGTTTCTACAAGGTAAGGATGCAACAATAAATTAACTGAGATTGCAGTTTGAATAACTTGCTCGAACTCTTTTTGCAGATTTTAAATGAGAAACAACATGAGCAGGCAATCATCAATGAATACAATTTTGATCATCCGGATGCTTTTGATATCGATCTACTTGTCGATGTACTAACCAAATTGAAAGAAGGTCGCAAAGTTGAAGTACCAGTGTACAATTTTGTAACGCATGGTCGTGAAAGTCAAACGGTTAGTTTGATTTTCGAGTATTTTTATATGAATTATAAAAAAATGTATCTGTTATTTCTAACAGAAAACCATGTACGGCGCCAATGTCATTATATTTGAGGGCATACTTACTTTTCACAGTCCCGAGGTGCTCAAGCTGCTTGACATGAAGATTTTCGTAGACACAGATCCCGACATTCGTTTGGCAAGAAGGCTTAAGCGGTAATAGAAACTCAACCTTAAAAACAACTTCGATTCTTATTCACAATTTGAATTTTTCGTTGTTTTTAGTGATATCTCACAGCGTGGACGCGACTTAAAAGGTGTGCTTAAGCAATATCTTAACATGGTGAAGCCTTCATATGCTAATTATATAGCACCAACAATGGCGCATGCAGACATTATAGTGCCACGAGGTGGCGAGAATACAGTTGCCATTGCTTTAATCGTGCAACATGTCCACACGCAACTTCAATTGGTAAAATGGCTTAATAAACATTAGTTTGAGAAGCTAACTAAATTGTTTACTAATCAATTTTAGCGCGGCTTTAAGCTACGCGAAACACTGGCCAATTCGTACAAGGATCAGCCAAGGCCAGAATCATTGCATTTACTGCATCCAACGCCACAGATCAAGGGTCTGCATACATTTATACGCTGCAAAAACACATCGAGGGATGAATTCATTTTCTATTCAAAGCGACTCATACGTTTAGTAATTGAGTATGCGTTGAGTCTGTTTCCCTTTAAGGCGACGTGTGTGGAGACTCCACAGGGCGTACTTTATGAGGGCAGACGCATGGAGTCGCGCAAAATTTGTGGCGTATCCATTTTGCGAGCTGGTGAAACCATGGAGCAGGCCGTATGTGATGTATGCAAGGACATACGCATTGGCAAGATTTTAATCCAGACGAATCTGAAGACTGGCGAGCCAGAGCTCTACTATCTGAGGCTGCCCAAAGACATTAAAGACTTTAAAGTGATACTTATGGATGCGACAGTGGCAACAGGTGCTGCTGCCATGATGGCCATACGTGTGCTCCTCGATCATGATGTGCCCGAGGAGAACATAATACTTGCCTCGCTGCTAATGGCCGAGATTGGTGTTCATTCAATTGCCTATGCTTTTCCCAGGGTAAGTTTATACATATACTTCTCTTTACCAGTCTATTATATGTAGTATTTGTAGGTGAAAATTGTAACATCCGCCGTGGATCCCGAAATAAATAGCAAGTTCTATGTTATACCTGGAATTGGTAACTTTGGCGATCGCTATTTTGGCACTGAACCCTCCGAAGAGTACTGAAAATTGGGTCCACCAATGCATTATTTCTTTAGGCTTAAGTGGAATATCGTTACTTAAATTATCTATTCATGAACTTGCAATTTGTGTTTGTATTTTATTTATTACTGACTTAATAATCGGTAGAGCAGCTGCAGCAAATATCCAACAGCACCAATTACTAAAGCTATGCCAAACAAGCGCTCTCCCCAACCGCTCCTCTTGCGTATGATTGTCTCCGACTCCGTTAGCTTGGCGTTATCACAACGCGTCCATTCCTGCTCCTTATCCAGTATCTCACCCATCATGCTAAACTTGCTGGAGGATGTGATGCGAACTCGAACACGCGTTCCTAGCAAATTGTCGCGCATGGGTAGCAGCACTTGCTCATAGCTCTTGTTGTGGCCAACATAGTGCAGCTTGTCATGTGAGATTTCTGTTACCAGCACCGTATAGACTTTACCCTCGCGTTCCGCATACGGTTCGTAGCTGTAGAAGAGATCGGTCAGGCGTTTTGTGCGCTTCTTTACCTGATTTGCTGGTATGCGTTCCATTTTGGCTGCCGGAGTTCCGGGACGTGGAAAGAACTGATTGATAAATAGGCTGGGAAAACGATATTTTTCGCACAGCGTTATTGTCTCCTCAAAGTCCTGTTCCGTCTCTGTGGGAAAGCCACAAATGATATCGGTTGCAATTGTCAAACCCGGCACTCGAGAGCGCAAAAAATCAACAACATGCTCAAAATCCTTGCGGCAATACTCGCGCTTCATTTCCCCAAGCACCGCGTCACTGCCGCTCTGCAAGAGAATAGAAATCATTCAGATTCATGGTTATAGAAAAGCTATCCTGCTCACCTGTACGGGCACATGAAGAAATGCATAAACACGCGGATGCTGCAACACTTTGGCTACCTCTTCCAAGTGCTCCAATATGTATGGGGGATTAGTCATGCCAACGCGCAGCATACAGTGCTCCGGTATGACCTCCACTAACTGCCAGAGTAGCTCTGGCAATGAACTGCCAATGTCTCGTCCATAGGCGCCCGTATCCTCCGATGTCAGCCAAATTTCACAGCAGCCCTCGCCAAACGATTGACGCGCACGCTCCACTATCTCATCTGGAGGATAGCTGGCCAAATCACCACGGGCATGCTTCGTTTTGCAGTAGGTGCATTGATTGAGGCAACCACTGTTGATCGAGATGATCTCGATGAGCGGATTCTTGCGCACTTTGGGGAGCGATAGGGCAGCACCGGCTACCCGACGTCCATGAACCTTCTTGTTCTGCAGCAGACGTACACTGTGTCCCTTGAGCGTTTCCTCGACCACCTCGACAACGCGATCGATTTGCTGGACACCAATTATAGATAAGCCTTTGAGATAGTCCGATTTTGGAGCACCTTGTGGCACACAACCAGCCACAACGACATGTTTGCCATTGCGCATGCCCGACTCGATCTCGTTGCGAAATGTGTCCTCTGAGGGATTCTTGACGGTACAGCTGTTCAACAGCCACAAGTCTGCCTCATCCTTGCCGCTTAGATTATAGCCAAATGCTGCCAGTTGTCCAGCCATGTATTCCGAATCGGAATTGTTGTGTGCACATCCCCATGTCTTTACATATACTTTTTGTGTGCCGGGTATAACACTCTCATGGATTATCTTCTGTGGCAGCGTCTCAACTTTGTCGTCATCGTTGAGCGTCGGTTTAATTAGTGCTCGCTTTTTGGCACGAACTGTAACGTTTTTTTTGTTCTCGTACCGTTCACGTGGCTTAATATCATCGGCCGATATTAAATCTTCGATATCGTCAATATCGTTACCCGGTAAATCCGATTCAAATTCCATTATTATTGTTGGCTTTTTAATTGCAGCACGTGTGCTTGGCCTGTCAACAGCTGTTTCTGTTTGTTAGCTCAATGTGACCAGACAATGTTTGTAGAGTGTTGAGTAACGTGCTTCTTACAAGCTGATAACTGAGAGGCTGAGCTTTATAGTTTGAGTTGTAACGAATTGGCAAAGCCTTACAGTTTTTGTGCTGTATATGATAATTGAAAACATTTTTCAATTATATTGAAGGTGAAAGCCTTATAACGATGATCAAATTTAAAATAAGCTTTACGACATGCACCATTAATTTTTGTATATATGTTGACGTCCTATTAACCATTATGACAAATGCTTTTACCACAAACGAAAATGCCTCAACATTTTAGCTGCGCTACACTTTGGACATCTTATCAGCGAGTAAAACGCTATCGGCGCGGAGACAGTGACAAGTTCCTTAAGCACATTTTAATTCTTTCAGAGGCGCTTAAGCAAATAGTATATCAAATTGCCAAATTGTCTTTTTAAGAATGATACACATAAAATGTAAAGACACCAATTTGGACCCCATTCCAGTTAAAGTGAGTTCAGGCGTTTCAACATACACAATATACATACATATGCATACATACATTCATACATACATATGTACATACACATTTATTTTCCTGTAGATTGGCATTATTGGTGGCTCTGGTCTAGATGATCCAGACATTTTGGAGAAGCGTGAAGAAAAGGTGATTGAGACACCATACGGAGCGCCATCAGATGCATTGATCGAAGGTGAAATCGGTGGGGTGCAATGCGTTCTACTTGCACGTCATGGACGTAAACATGATATAATGCCATCGAATGTTAATTACCGTGCCAACATTTGGGCCCTTCGTCAGATTGGCTGCACACATCTCATTGTGTCTACTGCCTGTGGCTCCCTTAGGGAGAACATTAAACCGGGTAACCTTGTTGTACCCCATGACTTTATAGATCGCACTACAAAGCGTCAGCAGACATTCTATGATGGCGAGCATGCGGGCGCCAAAGGTGTCTGCCATTTGCCCATGTATCCGGCTTTCTGTGAGCGTACCCGCAAGACGCTGCTCGATGCGGCCAAGGAATTGGATTATGCTGCACATGATAAGGCAACGATTGTGACAATAGAGGGACCGAGATTCTCTTCACGCTCGGAGAGCAATATGTTCCGTCAATGGGGCGGTGATTTGATCAATATGACAACCTGTCCCGAAGTTGTGCTGGCCAAGGAGGCGGGTTTGTTATATGGCTCGGTGGCAATTGCCACAGATTATGATTGCTGGCGCATGGGCTGCGAGGGTGTCAATGTCCAGGATGTGCTTAAGACCTTTGCCGAAAATGTGGCAAAAGTTAAGCAAATCTTAGTAAATGCTGTGGGACGCATTGCAAAAGAGGACTGGTCCGAGGATATTCTAAATGCCAAGGTAAATTTAAATTCTTAACTTCTTCACGTTTGAAGCTTATTCAACTCTTTCTCGTTGACAGCAATGTGTTTGCAACAATACCATGTCCGGAGCCATGTGACGCTTCTTAAAGCTGTGCACTGAAATAACCAGAGATACAATTCGGCACCAAAAGCCATTCATCATGCCTGCAAATCCTAAGAAGATATCCAAAAAACGTATGCCAAAACTTCACTCAATCTCCATAGCCTACGAACTAGAGCCGGGCAGCGGCAAAAAAGAATTTATCATCAAACCCGAAAATCTAACAACAACTCAAACACAAGCAGCTACAAGCGCTCAAACTTAAGCTTATAAAATATTCTGAAAACCGAACAAAGTTCATTAAAAACTGATAACCTTTCTAATGCTTTTGTCAAGTGATTTTTTTTTATTGAAACCTTAGAAAATACTTACGAATATTAAGGATTTCTAATAGACATCTCAAAGTTTAAAGCATCGTTTTAGGGCTATCACCAAAATCTATTGTGGTACTGTACTCAGAAAATAAAATAATTTATAGCATACTTTTGGGACGAACATTTATTCAAATTTTCTTTCCTAAATTTGTCCCTTTTGTGCATTTGTTAAACCCATATAAAATTGAATTTTCGATTTAAGCCATATATTTTCTTACATTTAAGAGCAGAAATTTAATCAGAATTTTTAACTTAATGAATAGGGGATAAAACTGTCATTTGTTTGAGGTTTGTCGCGATACATTTGAATGAATACATAATAATAATCTACAATTCTCGAAATAATATAATTCAGAAGTAGATTTATCGACGCGCATTGAATAGTTGACACATAAAATTATTATCGTACGGGATTTTTCTGATCTTTACAATTAAAATCGGAATTAGTTATTATGTCAATTTAGGGACACTTTCGCTCCACTTGGCTCTTGCCAGCCTCCTCATACTCCTGCGATGATATCCACATTTGTTGAAAGGTGCCAATGCTGGCCAGAATGGAGCCACCAATCCAAGCGCCAAATCTTCGCTCCACACTGCCATTTGCAGAAATCATTTTCAACCTTGTATTTGACGGAGCTCGCAATTGCAAATCTCGATTGAGACGCTCGGGAAATCCTTGCAACAATGTGTTGCCACCTAAAAGCAAAAAGGTATAGTGAACACAATTTGGATAAAATCAAAATATCTCATCTTACCCGTAACCACAACGGATCCAAATAGCGATAATCTCACATCCGCATCACACATGCCTACACTTGTGGACGCCAGTTGTCCCGCTCCAAGCATTGCATTGTCAAACAGGCTCTCCGCAATTTTAAAACGCTCCGAGGCGAAATCCTGATGATAGCCATTGGGAAATTCATAGTGTACCATGGGTATTTGGGAGGCAACACGCTCATCGAAGGGGTTCTCCAGCACCTGCAGCACATTCATTTGAAAGTCCTGCATCATTAGTTGCACCATATAGTTTTGCCACGATTGTGTGAGATTCTCGGGCAATTTTCGCAATGTAAATCGAGCATTGTCACGCTCCTTGACCACATCTTTCGAAGCAATTTTATACACGGGCGACAAATCTATGCTGAGCTTCTCCAAATGTTGTCGACACTGGCGGGAGAGAAAATCACCACCAAGCGGTGACTTCACCACGGCCTGCGACAACACATAACCCTCATGGACGGGCACAGCTGAGGTATGTGTCGCACCACTGTCCACCACAAGTGCCGTGGCACGTCCGCTGGAGAATGCAGCCAACACAGCGTTCTTGACCAGAAAAAAGGCTGGGACATTGTATTTCTCAAACATGAGCTCCGTTAGCTTCTCGCGATTATTGCGCACATTCCACGATGCCTCCGAGAAGAGCACCGGATGATATTCAGGTTCCGATTGAATGACATTTGCATACGCATAATCGATTACTTTCTCAAAGAGCTCCCAGTTATCAATCATACCATCCTTCATGTACGTTTGCACTTCCATTTGTGATCGAGGAACGTTCACATAGTTGGTATCCACATAATATTTTCGAGCGTCGCCGTCTGAACAAGAGAGTGTAAGAGAGGTGGATGGGGTGTGGGTGCAAAATATACTTAACAAATTGTACTCACTGTTTGGTGTTACATTATTGTCAGTTTTAGTCTCTGGATCGAGATTGGTTTCGGGTGCGCTGCTGCTGCCGGTGCTGCTGCTTCCAATGCCAACAACAGAAGGTATTTCAGCTTTGGGCGAATCCTCTTGAGCGTAGCCCACGCGCAGCGAATGGTGGCCCGGATCGAATACTAGGGCGCCAATTTCATCGCCGCCATACAACATTGTGCCGCCACTCATTTTGGCGATTCGTTTTCAACTTTCCAACTTATATTCTACTATCAAAAATTATGCAAAATGTGTGTAAATTGTGTACACGGCTGCCTCAAATCACCGGCAGATGCTTAAAAAGTAGTGTTGCATAGCGCACAAATGTGAGCAAAACATCAAGACACCCCTGAAATGATCAAACTGAACATTGAACAATTTGTGGAACAACAAGTTCGTGAGAGTGTTATTTTAGTGATGAGCCATTTTTAATTGCGCAAAAATATCGATGCCTGCGTTAGGAGTATTCAAGAAACAAATTTTTGAATTTTGAGTGACTAAAATTTATTTAATGGTACAACAATTTGAAGCTTTTACAGCAATAGGTTTTCTAAAATGCAATCAAATATTTTTATCAGCTGAAAATGATAATAAATATTTTTTGGATAACTTTAAATATATAAATATATGAAACAATTATTTAAAGCCTTCAGAAATTTGTTTTTATATAAAATATAAATATATATTTTCTTCCAAAATTTTTCTATACCAGACAATAACTATATTGAGGATAGACTTACAGTGACTTTAACTTTCAGATATATTCCCGAGAATTTTAGGCGATTTTTAATGCAATGACAACTAAGGTATGAAGTCACTTATATATATTTAATTAAAGCGGAAGCCTTAAATTTAACAAATTTAATTTATTTTTTGGTAAGGTGAGGAAAATAAGATACTTCGCTAACTTATTATCTACCAAACATATGTTAAACCAGGGCTGAATACTACAAATTCCATAAAAATATCAAGCACGACTAAAAGCCACTGTACGACATTGAGTTGATTATTTCCATAAGCCCTGCACCTAAATCTAAAAATTAATATCTCATGCTTTCGGACTATTTTATATTCAATTGATCATCGCAACTTATTATTAGGTATGGAACTACTGCTTACCATCTCTAGGAGTGATGCGAAAATTGCAATGTATCAATAGTTGAATGATTTTCTTGCAAACAATCTGTTTTTATCATGTGTTTGAATTAAAATATATTAAAAAACATTATCGAACGAAGGAAGAAATAACAAAAAAACTTTCGCTTAATTGCCTACCGTTTAGAATGGAAACCAACGACTTACAAGATGGTTTCCCCAAAATAGAAATCAACATCGCGAACACAAATCCAAATTCTCAAATAGTGTTAAACGATCTCCGACTTTTAGAGCTGCTCTACAAGTATCCATTTCTCATTAGTAAAGCTGTTGAGCCCCAGGATGACAAGGACTATGAGGAGTGGGGATGGGAGGAGATAGCAAAGTTCTTTAACCAGGGCTACGAGGGCTTCAAGCTAAGTGCACCCTTTTCCGTCGAGGAGCTGCAATGGCGTTGGAAAATCTTGCGACCCCTCTGTCCATCCCTGGCTAAGGCAAGTCATCAAATACCGGAAAGCCTCTGCAAAATAATTGAATCAATAAATCAGGCCATGGAGGTTCGTCCACCGCTCAAGGAAAACACGATAAGCGCAGCGCAAACATTCCTTCTTAGCCAGGTGTCACTTGTGGAGCAGTTGTCGAGGGAGCAGCAAAGGTGTTTGGAAGTTGATGTCCTCGATGCCTTATTTAATGTAGAACGGAATGGTCGTGCCATCGAAGAACTTAAGCCAGAGGATATGGACATAGTGAACCAGGAATACCATAATTTCCTTAAAACCGTACAGCTTAAGGACGTGCCTAAGGATTTAAGCAAGAATTCCTTTTGCAGCGAAATGGATAATTCTGAGCCGGCTATCGTCAATAACAATGAGAGCAATTTGGTCATTAGTAGTGTACGTGGCATGCAACCGCCCGAAGAGGATGAAAATATGGAGGAGCTTAGAGGGGAGCTCGATGAACTGCTTCAAATGGAGAAACGAAAAAGGTTTGAGGTAGAGCATGTGGAACGATTTGAAGTGGAACCAATGGAACGTTCCGATTTGGAACCAGCGGAACATTTTGAGGCGGGGAAGCATGATGTTAAGCCCGATGAACTGCTCGAAGAGGACTTACTAGAACCGCTCCAAGACAAATCACAGGAACATCTTAGAGTCGAACTGGAACCGCTAGAAATACATGAAGTGGAAGAACACTTACAAGCATCACAGCAACCAAAACGTCGAAGGGGTAGACCCAAACGTCAAGTGACATTAATCAATAAACCGAAAATACCAAATAATCTTCAGCTGCGCTATGTGCCATTGAAAAGCGCCAAATATTATGTGAAAAAGGTGCGAGTTAGGCTAAAGCGTTTCGATCTGGATGAATATCTGCCGTTGGCAAACTTCAAAAATAGCCGCAGCAGGAGTACCTCCGCCACATTGAGTGTCTGAGTTTATGTGTGTTTTGTTTTTTTAATATAAAATGCACAATAAGTTTATTTAAAAAATACATTACTATAAATTACAACTTAAAGCTATGTGTTTTCTTTTATATTGATTTTTTTCATCATAATAATAATCACTGAATAAAAACAGTTTCCGAAACGAATAAAATAGCTAAATAATAATAATAATAAAAAACAGACGAAATTGCTTGTTGCCCAGCAGTTAAGTGGGATAACATTTGCTTGTCTAATATAGTATACATTATATATATATATATATGTATGAATTTATTTAGGATGTGATTCCTTTTCTTTTAACCGTTTCCGGCGCAGAGCAAGGAACTTGGCTACTTGTACAATTGCATTCTCTCTTTTTGTTCTTTTTACTACGTATATTTGTAATTTTTATGATTATTATTATAATTTTTATATTATTATCAACAAGAGTCACACAAAGAACGTAGTAGTAGTAAATCAACATGCAGTCCATGGTATAAGAATAAAACAAAAGAAAATCGCGCAGCACTAACAATTTAATTAACAAACAACAAAGCCACCAAAATATTAAAACCCAGCAATCAGTCGTTTTATGATGATGATGTTGGATCCAAAAGTGTGTGTGGCATACTTTCATATATATATATATATATATATGTGTGTGTATGTTTTGGGAGCAGACTTAATTTCCAGGTTTTCAAAATAGCTGATCCGCCAAATTGCCAATAAACGTTGTTAGATTCATTGAGGAGCCTTCCTTGAATTTCAGTCCAATCGTTTTTCCATACGCTTGTATAAATATCGCTCGAACAGCATTCAAACGTTGTTTGCGCCTGCAAAGCAAAAAGGTTTCTATCAATAAATAAAGATCTTAGTTAAGAAATACTTACAAGTTGATGCTATGCTTAGCGGAATTGGCGGCGCTGCCATTTCCCAAATCTTTGGTAGAGGAACCATTAAGGAAACCATGCGTATTGTTGGTGCTACTGTTGCTGTTGCTGTTACTGTTGCTGTTGCTGTTGCTATTACTGTTGCTGTTGTTGCTGCTGTTATTGCCACCACCGCTGGGATAGTTGTAGTTGGGCAGATTGCTGCTGCTGGTTGTATGTGTGCTGCAGTGATAACCATTGCCGCCATTGCAAATTGGAATGTTGCTGCTGCTGCTGTCTGCCATCGATTGCTGTTGATTGTTGTGTTGTGCCACAAATCGCATCATATAGCTGCCATTCATCATGGAATCAATGGATCCAGTGTCTGTGACAACTTGCCAGCTGCCATTCGATGATGTTGATTCCTGACGTTGGCGTGCATTCGAGCCAGGCACTGAAATTGGACTGGTGCGGGAGCTAAAAATTAATTCAAAAAATATGTTTATTATGCATAAGCAATACTTAAAGATTTGTAGTTTTACCGCTTTGGATTTGGTGATCTGCTTGTGAGCGGATTAACTAGTGGTGCTGTTGTTGTTGTTGTTGTTGCTGTTGGCGTAGCTGTTGTTGTTGCTGTTGTGGCATAGAAATTATCTGTTATGGACATATCACAGTTGGAACAGTTTGAGTAGCTATCGTTGCTATCTTGATCAAAGGCCAATATATAATCCCTGTAAAGGTTTAACAAAAGAGGTTAGATTAGATTTGATTTTAGTTAGCTTATGTTAACAAAAAAAATAATGTGTTTAAGAATGCAAAAAAAATTTTAGCTACAATTTAAATAAAGCTTTTAACAAAGATACAATTCACATATTCGTTTTATAAACATGTTTTCTGTATAATTTTGCTATTGTATAATGATTGTTTGACAAAAAGTGTTTGGTTTTATTGTTTTTGACTTACTCCTTGATTGGTTCATCGTCACAACAATCGGATTTGATGACAATGACACTGCTGCCGCTACTGCTGGACGTTTTGGTGCGTTTACGATGCTCGACAATGCTAAACTCTTCGTCGGTAATAAATTTGAGCACATGAAAGCAAAAGAACATAATATCCTCGCCACGCTTGAGGCGATCAGGCAGTTGATGGCCAAACAAATACCAATCGTAGGCCAATGTAAAGTATGCCATTTGCAATGCATTCAACGACTGATGAATTAGGCCATCAGCCCACAGCGATAGACGCACCAAGGAGACAAATAATGGCGTTCGATCCCAACCGCTAATGCAATGTATTAGGAGGCCGGAGTTCTCCTCCTGTATGTACTTCAGTGTGGCGCGTAGATAGTTTTGTGTAATGCAAACTAAATCCCAATCACGATATTCGGGCCAAATGATATCGATGTCAGCGGCAGGTCCTGAATTGGGTATATTGATGTTGGCATCATTGAAGGATTGCTTCCAATTGTAATGCAGATTCTTGGCCATATAATTGTTGTCACGAAACTTCTTGAAGAACTCACAGCCAGGATATGGCAGCGATAACAAGTTGAAGCTCTTATAATGGTTGTTCGGATCGGCCTTCTCCGATGATGAGACGCTAGAGAAAAAAGAAAAACGTGTGTTACTAAATGAAACATATTATAATAGTCGAGTATCGAGTGTCAAAACTTACGCCATAAAGTATTTTATTTTACGATTCTCGACCATGAGATCCACTATTGTGGATACATTTAGTGTATGCAGCAATTGAATGTCACTTTTGATGACCTCATCATAGCTAAACTGTGACTGTGCCGGATCATTAATGTGATTGATCAGTGATTCATCGGTTGTGTCTGCCTCATTCTCCTCGCCATTTGGTGCGGCATAATAACCACCGCTGAGGCAATCATATGCATAATCCACAACTTTACGGCCGTATGTCTCTGGCATGACGGAAAGTGTTGCCGAACGGCAAATATACTTGCCACGATACATGATCACAGGCACAGCGAATCTTTGGCGGCATCTTGCATATTTCGCCATTGTGACCAATTCACGCATCTTTTGTACATCATACTGATCCTCATAGATGGTATTCTGTTGTTGTTGTTGCGGAGTTTGTTGCACTGCCGGCTGTACTGTTGGCTGCTGTCCTGGTGCTGGTGTTTGCAACGGATTGGCAAAAGTGACAAAAGCTTGTATACCAACTCCAGCTGCAGTTCCAGTGCTTCCATTGCTGCAGTTACTCCCCGCACTGCCGTTCAGTGGTGTCGCTGTTGCTGTCGTTGTGCCCGATGTTCCTCCTCCTGCCCCATTTCCAGTTCCATTGTTGGGTATTAGTGTCTTGGCCATGTGTCCATGTTCGTATTCCGGTATGAGTATACGTCCAGGATAACGCGGACTCAGCAGCCCGTTCGTATTGTCCAGCTCGATGAGGCTATAGTCGAGCTTGTACAAAAATTCGCATTTTTTTGAGATGCCATACTCCTGTGAAGTATTAGAAAACAACAAAGGAAAACATAAGTCAAAGTTTCAAATAACCATAAAATTCTCAATTTATATTTTAAAAATTGAAATTTCACGATAGAATAATAATCAAAGTGCAGATAAATCCAAGTCAAGATTAGAAAGTGCAAGTATATTTCTATTTATTTTTAAAATGTTAAAAAACCTAAAACTTAATGCTGTTGAGATCACCCTGTGCACCCTGTGTTGTTTACCATTCACGAGTTCAATGAAACCTCCGCACTATTGTAAACTACACAGCACTAAACTACAAACTCAAGGGCAAAATAGTGATACAAATTTTTTCTTAAAAGCGCATTGAGATTAAATTTGTATTAAAACAGCAAAACAACATTTATTATTGCCAATCTGGGGGAAAATCTAAAGGTTGTTTAGCCAACTAAAAATAGATTGCAAAACAGTCCAGAGGGGGTGCGTGGGGAACGACGGCAACAGAACAGAACATCTGTCCCAGACGTTGAGTCGATTATAAAAAAAGAACTAATACACGCACAGCCAGACAAAACCTTGAAAGAAATGGATGCCGTTCAAACAGGTTTTTAAGCAAAAAAAACAGCAACAGCGCACGAGCAACAAAGAGAAATGCGAACAATATTCAAACAAGAAAAAAAAAAACAATTATAAAGACAACTGCGATGCAAGCAAAATAGCGAACAACATACCACAACAAACGTGCCAAAACTACGACACCCACATATATACAAATTGATTGTGTGTGTTCCGCACACACATGTTAAAGAAAACTATGCAGAGCGAAACCAACGAGCAAAACAACTAAAACGCAATTACTAAACAGCCGCAGGGGCCCAGTCGTGTGCGTATGCCTGTGTGTGGATATAGGTGGGAGTTTATGGTAGGCGGGAGACTCAATTCAGGTTGAAATGAGAAAGTTTCTTTGGTAAGTAACTGTAAAGGTGAATTGTGGGTGTTTGTAAGTATGGGCAGCTGAAAAGAACAAGATAGTAATAAAGTGTTCAGCTGAGTACATTGTTGACAAGAAGCTATAGATATTAACATAGCATATACGAACAAATCAAGTACATTATTATTATGCAAATATTTTCCAAATAGCTTCACATCACAGCGCACAGCTTGAAATAGAGGCGACAATAGTTTGTTGATTTTTATGTCAGTGAAATGAGCATCCCCATCTTTTCTCTCTTATGCACACACACGTTTTGCAAACACCAATGTAAGTGCAATCGCTATTCTCTCCGAACCATACACTTTTTTGCACATGAACGACAAATTGAGAGAGAACGAGAGAAGCCAAGAAGCGTTGCGCACATTTGTAGGTGTGTGTGTTATGTAGAGGAGAAGCCAAAATCTTAGTGTTTTTATCGGCAACTTGTTCGCGTCGTCTCAAACTGCAAGTGTGAGTGAAACAGTGAGTCGAGGCAAATACTATACATTTACTGTAAATGTATAGTCTTTGGTCGAGGGGGCCTGTATGGATTGTAGTTGCTGTGTAGTTGTCTCTGTTGCTGTAACAAGCACACACATGCATGCATACAAAAAAGATTGGCTTGAGTGTGAGTATTGAACTGCTTGCTTGCGCTGTTGCTGATGTTATTGTTGTTGCACTTTTGTACTTGTGTATTGCGGCGTCGGCTGCTGTTGTTATTGTTGCTCGTGTATAGTGCACACATTTATTTTCTTTGTAAGCACAACATGCAGTTGGGGTCTGTGCTTTTTTCGCTGCGCGCCTGTTAATAAGGCGCTGTAAAACTTAAAAACAACAAACAGACGCGAGCGCGCGAAAGCAAAATAGTTTTGCAGACTATTTTGTTGTTGATGTTGTTGTTATATGTTATGGCGATTACAATGCAATAGTTTTGCCGCCTGCAGTTGACGTCGCTGCCAGCAGCGATCAGCATCAGCTGCTGCTGCCATGACCCAAAAACAAATACATTTTAAGACGAAGGCTGCTGCTGCTTACATCGTCGTCTGCGTCTTGATATCTCAATCTCTCGCTCTTCCTCACGCTGTCTTATTCACGCTTGACTCTTGCGCTCAAGCAAATGCAGTTTTCTTACAAACCCGGATTTTGAAGACTTTGCTAGTGCTGGGCAAGCAGAAAACGATGCTGCTGTCCGCGACACAGTTAAGTTTTTCAGAGCTGCGATGCACTGCGATTTCTGCTGCACAATCAAGAAACCACCAAGCACAAGCAAGCAACAAGCCCCAAACCAGCCAACCAACACCAACGCAACAGCGACAGCAACACCGACGCCATTTTAAACCAAGACCAGGCCAACAGCAGCAGCAGAAGCAGCAGCAGCAGTAAGAGCAGCCGAAACCACTGTTAAGAAACAAGCAAGGAAAAGAAGTGAAGAGAAGAGAGAAGAAAACAACCATGTAAAATACATACACAGTGTGTGTTACACACATACGTCTCCTTCGTTGGGCTTCGCTGGCATTTGGGCAAAGGCGTCGTCTTATCAACGAACATCACATATGCATGTATGTATGTTTGTATATACGAATTTATTCATGCATATTCATCAATCGTGCTGTACACGGAAAAATGGATTTTCTTGAATGAATTATTCAGGGCGACACTGGGGAAACAAGTTCACACTTCGAGTTCGGGCCACTGACCACACCTTGAACATGCACATTCTCAGTTAAGTTCCGTTGTTTGTTGTTGTTTTTTATTAAAGAAAATGTATTTATTTTTTTATTGTTCTTATTTTCAGGTCTTTTTTTTCCGCGTTCAAAGACCCCAAACACGTTTTCAATAAAAACGAAGTATGATCGTGTTTTATTTATTTGTATAAATACATGCATAAACTAATTTGTTGACTCGTAACTTTGTAACTTCAAATAAAAATTCTTAACATTTTTTCTGTTATTCATATTTGGTTATTTGTTACCCGATAAAAAAAAAAAAAAGATAATGTAATCTACATATGCTTTAAGTATGTTATTTTTTGACGTAGTGTTACCAAAACTTTCCATTTATGTAAATTAACATTTACATATGTTTGTCTCAACTGTAATTACAATAATAGTAATAATAATGAATACTTGTTTAGCAGGAAACTGCAATCTTGTTTTTATAGTGTGTGCACATTGAAACATGAGCTTATAATTAAATGACAACCAAGTTGAGGTCGTTGCAATCAGGAAGAGCTTTTGTTTCATTCCGTTCGTCAGTGTCAGTCTGTATGACATTCGGTCTGTCGTCAACGTGTTAAGCAGTCACCCACACATACAAACAAACACAAACAAGCACAAAGTGTATTTCGATCACTTTCTGCTTCCTATGTTCGCCTGGCAATCAGTTCATCCAAATGTCTTACAGAGGTCATTGTTAACATTGCCATATCGATGATGATGAGCTCCCATTATTACTGTAAATATTTTTTTTTGTTTTCAGTTTTGTCTGCCAGCAAGCCTCTTATGTAATTGAGAGTATGCCTGATAAGCGGACAGATTTATATTTAAGATGTTTTTCATTTATTTAAACTTTTTAAACTATTTAAGTAAAAATTACCAATTTCTTTCATTAAAATTCTTAAGCATAAAATAATTATTAATGGTTTCGTTACACAAAATCAGTAACAAATTCGATTAGCAATGATATAATACAGCTTCTGGACAAAATAATATTATTTTGTTGTGTATTTTTTACAAAGACAACTCGCAATCATAATGAAAAGATTTTTAATGAGTTTTCCAAGAATCCACATAACAAGCTAATGTATTGATTACAAATTGATTTCTTAACCATTCCATACATTCTGTGGGCCAAAAATAGAAAGAGATAAAGCCAACAAGAACTAAAAACTTCACCAAGGACCGCCGCCATTTCAATTCTTATCGATTTTATCTGTTGGCTAACAGGCATACATGAAACGTTAGTAAGCAGCAACACCAACATTATCAGAGGCATTCAGTGCAGTTAACAGGAGTAACAACAACAACAACAACAGCCTCTCTACACTACTAATAGGTACAATATTGGTACATCATGCGAACCTAGTTTCAACTGTGGCCATGTCAAATATCATAAAGCCCGGTCTCTGCCGGAGAAACTATTGAAGCAAATATCCATACATGTGCCCCATATCTACTGGAATACGCTCTATTGGAAATACATATATATTTCTCTGGGCACCAATCGGCTTCGAATCGAAGTCGCATTACAAACATTCATCCAGTGCAGCTCCTGCTTCTCTAATTACTATTGCAGCCTGGACTTTTTCTCTCTCTCTCTCTCTATTTCTGATTCTCTCCCTCTCCCGGTCATGCGCCTACGCAGACAAACACGCAATGTACAGTTGCAGTTCCCGTTAGCAAAACATTGAGTTTTCAATAAGCAACTTTCTTGATATTCATGCGTACCTGTCCCAAGTGTCGTCTACAATTCGAACGACGCGCAACGCAGCAACAGTTGTTGGTTGCCACAGGGCACTCGCCAATAATGCAACAACCACAACACACAATAATTGAGCAATATGTCGTAAGTGCAATGCCACAGCGCTTCCACCGTTGAAACTTCAACATGCAACAAGCCATCAGGCCAAAGGGCAAAGTGGTACAGTGTTAAATGCACATTCGATACTAGGACACAATTTGACAAGGACTAACGATTTTGTTATAGCCTTAATTTAGTTCAGACTACGATCCTTAATCATAAGATTTATTTAAAAAACCCCTTTTTTATTTAATTATTTATTTATTTTTTAAACATTTTATTAGAAAAGATTTTTTTAGCTAATAAAATTGATTAATTTGCATTTGCCTTAAAACATAAATATTTTTTAAGATATGTATAAGGATTTTTTAAATTAATTTCAAAATCATCAAACCAAAAATAGATAAATGTACTTTTATCTAATTTTTCTGTACGAATCTTTTAAAACTTTTATTGGTCCTAAAACTATTTTTCCCTAATTTTCATTTAAAATTATTAAATTTTTTTAAATCAACTCATCAAAATACATTAATGTATTTTTAAGTATATTACTTTATCATTAATGCGTAATATATTAAATTTGGATGGGCATAATCATAATTTAAATTCAATTAGCATCAATTTTTAGATATGTCATGCAAATATTTGTTTTTGGGATTTGATACAAAATAATACGGTTTTTTTTTGTGTTTTGAGTTTGCTTATGACTTTCCAGTTAATCTTATTTACCAACTTTCTGTAATGTCTTGCCCCACTGTGCAATGAGTTGCAGTTGCAACTGCTGGAATTCGTCGGCTCTTTGATTTATGCGCGCCTGTCTGCAATATTCCATATCGCCCACACAACGACACAAAACAGTGGAACAGTGGCCAAAATGGAGAGAGTGAGAGAGTGCGAGAGAGATAAAGATAGACGCGCTGCGCAGCACAGTGGATACAAGAAAAAGCATTGTTGTATATGCGCGTCGCGTTGCACCCACACACAGGTGCTGCCAGATGTTACAGGCGCACAGCAAAATGCAGCAAAGCATTAATAATAATCATATAATAATAACAATGCCACGTAGACGTCCTGCGCACTAAAGAAGAGAATGACGACGCCTTAAACAACGACAACAACAAAAGAAACAGCATAGCGAGGATACACTGTAATAATGCCACAGCTGCAACAACCCCACCTGATAGGGAATTTGTGCGTGGGCGGTGCAATACAAAAAAAGACGAGAAAAAATGGGTAGTCTGCAATGTTCAGTGTTTGCAGCCTGGAAGGGATTTGTATGGTGTATAGGAAGCAAGGATAAATACTTAGAAAGCATACAGCTGCAACATTGCAGTCGCAATCGCAGTCGCATCCTCAGCTTGCCTGGGTTCAGGCTAGCTCCAAAATAGTAAACGATATTATTTTTATCAATTGCGCAGTTTTTAGTGAAAAATTGCAAGATTTTTGTTTTTTGTGCAATATTTACTGGATGGCTCTCGAACTGGAGGAACATCTTTTTATAGCTTTCCTTACTTTGGTGGCACTGGAATATTATTGTTTAATGCGTTTTATTGTGCTTACCTATAACATTTTTGGCTTTGCTCTGGCAACCATTTGTACTTGGCTACAAAGCAATTGACAACAACCAATAAATAACAACAAATAATAATAGCTACAACAAGACATATAAATTATAGTACTTAAATATAACAACAAAAACAACAGGTGGCTTGCAGTACCAAGAACAAAAGGTAATTTGTATATATAGAAAGTAAAAGTGCAAAAAATTTTTATCTTTATATATGAAATCATAAATATATTTGTATATACTATGTATATGATAAGTCTGTACAGTTTGTGCTATACATTTATAGCGCAGCTGGCAAAAACAACACAATTAAGCACAGCGAAATTTTCATTTTTGGCGCCCACACATTAAATTAAATGTGGGACAGCCGTTTTGACTACGCACACTCAAATAATGATGATGCACAAACATATACACTATATATATACATATGTTCAAATGCACAGAGAGAAAAATTAATTTCTAGGCATTTAAGTTACTATTTGTATTAGATCTTAGTAGGAAGTAAAGGCGGAACAAATATTTCGCAAAACTTTTTATACATTTTTCTTAGTCGTTTGTGAAAAATGTTCAAGTTTTTTAAAAATTGTTTATACTGTTTTTTTTTTCTACTTTTCAATTATGCATTATATAAGTTTTTTAAAAATTTGTTATATTTTATATTTTTATTTATCTTTTTACACTTATTTTTAAGTTAAGAGACAAATTTAAATTGGTAAATAGAATACTTATTTCTATTTTATATATTTTAAGTTTTTAATGCATTTTTGTAGTGTACGCACACTCAGAAAAACTAAGTTGCAGTTGCACTCGCGTTTTGCCAATGTCAGTTTTCAAGGTTTTGTAATCGAAATTACAAAAATGCAAACAAACAAAAACTCGAAGCCAAAAAATATATAAAACACAAAAATAGCACAAAAATACGAAATAAAACTAGCAGGATTATAGAATATAGACTTAATGCAGTTTTAAAATCGCAACTATAAAGATCATTCAAATATTCCAATTTCAAAAGTTTTCAAACCTTAAATTCAAGTTACAAGGCGAATAATCAATGTCAAGATTTATTTAGCTTTTTTATTCTTTGTTATTTTTTTTTCTAATATTTTCTTTGTACATTTTTGCGATATTTTTAATGATTATTTTATAGTAAACACTTGTTCATGTGACAACAGCTGATTAAAACTTATTATAGATAATTAAAAAATTTGTTGCCACACATTTATATTTTTATTGATTTGCTGTTGTTTGAGATAGGCTGAAATAATAATCATATCGGTACAAAGGGTTAACAATGGGTTACAAAAAGCTAGAAGCTTGAATTGTTATTGCAAATGGTTTATTTTTATAAAAACATCACTACATTATCGATATTTATCGATATCACTTAAGTGAAGTGTATTAAATTTTATATTTAATCTTAAATCGCTCTCTCTCTCTCTCTCTCTCTTTCTATACTTTTTATTATAGCTCTCCAAACTTACACATAACTAATAGGAAAAGAAAATGGCGGGCAGTAATCAAAAAGCCGGTTGGGCACAGCGGATGAAAAGCTTCCAAAACAAACAGGTTGACATCAATCGTATTATAATGAAGTATCTAATAACAGGTGGGTTTATCTTAAAGATATATCATACTAACTTTACATTTGAGTTGCACTATCGTTCAGTAGTTCATTTATATACTAACCCATGGCTTACTATGGCTCTCAAAACATTTTTGTCATATATAATGGTTTTGTTTTTTCTTTTTCAATTGTAGTTTACGAAATTTTGTGTTACAAATATGAACTACTGAACGATGATGGAACTGCTTATGAACCACTGAACGAGGATGGCAATATTGAACCACTTGACGATGATAGAAGTTATGAACTGCTATACTATTTGGGACTCAAACCTGTAACTGAAAGTTTTGAGACTTAAGTTCAATTTGAACAATTCGGATAACAACAGTTGAACGATTGAACGATGATTTACATAAACAAAAAAAAAAAAAGGTGAAAAACAACCAAAACGTATTAAAATAAACAAAAATTTCTAATTGACAGAGGGCTACATGGATGCGGCTCAGAAATTTGAGGCGGCGGCGAAACTAGAAACCGTTGGCCAACTGGACACCCACGAACATCGGATGCGTGTCAAGAATGCGGTGCGGGCGGGACAATTACAGTATGCCATGGATCTGGCCAAGAGGCTTTATCCAAAACTATATGAGAGCGATAATTACATGTACTTTCACATGCAACAATTGCGTCTGATCGAATTGATACGGGAACGAAAGCATATCAATGGAGCAGCAGCAAGTGGTAATGGCTCTTCATACTTAACAACGGATCCGTTTCAACTGGAGGAGCCACAGTCCAGTTGCCGTCAACAACAACAACAGCAGATGAGCCGAGATGAATTTGATTGCATGGCCATGATTGAGTCCGAGCAGGCGGCTTGCATGGAACCCAAAATGATGTTTCTGGTCAAGTTAATACTGTGGGCTCAGGGCAAGTTGGATAAGGATGGCGTTGGCTGTGGCTTGGATCTGGAGTGTGAGGATTTTGAGCTGGAGTTGAAGCGTGCTTTGCAAAAGAACAACAACCATTAAACGAACGATTTTTGTGATCAATGATCACCCAACCAACTAGTATACAAAATACTAATAATTTAAAAAAAAATATGGCCTAAAAGGTGATTCTGGTGTCTACTGCTACTAAAAAAAAAAAAAACAACATAACCTATATTTATATAAATGTATATGTGTACAAAAAACAACAAAGAAACAATTTTTTTTTTTTTTTTTGGAAATATATAGATGTGCTTAAAGTTATTAAAGTTCTTGATGTGCAACAAAAACACAATTTGAATTTTACTTTGACAAAGATTTGTTTTTCTTTGCAATCAACGAATAATTTCTCTAGACGAAGTGGACTTTACACCCCAGAGCTCTCTCTCACTCTCTTTCTCTCTCTTCGACTCTCGTTGTGGCGCTTATTCATTATGCAAGCTCAACTCATAATCATAATAATAATAAACTAACACGCAAATTGCTTGCTCACGTGCTCACGCCGTCATTAAAAGCTATAAATATACATTTTTCTTAATAGCAAGCACAACAAACACAGACATACATATAACGCAGAACTTTGAACAAAGAAAACCATATAAGTCGAAGCCGTTGAGCAAAACCACTGAACAAAAACCAATAGATTTTAAATGCAACTCACGCTTATCGTGGTGCAGTTTTGTGATAAGAAACTCGTATATTCATATACCAAAAATTAAGTATTTATACAGGTCTAATATCAAAGGTAGAGGTGGAGTAACACTCCACTGTTTCCAACAACATTTTTTACACAGAATAGTGAATAAATCATTAATGATTCGATATTTATCGATTTTTTTAAAGGTAAAATTCAAACTTTTTTTTACATTACGATAAAACGAATAGATTTTCGTATTTTAAAATATCAACGAAGTTTAACATGAAGTTTAGTCAAAATATAAAAAAAATCACTTTTTATCTACGAGTAGATGCCAAAACATGAGTAAGCTAAATGTGACCTTATACCAAATTTTAGCAGTGGAAGTTTTTTACCACAAAAAAAGGCTTTAAACCACACGTACAATTATCATACGTGTTAATTTGAATCCAAATCTAATATGTATAACAACTGCACATCGAATATAGAAACACAAATCCGTCTGCTTTTCCAGCCAAAAGATCATTGCACTTACGTTTGTTTGTAATTTTTTTTTTTCGTTTTTCTATGTGCATTTCTTACATTTCTCACATTTGTTTGGTTTTGTCTTTGTTCTTTATAACTTGGTGAATTGGAATTGCGTAGTCACTGATAAGAAAAAAAGTATATGAACGTTCTTACGCTGATAAGCGACATATGTGTTTGATAAACGAAGCACAAGCACAAGCAAAACTAGATGTTAATAAACAAGATTCTAAAAGTTAAGTAACAGCTACTGCAACAATGTAACAGAAGGCTAGGCAAACATTTACGTCAAAGTTGAAGTGCATTTGTTATTTTTATTTTATTTGATTGCAAGCTATTTCGCTTTATCAGTTTTTCGCGCTGCAGCTTAACAAATGCACAAAACGTGCCAGGTGGAAGCGGAGATGTGGGGTAGAGTGAGAGGGGTAACGTGCTAAGTTTTGTAATACTCGATGCATACACACGTACGGTATAAGTATTCATACAAATGTATATACTATAAGTTTGGCATTTGTTGTTTTCTGTTTTGTTACTGTTGCCAACTGTTTGCGGTTTTCATTAACATATCTAAACTACAAGCACTCTCTCTTTCAAACACACACAAACACACATAGGAGATATGCGCATATTCCACACTCGTACCTGAGCACAAACAAACACACATCATGTACATATGTAATTTTGTAGTTATCGTTGCCGGCTTATGTTTAGCAGCCTATTCACATTGAACGTTAACAGACAAATGTTAAAAATGCAACAGTGACAGCAATCAATCAAATCAAATAAATTTTTTTAAAGCTTTTTTTATGATATTCGAAAATTGTTTTAAATTTTTACGCATTTTATTATACTCACCCACTGTGCAGTAAACCAAACAACAAATATTTGGTGTGTGGGGAATAAAGGGCTGACCAGCAAATTAGTTACATAAGTGCGTGTCAATCAATTTGTCATTAACATTGTAACTGCACATTGACAACCCACAAAAACACAAACCGTAACTCGAAATGAGGACGAAAGTATTGGAGAAAAGAAGAGCCAACCAGCTTGTCAAGCAGCAGTTGAAAAAAGGAACAGAAAAGCACTTAAGCATAGAAGTTGTTGTTGTAATATGACTTGAGACGAGCTTATCGATTTCAAGTAAAAGTGGAGCGAGATTTAATATAAATTTTGGGGCGCGGCACCAAAATGGAGGTTAGAGCGGCAGATGAGTGGGTTGTGACGAGATTGTACATTAACGCCTCCTACATCACTGTTGGTGTAACTGTTACTGCTTTTAGTTACTGTAACTGCACGTGCACGTGAGCTTAAATATGTATGTACACACACATACATATATATAAAATATATATAGATATATATGTGTATATATATGCACATAATGTCGCACTTCAGGTGTTATCTGAGACTTACCGTTGTGCCTTCCTCAAAGGCCGTCGCCTCGAATGATTTTTTTTCGAAAATTTCTAATAGATCGTGTAAATCCTGCTGTGTCACATTGACCAATTCGTTTAGCGTTATGCTGCTCATTTTTGCGGCGCTGCATTTACCGTACGTTTTTTATGTGTGGGGGTGTCGCGTTCGTATGTAAATTATAACTCTGTTACGCACACACTGGTACACTTCTTTTATACTATTTTTGTACACATACACATACACGTTGACACGAATAAAATTTGCAGAATAAATAAATATATATATTTATATTTATGCACTTGTAGATTGCTTTAAAAAGCAGTTTCAATAGCGTTAAGTCCCAATTTTGTTGTTGTTGGTTTTTTTCTGTGTCTGCTTTATCTGGTTGGCGTTCCGCTTTCAATGTTTGTTTGTCAACGCCTTTTTTAGGCTCGGTTGCGACGTCATCAAGTTTAGCCGCGACGTCAACAGCAACTTAGGCATCACCTCGCGACGAAAACCAAGCAGAACAATCTGCAAACTTACAATTGAGTTTGTACAAATGAAATTTATTAATTACGCGCTAGCGATTTTTTTTTACTTTAATTACGACGTAAATAGCACACGGACTGAACACAACAAAACTCTGAGTGCGTATGTGTGTGTGTTTAGACTGCGAACCGTTCAGGCGACTGTTTAGTTAACATTTGCAAATAAGTTATTAACAGTCAGTGCTAGGATTCTCTGATCAGAAACTTTAGCTGCTTCTATTCACATTATACAACAAATAGTTTTTATGTTTTTTGACAAGCACATATAATTATTGTTAACGCAAGAGGGTAAATTATATCCATTATTTTATTAAAAGCAGAGCAATAACAGAGCTTATGCAGTGCCATAACATCAGTTTGCGTCAAAATATCAGATCTGTCGACAGTCATAAAGTAAAAAACTTAACATAGATAAGAAATAAAATCTGTAATTTTTAACAGAAAAAGATATACGCTGATTATCGCTACCTTTTGGAAACACTTGAAACAACAAGTGACTTGCGCTTTTATTTTGTTTACAATCAGCTGGAGTTTAGGGAAGCGATATAGAGAAGGGGTCATCCATTTTTGATTAGGCTTTTGTTGTGATTGCAAAGTGATCTATGCGTGTGACAGAAATGAGCTGTTGCCGTACTTCTTTTCTCTTGTTTTTGTTACAGAACTTGAGGTTGACAATTTTAGAGTTATGCTTCAATTTGCTTGCTGCTGCCTAACATGAATATATAAACATTGAATAACTAAACGCATGTTACTTAGATATGATTTCCACCATATATTCACTAATACTTTGGCAATTATTTAGGGTATTCATAATTATTTAGTTTGTAAGTCTATGGTCGAGAGCATTGTTTTGATAATTTAACAACAGAACGTTAACAGCCTGTTGGCGCAAAGTTAAACTCCTGTTACCACAACAGTGGCGCAATGCTCAGACCCATACAAGCCAACAAAATAAGGTAGTTATAGTTTTAAGTCAACAGAAACTTTTATTTAACTGCATTTTGTACGACAATTACAGTTACATTTGCATCTGGCACTAATAGTACTTCATGCGTTTTTGTACGGACCCTGAGCATCCGCAATTCATCCGTGGGATCGATTTTCTCCATTCCCCGCTCCATTCTGCCGCGCAGTTCTTGATAAAGTCCAGCAAATTTAACGGAGTTATCATACTCCATTGTGCTTTTTACAGGATTCCCATGCTTGTTCATAAATAAAATATCACGGATGTTTTTTTTTTCCTGAATTTTTTGAAAGGCTTCTTCCACATACCGAAGTGTTCGAGGTGGCTTAATAAAAAGAATTTTTAGGAACTGACTTCATACTTAAATATCAAGAAACAAATTTTACCTTTTCTAGCGGCGCTTTAAACATGTTTCATCTAAAAGTCGGTCAAAAACTTGTAATATTTGACATTATTGGGTGTCATGGCAACTATCTAACGGTTACTGGCGTTATATAGGTTTGCAGGTCAAACAACAGTGAGTAGTGTAACCAATTTTTGCGATGTTAAAAATAACGTGATTTGCATATTTCTATAATGTCTGTGTATAACAGTTTTATAATAGCAAGAAATAATTGATTTAAGTCAAGTCCAAACGCTTCTGCACCAACAATTAAGCGATTGGTATTTTTTTCGCCCTTATATTTCATTTTTTACCTATCTCAAACTGGTCACACTGTGCTATCGAACAAACAAAAGTTTTTTTTCTACTATGCAAAATTGCCCATTTGTTCACTTTAATAATTAACTCTAAGCAAAAATGGTAAGTTTCCAATAAACATAAGTATTTTAAATTAAATTGAATATAATATTAACAGTCGCAAGAAGTGGAAGAAACACTAAAACGAATCCAAAGCCACAAAGGTGTCGTCGGCACAATTGTCGTCAACAATGAAGGTGGGTTATTTACGATTTATAAGTATATTCATATGCAAAAAAAGTAACTCAAATTATGGCTTATTAGGTATTCCAGTAAAGTCAACGCTTGACAACACAACAACTGTTCAATATGCTGGCCTGATGAGTCAACTGGCGGACAAGGCGAGAAGTGTGGTGCGCGATTTAGATCCATCGAACGACATGACATTCCTGCGAGTACGCTCCAAGAAACATGAGATTATGGTTGCTCCCGACAAGGACTTTATTCTTATTGTCATACAAAATCCAACTGATTAAATGCTTACTATTGCTCATAATTGCTACATAATCGGTGTATTTATTAGTTTCATTTAATGACAGTGTCAATAAGAAATTAATAAAAGTAAAATATTTTAATGAATAAATTAAAATAAGCTGATGTCGCACAGCTGTGATCTCATAGGGAGGCATAACAGCAATAATAAAAATAACATTTGATTAACTGCTGATAGCAGTGTGCTCAGCTGTAAAACTGAACTGGCGGTGAACCCAAAAAGTAGTAAATAAATATCGATAGATGCTCTCAAGGAAATAAACTTAAGTTGCCTCTGTTAAAACCAATCAAGCTTGGAGAAATTTATGATTTTAATGACGTGAATAATCTAGAGCTCTTATTTTCAAAACACAAAAATTTTCATTTCAACTTCTAAAAAATTCTTGCACGATATGCACATTTCAGTATACCGCTAGCCTATCGATGTTGTGAGAATTGTTGAAACAAATCGCCTCATTAAAATATCGTTAATACAGAAATATCGACGAAATGTCATCTCTCTAACCTCAGTGAGTCTTCTGACAAGTCGTGTGTGTGGTAGTGGTGAAAACCTACAAATCGCTGGGAAAAATGCATTTAAAAAATCGTTAAAAGCAAAAATATAAAACCTTATAGTGTTACATTAAAAATATTAAACTTCGAATAAAACGCTCACACAGTGTTCGCGTGTGCAAAGCAACAAATAATTACAAGTTTAACATAGAAGGTAAATGTGAAATTGGGCGTGCAAGAGTAAAGAAAATGGCGTAATCACGCACTGAAACCAACAAACGGCAACGCAAACGGAATTTACGCTCCCCAATTAGCCAGTCAGCATTTAATGGTCGTTCGTTCTTCCAATATTTGATTAAAAAAAAAAAAAAAAAAAACCAGTAATACACATACGTGTGTGCATACAAATACAAAATTAGTGTGAATGTGAAATGTTTAAATAAGCTTTAAATGTGAGCAGCGTAAGCGTTTTTCAACGTAGCTTTGTGCAGCCATATTTGTTCCGTGGAAAATGAAAATGATACGTACATACATAATACATACAATTTACGTGTTTACGTATGTACATGTGATACGTCTAAAGAATTAAATGTATAAAAAAAAAGTATCACTTCGTATCAGATCGTCGTCCCGTTGTTCGCAAAGCCAAGCAATTTTCAACGATTCAGTACAAAAAGCAACGTCGATACGTTTTGTTATGTACAAATGTTCATACATACGAACGTACTTTCAATATCGACGATATGGCATCACACAAGAGCGCACACGCATACAACACACAGGCACAAGCACGCACGTACTATGTAGAGACAATGTGTATGTACATATGTCTCGCCAGCGGCTGGTATATAACAGAGTTGAGCACATAAGGGCTGGCTCAATTTATAAATAAGAAGCGAAGCATGGGCAGCGCAGCAACTGCGCTGCGACTGCGACTGCATTGCGGCGCAAGGGATTTTATTACGTACAGCGTTGAGTGAACAACAGCATGTCGTAGTTGTTGTTGTTGCTGGTGTCGTTTATATTTTTGGATATTTACATGCTTATGTACCAACATATGTATATGAATGCGTGCAAGTGTATCTAGGAGAGCTCTCATTTAATATATAACGTAAACGTTGATACGTAAAACGCGACGTCATAGAAAATAATCTAACTGTTTTAACGGTCCAATTCTCCCACCCGCAACGCGTAATCCATGAATGTTTGTTTTTTGTCGTATAACACTTGCACAAATACACACAAACCTATACAACAAAAATATATAAGAGCAAAAGCAATTTACATACAGTGCATAGAAAGGAGGCATGGCAAAAAAAGAGCCGTTGCAAATGTGTTGAAAACGCATCTGTGATAGAAAAGACTAAATAATCAATATGAATGGTTGCTGATAAATGCAATTTACAGTGAAACTTTTTAATTTAAAAATTACACAAATTTTTTTAAATGTGACTCAAAATAATTAACAAAAACCGTTTCCTCGCATCGAATGATAAAATGTAGTAAACGTGTTTATTTTTTTATTCAATCTTTGTTTAGTCAGCATGCTTCAAAACTGAAAGGGTAAAGCTTGTAAGACATCAGAAAAGAGCATTGCAAAAAAAACATAAAATCCAATTTTTGCTCGCTTCGTTTCAACATTGTTGTTTTTTTAATGTTTAGTATTTTGCCAATATCTTATCTCATCAGGTGTATATAATGCCGTTACACTACACCACATGACAACAAATTGGAAAATATATCAATCAGTGACAGACAATATGTTTGTGTAAAACGCTTAGAAATGAGTATTGCGCAGCTAGCTGGGCATTTGTAGTTAGTTTTGTTTTTATCTTACGTCAATATTGAACTACTCTAGAAATGAGTTCTACGTTGAACTTTCGACCTGCTGACCGTACCGCATAATGAAATGGAATTGTACGTGTATTTGTTTCTAGCGTACATGCATATTTGTATGATTATAAGTTTAGCTTTGGTTTCATATGTAGTTCTGAGTTATAAGATTGTGAGAACTCAGTCTTGAGTTTTTAGAAAGGAAGATTCTCTGAACTATTCTCTTAACAGTTGTCTGTCTTAGTAGCTTCGTTCGAAAGTAACCAGCTTAAGATTGCAAAATATAACAAAAGAAAAACAAAAGAAACAGCAGCCAGCATTACCAACCCTAAACAGATAAACACACGCACACACATTAACAAAAGCACACACACACACGCTTGAAAACAATTGCTCTCGCATAGAGGCGAATGGCCCAGCAGACTCCGCCGCAGAAGCAGCTTTCTTCCCTTACTCTTAATTTTTTTTGGAACCAAACTGGTTTTCATCCCCGTTGTGCAAAGTTGCTTTTTATTTCATTATGACTGTGAAATTGCTAGAGTGAATCTGCCTGCCACCATTACATAAAATTACTCCTTCCATTCTTTTCGGACATACTCTTATAGCCACCACATGGTCAGATATTCTTGACTGCGCAGTGCTGTAAAAAGAAAAAAAAAACAATTATTATTTTAATAAAAATTTAGTAAACCTGTTTTTAATAATAGATTATAATAGTGTTGTAGTAAAAAACATAACAATAGACTTCCGGATCTTGACAAAAATAGAAAAATGCCAAAATGGCAGCACTGATTCTGATTTTGAATGGCTTTTGGCGAGTTCAAAAAGTAATCAAATTTATTAGCTAATTGGTGTTGGGGAAGGGAGGGGGGAGTTTTTCTTTGCTGGAATATGGAGATTGGAGCATGTGCGTGCTCGTGCTCGTGTCTACCGAATCGTTTGTCAGATGATAAAGCACACAATAAGCATTGGCTAGCCTACGTGTATGTGTAATATATTGTATACCCGTATACTTTGTGTGTATGAATACATATTTATTTGCAATGCATGTACTTACGTATCTATGTATGTATGTGTATTAAATGCCGTGGTGTTATCGCTGTGATGGTGGCCTGAAAAAAAAAAAAAATACAAAATAGCAAAAATTATTTTTGGCTTCGTTTTCTGCCCCGAAGACTACAAACAACACGCAACAAAGTTACACAAAAATAAACGTCGGACTATAATGTAGATTTCGGTTGAACGTATTACCAGGGATGCAACACAAATTCAAAATTTCATTCAGAATTTGCTACAAGTTTGTTTTGTTTGCTACATACTTGTTTTTAGTTTACAGAATGTTGTTTTTAAAAATTTTTTGTTTCTCAAATATCCCAAGATATGATTGCATTAAATGAGTTAATTTAAAAATATATTTACTTCAAATTGGGTCGGCCTAACATTTGAAACATAAAATATCAATGCATATTCAATTTTATAAATATGTAGGTTGTTTTGTTTGTTGCTAGTCAAAGTTTCGTTTATACTAGTTCAGAGTGTCAACCGGTTTTCGTCCCTGGAAAAGTATGCATTCACACGTTGGTGTCGAATTGATCAAAACATGTTTTATACATAGCAGCTGGTCAAAAATATATAGGATTTAGATCCAACACCTGCCGGAACTTGACTACCTGTGGTTAGCCTTTAAAAGCAAAGCATACCGAAAAAAGATGATGTCGCTTAATTTCTCCCTTTAGTCGAACTTTGACCTAAACCACTTGTTTTATCTCCAGCATTGCCAGTGCAAAAAAAAAAACATGGCCGCATATAAAAAAACCTGCAAAGTGAAATTCGCCAAAAATTCCCAAAACAAAAAAAAACGGCCGAAATTTCCAAAATGCGAAATGCAACTGCACTTGTAGATGTGTATACCGTGCGTGTGTGTGTTTGTGCTCTCATTTTAGGAGAAACAACAAAAGGCAACAACACCGACGCTGACGACCTTTTTATTTACTTTTTGACATAGGGAGAAAAAAAATTAAATAAACGCAGACCTGAAATCCGAGTACGTTGAACATCTGTTCAGAAATGTTTTTCGTGCACAAAGAAGATTTCACCAAGAAGTGATTGGAATACATGTTTTTTTTTTTTTTTCGGGATCATGCACACATGCAACTCGGAAAGTACATATGTATGTATAAACATGTGCATGTATGTGCATTTTGGGTGCATTTTATATAAGTGGTGCGTGTGTTTGTGTTCGTAAATAGTATGTATGAGAAACACAATGCAAAGTGTGAAACAAGACTCTTTTTCACATACTCACATACCTGCTTTATTTTATTCCAGGTAAATCGACGTCGACGATAACTGAATACCTAAATACAACAACACTAACAGCAAGGGGCAACATCGAAGCAGCAGCGGCACGCAGAATAAAGAAACAAGGAAACATTTGCACACAGCAACCAGCCGACAACACCAACAACAACAACGGGCACAGCAACCGACAAGAAAAACCACTTCAACAAAAGAGGATAACATATTGAAAGAGCTGTGCCGCACACACGACACACACGCACACACTATACCTACAACAAACATACGGAGCTGCCTGCACACACACAAACTTTTATGTACGTGGGAAAGTAAACCGACATCTTTTTACGAGTTTTGCAATCGGGAAAAAGAGAGTAAAAGAGAGCGGCTCCATCAAACTTAAGTTCAGTTCAACAGGCAGAGCAAAGGGCCAGGGCTGTAGCCCTTTGATAACACACACTCAAGTACACACACGTACGCCCACGGAGCTGCTGAGGCGATCGAGCGAGCGCGACTTGAAGAGACCGAAACAGAGGGAGACCGAGTCGCTCGGTGTTGCTTAACAACCGTTAATACCTACAAACTCGGTACGCACAACGAATTTGGAAATCACGGTATTCGTGAAAGTGCGTCGTTTTCGTCGTTTTGCCGCTGTGCGTGAGCGTAATTCAACACTTGGAAACGCCAGTGTTGCCACATTGCCGTTAAATAAACAACATCAGGCACACCTGCATTTACATAAGACAAGCGGTGACAGATTGCTTTCAAACTGCGCTCTCGAGTGCAGAAAAAGTTGACACAACTAGGAGCCAAAGCAAAAAAAAAAAAAAACCTTCCAATCACACACACACACACACACACGTTCAAATGAAAACGCTAGTACTCAGCCCTGACGATCTGCAGAACTTTAACAAGTTCATCTACGATCCCAAATCTGCAGCACAGTTGGCCGCCAGTGCTGGAGCCATTGCGGCCGCCGCTGCCGCTCATGGTCATCCAGGTGGTGTGCAACTTGTTGCAAGCAGTGCTGCTGCTGGAGCAACAGTGCCCGTCTCGCAAGTGGGAACAGTGAGCGCCACTGGCAATAGTGCCAATAAATTAATGGCACTGCATTACTATCTAAATCATCAGGGAAACTATGTGGGCGTCCAGGCGCCAAGCCATGCCGCAGCACAACAACAGCAGCAGCAACAGCAACAATTGCTTGCTCAATCGCAGACGCAGTTGAAACAGCTGCAATTGAAACAGCCAACAATACATCAGCATCAGCAGCACATAAGCTATCATCATCCCTACTACCAACAACAACAACAACAGCAACAAACGTTGACACATTCAGTTCAACACAAGGTGCAGCAGCAGCAACAACAACAACAAAATCATTTGCCGGTCCATGCGCTAAATCAAAACTCAAATTTCTCTGCAGCCAGTTCAAGCACTGGCGGCACTGCATCCAGTCATGCGCCCACCCAACAATCGAATGGCTCTAGCGTATCACCCACAATCATCAGTCATCCACATCCACATCCCCATCATCATCATCATCATCATCATGTTGCACACCATCAACCTGCAGCAGCAACAGTTGTTGCCTTAAATGGCGGCATAAGCAATAGTAATAGCAACGTCGCTGCCGCAGCAAATGCCTTGTTGCGTGCTACAGCAGCAGCGACAGTTACAACAACAACTACAGCAGCAGCATCAGCGGCAACGACATTGTCATCCGCCGTCTCCTCATCAGCATCGTCATCATCCTCATCATCGTCGTCATCGGCATCCTCGTCATCGGCGGCAGCAGCATCCTCCGCAGCATCCACAACATCCGGTTCTGCCAATTGTGCCAAGAAACTGAAAACGGAACCGTTGCTCTCGCAATATAATCAAACGGAACGTTTAAATTTTGCCAACACATACATTGTGTGGAGCGAGGAGCATTGGCGCCGTGTCATCTTCCATGATGAGAGACGTTTCAATTTGGATGGACCCGACGGTTTTTCCTATTACTTCCACGATCTGCGCAACTATGAACGAACGCTGTCGCAGCGGCCGCGTGGCAATTCAGTCTACATCTACCTAATGATCTGTGTCGGTGGCGCCATTCATTTGGAAGTCTCATCCGCCAAGCAGCGACCCGAATCCTGCATCGAAGCCATTCTGCGGGAACGCCCCAACATTGTCAGCAAACTGGGTGGTCAAAATACAGAGTTTGTTCTACAGGATCACAATTGGATGTCACATGCGTTGCCCACCGCTCAGGAACTACTCAATGTCGAGGGTCTGAAGACGCAAAAGTGGCCAACAATTGCCCACGATTTGAATATCATGGAGAACATTTGGGGTTGGCTTATACGTGAGGTTTTCGATGGTGGTCGCAAATTCTCACGCAAGGATGACCTGATCTTTCGTATCAAGGAAGCGTGGTCACGCCTGCCGCTCGATCTTATCACGAACCTGTACAGCACACTGCCCGAACGAATAACTGAGCTGTATTACACTCAAGGTGTCTACACGAATTGTTGACAATCGACGCCGCTCAAGGATGCGGAATGGGTACGGGAACAGAAACAAGAACAGCAGGAACAGTTATCAGTGGAGGATGCAAAACATAACAAAGAAAAAGGCTCCACCGCCGCCAACACTACCAGCAGCTGCATACACGCCGCATTATTATGTTCTGATTGCAAACAAAAAAATATTTTTCATACAATTAAACTTCACATATTTTTGTGTATAGCTTTAAGATGTGTCGTCAGCGTGTCTGTGTACGCGAGTGTGCGTGTGTGCGAGTGTGTGTGTGTACAGAAGGAAGCAATTGTAATTGAATTTGTTTATGTATGTATTTAAATACGTATCCTGTATCGATTTGATGTTAAGTTATGTATTAAGAAAAAAAAAGTTTAAACATGCGAGAAAAATTCACCGCAACAGTGTGGCAACGCTGGCAGCCTCATAAGGCCAGTATTGTCATACACGCAAAATGCTTTGTAATTAGTGTTTTTTATATGCAGCTGTATAACTGCAGCGAATTATATATGTATATCCCCCAATCGTTTATTATTAAGGACCTTATTTTAAGTTATCGTTTTTGAACAATAAAACCTCCCTTTTTTCCCCAATCATCCCTACGCTATTTAGTTACAAAGAAAAAAGAAAACAAATTTATTTTATTTGAAACTTAACTCATTTTGTTGATTGTTTTTAGTTATGCAAATCGAACGATGTTTAAAGAAAGAATGGCGAACAAAATTGATGCAAAGCGAAACGAGTAAAATAAACTTGTGTAACTAAAGTATTATTTTTAAGGCATAGTTTTTTGTTGTAGCAAAATACACACATAAAGAAAAACAAAAAACGAAACAAAACTAAAATCCTATCATGTAAAATTGTTTACGAACAAAAATAATAATAATAATTAACTAATTATCAATGTAATTAATACTTATTAAAATTTAACGAAACAAAAAAAAAACGAAACGAAAGAGGGGCAGCATTAGAGTTAATTTAAGATCAAACAAATCAACTAATTTGATAAAACTCTAAAAAGTAATAAAGAATAAAAAAAAATACATAATTGAGTACACATTGTGAACATAGAAATCATGCTGAACATATTTAGAATAAAGACTCAACTCGTTTTTGTAGCCTGATCCTACAGATCCTGCCGCAGTAGTCCTGTAGTGATGAGAACCTTTTTATTGCTAACCGATGGCAGGAACTTTGGCCGTTTTGAGTTAATAAAAAAACATTTTGCGTACCAGACATACCTATATCTACATTTAATAAATATATAGATATTAAAAGAGTACACTCACAGAAATATACATACACTATGAAGTTAGCATATGACGAACTGAAAAAATAAATAAATACAAAAAGGTCTTTGCAGAAAACTAATCAGTAATAAAAACAATTCATATACGAAGAAACAAAAAACAACTATGCGAAAGTATCCTTGAGGAGGAAGGTTTTGAACAACCGAAACTCTTCTCTTTATTCTTGTAATTCAGCAAATTATGTGATTTTTCCAATTTGTTTCGCTTATTGCAATAAACTGAAAATGTCAAAACAACAAATAATAATAAATCAAATCAACAATCTTTATACGTACAATATAACACATAATATATTAAAAAAAAAAAACAAAAAACGGAATTATGATTAATTAATAATGAAAATGCAATTACCAATAAAAACTACCAGCAAATACGTAAAAATAATATTAAAAAAAAAACCAAAATATCGTTTTACTTGTAAAATAATAAGTTATTATTAGAAGTCTGAGCTTAATGAAATTCTTGATGAGGCTGTAAAGAAGGAAAATTTCGATATCTACTCTATAATTTTATTGTGCTTCAGAAATTTCCTTACTCAAATTACCATGCGCGTGGGAAATTCTCTCGCGAGCATTGAATTCGAAGAAATTTCCCAGGAGTAAGACAAAACGTTTGCATTTTAAACAGTTTATTTTTATTAAAGTGCGTTATAAAAATGTCATTTTAAAACAGTTGTCTAAACCGTAAAATATTCTATATACTATATATATTGCATGCATGTACTCGAAAAGCGAGAGTGTAAGTGTAAAGTATTAAAAATAGTTTTGTGTATACTTTAGGCACTTTAAATATATAGTTAGTTCAACCATTGAAAATTGTGCACAATAACTATGTATAAAAGTGTGTATAGCATTAATATTTTGTGCGTATTCTTCAAATACTGTTTAGGTTAATTATGAAATATTTTTTCGATTTATGCTGGAATGATGCTTCTTACACAGGCTGGACTACAAAAGGGCATGTCCTGTTTGACGCAAAAGCGACCGCCTATTAAGGATTTTGAACACTCGACACCAGCACAAACAAAGCACGGTCCATGCCAATGGATATCACCCCAGGCAACACCCTGATCCGCCGGACCTATTGGCAGCTGACAACGTTTACAGGTGCCGGCATAGAATTTATCGTAGCACTCCAAGCACAATGGCATATTGGACTTCTCATCGGGTATATACTGTTGTCCGGCCAGCGGTTCATCGCACTGCAGACAACAGAAGTGTTTGATGTGATAGGTGGCACCTTCGGCAGCAGTGTATTCCTTGGTAAATATCAATTCATCGCAAGCCTTGCAACGCGGTATCTTCAATTTGATGGCCAAATCGCGACCACAATAAACCTGTCCGTGATGAAAGAAGTACACCAAATCCGCAAGCAATTCGCGGCAGGTGTGACACTTGAAACAGCCCGGATGCCAGGCAATCTCCTTGCCAGCACGCTCCGCTTTGACCGCAACCTCGCCAAGCTCAATTGGCTGGTTGCAATCGCGACAATTGATGATTGGCATAGCTACAGCTGAGCCAGATGAATCTGCAATAAAAGTCAAATTTTATTTTTAAGAATTTCCAACTGTTTCTAGCACTCACCTTTTGTTGCTCTATCATCGCCGAGTTGAAGTTGTTGAAACTGTTCGGGCATTGCAGCACATTCGGGATACATGTTCATGTGCTCAATGCCTGGAATGCTTGTGAATCTGCCCAAGCTGGCATTAAGATCCTCGCAAGCCTGACCCGGTGTCGACGGTTTCGAACAGAATCCAGAATCATGGCTGGCAGAGCTGGGCAATAATTCATTGCCATACCTGATGTCTGTCGAAGCATTCGCCATGTCCGCAAAGAGTTTATCGATGTCATCCAGCAGCTGTTCATCGTTGAGCAACCAATCGTGAACTTGCTTGAGCGGCTCCAGCAGCTGGCATTGTTCATGCCGAATGCCTTTGTCCTGCAGCGTCTGGAACAGACGATTATAGTATGGTGCATTGGCAACAGCCGAATGCAGCATATTCTTATCCACGCCAACGTGTTCCAGCTGGGATTTTATAGTAGGCCTTAAGCCCTGCAGCTGCTGGAGATTACCAGTAGCCACTGGCGAAGAGGCAATGATAACCGGAGGAGCTGCACGACCGCCACGCACCTCCTGCAGCGCCTGCTTCAAAGGCTCTGCCTGAACAATTTGGGCAAACACCGGATCCCGTTCGTAGTCAATGTGGGCGGGCATGCCGCAATCGTAGAGAATCGTGGAGACACCACCAAATTTCACACGCCTCATGGGCGTATCCTGTCGCATCTGGGCACTGAAGCGAGCCTGCACCGGATTCTTGAGCGGCAATGGCGAATGGAATGGCGTTGCTGGAGAGGATTTCAACGGTGTTGTAGCCAAAGCTGGCTGACACACAGTATTAATCTCTGCCCTGAATTGTGGATTTCTCAAATATTCCTTGCGAAATTCGGCAATGGGTCCCAACCGAGCATCCCTTGATATATTCAAGTTCTTATCCTGCAAGAAAATAAATTATAATCAACGAAACATATTTGATTATAAGTTCGGCTTACCTTCAGCAGACCCAAAAGTTTGTCATAGATGACACCATGGGTAACAAGACTCTGCATTAAAGGTTTGCTAATGCCCAAGAGTTTAACCTTTGTCTCGGCACGCAGTGCGGGATGAGCATCAAACTCTGATGTGTTATAGCTTAATGGCTCCGAGAAGGCTACCAAAAGCTTGGGCTGCGCATGTGCTACCTGCTGACTCAAGGCATTTGTCAGTTTAGGATTGGAAAGTAGCTCGTGCAACGTCGAATCAACTTGGAGAGGTATTCCCAGTGAGCTTAATAGCTTGCGTGCTGAATCTGGCAAGGCCGGCGAGGATTGCGTCACCTGTCCAATGGTACCAATGTGCTCCACTTGGCCATGCAGTAGACGGCCCACACGCACCACAATACCTTGGCCAACGCATTGATCGCGAAGCTTTTGAACATATTGTTGAAGCTGTTGTGCCTCGATCTCTGTGAGATTGTCACAGAGTGCAGCGTCCAGATCGTGTGGTGGCACTTGGAACTCTAATTGCTGCTTGCGCTTTTGGGCGGCATCACTGCCAGCAACGGGTATCTGAGCTGCGCCCAGCTTCTCCATGTAATCCGTGATGACATCGGGAGCTGCATTCGGCGGAACCCATTCTACTTGCACCGGTTGACTGGCCAGTGCCTTGATCTTTATGTCTGTTCGAGAACATATAAAGCTAGTCAAATAGGATAGTTAGACTGGAGCATATCCTCAACTTACATGCTGGCTTTGCACGAATTTGGCCAAGAATTTCGAACTGTGCCCAGCCTGTGGCGTCATCATCCGTGCACAAGTGCTGATCTTTGCGGCACATGCAATTGCGGCACACCTTGCGCCAGAAGTGCAAGTCCAGGCCAGGACACTTCTCCTGACATTCGCCACAGGGTGCTCCAGCGCCAGACTCGTGTCCAAGCTTCGAGCGTTTTAATAATTCCCGTCTGCTTTCCAGTTTGGAGAGCCATTCGGGTGCCGTGGGCGTCTCCACGCAAGAGTTGGCGTTTGCGTTGTTTGACATATCGGCTAGATGTGCTAATTACTCATAGCTTTAATACAGTTCATTAAACTGAAAAAAAACAACATTTAACAAAATAAAATGCATAAGGCAGTGTTACCAGCCATTGCAAACACAGAAATACCTGTGTATTTCCATCGTGTAAAAACAGTGTATGTAGAGAGAGCGAAGTACATTTCGTTAAGCATGGACATCAACCTATTCCAGCAAAGTTATTATGGGGCACAAATGCAAAAATTCCCGCCCAGCTGTTTTTCGAATTGCGAATTGAAGTAAACTTGGCTGCATTGCTGCTCTCTGCATTGTTTTCGCAATAATGCAGCCCTGGCCAACAACCAAAACTAAATTGCCAGCCATTGCATAAAAAAACATTTAGCGTGCATAAAAAAGTTATAAAAAAAGCAACAATTCGACTTAATTGCATTCAAGAACAATATTGCTTATGTTTGGAGTATAAAACTGACAAAAATAAAGTGCTAAACCGCTGGAATCACGCATATTTGCGAAACAAAATACAGGAAAATGCAATAAATGTATGTACACATGTGTGTGTGTTGGTTTAAATATGTAAAAGTAGGTGGAATCTACTGCGTCCCACTGAAAAGTGAAAGTGCAGCAGAAAAGACGAACAGACAGACAGATGAGCTAAGCTGAGCTGTGTGAAAATTTATGAATAAGCGATGTCAGAAATCAAGAAATCCGTTTTCTGCAAGTCAAATAGCAACATTTTTAAGTATGCGCCTTTTTTTTTTACCGGTCTCGCACCTTTCGGGCAACAAATTGACTTTGAATTTTGTACGGTGGTTGTTTTTGCAGTGTTGTTTGTGTGTGTTGGCTTGCTTGCATGTGTGTTTTTGAGTGTGTGCGTGTTAGGGCGCGCGTATGTTTGCTTGTGTGTGTGTGGGAAGAAGAGGAGGTAGCGTAGAAATTTAAATTCGAAAGGGCTCATAAAAAGTGATTAAGAATTTGATTAATTAAAGGGTTGATACGAGTGCTCATGTGCTCATACATTTCACAATTATTTCATTTTAGCGTCTGATTGGTTCTTTGATTATCAATTAGCCAAAATTATAAAACGCTCTTTGTTGCCATTTAATTGACCCATAAACATGACCGAAAAATACGACGGCAACGGCGATTACTCCACCTACAATGAGGACGATGGCAATGACTATGGCGTAGGTGGTGGTGGAGGGGGTGGAGGAGGTGGAGGTGGGGGAAAGCCACGCGGTAAAAGTATTAGCAGCGGCGTTGGTGGTGCCCACAATGGCGACAGCATCATCCATGATCATCATGGCGGTCCCGAGGGCAGCGGCAACGTCCAACTAAATGAGAAGGCCAGCGAATATATACGCGATTGCGTGGCCGAAAAGAATCGCATGGATCGCAAGTTTCCCATTGCCGAGAAGTTACTGGAGGGAGGTAAATAATAATCACCAATTTTCCTTAATAAATATATGTACATACATATATATTAACTAAGTTTCAATTTACAGAAATCGAGAAGGTGCAGACGACGGGACGCATACCATCGCGAGAGCAAAAGTATGCCGATATATATAGAGAGAAACCATTGCGCATATCACAGCGTGTTTTGGTTCCCATACGCGAGCATCCCAAGGTACATATTTGATTAAAAAATAATCAAGAACATCTATTTAAATTACTTTTCTTGTTGGCAGTTTAACTTTGTGGGCAAGCTATTGGGACCCAAGGGCAATTCATTGCGTCGTTTGCAAGAGGAAACGCTGTGCAAGATGACTGTGTTGGGTCGCAACTCAATGAGGGATCGTGCCAAAGAAGA
Organism: Scaptomyza montana; assembly: GCA_018904305.1. Taxonomy (NCBI): domain Eukaryota; kingdom Metazoa; phylum Arthropoda; class Insecta; order Diptera; family Drosophilidae; genus Scaptomyza; species Scaptomyza montana. The sequence continues at coordinate 2,331,152 of JAEIGR010000008.1, read as the reverse complement.
GGAGCTGCGCAGCTCCAAGGATCCCAAGTATGCGCATCTTAATAGCGATCTGCATGTGGAGATATCAACGATTGCGCCACCCGCCGAGGCATATGCGCGTATCGCTTATGCCATGGCTGAGCTGCGCAAATATTTAATACCGGATAGCAATGATATTATTAGGCAGGAACAGCTGCGCGAGCTAATGGACAGCACTAGCATCAACGACAACGAGAATACCAATGCCCAAAACACAAAAAACACTTACAAGAAAGTATCGCAAAATATGCATAACAACAGTGCTGGAGCAAATGCCATGGGTGTTTCTGGTTCGGGCAATTCTGGTGGTGGTGGTGCATCCAGTTTAACCAAAAATATCTCACATCATGGTTATAGGTAAAGGCTTACAATCTATTAAATATGTCAAGCTAATGATTAACTTGTTGCTTTCATCTTTTGCAGAGGTGGTTCACAGCAGTCGTCGTTTAGCAAAAATGTTTTGGCACCCAAACAGAAGGTTATGTCCATTTTAGAAAAGGCCAGAACTGCAATGGATGAAACTTATGGGTGAGTTTGAATTGCAGTTATAAACTGATAAACTTATTAACTTAAGTGTCATTTGCAGTCGCGGCTATGATGAAGGTGTCTCTTATGATTCACATCTGTCCTTCGATGGCTACAGCTATGCATCACATGGTGGACACGGACACGGTCCACCCACAAGCATTTTAGGCGGCGTTGGCAACATCAGTGGCATTGGCAGTGGCGGCGGAGTACGTGGTGGACACTATGAGACACAAGATTATGATACGGATTACTCACGACGCGATTACTACCAACACTCGCCGGGCTATGCAGGTTAGCCCTACTATATTACAACCAATGAATAAGTACAATGCTAAGCTTTTCAATATCTTATACTAGGTGGCGGGTCAGCGTCCCAATCGAATCCAAATAATGCGACTGGTTTGAATTCAAACCATAATCGCAGCCACGTTAACAGGTGAAATTTGTTGGGGCCCAGCAATGCCAGCAAAGTAGATGATGGCGTGAAAAGAGGCACAAATAGTGCGACCGAAACAATGCCGGAAACCCACAAACCAAACGTGAAAGCCAAACAAATTGTGAACAGAAACAGCAGAAGTAACAGCAGGAATAGCAGGAACAGCAGCAGGAGAAACACTTTTAGGCCAAGCACTGATAAACAAGATTGTAGCAACAAAAACGACAAAAATGGCGAATGTTTCCAGGTAACAAATAACTCAAAACATCAATTAAACTTTAAGAACTAATAATTAATATTTTTATTATTGCTACAGCAAAAAACACTACATCAATCTCAAAAATCAACAAAATTGGTGCAACATCAACATAAACAAAAAACACAACAAAATTACCCACCGCACAACAATAACAATAAAAACAACAACAAAAACAATCACTTTGAAATGAAAACAAAGAATTCCAATGATTTGACCAAAACGACACTGTCAGAATCCTCTGATAAACCAAAACAAATGGATGCAGAATATGGCCAAAAGAATGCTGCTGCAGCCAGCAACAATAACTATAGCAAGAACAACAACAATGATACATTAGGCGATAACAACCAAAACAACATGCAAATTAAGCAGAACAACACAAAAACAACAACTGCGCCCAGTATGCTATTAGTAAGGTATTAATTGACAACAACCACGGCAGCAACAATCCCACTTGTCAAATCCAGTTCCTTCTTTATTCCTTGCACAATCCTTAAACTCTTGTCACGGCTTTCAAATAAGAATGTTAATACATAGATACAGATAACATGATTAATCCGCTTGCTTTAACAAACAATATACATAGATAAACCAACATATTTAGCTACAAATTAAACCAACATCATGTTTAACTATTTATTGGCATTCACTGCAAAAGCCGTTGAAGCTCAAAACAAACACAAATTATTCTCTTAATACAACTTGCATTTCTTACAGACCTACGCTACATATACGTGAGATTTCGATCTTGCCAGTGCAGTTTTGCTAATCACACTCAAATCAAAACCGATACAATAACATCATCAACCATAACTAAACAATAACAAAAAACAACAAACAAATTAAAACAAAAAAAAAACAAAAGAAAACGAGAGACAACACCACAAATACTTTGTACACTAAGAGGGAAGAATATTTACAAATGGAAACCTTTAAGATATATACATACATACTTATATTATATATACTAAAATACAAACATATACATTATATACACTTAAATATATATACATATATATGATATATTTTTGAGTGCAAGGAAATCGTTGGATGATGATAATATGCAGCTGGATCTACAAATTGTAACTTGTGTTAGCTGATGGAACGATGGACAAATTTATGTCAAGGATATATTGTCCAGTTTTTTAATATATATACATATATATATATATATATATTTATACAAAAAGCAAAGAAACATCTTTGAGATACTCGTCTTTAAAGTGCGTGCATTAATAACTAATATTATCAAAACAAAACAAAAAAAAAGAAGATATAACCGTTAAATAATTCAAAAAGCACAGCTTCAAGCTGGCTTTGATACTTCGATATTCATAATAACAATAAACATAACACTAACAACTTATTAACAATATGCTAAAAAACCACAAAATCTAAACATTAATCAAATACATAAGTAACAAAAAAGTCGAATAAATATTAGACTATATATATACACGCGATCGATCTTCAGAAAACAACTATGTTATTTTCAAATAATATAGTTCCAAGTTAAAACCAAGCAAATGATTCGAATCTATGTTTTTTTTTTCCTATTTAAATATAATAGATTTTTACATTTTATTTTGGAGATGCGAGTGTATATATAAATACATATAGATATTTATGAAAATATGTATGACTAATGCGCTGTAGGGCTGGAAATCTATAAGATTTAATTACTTGAAACTATATAATTGGGCACACTTAAAATAAATAAATATATATATATACATACAGAATTTAATATTTACATTCGAATAACAATGGAATCTAATAAACGAATAACATCAAAATATAACGATATTTATACATATAAAAAATAATATGACTTAAATACTCATAAATTAAAAATGAATACATATATATTTATATTAATCAGATATTGTGAGATGAAGAAGAAGACGAAGTCCATATGTGGATAATGCTGCAAATGATTACTTTATTGAAACTTAAAGAAAACAAACTAAACTTAAATATTATAACCAAAACAAAAGAAAGAAAATTCATTGAATTTTACTCAATAAGATGTGAAGAGTTGAAAAATAAGCTCAAATATATACTTTATTTTCAAATGTATTTTCTACTTTATTTTAAGACCTCTTAACAAATTTACTTATGACTTTTTTTTTTCCAAGTAACCGTTGAAAATAAAGATATATTTTATAATTTTCAATTGATGCATGTTTGTGCCAAATGAAATTTACAACAATTAGAGTAAAAATGTTGTCAAAAACAAACCACAATCTTCCACTTTGAATACGATGATTCGACTTTTAAGTATTCTACATTATCTTACTTTGAAAGCTCTCTCTATTATTTTTTTTAACCCTTTTTACAACCTATATAAGTTGAGTTGTTTACCAATTGAATAACCATTCTAGCCTATTGATGAATGATAAATAAAAATATCTTGTCCAAAAATGCAAATTGTTGCAACTTAAGCAAAATAAAGAAACATAAGAAACATTTACTTATAACCATGTGAACGTTAAATTGTTTAAAACAATTAAAATCTAGATTATAAAACAATATCAGAAATACAGAAACAAAAATATATACATATATATAAAAAAACATTCATTTATTTCAAGTAATATTATTGTTATTATTATAAAAATTAAAAAAAAACAACATACATACTTAAAAGACGGTTCCCAAAAACCAAATTACGGAATTTAAATTAATATGTATGTATATATATATATTAATATCTAACAAAAAACTGAATGGCAAAAAAAGTTAAAAAAAAATAACAAAAACAATTCAATACAAAATATATAATAATCATTACTAAAAATGTTCCCCCGCCCTAAAATCAATAAAAATAATTATCGAAAAAAATTCGAATACAACTAAAATATTGAGATATTCTCATTAATTATTTCATGTACAATTAAATAATACAAATAATAAAAAAAAAAATATTTTAAAATATATATGCTGAAATTAAAAAGCCTTTTTATAAATATTTGCACAATCCTTTGATAGAGATTAATTTAACTATTCCTATTTAGAAATTTTTGCTTTATAGGGATGAAGATAAATTTATACTCATGTATGAGAACTACAGTTATAGGGTTGAAAATCGTTGTGAATAATTAATGATCACAAATGTTTATTGCCAACGGCGACGATTTGCAACCCCTCACACGCACCACCTTTCCCCTCATTGACGAACGTTAAATGCTCTTCTTCATTGTTTTAATCTGAGCCACTGTCACTTGCTGCTTGCTATGACACGTGCAGCGAAGACACGCACCAAACAGCTCAAAGCTAACTTTTAATCCTCTATCAATATTAATATCAATAGGGAGAAGAAACACAAATTTATAAATAAGGTATACATATTTAATTTATTCAATAGTACTTAAAATTAGTTTTTACATTGCTTCACAATAACTGACTAGAGTAAACAACCTTAAAACGTACAAATTCCCTCAATTAAAGGATCTCCACATAATTTGCCTTTTCCTTTGTTTTTTACATGCAATGAAATTGCAGTAAAATGACTAGAATGAATTCTATTGGTTATGCGCCACAATTATTTTACATTAGGCCTGCAGCAATCCATCGCTTTGACCCACTAACTTGCCCAGCAGCGCTTTGTACAGCACGGAGTCCGTGGAGATGCCTTCGCTCTGCAGAAAGAGCAACGTTTCCCTGGCGCACATTGCAAATCCCAATGCTTCTGCTTCAGTGCGCCGAGTAGGTGGTGGATTAGGTGCAAAGTTTACAGCTTCAACCTCAGCGTTCAGCTCACGTTCGTCTTCCTCATCGCTGTTGAGTTCACTCGCCTCACGTTCATCCAAATCTTGCTCAAAAGAATCCAACTCCGATTGCAGTTCCATAATCTTTTGCAGTGCCTCAAGCAGAATGCTATTGGGAGCAGCACTAGCTACATTGTGAATCGGTTCCGCTGGCGGTGTTATGGATCTCGCCTCCAGGTCCAAGCGATGTCTCTTCTCCGCCGTCGACTCGCTATCCTGCTCCTGCTGCTGTTGACCCGCCCGTTTGCGTTTCATTATCAGTTTGCCGGACATGGACAACGAAAAAAAAGTTCCTTAGTTTTGTCTTTAGTTAGTTGGTTTTTTGTGGTTCCGCGATACAACCGTCGTTCATCTGGCGATCACAACAACTGAAGTATTGAATGCACCCCAGCGCAGCTCGAACTGTTGCAGGCTGAACACAGTCTGAGTCTGTGCTTCTGATCCTGCCAAAAGCAACCCCAAAACACAAACACACACAGAGAGACACAGCCGGGCATTAGGGGATGTGCCGAAAGGAAGAAAAAATAAATAAAAACCGAACCAAAAATTGTTGCAGCTGTTTCGAATTTTTGTCGGCAGCTGAAGCGGGAAGGCAACAGGATACTATAGACGGTTTTAGTTGTAGTTGTGGCTACAGGATATTATGTGTGTGCTGCAATCGACAAAATCAACCCCTGACAATCTGCTGCTCTAACTGCAGCAGCAGCTATCTCGTCGCCGTCCCCTACATTGCCCTTTCCCATTCCGTTTTCCGCTGCTGTTGTCTCGTGGCTGTTCCTGTTCCTATTCGATTACACTCACTTGGGTATGCTCTACTCTTAATACTCATGTATAGCGAGTGTAGCGCATTTGAGTGTCAGTTAAGACTTTGACAAACATTTGCAGCTGGCACGCTTCACATTCAAATGTCTGTTCGATTTGTGCCCCCCTCTGAATTACGCTTTGACCTGCCAATGCTCATGATGATAGCTGAACACCTTATACTACACTGAAAAAGATTTTTTGAAAATAAATTTCCGAAAACTGCTGCTGCTATACCGACTAAGAAAATTGAATAAAATATGGTTTCCCGTCTTAATAATGAGTTATGTGTTTTGTTAGCTTTTATTAAACCTTCCTTGGTTGTGTATTAATGTCATTGCCACGCATTTTAAACTTTTTAATACTTTGGTATTAACATTTGTTACGCATGATTATTGAGGTTGTTCTTCTTCACACTTACATGAAATATTAATAAAAGTTGCAAAATATTTGTCAGTGCATTATTGGAACACACATAATAGGACAACAAATATATTTAAGGCGTTTAAATATAGAACTCGGATATTCAGTTCAATAATCCATGTTTAATCCATTTAGTATATTCAATGGCTTGGAAAATTGATGCTTAATAATATTGTATTGCCACTGCATTAATTTGAATAAAATACCACAAAAAAGTCAAAAGTCTTTTAAATTGTACCAAAATCCATAATTAAGTAGCGCTATCAGATCATTCTCTTTACTACCAACACGGAGAGAACACAATCTCAGCCTCCTGATTAGAATAAAAGTTTATAAATATTAATTTTATAAAGCTCTATTTAAAATAATTTGCGTTCAGTTTGTGAGCAGATTGTGTGTCAAGTGCATGTAAGCTTCTGGAAATAGTATATGCATATATAGATATATATATATATATATATTATTTAAAAGTCAAGTTTATATATGTAATGTGGATAACTAAAAAAAAACCAATGATAAGGCTTAGTTTAGTGTTTGAGATAACCCCATGTTCTTAGGGACATTAATAATAAATCTAAATATATATGCATATATAAGTGATTTTCATTATATTATATAATTATGTCGCGCTGTTGTTCAAATCAAATAATATTATTAGCATTTGTCGGTCTGAATTTACATATAAACTGTGACAATTGTTATTGAGTTCTGCATTAAATCATGTTAGATTAACACTGCACTCAAACTAAATATAAACCAGTTATCGCGTCATCAAGTTATTAAGAAATATAAATTTTTATAATCCGATTTATATTTTTGCCCTTAAAATGTGATAATTTGATTGAACTTAAGATAGAGAATTATATTATTCCTTACATCTTTTCTGCAGAGTCAATCATCAATATGAGTCTACTATGGATTTTCGCTATAATACTGACTCTTGCTTATCCGATTAAAGCTAATCCCACTGCTGACAAGAACTCTACCATAACTGAATTCATTATTCTGCACAATAATGATATACACGCAAGATTTGAGCAGACGAATAAAAATGGTGGAACTTGTACCCCTGAGAATGCAAGTCAGCAAGAATGTTATGGAGGATTTGCACGCCTGGCCCATGAGTAAGTTGAAGCTAAGAAACGATAACCTAGAACTACATAAATTACATTTATAGAGTGCGAAAACATCGCGAGGATGCAAAGAATGGTGGCAAACCTGTATTGTTTTTGAATGCTGGTGATATATACACTGGAACCACTTGGTTCTCGGTTTTTAAGTATAAAATTGCCATCGATTTCATTAACAAACTTCAGCCAGATGCAATGGTGAGATGTGTATCATAACTTTTATCATATCTTATCTTATTAACTGATTTCCCTTTTTCTATAGGCTCTTGGCAATCATGAGTTTGATCTGGATATTAAGGGATTGGTACCATTTCTAAATAATGTCACTTTTCCTGTACTGGTCTCCAATGTGGATATTTCGAAAGAGCCAGCTTTGGTTGCTGCCAATAAATTACAAAACTCAACCATACTGGAGGTAAATGATACCAAAATTGGTGTCATAGGTTATCTGACACCTAAAACGAAGGAGGACTATATTAACAAAGTGGAGTTCTATGAAGAAACTGCATCCATTAAGTAAGTTATTCTTTTAGAAAATTAATTTTCAAATGACTAATCGATAAAATTATGAAACATTTTCAGTGCTGAAGCTAAGAAACTTAAGGAACAGGGCATTAAGATAATCATTGCCTTGGGACACTCTGGCTATCAGAAGGATCAGGAGATTGCCAGAGATTGTCCGGACATTGATATTGTCATTGGTGGACATTCTCACACTTTCCTGGACTCCATTCAACCTGTCGCTGACAAGGATGACACCAACCCAGAAGCTGTGCGGGGACTATACCCCACCATAGTGGTGCAGCCAAGTGGCAAAAAGGTTCCTGTGGTGCAGGCCTATACTAATACCAAGTATTTGGGCAAACTACACGTTAAGGTGAGTTGCAAATGCAAACCCTACAATCTATTTATATGAATATCAATACCTCTTTAATCTCAACAGTTCAATGAAGAAGGCAATTTAATTGAGTTTCTTGGATTCCCAATATTGCTGAATGCAACAGTTCCCCAAGATCAGGATATATTGGAGTTACTTGATGTCTATCGTCCAAACATAACAGCAAGAGCACAACAAATTGTTGGTTATACCAAGTTGTTTCTAGAGGGTGGAAGAATATGTCGCCTGAGGGAATGTAATTTGGGAAATCTTATTGCTGATTCTATGATTTATGCTCGCATGTTGGAGAATAAGGGCGGAAATTACTGGACAGATGCAGCTATAGCTTTGATTGCAGGAGGAGGTCAGTTAAATAGTAATTTTATGGCTTGTTTACATTGAATTTTAGTCTGTGATTCTTTCGTTTTTTAGGAATACGTACCTCAATTTCTAAGAACTCCGAGGGTTCGATTAGTTTCAAGGACATACAAGAAACTATTCCGTTTGAAAATCGTTTAGTTATGACTCGTATAACGGGTAAAACATTGCGTAATGCTTTGGAACACTCGGCAACAGTTCGGACCAGAGATTCCAATGGAGGTTTCCTACAGTTTGCGGGTATTCGTGTGGTATACGACTATGACAAGGAGGAGGGAGAAAGGGTGACATCCGCTCTAGTACGTTGCGCTCTGTGCAATGTGCCATCGTATAGTCCATTGAATGATACGGCCTACTATGGATTAGTTGTATCGGAATTTCTTTTGAACAGAGGCGATGGCTTTACTCTAATTGAAAAAGATGATCCTTTAACGGAGCAATTGGAAAAAAATGATCAAGGTGCCCTAAAACAGTATCTAGAGAGTAAACAGTTTGTATACCCTGATATGGATGGTCGCATTGTCATTAAAAAATCGAGTAAATAACAAATATAATTATAAATTAAAATTAAAATCTATAAGATTGTTTTGACAACATGCTTAAAAGTTTTGAATTAAAAACAGCTTTATTATATTTTATTGCTATTGACATTTTTATGAGTGAAAAAGCACTATCTGATAATTTGAAAATAGGGCTAATAACACAATGCTGTTAATAAAAGTGAATTTCATCTGGATGATTGGAAGAAATATGTTTTCTATTGCATTAATATGTATTCTGATTAAATCTACTTTTAGTAAGAACAAGCAAAGTTGTGTTTTGTTTTATTATTGAAGGTAAGATTAAAGATAAAACTAATAACTCAACTTATTTATTTACATGACGCTTTACTCGTTCTATGAAAATAATTTATTATTTTTATTTTTTAATTTCTTAAAAAATTCTTTTTACTATGTCTTGTATGCCTCCTAAAGAGCAATAAATATAAATTCTGAGCAGTTCTTTTGCTCACGATAAATTGTTTTGGAAGACAGCTCACTAAATAAGAAATGATTAATAATAGTTTATTTACTGACACATGTTTACAGATTTTTTAATAAAGAATTCTTGTTTGTGATTTACTGTCGTCGAACAATGCTTGACTTTTTTAACATATTAATTAAAAATTGTTGTCTACCACATGTTAATAGCCGAAGAGTTTTATTACTTTTGCTGCTCTTGAAAAGAGATTTGTTGGTGGGTACTTTTTAATTTTGGCAACCCTATGCATAACTGTAATGTATTGGCTATCATTTATTTTGACATTGACATATGTGAATGAATATGTGCTATGAGCAAGTGTCGTACACAGACAACTACAATTTTGAGCAACATGCGAAAGTTACGGTAGCCAAATATGAACGTATGTATGTATGTATTTGTAGGTTTGTCTGCATTGTTGATATTTGCGTGGGAACGTCACGTTCTGTTTGAGCAGCTGTTCGATGTACATATAACAAACCATTGATGTATGATACACTACGATACAAAATTAAATTGAAGATAAAATCTAGGAAGGAAAAGCAAAATGAATTTAATAGATTATTTCTATAATAAATTCATTTGAAGAATAAAACGAAAAAAACAATATTTAAATAATAACTATAATAAATGCACGTTTGTTAAGTCGGAGTATGTTCTTTGTTATGTAAAACACTCAAAAGGGATACAGAACTGTTGAGATTAAGCTACTTTTACATATTATTATTATTGATAAAGGTGTCCCAAATCACACACCTGTTGCTACTACCGAATTCCAAATGTACATACATATATTGTCACACACAGATACGAGATTTGACTTAATGATAAGAGCTGTGGACAGTGTCCTGATACTAATAGCAGTTGGCCATAAATCCGAAGAGATAATTACAATATGGCCATTACAGACGACGCAGTGAGTACTGCTCTCATACTTCTGCAAAGGCAATAGAGCTATTAAACACAAACTAATGCAGAGCCAAAAAAAATAACAATAACTAAAACACAACAAAAGCAAAACCCAAAGGCAACAAGCCAAGCAACAAAAATAAAGAAACAGTAACAAAAAGAAAAAAAAACCACGCGCTGCTCCGAATCGTATCGTAATCGGTGACGCTCAACGAGAAAAAAAAAAACACTTAAAACAACAAAATCATACACAGTACTCTATGTGTGGTATTTCGGTTATAGCCGCTGTTACACGTCGTTTTCGGGCCAGTTTGTTAGCGGATTTTGGCTCGAGAGCAACGTAAGTAGTCACAATACCTACCTACCTTAAAATATGTTACTCTACCAACGCGAAAACTCAAACGAACCGTAAACGTGTGCTTTTATTCGCTTGTTATTGCATTCTACCTGCACTGAACCAGCTGATATCGTGCAAAATGTCAAATTTTACGATACACTTAATACATACGATAAACCTATAAAGATCATAACTGTAACAAAGAGAGCGTGTGAGAGTGAGAGGAAATTGAGAGTGCGAGTAAATCTGTTTGAGTTGTCTTGCAATCGAAACAGTTAAATTTAACTTTTATTTAACTGCTAATGGATTTGTATTATATAGTCCGCAAAAAAAAAAAAAATCGGAATTTCTTTTCTTTGTTGCGATTAAGTACTAATTTAGTATCTAGAACACGTGTTAGTGATTCGCCAGCGACTAGATTAAATATACCTATTATTGAGTGTGAATGTTGACTTGGGTTTTTTTTTTTAATGGAGCGTTAACTGAATTTATGAATAGTCACTTCGAAATGCATAGTCCAACATGAAGATATGAAATGTTATGAATATACTTACGTTGTTTTGGAAAAATCAATTAGTATAACAACATTGAGATCAAAGTCTAGAAACATTTATTATAGATAACATGATAAAAAAAAAAACGCTATAGTTAGATAATTGTTGTACAAAGTTACAAAAATGGTACAAGACCTCATTCCAAATACTATTGCAATTTTCCACTTTACATACTGTATTCTATATCTGCACTTGACTTATCTTTTCTAAATAAAACAAACCCAGCTCAAGCATGGCTTATCAGTTGATAATCGTGGCAAGCATTTTGCTGATGAGTTACACTGTTATTGGCATTCCAATAATTGAGGCACAAGCAAATGTCACAGAGCTAATAATCCTGCACAATAATGATATGCATGCGAGATTTGAGCAGACAAATAAAAATAGTGGAACGTGTACACCAGAGGATGCGAATACGGATCAATGTTATGGAGGATTCGCACGTGTTGCCCATGAGTAAGTGGAACTTATAGCCCAACTTAATCTTTACTCATTTCGAATCTTTCTCAGAGTGCGTAAATATCGGGAGGAGGCCAAGAATGGAGGTACGCCGGTATTTTATTTGAATGCTGGTGATACGTATACGGGAACTCCTTGGTTCTCTGTTTTTAAGGATAATATCACCAGTGCTTTTCTTAATAAACTACAGCCTGATGCCATCGTAAGTTTTCGTTTAATTTATATGCGTCTTAATACTTTATTACTTTCTTTTGCAGTCGCTTGGAAATCACGAGTTTGATAAGAATGTTGAAGGCCTGATACCGTTCCTCAACGCCGTGAGTTTCCCAGTCTTGGCCTGTAATTTAGATTTGAGTGATACACCCGAATTGGCAGCAACCAATAAATTGACAAACTCAACGATTCTGGAGACAAATGGTGTTAAGATTGGTGTTATTGGTTATCTAACACCCGATACCAAAAATCTTTCACTTCAAAATGATGTTAAATATGCCGAGGAAATTGTGTCCATCAAGTGAGTTGTCTTCTATAATACTTATTAATACTATTTTAATATCCTTTTCAATATTTACAGTGCTGAAGCTAAGAAACTTAAGGAACAGGGCATTAAGATTATCATTGCCTTGGGGCACTCTGGCTATCAGAAGGATCAGGAAATTGCCAGGGATTGTCCGGACATTGATATTGTCATTGGTGGACATTCGCATACTTTCCTGGACTCCAGTCAACCTGTCGCTGACAAGGATGACACCAACCCAGAAGCTGTGCGGGGACCTTACCCCACCACAGTGGTACAGCCAAGTGGCAAAAAGGTGCCCGTAGTGCAAGCCTATGCCTACACTAAGTATTTGGGAAAGATCCATGTGCAGGTAAGTTACAAAATAGATCTTACAGATTTAAGTAAAAGAAAGTAAAACCTTCTTGATTTTCAGTTCGATAAAGAGGGAAATTTAATTGAGTTTGATGGAGCACCGATATTGTTGAATGCCTCAGTTGTACAGGACCAGGAATTGTTGGATTTACTAGAAGTCTATCGTCCTAATATCACATACCTGGAGAACATGATTGTTGGCTACACCAAGGTCAAACTCGAGGGTGGAAGTATCTGCCGCCGAAGGGAGTGTAATCTAGGTAATCTTATTGCTGATTCCATGGTGCACACTCGAGTGCTTGAGTTTAAGGGAGGAGATTATTGGACTGATGCGCCCATAGCATTGCTACAAGGAGGCGGTAGGTTAAGAGCTTAAATAGATATTGCCAGATCCAATAATAAACTTTATTCCTAGGAATTCGCAACACCATTGATAAGAACTTGAATGGTTCCATTACGGGCAGCGATATACTTACAGTACTTCCGTACGAGAATAATCTATATGTAACGCGTATAACCGGAAAAACATTGCGAAATGCCCTAGAACGTTCCGCATTTGTGCGAGGCACTGACTCGGATGGAGGTTTCCTGCAGCTTGCGGGTATTCACGTGGAATACGATTACGGCAAGGCGGCGGGACAACGGGTCATATCCGCCTTAGTTCGTTGTGCAGAGTGCAATGTTCCTTCGTATAGTCCACTGAATGATACGGCCTACTATAAAGTAATTGTTTCGGACTTTTTACTGACCGGAGGCGATGGTTATAAACTAATCGAGGATAAGGAACCATTCTCGGAACTCATGCTTCTGAATGATCAGATTTCTTTTAGCAAGTATCTGGAGGCACGTCATTATGTTTATCCCGAAATCGAGGGTCGTATTGTCATCCATGAGCCCAAAAATTCAGCAGCTAGCATTTTTGGTTCTGTTGTTTTGGTTATGTTGTCTTCCGTAATCACACGATTTTTTATGTAGTTACAATTGTGTATAGAAACAAGTTATAGTTTAAATATGTAAAATAAATAACTTAATCCCTTTATTAGTTTAATAGCACAAAATTACGATGCCTACTACTAGGTTCGTTCTTTCTTTCTTTCCTGATCTAAAGAACAACAACAACATGAGTTTAACATTTTGCATCTATTTGTGGCACATCATCATGTGTGTCGTCAGTATGTGTGAAGTATTTATGTACATACATACATATATGTAGTATGTACAATAAAAAATACACTTATACACACCTCGTTTATGTCGCTAAGAACGTTGTGATAAGCATTCATCATAAACAATTACAACCTCAGCATAGGGCGATAAGTTTAGTGTCAACAGTTCTTGCTTGATTTGCAATTCTTAAAAAATGTATGCTTATATTTAAAAGGTGTAAATAAAATGTAAAAACTATTGAGAAAATCAATACAATATTGTTGTACAAAAACTTTAAGATTTAGATTAGATTACAAGAAATGGTTATCATAAAATATATGCGCTTTTCATGGCTTACATCGCATAAACTGTGCAAGTGCTAATTTGGCGTGTCTGGAAGCATGTGCGGTCTAAAATTAAGTCCTTTTCACAGACACTTTACTTTAATTTTCGAGCCAGTGCATTTGAGAAATGCCACAACGTTCACTTTAATTTAAAACTTACGCAAAATAAGACATTCATTCAAATTGTATTTGTATATATGCAAATGTTCAACGATCGCGAGGCGTCTAACGCTCGTCTTGGTACTGATTACGATGGTGTGATAACGTGACCGTAACCGAACGCATTGCAATGCCGTTTGTTGCACTTTTTTTACTCGCGCTCTTAGCTACACACAAGCACATGCTCCCATTCTCAGTCGCTATCGTCAAAAAGACGCTGACCTGGCATAACTGCAACCGCCTAAGCAAATTCGATAAATTACCGCTTCCATTCTTGAGACTCCGCTCTCTCTCTTTCTCTCTCTTTATGCGTGGGCAGGAAATTTGATTAATTTTACCGTACCCAAAAATATTGCAGCCACAACTCAAGCACATACTTATTACACTTCTACCCTCACTTCTTCACCCACAAGCAAACACCTGCTCTAGTTTACAACGCGCTCTCTTTATTCGTGGAAGTTGTGTTTCCGTTAAGCTGCTGCAAGTGTCTAACAAATATACGATAAATGACAGATCGTTCGGCAGAACTAAAGCAGCGTCGCGAAGTCAGATGTCGAAGTAGATTTCTCTTTTTGATTCTCTGCCGGCATTCGCACAAAATTCGTTTAAATGGCAGTGCGGCTGTGGACGTCGGTGGCAACGGTTGACTCGCTAACAGGTTACACTTGTGATCTTTGCAAATGTTGTACGTACTCCTAAAAGGAAACTATGTCATTATTTTTAATTGTGTGTGTACCTAATTATTGGTTTGTTATGGCTCAGTTACCAGGATACCTGTCAGCTTAATGTTTTTACAATCGATTTGAATGTGAAAATTCTAACTGCTCATTTGTATAATTTTTATCTGTCTAGATTCACAAATACTTATATACAAGATAATAATTCCAAGTGCTGACCATAAACAGTATCTGCGAAAGAAAAGATACTTAATGTAAGTTGCCTATACCATCAAAGTTATTGCTTGTTTTTTGCGGCTGTTGAGTTTTCATGGCCAGTTGTGAAATATGAATAGTCATTCTAAAAGTGATTATATTCAATAATGAAAATTTGATTTTAATTAAGAGCAAACGAATACAAAAAATTGTGCTAAATAAGCAAGAAAATAGGAATAAAAAAGTTAATAAGGTGTATTAAAAAAAAAAACGTTTTGAACTACAGAGAAATATTTTTAATTGCTCAGAATTTATTATTGCTTGTAGTTTTTAAAAATGTTTTCGAAATTGACTGAATGTGTCTGAGCTTTTTCTTAAGACATAACTGTATGAAAGAATGTCGATGGCACCCATAAAAACTTAACAATATCAACAGGAAACATCTAAGGTTGGAAAAAATTGTTGTGTAAACAAAATTAATTGGGCTAAAAATCAAATTATGCAAAACCAACTCTCAAAGCTTAAAAACTCGTTTATACCCATAATTATTCGAAACGATTGTTGTATTACAAATAATTTGTTTTATCAGTATTTTTAGATAACTTGTTTGTTAGGACATTGACATTGCAAAGTCTCTTAATATTTATCAATATGGGATGATAAGTTATCAAACAATAGCTTTGGATAAGAAAACTAAACAAATTAACTAATAATGTAACATGTTTGAAACAGTTGTTTGAAAATGATTTCCAATTTATTCAAGTTATCAGAAGCATATGTATCTTTTTTATTTAAACAAGCTTTTATTAACTAGTTAAGTATCAATTAATAATATTTTTGTTTACTCAACTTTTTAAATTGTTTAGTTGATTATGTCTAACAAGTTTTTGTTAAACGCAATGAATAGAAATATCTTTTTAACTTAAACCTAACTTTTGCTACAAATTAGTTAGTGGGATGTTATTATAGAATCTAATAACTTTAATCGTAAGAAATAAAAATATAGTTAGGTAGACTATCATTCTGAAATAATCAGCAACAAGTTGTAGAAAAAGTCAAGTTGTCAGTTTCCAAGATGTGCATAGACAGGTTTTGACATGAATGGGTTCGCAATATATTGTGTTTTTCCTTTGATTTCGCGTAATAACTTTTTATAATATACTTTGACTTAGCGTAGGTTAAACCTTAAAGATATAATTACTTTAAAGTTATTTGTTGAAAAATATATTATATTATTTATCTAGTTTTAAATAAGTTTTAATAATGTAAGTCGCAAACAATCTAAACATTAACAATTGTCTTAAAAAGTATTTTTTAAATATATCTGCAAATAAAATTATTCAGTTTTATTAACACCTCTCTTATATTTTTCTTAATTTTTTTAGCTCAAGCTCAAACATGATTCAAAAATGGTTTCATTTGGCCTTGGTTTTGTTATTTCTAAGAAGTATTGATGCAAATCCTATTAATATAAAGCCAAATGTCGCTACTGAGTTTATTATATTGCACAATAATGATATGCATGCCCGATTCGAGGAGACAAATGTGAATAGTGAGAAATGTTCAACAGAAGATGTCAAAAATTTTAAATGTTTTGGTGGCTTTGCACGTGTAGCTCACGAGTAAGTTTTATTGTAAATCGAACTTATAAACATATCTAACAATTATTATTTTCTTTAAGAGTTCGAAAATATCGAGCAGAGGCTAAAAATGGAGGAACTCCCGTATTTTATTTAAATGCTGGTGATACATATACGGGAACTGCATGGTTTACGATCTTTAAAAGTAAAATCGCAAGTGATTTTCTCAACAAACTACAACCAGATGCAACTGTAAGATCCTATAATGAAAACTATATACATATACTTTTATACTTATAATTAATTAATTTTTTTTTTTTATCATATTCCAGTCCCTTGGCAACCATGAGTTTGATGAGAAAGTTGAGGGTCTCATACCCTTCCTGAATGAGGTAAATTTTCCTGTTCTCGCTTGTAATCTGGATCTTAGCAAGGAGCCCGCAATGGCTGGCACCAAGCATTTGGCCAATTCGACCATACTTGAAGCAAATGGTACGAAAATTGCTGTAATCGGATATCTTACACCAGATACGAAACAAGTTGCGATAAAAAATAATGTGGAGTTCAATGAAGAAATCGTTTCGATCAAGTAAGTTGAAGACTTCGAAAATAAGATTTATGTTCACGTATTTTTATAATACTAATAAAAAAATATTGATTTTAAAACTCACAGTGCCGAGGCTGCAAAACTAAAAGCTCAAGGCTTTAAAATAATCATTGCTTTGGGACACTCTGGCTATATAAAGGATCAGGAAATTGCTCAAAAGTGTCCGGAAGTTGACATTGTAATTGGCGGACATACAAATACATTCCTTTTTAATGGAAAGAAACCAAGTGTGGAAACTATAGATGGTCCATATCCCACTGTTGTCACCCAGAAGAGTGGTAAACGGGTACCGGTAGTTCAGGCTTACGCCTATACAAAATACTTGGGCAAACTGCATGTGAAGGTTCGTTGTGATTCTACATACTCAAAAAGACGTTTATTAATCGTATTTTCTATATGTTTTATTAGTTCGATAAAGATGGTAATTTAATTGAGTTTAATGGATCTCCAATATTACTTGATGCTACCGTTGCCCAAGACAAGGAAATACTTCTACTTTTGGATCAATATCGTGACAATGTTACGGCAGTGGAGAACTCCATTGCGGGACATAGTAAAGTGTACCTGGAGGGTAATAAAACCGTTTGTCGTGCCGTAGAATGTAATATGGGTAACTTTATAACTGATGCAATGATCTTTAGTCGAGTTGTGGAAGATCAGGGCGGTGCTTATTGGACTGATGCAGCGATAGCTCTATATCAGGGTGGAGGTAAGTTGTATCGAATTAAAATAGGATCATTTATTTATTTATTTTTTTCTTAACTTCAGGCATACGCAGCTCTATTAAAAGAAAGTCGGATGGTATTATAACACAAAGTGATCTATTGATGGTACTGCCCTTCGAAAATGATCTTTGTGTCTCAAAGATCTCTGGCAAGACCATAAGAAATGCTCTCGAACATGCAGCTGCAGTAAGGTTTAAGGATTCCGATGGTGCATTCTTGCAAGTATCCGGTGTTCATGTCGTCTACAATCCGGACATGCCTGAGGGAAATCGTGTGGTCTCCGTACAAGTGCGTTGTGCGGATTGTACGGTGCCATCGTATAGCAATTTAAATGATACCTCGTACTACAAGGTGATTGCGCCACAGTTTCTCATTGATGGTGGCGATGGACATGTTCTGGTCGATGAATCGAATCCTGTATCAGTGCGTATGCAAAAGACCATTCGTGAAGCGGTACGTCAGTATTTGCAGTACCGTGACTTTGTCTATCCGGAAGTGGAAAACCGTATTGTATATAAAAGATCAAGTGAAAAAAAATCTGGAGCATCATCCATCAGCATTCTGAGCTCATTGGCATTGTTTTTAATCTCATTTATAGTCAGTCGTGAATTTTAATGAATTTATAGAATGTGTTAATCAGTATTTGTTTAATTGGTATTTAAATACTAAATGCTGTTTGTAATGATTTTGAGGCTTAAATGCTAAATTAAGAAAAACTCATAGTATTTATTTGTGAAATTTTGTAAAGTTCATATAATTGGTTAGCATTTATATTAATAGCTAATATACCAAATCAATTTTAGTTTATTTAAGTCATTTATTGCCATCATTATAAATTTTAAGCTAAGCAACCTATTAGTATATTGTTGTTTTACAAATTGTTTGCTTATTCAAAAACATTTTTTAACGGAATATATCGTTCTTATTTGTTTTTCTTTGTATTCAACTAACTCATTAACGTTATTGATTTAAAAAAGTGGTTTTAGAAACAAATACGTTCTTAGAATATAATGGTATATTGTTTAAGGTTTCTCTGGATTGTCATAATAGTTCAATTGCTTCTAAAATATGTTATAAGCTTTAAGTTTACCGTTGTACACAGCAATGATATGCATGCTAGATTTGATCCAGTAAGGGATAACGGTGAAGAATGCCCCGAAGACGAAGATGAGATGGGCTTATGTTATGGTGGTTTTGCTAGATTGTCAACGGCGTAAGTTTTTTTTTAAACAGTATTCCAGTTATTTTACCTGGCTACAGCTTATCGATTTCTCAGTATAGAAAAGATTCGAGCTGAACGTAAGACGATTTATCTAATTGCTGGTGATACCTTACAGGGAACACCTTGGTCAACAATAATCAAAGGTCAACTGGCAGCTGAGCTTATGAATATGCTTCAGCCAGATGCAATGGTAAGGTGCTAGGCACTACGAGTTACTATACATATAATATTAATATCGATTATCGGTAAATAGGCACTTGGCAAACACGACTTCGATAACAATGTCGCTGGCTTGAAACCCTTTCTCAATTACGTCAAGTTTCCCGTTGTGTGCTCTAATTTGAATGTGAGTAATGAACCTGGATTGCGGGATATAAAGAGTTTGGTTCAGTCAACTATCATTACTAAGTACGAAAGGAAGATTGGCATTATTGGTTATGTAACTCCGGAAACTAAACAGTTAGTTGCGACTAGCAGTGTTAACTTCGTTGAAGAAATTCCACAGATTAAGTAACTATTGTTTTTCACAAGTTAAAATACGTAATTGAATATTATTTTATCCAAGTGCTGAAGCTAAAAAACTTACCGATAAAGGAGTCAACATTATAATAGCACTTGGACACTCTGGTTATGCGATGGATCAGAAAATTGCACTAAGTTGCAAGGATGTTGATCTCGTTGTTGGAGGATATTCGCATACATTTCTTTATACTGGAACTCCACCAGAGAATGAACATCCCGAGGGAAACTATCCAACAGTTGTCGTTAGAGATAATGGTCAACAAGTTCCCATTGTTCAGGCATATGCATTTACCAAATATTTGGGTCGTATCGATGTGGAGGTAAGCCAAATGTATTCTCGATTTATTTCTAAGACTTGTTCATTGTTAAATTAACTTTAAAAACTTTTTGTTTAATAATGTTATCTTCTCAAAATAGTTTGACAATGGAGGTCACATGATTAATTTTGGTGGTGAACCCATTCAATTGAATAGCTTAGTGGAACATAATCCCACATTTAGAACTTTTTTAGACAGTAGGAGGGCAGAATTTGAATCATTGACAAATAAAATTGTGGGCATTAGTAAGGTGATCCTAGATGGCTCTTATTGTTCCGAAGCTGAATGCAGTTTTGGGAATTTGATAACCGATGCTATTGTCTATGCTCGTGTTGTGGAGAACCATGGTGGCATTTATTGGACAGATGCATCGATAGCTGTGTATAATGGTGGAGGTATGTTATTCTACAGTATCGAAATGTAAAATATAGAGAACAAAATCGACTATATAGGAGTACGTGGGAATATCGATCCAGATGCTAATGGAACTGTAAAAAGTGGCGATATTATGAGAGCTTTACCCTTTCGCGATAAGTTGTCGGTCACTCGAATAATGGGCAGATTTCTGGTCAAGGCACTGGAGCATTCGGCATCTTTACGCACACAATCAAGTTCAGAGGGATCTGGAGGATTCCTACAAGTTTCGGGCATACGTCTCATCATTAACTATAACAGACCCAAGGGAAAACGCATCACGTACATTTATGTCCTGTGTGCAAGTTGCCCTATTCCCGAATATGAGCCATTGGATCGTGACAAATACTATGGTGTTATAGTGCCAAATTACATACTGAATGGAGGCGATGGTCATATTCACTTCAAGGATTTCAGAAAACCGGATATTAGTGAACTAATATTTAACGATAGCGAAATTTTAACCCAATACCTTCAAGATCATAGAGTCGTTTATCCCAGTACAGAAAATCGCATAAGAATTCTGGAAAGGCGTCATCTTAAAAGTAATTCTATTAGAGCGAAAGTTTTATTAATTTTATATTTAATGTGTTCTCTCAATACTCTAATAATAATAAACTAATCAAGTGATCAAAATAATTTAAGAAATATTAAAAAAAATGCAACATAAATAATATTAATAGAAAATATTTTATAATTTCAAAATATCCCATCCATTGCAGAAAACATTCTAAAAGATTTTTAGAATTATACGAAAACTATTGAAATTAAAAAAAATGTGAAAACTATTGAAAAACATTTGGAACCAAATGCAGAAAGTTTTTGAAAGATGTCAACTTAAAAAAGTTCATTAGTATAATTAAGATAAGTCTAGTTTTAGGAATTTTTTAGGAAAGAGCATTAAGCAGTCGTTTGGAAACATACTTGAGCCGTTGCTTAGTGCTTTTTGTGCAAATAACTCTTAATCGCTGTCATTAATTGACATCAATAGCTTAAGCAAACAACTCAGTAAGTATGTTTGTTTAATATGATCATCTCTGGAAGAGTTTTAGGATCATTAGCAATGTTAGCGATATAGAGTTGCGTCAGCAGATCTTTTCTTATATTTCTTTTTGATTACTAAAGTGTTGGGGTCGTCGTACTACCAGTTTGTGCATTGACCCTCCACCATTATTATGACGCCCTTGGGAGTTGAACTTTGTGTGTTTTTTTGTCCATTCTGAGGTAATTTAAACAATGTAACTGACACGCACTGATAAACATACTCTTTACGAGAACAACTTGCCTTGCTTGGTCAGTGCTTAGCCTTTTAAAAGTGTTTGTTAGATATCTCTTACTTGTATGAGAAACTCTTTAGTAGACAAGCCCAATAAATCTTAGTTTCTTAAAAGGTTGATTCTTTTTTTTCTTATGATAAAGGCAGCACAGCTTCACTTTAGCTTTCAGAGTATTGATTTTGCAGCAGCTTTACATAATGTTTGCAATGTGACTCGAAATGACCTTAAGTCACATAGGAAGAAAATTTATTGATATTTCATAAAACCATTTGAAACTTTTAACAGACTTGATGGACTTGAGTTAAAGCAAAATATATATTGCATATTTTGTATAGATGTCTCTCATTAAAAAGATAAATTCTGTTAAGTTGTCTTCTAGCTTTGAGTCCATAAAAATTTAATTTAGCGGTTAAAGCTTACAGCTTAAGCTTAGGTATAGTGAAATTCTATGTTGATTTGTCCTAGAGTGCAATAGAGTCAGACTCTTTAGGTTGAAGATCTTTGTATCTCGCCCTTAGTTCAATAACGCTACCGAAGTACCGGAGTGTTTCTCTGCTGTTGTTACTGACGCTGCCGCTGCTGCTGCTGCTGATGATCATGTCGTGAGAACAACACAAACCATGCACTTTGAGCTTGGATCAGAGACAGCCGACTGCCAAATGACTTTGGTCGTAGGCGAAACTAACACAGTCTTCTTCTATCTTGGAGCAGACAGCAGCCAGCAGCTAACAACTAACAGCCTATGCCCATCATCATGGCCTAAGCCCCTTTTGGCATAAGCCCTGGACAGTTGGCAAGAATAAGTCTTCTGCTACTTCGTCGTCGTCTTCGCATGTTGTAGTAATTATAGTGAGAAGCTCATACTTAAACTCTAACTCTGTCTCTTGGCACTTGATGTCAGCTGGGGGGTTTTTTATTTTTATTTTTTTTTTGACTCTTAGTTCTTTTTGTTTGTTGCTTCTTCTTCTTTGGCTTTGCGTCGGTCAAGTGCAGAATCGTTCATTTTGCACGGCACTTTAGCTTTCAGCTATCAGTCATTCAGTTAGTCATGGTTCAAAGAGGTTCTTGAACCTCTCTTACACCCCACACACCCACACTACTCACCCGCATTTTCATTCGCATTCGCCTTGGCATCCGCAATTCGTAATTCGCATTTTGTAGTCACATTTACACTGAATGCCTGCTAAAATGCTATGATGTTGACGGTGGCATTTCAATTACGCAAATAGACTCGCCACTAGCTTTTTCAACTGTATGTACACTCAGAAAAACAAATTTTAACAGAAAACTAATCAAATTTTAAGCAAGAAACTTTTATAGTTCCAGAAACTGACGCGTTTCTACAGGCGGACTGAAAATCAGGAACTGGATTACATAAATTAAAGAATTTAGATTATTAATACTTATGATCTCAAAATCAAGTCTTTACTTAATTGCAAAAATTTTCGCTCTCTCAAATCCAGTAAGCATATCGGACTTCATTTAAGATTGATAGTTCACGGTTTTAAAGCAAAAAAATTAATTAATTAATTTTAAAAAGAAATTTGAACCTTTAAGCTTGTGAATTCGACACACCACACCACATTTCTTCAAGTGTAGGCATGAGTGTGTGTGTGTTTGTTAAGAACCCTCTCCGAATGATAAAACAAAATAGCAAGCCTTTGCGCTCATCTGTTGTTTTTTTGCTGTCAGTTTGCCCACACTAACAACTAGGTATTCTACTATAAGTAAGTATAATCGTCTCGAACTGTTATTTTTGCCCATTTAAACGGTAAAAGGCAACTTCCGTCTTTGAATTTGGTATTTTGATTTTGAACTGCAGAGCAGAAAAATACAAAGAAGGTGAGAAACGAGCACTCTAATAGCCATATTAGTCGAGAGTGTATTTCTCAGTAATCTTTAGGCTAGTATATTGAAATTCGAATTTCGAATTAGACACGTACAAGAAAAGCACAACATGATCATGTAGAGTCGTCGTGTTAAGTATATATACCTACTTACATGTATGTAGACTAACTAACAGTTAACAGAGCAACAAATTAGTCGCAAAATAATCTTCATTCAACGCGATTTTCGTGTTGCCTTTTTCTTGGGCTTTGTTGCTGTTTGCTGTTGTTCCTGATGGTCGTGATTTTTGTGGCCAGTTCGTTGGAAACGCTGAATTGGCTTCACCTTTTGACATGGAATTCGAAATGACGTGAATCACACACAAGACAGACAAAGAACTCAAAACTTGTTGTTGTTGTTGCTTGCTCCTCCATAGAAATCATCGTTGGCATGGCCCCCAAATTTGCCTCGTCCTCATTCTTTTTTCTTTTTTTTTTTTTTGATTGCCAGCTAACTCTTTTCTCTGAGCAACCATAACCCATTAGGCACCAGGAATCGAGCATCTTGAGAATCGGGCATGCCAAATGCTCATTTGACTCGTTTTGTTCCTTGTGTCGTTTGGCTAAGTGATTGAAATTATTTACCGTTGATATGGTTATGGTCAAGGCAATAAAAGCAACAACAAAGCGTCCGTTCGATTTTATAGATACTCGAAGATCTTAAGATATTATACCCTCGATCATGCAGGCTAAACAACTTTGTCACGTTTTTGGTAACGCATGATTGATTTAAACCTATATGCCCGAGGTATTTACTTCTTTAAATGAAGAAAGGAAACAATAAAAGCAAACAATAAACAAATTTATTTTTGTTTTAAACATACTTTTTGATGTGTTTATTTATTTACTAGATGTTTCAAGTATTGAATTCTGTACAGCATGCTTATTAGGGCAGAAAAATATGAAGTCAGAAAGAAAAACAAATATAATGTATTACAAAGCTTTGAATAAGTGGCATTTACTGTTAGGTTTGCATAACCATTAAGTAAGATGTCTTTAAACAGATCAACGTTATGTCTAGATTTAATAAAGAATAGTTTGTTAAACTTTTGGTAGGGTATCTAAAAATCTTACCAACATGCTTAGCATCTTTCGTTAAGCTTTAAGACTTTTTAGGCTTAAAGCATTGCCTGCCATTTAGTTCCGAGTTAATAATTCGTTTGTTATGCTAAGCATTTATTGCAAATACTGCCTGCGATTTCGCATATTTTAATAACTTACGGCTAGTTCGTACTATTGCTAATCAAAAACTAGAGAAAAGTTCGATGGGGCGGCTGCAGCGCATATGAATTAATGTATGAATGGAACCCTGAAGGAGGGGCAGTTATGGTTGTGGTTGTGGTTCTGGTTTTGGTTTTGGTTTTAAGGTTTTGTTTATGTGATTTTGTGGGCTTGGCAATCACGAAACGTTGCTTATGGTAAGTGCTGCTGGCTGCCCCCAAGATGCAAATGCTGATGACCTTCGTGGATCAAGGACATGCAAACTATTCATGCTAGTTAGGCAAATATGAAATAAAATCTCTAGAATTCAAGTTCGTTGCTGTCCCAAAAATCCAGACATTTCATTTGAAATTATGCATGTGGAAATGTGATGTGTTGATCATCGTCCGAACAGTTTTAGCTTCAACTTCAGCTTGATGTCAGTTCTGTTATGATATAACACAACCAGAATGACATCCGTATTCAGAGAAGTTACACTTAAAGAAGATAATCAGTTGTGCGTTAATGTAAACAAAAGCATTCAAATCATGTCAAAGATTGGCGAAGAAACTCCTAAATGGCTTGCATACTTTTTTTTAAACATTAAAGATTTATTTTAATAAAATAAATTTATATATTGTGTATCTAGATAATTTTTGATCTTGTATTTTTTTTTAAACTTACATTTCCTGTAAAAAAAATATCAAACTTAATTTAGGAAATGAATTTTTAGTTCTAGATGATTTTTAATCATACTTTATAAATATGTAAAAACATGGGTTTTTTTTTAAGTGTGCCATGTTTAATCCTTTGACTTCATGCGGAAAATCTACCTGCATATCATTAGTTTATATTTTTTTAAATTTATTTTTTTTGCTCAGTTATCCCGCTGGCTTTTGAATAGGCTGGCATGCCATGAGCATGTCATCATCGTCATTTTTCTGAAGTTGACGCTAAAGTGGATTGTGAATATATATATGTATGTATGCATGTATATATATGAACTGGATACTGGGAATACAGGAGCAATGCACGCAACTGAGAGGCACACAAACAGATGAAAATAAAACAAACGTCGCCAACTCTGTTTTGCTGTTTGTTGTTGCCAAAGTCCGTTTGCAAAGTCGAGGATTTCTACCAAAAGGCGAATTAAATTCCTCAATCTTGTGCCAAGTTTATTTTTAGAAACCAAACAAGTCACTGCGAAAACTAGCAATGAAATAAAGCACAGAGAGAGCAAAAAAAAAAAGGGATACAAAAACAACAACAACGAACCTGAAGACGAAGACGAGCGAACAAAGTAAGCACACACACACACACAAATGGTGAAGATCACAAGATCAACTAGAAGAAGAATAAGAAGGCGAAGAAGCAGCAGCAGCAGTAAAAGAACCCAACGAAGAACAGCAACATTTATAGATGGATATATGGATGAATGCTGTTAAGACGAAGGCCATCCAAATAGCTCTCTGCCTTTAGACGACGGTAAAACTTCCCTCCCCCCTACTCCCTACTCCCTACCCACGACTCCCTACTTCATCCCAGGAGCAGTAAATCCAGATAGCGAGGAGCCAAACTGACGCGATGCGGCGCGGTCACATTTAACTGAATGCGTCGACAGACGTCAGCAGCAGAAGCGGCAGCAGCGACGACGGCGTCGGCCCGGCGGCAGCCTCAACAACAACAACAACAACGTCAATAAACATTACACACGTAGGGCGACCCAAAATCTTGGTGCGTTCCTCGATAGAATTTTGATTGCAATACGCACGCACAGAGCCCTCCCCGGGCATGGGTGCAGGCAGATAGGGGGATCCATACAATTTGCAAAACTATCTGCGCAACAAATTCTTCGGCAAGTAAAAGTTGAATGATTTTTATTGATTTGACTAAAAATCTATAAATATGAGTTTTAAATTATTAAATAGTTAATAAATTTAAAGATGATTTCCTACAAGTCAAGCTTTATAATTAAATATTTAAAAAAACAACATAATTGTCAGACATTTTTGACATCTTTCTAAAACTCAAATATTGCCATTATGTATTATCTTGGCCTAACCCCCTTCACAAAAATTCTTGCAACACCCATGGACTCAGCTAAAGCTAAAATCAAGCTACACAGCCCTGTCTTCAGTTCCAACTTTTAGTTTTGCTTTTTTAAGCCCAGCAGCAGTCAACAACCGCCTAGATACGAGCTAAGCTAAACTAAAGCTAAGAAGGCTAAGCCGCAGCCCTTTTTGAGCCCTACTTAGTACACGTCTAGACAACCAGAAAAAGAACCATCGCCATCGCCATCATCATTGCCCATGGTCAGCGATCAAAAGGAAGGAAGGCTTGGCAAAAAAATAAAAAATAAAAAAAATGATAATAAAAAAAACTGGGAAAATGAACGCATTCCATTTCCCATGACTGTTAATCACCTGGCCATTATTATATTTACTCGTACTCGCTGCTCCTATACCCATAATTATACCCCACACCCACCAATTCCAGCCTATCCGGCTATTTATCCATCCATGTGTCGAATTGGATTAACTATTGATTATGAAGACCCTGCAGAAACCGGAGACACACACACAACAATCTGAAGGATGCCACAGTGAATATATAAATAACAACAACGCAATGGTGTATTATGGTTAAAATTAATAACTTGGCTATAAATTCATTTCTTAATGCATAACATTATTCGTGTAAGGCAGACTAGAATAAAATTATTAATAAAATAAACGTTCCAAATGAATAATATCATGCATTTGTGTATGTAATGTAGTTTGTAATGGCTGAAAGGTAATCAACGGTCAAAACATTCCGTTAGAAACAACAAAAGTGCAGTTTCATTGTTTTGATGAAAGTGAGTACTAAAAAGGGATTTCGAAAAATTCTTTTGGGTATTGTGTTAAGATCGCGAACAACATTTGTACTTAACTTTTTTGTTAGGCTTAAACTTATATTCAATTATCTGTAGAAGAGGAAAAAAAAGAACTGGATACTATTTTTACGGAAAATTCAGCTTAAACAACGATTCTGTTTTCTAAGTCTATAAAATTTAATAAAAGCTCAAGTCAGTAAATGAATAAACTTAAAAAAAAATCTTTTATTTGGCGTTTTAACCCAAATAAATTGTAAACCGGCTCTTGGTAATCCTCACATGTTAATAGCAGTTGTCAGAAACGTTTAACGTATATTACCATTTAATATTGCTGGATTTTTGAGTTATTGTTTGGATTGATGGCATTTTTTGGTTGAAGGCACCCGCAGAATTATTGTCAAAATGCAAAAGTAAAGATCATTATTACACTTAACGCTGCCAGGCAAAGGAATCGTAAAAACCGAAACCACAAAACCCGTCAAAAAGAACAAGCGCTGACTGCGACGTCGACGTCAACTGCGAAAACGGCTTTGACGTTGACTGCTACGATAGCGTACCAAATTAATGGAACCATCCAGCGCAGGGCTGCAGCTAAAGTGTGGCCAGAGAAAGAGAGAGAGAGAGAGAGAGAGAGAGAGAGAGAAAGACAGAGAGGAGGGGACACGCAAAGCCCTGACGAAGCCAATACCACAGGTAAGAGAAGTGGGACCCGCAGAACTTACAAAAAATAAAATACCAATAAAAAAAAAGAAAGAAAGAAGAAAAAACTCAAACTCAACGTTGTGGGAGAAAGAATAAAACTAACAATGAACTGAGCTGCGGACTGTGTGGACTCTGCGACTCCCATTGGAATGATGGGCAGCGGCAGCAGCAGCAGCAGCAGTAAATACGACGTGCAACTCATGTATGTATGTTTTAGTGTATGTGTGTATTGTGTGTTTGGTATTTTGGTTTTGGCCCGCTTGTCTGTGACCTTTGCAGCAGCAGAAGCAGCAGCGTTGCGACTTTTATTGGGCTCTTTGTCTACCAGTTAGGTGTTCTCGGGGCCAAAAAGACGAAGCAGACCAAGAAGTCATCAAGCCGCACGATCGCAAGCACGCACACAAACAAATAAACACACACACACACATACATATACACAGAGCTACACACGCATAGCGTTCCAATCGTTCCTTGGTTAGCAATCACACAATCCACACGAAATGCGCAAATAGCAGTTCGGCTTTTGGATATATGAGAAATGGGAATGGGTTCGGGTTTTTAAGAGTTTGGATTTGAGTTCGGGTTAGTTCTTGTCTTTTCTTTGCGCCTTGTGGTAGTTACACTGAAAGAAAAAAATGATCCATTTTTTAATCGAACGAAATACGGTCGAACTTTCATAGAATGAACTTAAGCGAAGTTGTTCATAATAAGAATTCATTTCCAGAAAAATGCAATTGGTCGATTTTTCACTATAACGGAATTTTCACTTGTCCCCTTGAGATTAAAACTTAATAAGATTTGTTAAGAAAAAAGTGAATCAAGTTTTTACAAACGATCCCTTCATATATGTACTTAAAAATTAATCAATTTTTTATCCATCACAAAATGACTTACATTAGATATCTGGACTTAACTTAAGTACTTTCAAATACGTCTTTTAAGTAGTTCGTACTTTAACGAAGAATCAATATTATTTAATACTCAGTTTAAGGTTAACTTTATTGTTAATTTTTGAACTATTAGGCTTCAATTTGTCCTTAAAAAATATATATATTTTCTATTGATCCTTTGATTGTTTATTCAAGTCTCCCTTTTTCTTTAAGTGCAGAGTGTCACAGTTTTTTCTGTTATTATTTTTGTATGTTCTTTGGCTTGCTGCTTTCCATTGCGCTGCCTCATTCATTCATGATCACACATACATACTTACATATATAGGCTTATGATGATGCATATGAATCGGCCTTAAGGCCTCTGTACGCCAATTTCCTTTTTAAGCTAACAACTTGGCCCTCTTCACGACATTTACCTTTGTGTACTTGGCCAAGCAACAACCACAAACTTAACTTACCAAGAGTACTAGCAAAGAGCTAAGCTTCAGAAAAAACGTCCTCAAGTTCTATACATATTTGTGTGTAAATTTAGTGCAAGGATTTAAGACGCCTTCAAGTGTCTCTATATCTGTGTGTTCCTCTCTCTGTGTGTGTGTGTGTGAGAGTGTGAGTTGGGTGCGAGTCATCGTCGTCTCAATTCGTGTCGTGCAGCTCGCGCATTGGAAGAGGAAGTTCACATCGAGCAACTGGAAACTGGAATTGGAAGTGTTGGCGTTCTTCTTCTTTTTGGTCTTCAGCTTCTTGACGGTTCTCGCGGCTTGCGTGATATAGCCTGGATATCAGTTAGTTCAGTCGAAGGCTTACAGTGAACGCGTCAAAAAGTGCCAACGGTTGGTTCCTGCTCGATCTCAACAGCATCGCGTCGTTCGTCGTTACTCAACAAATCGCTAAGCTTCCCTTGAAAAGAGTATATAATAACCTCTTGCTGTAACAACAATCATGGCCAAAATCATTTTGTTTTGTGTTCTCAGCCTTTTGGCATGCGCTGCAGGTTAGTATATCAATAATTCATAAGAGCTAAATACGTCGAAACTTTTTAGTTTTATTCTACAAGTCTTGTAGGAAAACATAAGAAGATCTTGAAAAACATCTCAGTTTTAGTTCATTCGATTTTGGTAAATTTTTAATTTACTGCTCATTTAAAAAATAGGTTTTGTAGTTAATAAAATAAGTGTAAGGTAAAAGATTCAAAAATTCTTGAATTTGCAAAACACATTTTTTATAAACTTTTTGAGATATTAGATAAGTTTTGTAAGAATAAAACTTACTTTAAAGTTGTCGACTTAGAACCAAAAAATATTCTCTTCATTATTTCTAGTCTTATAAATGTTTTTTTTTTTTTGAGTTAAGTAGAAAAATGATCTAGCTTTGATTGGATTGTTACCGCCCGCTTTTTTCGACTGAGCACTGAGCACTTATATTTCTTTAAAGCTTTAAACTGATATTATTATTATTTATCAATTTGGTTTGTTATCCCAAACTGCATCATCAGTTGGTCGATCGGTCGATGGTATCGTGCAAGATAATCATTTTGAATGCTAACCGGAGGGAAGTTAGGTGCCAACAAATAACTAGGCTTAGCATCATTTGATTACATTTGCGCTTCGGGCATCGTGAATCAGGATTTGTACAAAATAGACCAGAGCTGACTCGGACTCTGACTCTGAGTGCATCATTAGAGACGTGCTAGTTTATCTATCTATCTAGAGCCAAACGTAATTGCCTTGAATTATAGTGCTCAACTAGGTTCGGAGACGGGAAATTGTGGAGCAAAACTGGCATACACAAAGTGAAGTTCAATTATTGGGTTACGCGAAAGGGGAAAGAGTTCATGTTGTGGTCCAAGTCTTAAATTGGGCTGCTATTTAAAGTGGGAACTTTGTTGGAATTCGGGTTGCATTTTTGCTTATTTAATTCAATGAGAAAACTGGGAAAGCAATTGTTAACTATAACGTTTAACGTTGGATCTTTGGTTTAGCCTAGGAACATATGAAAATATGATTTCCTGATTATGGAAATATAAAAAATAAATTGTATAATTTTATAATTAAAAAGTCTTTGTTTCGACTTGTGGTACAAGGTATTATCGAACTCAAGTACTGGGATATGCGTTTGTAAAGTATCTTATTTATTTATATAATAATGTTTAAGTGCAATACATTTTTATTTTAAAGGCCTAAAAATAGTTTTTTTTTACAACTCCCAACCTTTT
The DNA here is from genome assembly GCA_018904305.1 of Scaptomyza montana. Taxonomy (NCBI): domain Eukaryota; kingdom Metazoa; phylum Arthropoda; class Insecta; order Diptera; family Drosophilidae; genus Scaptomyza; species Scaptomyza montana. The sequence continues at coordinate 2,299,432 of JAEIGR010000008.1, read as the reverse complement.
TTTAACTTAATTTATTTATAGAATAATTTTTAATGATGGTTTAATGGTTTATAGCTTGAATGCAATTGTCATTACCATATTAAAAGTACACTTTTCAAGCACTTCAGTGTGACAAAGGAACACAAACAGATCATATCCACACGGTATTTATGTATTAATGTATGTGTCTGTCAGTCTTTGGTTTATTTAATGAAATCAAAAGAAGACTTTGACTTCGTGTGTGTCTTGCATTTAAATCGCCGGAAATAATTTCATATACAAACACAAACAGACTCAAGCAAGACAAAGTGGCAAACATTGGGCCCTACTCTGAGAGAAGAGTCTATAATATATGTACATATGGCTAAGAAAACACTCGCTAACCTATCCATGACAAGTTCCATAAATAGGCAACAGTCCGCCAAGTGAGGAGTCTTCCGTTTTTTTTTTTTTTTTTTTTTTCACCTAGAGCAAGAATTACTCAGTCACCGGATCAGAATTGAAAATGAAAATATGTATCTTCGGCACAAATACACACACACACACACACATGACAAGAATACAGGTTGTTGTTGTATTTGTTTAGCACGCTCCGAGCGAGCAAGGGAAAGAGCTGCAGAAGAGAGGTATGACCCTTTGAGCTACCTGTTGGCTCTATGTCCAAAAAGAATCTTAAGTCATTGTCATCTTTAAGATCGTTCTTCTTTTCGTTTGTTATTGTTGTTTTTTCTTTCCAGAAAGCGATTACGTAAGATGAAAAAGAAACCCCCAAATTACTTTCGAGTCTAATTAATGTCATCAACGCCATTACTTTTCATCGCATTGTTCGTAATTAGCTTTTTGGTAACTCTCCGTTACTTCTTCTAGCGAGGAGGTCATAGACCGATAAATGCCTCTGGTCATCATTATCATTAGCAGTGTTATGAATCATATCTATAAACCAAGCACTTCACTGACACCCAACTCTATGTCATAATCGTGCTTTTTATAGACATGGTGGCTTTTTTGTCAGTCGGATTGCTCGTTTTGGTAATCCTATTTAATGATATTTATTTTTACTTTGAATATCTTTTGTCGGTATGGGGAATGCGATTAGGAATTCGAAACCGTTACGGTTACGCCATTTGCGATTGCTCAGTATTCAGAGCGGTGTATCTTCTTCGTCATGACAATGGGGGAAGTTCATTGACCAGTTCTTACTACCTAGTTTTACCAATTCTCCCATTTCGAGCACTAACCAAAACTGATGATCTCTTTGTTCTTCTCCAATCTTTTTTGTGTGTTGCGGTTAGGTCAACGCATTACGACCATACATTTGGATGGTGTGCAGTACTTTATCAGTCGCATGAATCCTTACTCGCCGGAACTAAACTATTTTTTGGCGTACCAGTATTGCCGATCGTTGGGACTGCAGTTGGCCTCGTTTGAGACGAAGGAGAAGGCTGAGTCGATGACCACGTATCTGAAGAATGCCGGTTATGGCAATTATGATTTCTGGACTTCCGGAAATCGTTTGGGCACGGGCATGTTCCTATGGATGAGCACCGGACTACCGTTCAATGCGACCTTTGATTTCTTTGAGAATTCGGCCGATGCCATCCAAGCGGGCCTCCTCGATCCCGTTGATCACAATAGCAACACCTCGCCGCAGCGTACGGCACGCGACAGGTAAGCGAATCCCTACCGATCAGCGAGTTAATTATCAATTTGCAGCTACTTGAGGCTACCTTAAACATATTCTTGCAACTTCTTTTCTTTTCTTTTCTTTTGTTGTTCTTTGTTATTATAGCAGCAGTGGTGCCGAAAAGGGTTGCGTCATATTGAAGCAGCCGACGCTCAAATGGATGCCCGAGGATTGCTCGGCAGTTAAGGATTTCATTTGCGAGCAGACTCGTTGCTATTATTACAACTATGGCAGCATTCCAGTGTCTTCTGCGCAGGGGTAAGGACAACTAAACAGACAGAAAGAGAGAGAGTGTGAGATAGAGAGAGAAAAAGAGCAAGAGAGAGCATGAGAAGCGCCACTTACAAAAAAAAAGACACACACACGAAAGAAAATTATAAAAAATCATATAAAAAATAATTAAATCAAAATAACTGAATAAATAAGTATATATTTCCCATTTCTTAAGTATAAACGCTTAAGTTTCACTTTTAACGAATGTCCTTAATTAAGATACACACAAACAAATACAATCGAATAAAAACATACATATATTTATAAACCTATACATAAATAACGCAAATTAAGCAAATTAATATAAATAATACGTGATTAATCAAAGTTAATTTAGTTGACCACAAAACAAAAAGATCACACTCAAAATTACACGATTACAAAACTGGAACAAAGAAACGTTTGCCGTTTGAGAATCGTTTCAAGTTCAGAATGTAATACAAAAACTAAATCAAACAAATAGGTGAGCTAAACCCCAAATCGTTAAAAAAAACTATACAACTAAAAAACTACACACAAACAAAACAAAAACACAACACATATACAGAATTTGAATGTCTTAAAATTCAAAATCTATATATGTGTAACTATGTTTAAAAATATCTAATACAGAAGACTAATGCGCAGCTATCAGCCTATTACTAACTTAAAGATCACTACAAATTAAATGCAACAAAAATTAAGCTCTTGAAAAAAATTATAAAGATTAAACAAAAGAATTAAAAACATTGTGCAATCAGCTGGAAAAATATTGAATAATAAATAAATAGCAATGAAAAAGCTTCAAAATCTTATGAAATAATAAAAACTTATTAAATATATCCAAAACACAATTTAAGAAAATTCTCGAAAATTGTATCAGTATTAATTAATTTCCATTTGCTGTTTGCACAATTATTTAATTATTTTTATCTATTTTTTTTATTTTTTTGGTGCCATTTGAGTGCCACTTTCGAAACTTGTGGTGGTTTGGGGCTTAGCTTTTCCATACTAGTTGTTGTTGTTGTTGTTGTCATCATCGTTGCTGTTGTCACCAAGATTTGTGCTCAACTAACTAACTTAAGCTTCAGACACGCACTTTCGCACTAACCCAATAATGCCAAGCTCGCTGCTAGTCGAATGACATCTGTGCAAACATACATAATATACATATATCTATGAAATACACTTAGAGAAAATAAACGAAGTTTAACTCAAATTTGTAAGACTGTTCAAGTTGAGTAAGTACGATTCATATCACTCTATTTTTTGTGTTTTATATATTTTCTTAATCCAAAACTTGCTAACTTACTTTCATAAAATGACAAACAGTAAAATAATCAAATTAAAACTTGTTTTAAAACCAAAAAAATTCAACTTGCAATAAAATACTAAAAATACAAATTTCGGGTAATTTGGAAACACAAATTTTCAAAAATCTTTTCCATTTGTACTTGACTCTCAAACATTTATTTTTTTCTCTAAGTGTAATGTATGCATGCACATATGCAATGAATTAACACCAAAGGTAGTTAAGTAACGTTTACTAAATTTGTTGTTCTTTTGCTACTTTTCTATCTTTTTGTACCCTCCTACTCCTCCTCCTCCTCCTCCTTTAGACGGCCCATCACTTCGACTACACCACGAACACCCGCCGCTGTTTTGAACCTGCAATCGACAACACCTTTGCCACTTCTCATATCCACCAGCGGCAGTTTGTTCGCCAAGCCAAAATCATCTCTGGTCGGTGGTGACAGCTCTGTGACATCGGATGCCTCTCAGCAGCCCTCAACGGTGTGGTTCAAGTTGAATCACGATCGCTCGCTGGCCGATGCGGATGTGGATGCAACAAATGCTGCTTTGGCTGCCTCTGCTGCTGCTGCTGCTGCTGCTGATGTGGATGCTGATCTGGAGGCGGATGTTGAGGAGCACGATGATGCTGACGGCGAAACTGATTTCGATGAGCACGAACACGAACACGAGCACGAAGGTGGCGTAGGTGGTGGCGATGCGTCCAATGAGCATGCACGCGAACTCAACGATGGCGATGATGTTAAGGAGCACGTTTTTCCGTTGAACGACAATGAGCTGCACAATGAAATGCATTCAATTGAGGAGCTGCAATTGCAGTTGCAACAACAACAACAACAGCAGCAGCAGCAACAACAACATGAGGATGATACAGCCGCAGATGCAGATGCCGAGCATGAGTCGGATGCGGAAGCTGATCCTGAGACAGACTCGCACAACGAGTCGTCGGCCAGGCCAGCTGCGTTGCCCAGCTCAACGGAATCGCCAGCGATTGAGGTGCGCTTGAAGCAGATAGCACAAGATTTTGAGAAGATGACCAGCTCGCAGGAGTTGCAACGTGCATCGGTTGTCAACAAGGACGAAATGACACCACAATCCTCGCTGTCGTTAAGTGATTTGATACGTACGTTGCGTCCGAACGAACAGCAAATAATACCACAAATCGATTCGGATTACTCGAATGCTATGCGTGTTCTGGGCAAGACATCAGCTGTTGTCCCGAACAACAACGAGGATTCGCGCAAGTTCAAAGTGTTGCCAGAGACATTCAGTTTTTAGGGGGCTCAACTGTGTTACCATTTGGGGTTCCACTGAGGAATGTTCATTTCTTACGTACATAGGCTATTGAAATGACGCTTCTCTCTGCGGACCCAAAACAGTTTACAGTTATTTAATACAACTCTCCACTCTCCGTGTAGAAATTAAATGATCAACTTTAGCATACCGTATAGAAAGAGAGCGAGAGAGCGAGAGAAGTTAAGATACATACTTATTTGCTACTTTAATATAAACAAACACATACACATATATACTATATGCTTTAATTGTATGACAAAAAACAAAACACAACTTTGGATTAATAAAAACGAATTTGGTAAATGTAAAAGCTGTGAATTATTCATTTCTTCGGGCATCATAAGATTTACAACTCTCACAACATACAACCCAAAAAGCCAATAACCATAAATTATATAATATGACTTTTACTACTATTCCCTGGCTTAGTTTGCCACAGGCTAAAAAAAAACTATCATCATCATCATCAAAGTTGGAGCTGTTGGTTGGTCTGTGCCGTGTGTAAATGTGCAAATCATTTTTCTTAATTTAAAGAGGATTTCAAAAAGAGTTGACTCAAACGCAATACATTTTATGCATTTGGAGATGATGAAGACGATGAAGACGTGACAGACAGTGGCAAGTGGCGAGTAGAGAGTGGAGAGTGGAGAGTGGGGAGTGAACAACTCACGGTAGACAAAACACATTAAGTAAAAGAAGACTCAGGCCACCACCCGCCATTAGCTACAGTCTTTTTATTTTATTTTTTGTTTTTTACTCCATCTTTGGCAGCATCTTGTTCTTTACACACACAGACACATACACTAACCAAGGCAACTCTGACTTTGGCTTTGGATACACTTAAAAAAAAATATTCGACTTAGAGTTTCAAATACAGTCGAACCATCATGCAACGAATTTTAAGGGTAAAAGAAAAAACTTCATAATAGAGAAAATTCGTAATACAGAATGGGTTTTTGATTGAATCAAGTTTAATAAATTTAATAAAAATTTAAATATATACTCATGTCTTTATAAACTCCTTTGTTAGTTTTAATTACAAGTCATATATTTTTCTGAGTGCACGGAAAGTAGTTAATGAAAGAAGTCTATACAGTTTTACACCTGTGCATATGTATGTGTACGTATGTATGTATGTATACAGAGATTTTGATGCAGACAGAATAGTTGCAGACTTGTGTGGTTCTGAAGACAACCTTGAAAAGCATCGCAGGGTCCAACGAACGTACATAAAAAGTTTCTCTTTTGCTGAAACGGCAATCTCAGACGGCTCACAAAAAGGTAAACATTCCTCACGTACAAAAAAAAAGCAACACAAACAACAACAACAACTATAAGAAGATCAACCAACAGGTAACTGGGATAATAGAGAGCGGAACTTTTCTTATGAATGTCCTAGCCACCTAATCGAAATGCTTTCAAAGTTTTATGTCGTATAAAGCTTATGTTAATTTCAACCAATATATCTGTCAAATAACCTAACTAAAGTTGCTTGCCTTTCACTTTAAATAACTTTACTCAAATATACTATACAATCTGAGTTTTTTTTAGCCGGCTTCAATTGCAGTCAGTAACAAAAAACAAATGCAGTAAAATGTTACAGACAATCTGGTTAAACGCGCTCAAAAACGCTAAGGAAGTACTTTAAATTAAAGTAATGCTAAATTAAACATTTAATACCTGCACTTTCGTTTGCCATTACTTTTGGCAAGAGAAATGTTTGAGTATAAAAGTTGTGTTCTCAACGATGCAGAAACATTCCCAAGACATCACTCGAAAAGTGAAGATACCCCATTTATATATACTTATTTGACTGCAACCGAAAAGAACTCCTTTCTCCACCAAAATGAAACTGATTATCCTGGCACTCATTGCATCCTTGGCAATTGCATCGGCTCTACCTCAGATTGAAAGAGGCTCTATTTTTGCACCAAGTGGCGTAAGTAATTTTATATACTCAAACAATCAAATAAGTACCATAAAATTTGCATTGCCCTTTAACATTTCCAGATGTTTGACATGACCGTTGATTGGGCAGCGCCTCCAGTGGATTTGAGTCAACCCATTGTTTTATTGCCTATTGCAACACCCATCACTGAAGAGCCTCAGGAACCAAAACTAACACCGCGTCCTACTACTACTACTACTACAACAAAACCAACAGCTACACCGAGTCCTTCTACTACTACAACAAAACAAACAGTTAAGGCTTAGAATAAGAGTTTACATATTATTTTTGTGTTAACTAATTGTATGAATGCATGAATTAAGCGAAATATATTATATATAAAACTAAACATTAAATGTGTTCAAAATTTACATAAGTTGGGAAAATTTTTAAGCTCAGATCTGCGGAATTGACTTTATCTTTTCTTTCGCATAGATATATATATATAGCTGTAGTTTCGGTATGAAGTATTTAAACCTTAATTTATTTATTCGCCAAACAATTATCAAAACGTCACAGCTATTGAAAATCGGATTTGTTTAAGCCTAGAAAGTTATGCCACTAAAATATTTTGGACAAGTTTGTATTCGTTAATGAAGAAATTAGAAATGAAACTTTGGCGAGGCATAAACTAAGTTTATAAACAACAATGCCATCAATGAACAGAATTTGAATTTAATGTTCAACGGTTACGATAACACTTTTGCAGAAAAAGCGCCATCTATTTGTCAAATCGGTTACTTTTGCTGCAGAACCGTGTTAATCTCATTTTTTAGGCGTCGCATAATACGGTTCATAGATGGATTGTAAGGTTGTTAAGGAAATTCAGAGACAAGAAAACAATTCTTCTTTGTGTTTTCAAAAACCAAGTTTATTTGTAAGTGTGACATAGTTCGGCTTGTGTATATTATCAGATTGCATAAAATGAAAGTCAATAAAAAATATTTATGTATTGGCACGATACACAATTGACACATAAATCAAGTGATTCACGCAACGGAAGCTTGAGATGAGAATTTCAGATTGTACATATAATATAAAAATAAACATTTTACACTTGCATTTTTTGGTGGCACGTGCCGTGCAACGAGAAAGACAAATGTTTAAGTATAAAAGAGAGATCATCAACGATTAAGAATCATTCAACGTACATCACTTGAAACGTGAAGACATCCTTTATTTACATACTCCTTCAATATGAAAGTAATTATCCTGGCTCTTATTGCATCTTTGGCATTTGCTTCGGCTCTGCCTCAAATTGATCGGGATTCAATATTTGCACCAAGTGGTGTAAGTAAAACTTCAAGCATTTAAACAATTTAATTATAGCCACATCTTTATCCTATTTAGATGTTTGATATGACCAACTTTTTTGCTGCTCCCCCTGTGGATTTGAGTCGACCCTTTGTCTTTCTGCGTGAGGCAACACCCATAACAGAAGAGCCCCAGGAACCTCCACTTCAACCAGCCCGTCGTTTGATTGGCTAAACTGATAAAAAAAAACTACTTAATATTCATTGTGATAGTTAATTAGATCGTAAGACAAACATCTTAATATTTATTCCCACTTGGGTTAGATTTAAAAATAACCACAGTTAATTTATACATATTTGAATATTAAATTGTCGATTCTTATTGCCAGACATTCAAAATAAATTACTTTCAGGAGAGGAAATGAATTTACATACGAACAATTATGAAATTAAATTTCTTATTTAATTACTTATTGCAACACAAACCAACTGGATTTTTAGAATCTGAGCAGAAGCTGGTAACAACAATAAAAAATTATAATTTATGCAAATCTCAATTAACATTCATAATCAAATGAAGGAAAAGAGGAACGTGTTGCATCATTGTACATATGTATATACATATTATATATTATTTTATATATATATGTATGACTTTCTCTTTATAAGAACGTTGAAATAATAAAAGTCAAGTTGGTTTGGAAAAAATGTATTTAAAAATGTTTGCAAGGATACTAAATCTCAAAAATTCAACACAACTTAAATATTTTTGGGACTTCGGCAATTAAAGCAATTAATTAGTACAAAGCATTCTGCTATTTCTAATCAAAATTTGTTTACTAAACAAAAAACCAGTTTCGAAAAACTAAACATAAAAATGGTAGCAGTTAAAAGTATTAATATATGTATATACATAATGTATATAGGGTAAAAACACATACATTGTTAGGCACGGCGCTAATTAGTGAATATAAATCCCCAAACCAGTCGAGATTTTAAATGATACACGTAGGCAAAGTCAAAACAAAAAAAAATATTGATAAACATCCAGTTTGGTAGTATAAAAAAACTTAATCACAGTATTTGTGACTTACATATATGTATGCATAAAATATATATTGATGACGATCTGCGGGACGAGACAGCAGCAATTGACGACGACAGAAATCGCAATTTGCTATAAAAGCACAGTCTACGGCATCTAAGACTCGCATTTATATTGGCGGATCAGAGCCAGAAAGGTAACTTTCTATATAGCTAATAGTAGAATTTGTAAAGTATTTGTTAACGGTTCTTTAATAAAACAACCTTTCAAAGTGAACGTTAAAGTTATGTGATAAAGTTCTATATAGTTATTACAATTCGTACGTGTTTAATAATTAACTACGTAATAGCTGGTCTATCATTCATGTGAATTCTATTTTGTAATATTTAATCGTCTTAATCTTGTGAGGTGCAAGGTTTTCTGGTTTATACCGGCTAATCGTTTCGTTAAAGTGAAAATTATAAATCGACATGAATTGACAATAAAATATATTAAACAGAATATTAAGTATAATTAAAAACTAAAGTTTCTTTTGATTTTTGCTAATAAATCATTTGTTTATACTGCCCAACCGAGCAGCGATTTATTTTTTAAATGATTTCAATGTCGATGAGTTAATAGTTATCAGACAATAGGCTAATCATAGATAAATATAATCTTTTACTCCTTTACTAATAGATCATAATGCAATTGGTGCTTGGTTTACTCCTTTGCGTGGCTTTGGCCTCTGCTCAATTTGGTGGCTTTGGTGGTTTGGGTGGCGGCTTGGGAAATGTTGCAAATAGAGTGCAGCAAGGTATTTCAAATGTTGCAAGAAGAATACCCTCACCACCACTGCTCACGAATGTGCAGAACTTTGGTGACTTTATAGTAAGTGGAATTAGAGTTAATAAATCGAAATTGAATTTATATATAACTTTTAACACCTACCCCATTTAGACTCAATCGGGCAAAACCTATTTGAATGCGGCAGATCGTCAATTGCACGAACGTGTTTTCAGTGCACGTAAATCCTTGGTTGATGCCAGTAAATCAGCTTTCCAGAGTGGTGCCTCCACTTATGAGTTGGGTGTGAATGCCTTTGCTGATTTGACCAGTGGCGAGTTCTTGAAGCAGCTTACTGGTCTAAGGAAGTCGGCAAGTGGCGAGTAAGTTGGCCAGGAATATAATCTACAAGTGATTGAAAATTGTTATTAACATTTAAATCATTCTTTAGTGAAAGTGCTAAGGCCCGTCGTTTGTCACCCAAGTTGACAAAGGGAGCTCGCATACCCGAATCCTTTGATTGGCGCGAGAAGGGTGGTGTGACGCCTGTTAAGTTCCAGGGTGAATGTGGCTCCTGCTGGTCCTTTGCTGCCACTGGTGCTATTGAAGGTCATATTTACCGCAAGACAGGCAGATTGCCAAATCTTTCGGAGCAGAATCTGGTTGATTGTGGACGTGAGGAATTGGGTCTGGCTGGTTGCGATGGTGGTTTCCAGGAGTATGCCTTCAATTTTATCACCCAGCAGAATGGTATTGCAGCCGGCGAGAAGTATCCTTATCTGGACAAGAAGGATTCATGCAAATATTCTGATGGCATTTCGGGTGCAGAGATAACCGGATTTGCAGTCATTCCCCCCAAGGATGAGGAGGCAATGAAGAATGTGATTGCCACTCAGGGTCCACTTGCATGCTCGGTGAATGGTTTGGAAAGTCTGTTGCTTTACAAACGTGGCATTTACGCCGATGAGGAGTGCAACAAGGGTGAACCAAATCATTCCATTCTGGTCGTTGGCTATGGCAAGGAGAATGGACAGGATTATTGGATTGTTAAGAACTCGTGGGACAAGACCTGGGGCGAGGATGGCTATTTCCGTTTGCCACGTGGCAAGAACTTCTGCGGCATTGCTCTCGAGTGCAGTTATCCAGTAGTTTAATATTATAATGTCAATGTGATTGCCAGTAATGTTTTCTTGAAATCTCAACTTGCGCTGAAATTCCACTAAATAAATAATATTGTTAGAAGATTTTATAATGCTAATAGCCTACGATCCTTCGACGTCAAAGAATTCATATTTTAGCTAGCAACTATATTTCAAATATAATCCACGACTCTATTTTGACAAAATTCATTTAAATGAAGTAATTCATAACTTTCATTCTATTGTGAATGCTTTGTGGCGCGCTCTTTGATAGTGCTGGAAAATACGTTCGCATATGGAATCAGTTCTTCTTGCTTTTGCTCTCTGTGTTCAGTCGTGAACAACAAACCAACACTGTCTGGTGTTGGAAATAAATAAATAAATAGAAATTAGTCGTCAGCAAAGACAAAACGGTTCATTTGTTAAACGAGAACAAACAATTAATGTTTAATAAAATGAATCAGCCATAAAAGATGACGATTGTGCGTCTTTTGGAGCGCTAAAACCCAATGTTGTTCCTGCAGGTGTGTAGCTAACATAAAAATTCTAATAAGACTGCAAACGAGCACCCGGGTGCCCAACCCACTTTTTTCTTCTTTTTTTTTGGGAAAGTGGTGGGCGTTGGCCCACCCCATTGTCACAAGGCAGTTCTCAAATTCGTTTTTGTTTGCTAACCAAACCCATTTTACTGCGTTTCGTTTGTGTGTTTTTATAATTCCAAATTCCTATTTACAGAAATGTGCTTGCTAGTCTCGTGCATTGATATTAATCCAAAGAAACCACCCCCAGGGTCATACATACATATGTACATACGTGTAAATATATATCTATGTGAATTTTTCAAATACAAAGCCAACAAACCATCACCATCTAATCGTCATACCCTCTTGACTAACTGTTAACTGATAAAAAAAAAAAAAACAAAAATGGACGAAGACATTATGAATGCAGTTGAATCTCTTTTCGGCAAGGATGTCAAAATAGTTGACTGTCAGACGTCTTCCTCGGTGCAGCAGGAGGAGGTGCTACTAATCAATGGCGTCCCAGTTAAACTGGATGGCCTGCCAGCCGATGATGCCAGAGCCATTAAAAGTGCACTCCTTGATGGTCAGATGCCGGCTGTGGAGCATTTGAATCAGTTGCTCTTTCGCGCTGGGTTGACACAACAGCCCATCGAGGTGGAGACATCGCTTACGGTCAAATCCTCGCTAACCACCACCGAAGAGGTGCTTGTCTCACGCAATGGCCAGGTGCTAGATGAGCGTACAGTGGAAACCAAAGAGCACTTTAATCATCAGTCAAATCAGAAGGAGATCTGGCAGCCAGTCAGACAGTGCCAGAATGCCTTGTCGCATGCGACGCCCGAAAATGCGCTCAAATATCGCACAAATTCGAATTCCACATTCTCTTCCCAGGCAACAGCTACGGATGGTGAACCAAATAGAACTGCCGATCGTCTTGGCCGGCAATTGAATCAAACCTTTTCGAATGCCTCTTTGCTGTCCAGCAGCTCAGCAATAACTGGTTCGGATCAGATAATTGGCTCCACAACTAATATGTCCAATGTCACAACGCTGGGCGACAAGAGTTCGAATATGAGCAGCTGTGATTCTGGTCACGATGGCCTGTTCCACAGTGTGTCAATGAGTGCACCCTATATGCAAGGGCATGGACGTGATACCCAAACCGATTCCCTCTACTGTGACATTCCCAGCTTAGCTGATGAGGCCGACGAGTCGACCAAACTAGTAAGACAACCAAACATAACTATCAATTTTCAATAAACACATCATCTATCTATTGCAGAGCACGCTTCTACAGATCAGTGAGTCCTGTGACATTGTTAAGGATTGCCAAACCAAAGACTTGCCAGCTGCTGGTGATCTTACAGCGCTAGTCACACTCCTTACCAGCTGCAGTAATGAGGATATTGAGTTTAAAATTATACTCTGCGCACGATTATTTGTCTCAATGCCAGAACTGCTGGCAAAGATCATTCAACAATGCCGTGGAAAGGAAGCTATTCTGCTGCATCTATTTAATCATTGGCTTCGCATATGTCCCAACGATTTTCGCAACGAAACTTTGTTGCAAGAATTGCGCAAGCAAAAAGACAGCAAAGAATTGAATGCTTTCCTGGAAAGCATTCCGGGCGCACTGCAGCAATTGGAGGCAAATCAACGATTGCAACTGCAGTATTTGCTGGCCAAGCAGTCGTCAGCCAGTTCTTTGGGGCGTCAGAGCAGTATTAAATCGTTGAAACGTTTCGCTGCCAACGTTTACAAGACGGACAATGTGCTGAACAAGTGCAGCAATGCCTTTGAGCTGGCCCATCAACTGTATGCCATCGAATATGCCTATCTCTCTCAATTACGTCTAGAGGAGTTTATTCTTATGCTTAAAACGGGCGAGTTTAAATCTTGCATGTCACAAACAAAGGCAAGCACTTTAGTTTCCAATTGCAGCTCTGGAAAGCAGACAGAGATTAGCATTGCTGCATATGTGCAGTGGTTTAATCAACTCAGCCATTTGACTGCCACAGAGATACTTAAGGTGAGTACATAAAATAATCCTCAATTACACTTTATATATCCCAATTTATTTCTATATTAACAGCTGAGCAAAAAATCGCAGCGCGTGCTAATGGTTGAGTTCTGGATTGAGACCGCTTTGGAATGCTTTAATACAGGCAATTTTAATAGTCTAATGGCAATATTGACGGCTTTAAGTATGACAGCCATAACGCGGCTTAAGAAAACTGTAAGAACGATTTCTAAATGCTAAAACTTGTAAATAACAAACCACTTTCTTCTTGCAGTGGTCGAAGGTGCAAACAGAAAAATTTGAGGGCTTGGAACATCAAATGGATCCCAGCTCCGATTATCACAATTATCGCTCAACCATGAAAGCTGCTGTTTGGCGCTCCGAGCGCGAGCATGCCAATAAAATTGAGCGTGCCATTATTCCGTTATTTTCGTTATTCCTCAAGGACTTGATCACCATCAACGAGAGTCAAGAAAACAGGCAAGCGAAGCTTGAGCATTAATTATTTTACAAACATTAGCTAATGTTAATTTTTTATAGACTCTCCAATGGATATTTCAATTTTGAAAAGTGTTCGCTTCTGGGTGCACAACTGCGTCGCTTGTATAAATGGCAACATTTGGATTGTCCTTATGAGCAGCTGGCCAACGTTGTGACCTATTTACAAAAGGCAGAAGTTTACACAGAGGATCAGTTGATGAAAACTTCCTATGAGTGCGAGTCACCTGATGGTGCTGACGAGAAGGATCATTATAAAGCACTTAAAGCTGCTACAAAATAATCGAACATACATTATACGAATTATTACAATAAGGCGACAAATTGAATGGGCAAAAATTCAAATCGAGCCTCGCACAATCTATTATAAGAGTTTGTTGAACACAAATGATTCTTTTTGTTGATACTTCCATTTGCATTTGCATCGCAATAACGATAATAATTTTAGCCCTGAAAAAGCAATCGTATCTGTTAATTTGTACTTAAGTCTGTAGGATTACATATACACATATACACAAAACAACTTATATTCAATTAAAAAGTCAAATAAATTTACATACAACGTAAACAAGAACATTGATGATGGATCATTTCAAAAATTACTTTGACGTTATTTTTATATTTATATTTTCTGCCTAAAAGTATGCCTTATATTAATGAAGTAACTTAGCTTATTTTGTTGACAATCAAAGTAAAATGTTCATACCAAGTTTGTTTAAATGAAAACTTAATTGATGTACACAAAAGAAAGTAAACGAAGATTGTACAAGTAACAATTACCGTATGGTTGCAAACTTTTGAAAGTCGACAGTTCCAAACTTGCCAAAGAGCTCGAGGGGATAATGTTTGCCCTCGCCACCACAAGGAGCATGAACGCGAATCTGGCGCATGTGAGTATCTCTTCCATTCTGATGATTCGAAATGACGGCAATTTGGAGCATAAATGTGCGCAGGGATTTTACATTGCCATCTTTGATGGGTATTTGGACCCAGCCATTTGGTTCGGTCAGATCGATAACTTGCAGCTCCTGTAGATCGTTAAAGTTTGTTCCGGATCGTATGGAGATGCGTGATGGTGTATAGCTTTCGTCCAATTTGTAATCGGTGTATATATAGATCTGGCTAATGTTCGTCCGTTTGTGGAATTGTATGTTGACCAAATGCGGCAATTGGCCATCGGATTGCCAGTATGTGTCCATTATGTTATCACGCAAACGTTCAACGCCAAAGCCTAGAAAGAGGAAGTAGGAGTTTTACATAGTTTTAATTATCTTTGTTTACCGAAACTTACCCGGCTTGCACGACGACAAGCTCCAAACGGCCTGCGCGCCGACTTCTCGCACAAACCCCTGTCGCTCCTCGGCCAGTGGATCCTCTTCGCTGGTAGCTGCTATCTTTGTTTTGGATTCCTCATCTGCATTTGCTGCCATAGTGGCTTAAAACAAAGATTATCAATAGGTGACACAAATATTTTTCAATTGTGCTTCAAGTACATCAGCGAGCTTGTTTTCTTTCAGTTCACAACACTGCGTCGAACAGCTGTGAGCGCAAGTCAACAAAAAGTGCATAAACGCTTTCCAGCACTAACACAAAACAACGCACATGTGAAAGAAGCATTTACCAAAATATTTATAAAATAAAATACAATAATGGTGCGTAAGCTTAAATTCCATGAGCAAAAATTGCTTAAAAAGGTCGATTTCATTACATGGAAAGTGGACAACAGCAGCAGGGAGAATAAAATCCTGCGCCGCTATCACATACAAAAGCGTGAGGACTACACAAAGTTAGTTTTTCACAATTAAAATTGAATATGCATTTAAGAAACTGTATTTCCTTAACAGATATAACAAGTTGGCTCGTGAGATTCGAGAGCTGACGGAAAAAATAGCTAGACTTGATGCAACGGATCCCTTCAAGGCAGAAGCATCAGCCATGCTTATGAATAAATTGCATGCAATGGGCGTTGCCAACGATCATTTGACTTTGCAGACTGCCAGTAGAATGTCAGCAAGTAACTTTTGTCGCCGCCGTTTACCTGTTATTGTGGTCAAATGTGAGTACAGATTGGAGTTTAACATATTTGACGAATGTCTTATAATTTGTTCTTTCAGTGCGAATGTCTGAGAATCTAAAACATGCCACAAATCTCATTGAGCAGGGACATATTCGTGTTGGCCCCGAAATGGTCAAGGATCCCGCCTTTCTTGTCTCCCGCAACTTGCAAGATTTTGTCACCTGGGTGGAGGGCTCCAAAATTAAAGAGCATGTACTTCGTTATAATGATATGCGCGATGATTTCCAAATGTGAACAAAAATTTCAATTAAAATTTAAGTGCAAAGAATGACAACTGAGTTTTTGTAAACTGTTAAATTATCGCTTTTTAATAACTTTATTACATTTTATATAATAATGTTTAGATCGCTTTAATATTATTCATTAATGTTTTGGAGCCTTTTCATTGCCAAAGGCGACTCAGCGCCATTTACACATAATTACAGTACATACAATACATTTATATAAATTTGTTAATATTTTGAATCAATCCTTTGACTTATCCCTTTGCTACATGCGAGGCCGCAAACAATCCATCTACTTATGGCGGTACACAGTTTTAATGCCTTTAGTCGATTTAACTATGTGAAAAGAGGCCTTTGCAAAAAGAAAAAGATATTTGAAGAGCCACTAATTAAATTATAATACAGATAAGGAAGTTAGAAAAAAAGATTTGCTTTTTATTCATATTTTGCAATATTTAAAATAAAAACAGAATGAGTGTCAATTAGGGTCTAAGGTGCACGGTTGAGCGGTCTAAAAAGTGAACAAGTTTAAAAACAGAGCATATAGACAATAATTTCTATAGTTATGTTGATGGCAGTTATACGCTAACGTGTTGAAATATCTGACTCTTTTTTTGTTCTTGTTTTTGAGGACCCATCGCTACACTTTCAAGATTTCTTGGCCAAGGGCTTAAGAAGAAGAATATTAAAATAACATTTGAAAAACGACTTAAAAATGAAAGTGTTGTGAATATATTCAGTTTAGTTTTTTAGAGTCCGACTGCATTTTCATTTCATTATAGCATCTGACTTTATAATTGATAAAATTTTTATGTAGAAATTAAAAAAAAACAGAACTTTGCATTTCCATAAATTTTGTTTTTATACAACAAAGACAGCTTAAAATGTCAGCCAGTTAAAAGTCTTTTGTTTTTTTTTCAGTGTTGTTGCATAGGTATTATGTATGTATCTCATTTTTTTTTAAATATTAGTTGTATTATTTCCTTTTTAATTTGCATAAAAATAAAATATATATTAATTAGTCTTACAAATAAATAGCTAGTGGCGTTAAAATTAGTGTCGACTGGCGAAATTACAATATTTAGAGCCCTTTGACAGCAGTCCCCTCACAATTAACCGCATATGCCAAAGGGCAACCAAGAATTCGCATAAAAAACTTCATAACAATTTAAAACAAATTAATAAAATAAAGATTTTCTACAATATCTGTGTGTTGTTCCGTTTGAATTGTGTTTGACAAAAATTATTAAATTATTTTGGCTTTTTTTTATCGGGGAGTTATCTATTGAGTTTTATGTTTTGTTTTTTTGTGATACATTCCATATAAATATTTAATCGCATTGTATTTATCAATACATTTATATATAAGTATATATATGTATAATTTGATTTTAAATTCCAATTGGTTTGCTGTCGCTCAAACGTGTGCAATTAGTTATTAAGCCATAATATGCTGTACCCTGCCCAAAAACACCCCAAGTACAGCAATCACTTGGTGCCGTTTTTTTTTTGTTTTTTTTTTATATATATATATATATAAAAACACAACTTTTAAATTCACGTATTGATTTAAAAAGTTTGCAGATTAGTTCGTAAGCTTCTTGTTACTTGGGATACTTAAATCACAAGTGCCATATCCTTTTTACTGGGCAACTGCACTCGCTTGCCCTGCCACAGCGAATTGTGTATTGTGAAGGCGTCTATCGTGACGGTCAGATGCTTTGTGTGCACCTGTGAGAAGCATTTGCCACCTGAGTTGTATCTGCAAGTGCAACGATAAAGATTGAAACTGATTCATATATTTTGATGCATTCATTACTCACTTGAAAAACTTATCGAACATGACTTCGTCGACTTGACTAGGTCCCGTGCCGTACAGCTTTGTCACTTGATCCGTTTCGGGCATATAGCTGTAGAGGGCGCGGAATTGGCAGCCCGCATCACGGAAGAGTACGAGGAAGTGTTTGGCCTCCGAACGTGCAATCTTTTCCAGCACTTTCTGTTTCGCCTCACGATTGACGGCGCCGGGAAAAACACAATATTCGACGGCGTTTAAGATAATGCCGCGATTCGATTTGGCCGCGGGTTGTTTATACAGTTTTGGACCTGTGGATTAATAAAGTTCAATTAGTTATGTTCACTTTTATGCTTAAACTATTTGATTGTGAATTTCTACTCAGTGTTAATGGCAAGCTTCTTAATTTCTGTTAACTGTTAAACTCAATTTTCGAATGCTACGTGCAAATTGAGCATACATAATATTTTCAAGACACTTATTAATACTTGAGCGAGGATTTTTCAAAGCATACAAATTATATATTTTATACTTTGAAATTAACATTTTTTTTTTTTAATTTGTATGCAATTCATGTAAGAATACTTACATTTGGAACTAGCAAAACTATTTTGTTAACTAACATTCCAAAAACAGAAATTAAATTTATAATAACACAAAATTTTAACAAAATCATAAAAAAAAACTTAAAAATAAATTGCTTGCAATTTTGCAATTGTTTTTAATATATATATGCAATTATTTAAAGCGGTTGTTATTCTGGGCCAATTTGTGGGTTAAATCGAATATTTTTGTTTGCTGTATTGTATTAAATACTACTCTTATATAGTGGGAGAGACACATCTCCTGGTTTGACTATCGAAGTCGTGGATTTGACGACGCAACGGACGAAGAAGAACGAATGGATTGCAATTGCATCTTGGTAAAAAAAATCCTATATGTACACAATAACAACAACAGCACAAATGCAGAAACTCATATATATGTTATATGTTCGTTACAAATCATATAAATGTACTTATGGAAAAAAAAGAGGAACAAATGTATATCAGACAAAATAAACCAATTAAGATATGATTGAAAACAAAAGCTGGTTCAAACTGAAGAATGAAAACTGAACTAAAAAGATAGTAAGGTGATTACAATTCGTATTCCATAAATGATTGATAACAAGTGATGTATGTTGTAGGTATGAAGAACCAATATGTTGTCTGTTGTATGTACGTTTATGAAAATTGTTGTTTGTTTGTATGTTTGACTGTATGGATGTGGATAACTGTGGAGATTTGTGTTGGAACTAAGTACAAACCCGAGTATTCCATGATTGCATTCGCAGTCAAAGAGAAATCGATTGATCCATCATCAAATCCGCGACGCTTCGATAACAAACCTGGCGGCAATGAGCCTGGTCCAGAGGGAGATGGCATATGCCTACCTGTCGCCGTCATTCCGGGTGACGGTGCTCGTCGTGGCGGTGTTGCTCTTCCCAGTCCCGAATCTGTGTCTAACCGGTAAGCGAGGATATCGAGGCGTTTCATCATCAATCATCATCAATCACGCATCATGCATCAACATTTGAAAGCCACCAAATAACCACAGAGAGACAGCAGATACCAGGGAGAGAGTAGAATAGTTGGACAGAGAGGCAGAGAGAGAGCAAGAGCGAGAGCAGGGCAACATAGTTTTGCAGTGTTGCCATCCATCATGCAGAGTGAATTCATTCAGTTGATGTTTAGTTGCATTATTGATGATTGTTTGTTAGTTTGTCATCCAAGGATGACATCGATGGGGAGCGATCGAGCGATGATTAGTGTTATTTCAGTTTTTTTTTTTAGTCAACCGTTTTTTACAATTGTTGTTAATCAATCAATCAATCAAGAGTTTGGGATATTTTTTTTTGTACACATGTTTTTTTTTTTTTTTTGATTTGAAAGAAACGAGAAATAAAAGAAGAGAATGTGTGCGTTGAATTTAGTTAAACAATTTTTGTTGGTAAATCGTTCAAAATTTGTAAAGAGAGATACTTAAAGCCTAAATATATAATAATATGATTTGTCTCGAGTGTGTGTGCGTGTGTGGGTGGATGTGAGTGTGTGCATATTTGTGTGCGAGTATGGGTAAAAGTTTATTCATATTTGGACGGAAAGAATATAAGTAAACGCAATCCTGTTTCCCAATAATGCGGACAGTAAAAGACGTAAGCGAACCAGAACCACTTGCGAATTATAAGGACAAGTTTCTTAACTTAGTCAAGAGCCAGTCAACAAACCTAAATATAAGGGTAGTAACACTGACACCGCTTCCATATTATTTTTTTTGTATAGTCAGAACGAATAATTAAGCGAAATAAAAATTATTTTACATATTAAATAACTTGCTGGAAGCAAAAACAAATATTTATAGCTATAAGCAAAAACTGATAAATATTAACTAAAATTAGACAAAATGATATGCAAATACATTAATGGAGCCTTCACCAGCGAAAGATACAAAATACTAAATAAGTAATAAAAGCCAGACGAAAGAAGAGAAATCCTGCCACCAAAAGCAGTTAAGACAAAGACATAAAGAATAATAAATGCCTAGGACCAAAACCAAATAGATAAACTTGTACAGATTTATTATAGTCAAACTATATCCAGCACCAAATAGACCAAAAATAAATATGTATTCATAACTGTTAACTTAACATCAAGAAGCAGGAAAAAGAGATTAAAGGTAGAAACAGGCTAAAAGTAATAAAGGCAAGCAGCTGGTTTTTGTTTTTATTTTTTGTTTAGCTGTGAAACTCTTCTTACCGCACAAATTCATTAGCGAATTGGACTTTCGGCCACGGAAATTAAGTGTGCTCCCCTTAGCAACTGATATACGCGACAGGGTGCGGCCCCTTTCGACAGCTGGCTCTGTAAGAATTGGCACCACGTTGAAGAGAATAAAACGCAAGAGCCGCAAGTGCAATATACAATTTTTATATATGGATATAGTTCAGTTTTCATCATAATATCACAAAATAGAGACACACAAAATAAAATGAGAATGCAATTTAAGTGACCCTATAACCAACATAAAAAAAAATTAAACATATCCAGAAAACCTTTTTCAAAAATCACTGACAATATTTTCCCCAGTGGAATAAGTTTTTTTTTTTTTTTTATAATGTGCGTTGGCAGTTAGTATTTCTATTATAATTGTTGTTAATATTTTTATGTTAAGTATGCGTTTTCTTTTTTGTTTAGTAATTAGTTCAGGTGATAAATAGCGTGATTTATGCTAGTGCTAAGCACGCCTTAATTGTAATTTAATTGAATTAACTTAATAACAAAAAAAATTTCGGCTGTTATATGGGCTAGTTTAAGCCATAAAGCACTTTCTTTTTTGCTGTTGTTAAACACCAACTAGCCAAGAAAAGCAAGAGCAGAAAATCAAAACAATAGGCAAAAAATCTCAAAACAAAAAAAATTAGTACTTGTTACCCAGCACCAACCTCTGGAAGTTTTGTAAGATCCCCGTCGTCCAATCGGAGTTGAACTTGTGCTAGGATAATCATCGGGTGACTCTGTTGAACAAGATTAGTAGTTATGTACTTATGGATTAAACATTTCTTGACCCAAATCATTTTAATCACTACATTATTAGCTCAAGTGCTTTCAAAATAAATAATATCAAAACCATAATGCCCCTGTACCAAATAATACCATTCAACTACAAACATGCTAAGAAAAATAACTTAAAAATGATATAAACAATGTTGAACAACGAATGAAAAATGAACATTGAGTATAAAAGAAAACATAAAAATACCTTTAACGGTGAGGGAATCTTGCGATCCCCTATAAAAATCTCTTTTCATTGAGTTTGAGCTTAGTTGACCGTAGCCTGTGTTCACATTTATGGGGGGGCAACCAATTTAAAAACATAAACGAAAAAATCAACAAATCAATTATAGATACACAAATAATAAAATTCATTAAAAACGGCACAAACAAATAAATAAAAAATGTGTTTTGTAATCTCGACAGTGCCGAAATTTACACACACACAAATCCCAACAATATAAACCGTTTTTAAAGGGATCTTTGGTAAAGAAATGCTACGTAAATAAGTTATACTAACAATCAGACTTGGTGTAGAGATTTCACTAGAGATTATATCTTAAATTTAATTACAGTTAGGTCAAAGGCGTTTTACTTGTGTATATACAGCACATTAGTTATGTAGAAATTTTGAAATAAACTCTAATTGGGATCTTTACTACGGACAAGCAGGAAAGCTTAATATATATACAATATACATATATTAAGGAAAAGTGGGATTCAATATCTTTTGACAAAAGCTACTTAAGTCTTGAAGATGTAAATGATTGAATAAACTATCGCAGTTTTAATCTAATTTTGTAGTCT
This sequence comes from Scaptomyza montana, assembly GCA_018904305.1. Lineage (NCBI taxonomy): Eukaryota > Metazoa > Arthropoda > Insecta > Diptera > Drosophilidae > Scaptomyza > Scaptomyza montana. Next base: position 2,277,222 of record JAEIGR010000008.1, on the reverse strand, counting down.
AGATAAAAGTTCGGTGCGGTCTAAAAACCAATGTGAATACTGTCGTTGTGTGTAAAAAACATCCCTGAAATTGAGCAAAATCTTAACAAGTTTTAACTCGTGCTCACCGGTCAAATTTGAACTAGAGCCCTTTTTGCCCCGACTGGAGAGACTTGAAGCCTCACTAATATCCACACTGGCATCATCGACATGGATGGTCTTGGGGCGTGGCCTCGTCACACGCTGATGTCTAAGACGTGGCGTTGATGAGTTTGAAGACTGTGGCTGCAGTTTCACATGCAAATCGGGCCGATCAAGAACTTTGCCCTGCAATTCAAAATTCATTTAGTATTTGCCAGTCTAGTATAATAAGCTCATAAGCTCACTTCTCGCTCGGCCTCTTCGATGGCTTTCTTTAGTCTATGTTGTTCCAATATGGCCGCCCGACGTGCCATTTGCTCCTCCTTTTTACGCGCACGCTCCTCTTCCTTTTCCCGTTCCTTTTCGCGTTTCTGCGAACCTTCAATCTCCTTGCGCGCTTTTGCCTCCTCTTGCTGCTGACGACGTTGCAGCGATAGCAACATAATCTTCTCCTTACGGCGTTCCATTTCATCCACAGATTCCTATAAGCAAAAGTTTTTTAAATGTGATTAAATGATCTTTGACCTATCAGTGTAATTTTCATACCGGATCTAGGTTAGCCGTATCGACGCCTATGACCAGAGCTTTGTTTTTGGCCGCCTCGGCGCTACTGCCAGCCCGCAATCGAGATGGAGAAAGAGGCTGCTGCTGTTGTTGTTGCTGATTGGTGAGGTCTTCTAGATGTCGTCGCTCGGGCATGCCAATCGGCTGCTCTGTCGAAGACTGGGACATCTGGCGTAGTTGAATTGGTGGCTCATCTGTATATTTGTTGTAGGTGGCATTGCCACCGGGTTGAACTGCATGAATGCTGTGCCTTGCGTTTTTGGCCTCTTCACTGGCCGAGTTGTTGTTGTTGCCATTGCTGTTGTTGTGCAGTTGACTAAGCGATTCACGTTTAAAGACAACTTGGTTGTCCACAAGATCTCGGCCAGATTCGTTTTTGGGTGATTTCTTGGTACGCAACGGTGGCTTTGGTCGCTTCGGCTGATCATTGTCGAAGGATATGTAGAAGCCCTTCTCGGGTCGCTGCTCCTCACCGCTGCCACCGGATCCCCCACCACCGCCACCATTACCGCGTGGATCCTGAAAACTATTGGCCTGTATGGAGGGACGCGAGGGTGATGGTATGCGATAGGTTAGATTGCCGCTGGTGATGTTAAGCTTATTGGAAATCAGCTCGCCACTATCATAATCCTCAGAGCTACTGCCACGACCGCTTTGTTGCTGCTGTTGTTGATGGAGACGTTGCTGCTGTTGCACCACAAAATCGGAGATGCGTGTCGAATGCATCGATTCGATAATGTTACGTTCCAGCTCATCTACATCCTCCTCATCGCCAATAAAGCATATGCTCTGTGGCGCCATCATATCCTCATGCTGACCCATTGCCATTGCCATTGCTTGCTGTTGCTGCTGATGATGTTGTTGTTGCTGCTGCCCCATATTGCCTTTGGGTGAGCGATTGTCACGCAGATTTGTGAGAGATTGTTGACGTTGTACACCATTGGAGTGGCCGCTACGTTGACTATGCTGTGGCGACGATTGCATTTGAAACAAATGCTGCAACTCTCCGCCGCCGCCGCTGCCTCCTCCACCAACGCCGCCACCAACACCACCGCCATTCTGATGCAACACAAAGCCCTGAGACGCGCCAGCGCTGGAGGGCGGCCGATTTGGCCAATTTTGCTGCTGTTGTTGTTGCATCTTCTTTTGCGTCTGCCAGGCATTAACATCTAACAATGGTTGCTGTGGTTGATGCTGCTGCTGTTGTTGTTCGTAGGCTGCTGCTGCTGCTGAATGCGCCCAAGTGCGTCGCTGCGGATGCGAATGTTGTAGCGCCGGCTGTTGTGGCGAATCATGCAAGTAAAAATGATTTGCCGGCTGACCATATTCATCATACACACTATTCCGTTGCGGATGATGTTGATATCCATATGGAGAGTGATTGTTGTAACCATTGTCGGAATAGAGGCTTTGGGGCTGCATATAATGTGCTGGTGGTGACATATATTGTCCATGCTCGTTGACATACTGCATCGGAGGCATTTGCATGGCTGGATGATGTGGCTGCTGTTGCTGTTGTTGCTGATGTTGCTGCTGTTGTTGTTGTTGGTAGGGATCACGGCTGGGCGGACGGGAATTGTAGGCGCTGACGGGCGCATTGAAGGCCTGCGGAAGATGCGGTGATGAGCCAAAGCTTTGCTGCATGGGCCTTTGCTGATAATGATGGTCAGCCAAATGTTGCTGTGAGCCATATGTTTGTTGCTGCGGCGGATGCGGTTAGAGCAGAGCAGGGAGGGTGATATAAGAGCAAGCACACACAATCAATATTTTTAGTCAAACAAATAGAGTTAAACAAATAAACAAACATAAAATGTCGAACATAGCCAAAAACAAGTAAAACAAATTTTGGTAATTTTGTGTGAGTATATTAAGGCGGATTGTGCGTCGTGGTGTTGGTTTTGGGAGTGGTTTTTTGGATGGTTTGCTTACCTGATTTAACATATTGGCTATTTGCTGTGCCTGCATTAGTTGCTGGGCTTGCAAATGTTGTGCCTGCATTTGACTTTGCTGTGTTGCCAATCGATGTATATCTTGCTGGATATCTTGCAGATTCATGTTCATAATGGCGATGCTTTGCTGTTTATCCACACATACGTTTTAAATATATATCCAAATGACCAGTGTTAGATTGTTAATGTGTTTTTGTGTGTGTGTGTGTGTGAGTGTGTTTACAGTTTGTTATGTTTTTTTCAATATCGGAAAGCAACCACGAACACAATGAAGGAGTAGGCATTGGGGGCAAAAAAACGAGAGATAGAGACAAGCAAATTAACATTTATCCGGTGGGTTAGACAGTATTCGAGCTTTTTTAATGGGAGACACATTCAAGAATTGCACAAAAGTTTTTCGCAGAACTTACTTGGTATTTATCCATGTCAGCTGGATCGATTTCAGGCGTGCGTTTCGATTCATTGCTCATTGTTTCCCATTTTAAGACATCGGGACACGATTCCATGTCCTCCTAATATATTAAAAAAAAAAAAACCAATTAGCATACAATATAGTTAACTTCATGGCTATAATCAAAGGCAAACCTTTTCTTGATGCCTGAGCACTGCCATTTCAATTTTACGCTTATCCTGCTCAATGCGACGCCGTTTCTCCTCCAGTTTCATGCGCATCGTCGACAGCTTAGTGGCACTTTCCATCGTACGCAAATCATCGTCACAGATCTCAAGTTGCCACGCAGCCGGGCTTGCGGGCATGCTGCTTGTTGAGGATTTACGCACTGGCGTGCTCTCTGGATCATAGCCGGTGGATCTGGCGTCATTGAAGTGCTCGGCATTCGAGTAATCCCTGTCGTTGGAATGTTGTTTGTTACGCGCCGGCAAAGGGCTGCCTGCATTCGATAGATTATGCGCAGATACTGTGGGCACATTATCCACACTGCTGAGGGAAGTTTATTAACAAGCATTACTTAAGTACTTTAAAATGATTTTTTTAAGCGTTCCGCTTACTTTGCTTGTCGACGCATTGAATACTTTTCCGTTTCACGATCCTGTTTCTCGGAACCCGAATCCGTATCGTAACCTAATTGTAGTGTGCCACGTGCATCTGCCACAGAAGAGCGCACGGCCACAGCAGGTTCTGCAAATACAAAAGTCAATGAGTAAAAGTTTATATTGAGTAAAGTATTCTAATACTTACCCACACTTGTATTGGACAGTTTACGTTCTCGATCCCGTTCACGCTCATAGCGCGTACCCACCGTATTTAGCTGATCCTGTGAGCCGCCAAAGTTCTCAATTGTCAGCTGGGAGTCCTCGCTGGACGAATTGCGTCGCGAACGACGACCTGAAAAAGTATACAGCAAAATAGGTAAGTCGTTCATTTCCAAAGAAATCCATACATAAAGTAAATAAAAAGGGAAAACTACTCGCAATTATAGTTTGTATCAAAACATTCACATCACAAAAATACACCACACACATTGAGGGAACACAAAAAACACATTGAAAAAAACCGTCGACTTTAGCGAGATTTTGTAGCATACCTGCAAAACTTGGACGCCGGCTCTGTTCCCAGTTACTCGGTCGACCCGCAGCGACAAAATCGCCTGTTTTGTTTGTTGGTGGTTGATTTTGTGAATAAAAAATGAATACCATAATAATAAGATAAATTAAATAGCAAAAAGCAAATAAAATCAATTAAATTAAAAACTTAATCATTTTGTTTTATGAAGCGATAGCAAAAATTAAATTCAAACTCATTCATGATAATAATAAAAAATAGACTCAAATTGTGATAATTCCTATTCTAATTACTAAAGTTGCATTAACTTTGTTTGAAAAAAAGGGAAGGTCTGATCTTATCAAACTTGATTCTTGATTCGTTAAAAAAAGTATTAAGTATTAAAAAAATCATCAGCACTATCATATGCTCTCTTCTTAAACTAAGATCTTCTCACACGCCATACTCAATGGCGCAACTAATCCAGACACCTTATTAAACATATTATTTTCAACTTACTATCTTTGCTTGTTAAAACCTCACAACCAACGTGTGAGGATTAAAAGTTAAAAACTTGTGTTATCCTACATCTCAACAACGGAATGTGAAAACATTTTTTCCAACTAATGGGGTCTTACAATTAAAACTAAGTAGAAACAATTTCACAATTAAAAGTTGCATAATTATACGTTGTGATCACAGGTCTGGAACCAAATTAAACGCAAGGGGCACACGCAAAGAGCAGAAGGAGTTGGCGTAGTGCAACAAAATAAATGAAGTATGAGCTAAAGAAAACAAATATAAAAGAACTGGGCAGCAAACCTCTCTCGTCTGCTTTCGATTCGACATTGTTCTTTTCTTTAGCCTGACGCAAGCGAGCTGGAACCAAGGGCTCCTGTTGGGACTGTTGTTGTTGTTGCTGATACTGTTGCTGCTGCTGCTGCTGTTGTTGCTGCTGTTGCGAGTGCATAGATGAGAGTGTGGTAATGCCACGCGACTTGTGCACGACGAATGCTGCCGACAGAAGCGCGACAAAGGTGAAGAGTGGGAGGCAAGGCGCGCATTCATACAATTGTTGTTGGTGATGTGTGTGCAGGCGTGTGTTTGGGTCGAGAATAAAACAAAACAAATAAAATAAACAGAAATATTTTTAGTGCTTGCAAATCATAAAGAGTTCAACTCAACAAAAAAAAAAAAAAGTATTTTATCGAATAATTACCTTCGCTTTGATTGCCATCAAAATGATTTGATTGCATCGTTTGATAATCGTTGGGCGGTGTTGATCTGCGATTTAAGCCTAAGCCGCTAAATGAATTTGTTTGCGGAACTAAAAATACAAAACACAAAAATTTAAAAACAATAACGTATGTACAATATAAAATGCAGTATAATTTAACAAAAATATAAGAGATGAAAATTAAAATAAAAGCAATAAAAAGGGTATTCGACATTCATTGGGTTTATACATATTTACAATGCTAATGTTCAAGTAAAATCTTTGTGCTGATAAGACAAGCTTGTGCAGACTTTAGTGTCATAAGAACTTTGAAATTCAGTACATATAAGAAATGCTTTCTCGAGAAGAAAATAAATTTAGAAAAAATCCCTAAGCAAGCACTCTTTTATCTTAAAAACCGTTAATCTTTGCAATTCACAAATTAAATACTATTGATTAATGTTCTACATAGTTAAGTGTTAAAAGTTATACTTCAAAACTAATATTTTTAGTCTTGATAAAGCGTTTTTAGACTCAAAAGATAGTCTCTAATATACCATATATTTCTGGAAATACCTAGCATCAACTATTATATGTTTACATACATTTTTACAAAGAAACTGATCCTTCAATATCTAACATCTAGTTTTTTTTTAATCTATTTAGAAAACTTTTATTTAGTCAGTCAACTAGTTTGAAGTCAGAAAAGGTGTAAAAAGTGCTTTACGGTATTTTGAAAAATATTTTCTTAATGTGATACGCGTCAAGCAACATTCATTATCCATTGCAGGTGATTTTTCTTTTATAATAATATTATAACAATATGTGAAAATGCAAATATGTGGTATTAGTTTAATCAGTTTTTAAATAAATAATTGCAAGAACAAAGCGGTGGTAAAAGTGTTTGTGAGGGTCAATCATGAACAAACAAGCAAACAAACTAACAATTTTAAACAATGAACAAACAATGAAAATGCAATAAACATTCACGTTAAGAAACGAGGAAACAACAAACAAATGCAATTGAATAATGAAGCATTTTAAAACTGGAGGATTTTTCCATGGGGCACACTCAATAAAAACACACACATAATTGGATTTTGAAGGAATAAAAACAAAACACAAAATGGTTCAATTAAGAAAGTAGAGTAGAAGTTAAGAGTTAAACCTTGAAACGGCGGCCGATTTGAGGGGGAGCCAACGGGCGGCTGGTCAAGATCGCTTCGTAAATCGGGTATGGGCGTTACGGGCGGCATTGTTAGACCACGTCGATGACAGATTCCGTGCTCATTGGCGCCCAGATGTCGCCTGGCGATGACATCTACATACATACGTTTGTGTGTGTGAATCAGGTGCGTTCATAATGATATCAAGTTGTTGTTTGGTATCGATGTTGTTGCATGTGTTTTTATATATATACACAAATATATATATATTTATATAGAGGGAGAAGAGAGCATTGTGTTAAGACCCCATTTTAGTTTGTGGCGAAGCGTATTGTTTTATTATTTTTTTTTTGTGGTTTTTTGTTGCACATAAACAAAGAAAGAGAGAATCAAGTATAAAAATTTTGTTAAGTTCAACTACTTTTCTAGATATGTCAGATTTGATGAGTGTGTTTTTGAAATTCAATCGTTGATGATTCACAGTTATTTGTTATAACGTTTGTTTACGTATGATCAGTGTTGTTGAAGGAGTTTTGGAGGTGATTCTATATATGGTTGTTCAACTATTTTTTACTTATTACTTATTGCCAAGTGTGTGCTTTAAACCAAATTTGAGAAGTGTTTGTGTTGAAAAACTAGAATAAATAAACTCTTCACTATATATTTGATTCTAAACTTCAAAATGTAAATAATTAATACTAACTTATCTTCAGCTATATTTATTTGTCCACCTAACTACAACGATTTAACATCAATTTGTTTATTTTTGGTTTTCTTTTTGCACATAAAAAGTTAGTTTCGAATTATATTACGGAGTTCCTATTTATAATATGGCAACCAAACAAAAAAAAAAAAGACAGAAGAAATGCAGCGAAAACCAAACATAAAATAATGCACAAGCAAATCAAAAGGCAAAAGATGCTTGTAGAAAATATATATATAGTATATATGTACATATATATTCACAGAGACGACGACGAAAAACAAAAGACAACAACGACGATGACTAATAATAAACATGCCCTGGGATGGAGAAAACACACACAGTAAAAGGGCCAAGGGATTTTGGAGAGTTCGATTTGGAATGCGATGCGGTGCATTGTTTGGAATGGATTAAATGGATTATGTGGCAACTTACCCTGTCCATCCATGCCGGGATAACATACACATTTCGCTGGATGTATTTCAAAAAGATTGAACAAATCAGTCAGCAGCAAGACCAAATTCAATTTCATTGAGCTATTTATATAAGGAAAGAAATGTTTTTAAAGTTATCATAACGAACGCGACAAATCAAAACTAACCCTCGCATATATGTTATGTCCTCGGGCGTCATATGGAATACACCGTATGGCAAATGCTTTTGTGAAAAACTGCTCACAAGCAGTATATTGTGTATGGAATCCTCGACCGCTGGCAAATAATTAATGCGCACACTTGTCCATGGCACCACCTTGGGGCAATAGTAGGAGATGAGCAGTGCCAAACAGATGCCATCGCATAGATCCTGAAAATCACGCACAGGCGGTATATCCGGCGTCTGCAAGCGTGAACCCTATATAAGGAATACAATTCGCATTAATATGGTTATCAAATTAACAAGTTGGTTCCTCAAATTGATTAATTTTCTAACTACAAATAAACAAATTCAAGTTTAAGGAACTATTATTACGCAACTGTTTAGAAAATGGAACAATTGGATGATTCTTACGTTTGGTTAGTTTAGGTTTAAAAACAAAAAACTCATTCTCTGGTCTAAAACATGTCTTTGTTAATCTTGAACACCTATTTGAGGGTAGGATGGTTTTTCTTTTTACATTACGTGCAATAAACAAAGAAATTCGGATTGTTTTTGCAAAACTTCATTCTTACGATTTCATCCGGCACACTTGTTTCTAGCTCCTTGACAATGCGCTTCTTTAAGGCAGCGCACGCATGTGATATCCAAGCGAGCAAGCCATGCTCATAATTTTGACCCGGTGGCGCCTGATAGTTGCTACCCGATATTCTGCAAAGTAAACGAAAGTTTAATCAACTATTTAACTATCTGTTAGTCTTTACTCACCTTCGAATGGCTGAAACGACGCGGTCCCCCGATGATATCTCCTTCGCATAAAGAACCATCAGCGATTCTATCACAGACATGTGGGCGTTCTATAAAAAAGTATTTACATGTTTAGTTAGGGTTGATTTTAAGCAGTATTTGAGTGATTTTTACTTACAATTCGCAACGGATTTGTTTGAATTAATACCGTCTCGGTAATTGGCATGTCCGAGGACTCGGCCACAGGGACACCCTTGCGCGCTAGCGTCTGTAGTATTGACCAGTGATTTAAGCTTTGGTAATTGGGATCCGAATACAAGTTGGACAATGTCTGACAATATATTGTTGCATTGGCCAATTCCACAACGATCTGAGGCTTCAGACGCTCCTGATTCTCATGATCGCGATAAAATGGTTCCTTTAAGTTGTCTGGCACGCGATTGTTGAATGCCTTCGAAAGTAGCCATTTGACGGAAGCACGTTGACGAGCCTGTAAATGAAGGAAAAACAGTAGGTTTGTGAAAGATATTAAAATTTATTTTTATGCAATATTTTGTATATGTGTTAAGTATCATTAGTTATATACTATTGTAGATCTGTTAGACATGAAAAAACACCTCATATTTACCTTACGAAACCCTGAAATTCAATCCCATTTCTTGGTATTGAAAAGATTTATTTAACTATTAAATCAAACCTATTGTTGCCAATACAACATCCGGCTAAAAGAAAGCACAAATTAAACAGCTGGATGGAAAATAAAAAAAACCTTTCGATGCATTTAAATATTAAAGCAATTAAGTAGTGCACTCTGCAGTTTAGTCTTGAGCAAATGTATCTGTATCTATGTGTGTTTGTGTATGTGTGTGAAGCCAAGCGTACAATCTTCAATATGAGTTCGATAAACTTATTTCTGCTGCTCTTGGCGTGCGCCGTTTTCTTCTTTGTGTCTGGTCTGGACTGCCTTTTTGGATGGTCACTCAGCATGAAAAAGAAGAAGAGGCCCAACAGGCACAATTGTTCTTTTAGAATCTCAAGTGCAGCCGCCACAGCAGCTGCAGCAAAAACGCTACGTCAGTGAGGCAAAGTTATTTCGATTTGCAACTGCATTTTCCACTCATCATTTCGACACACACACACGCACACAAGCAATCTCGCCCCATTATTCGTAGAAGCAACTTGAGAATCGCCGCTTATTAGGTTTTTTTTCTTCTTATATGTATAAACAGCTCCCTCTCTTTGCTTCAATTGGCAACTAAATGAAAAATCTTATCGGAATGTGGAAAGCAACAACTCTGACAGGTTGAATGAGCAAAACCAACGATCAGTTAACACCAAAAAATAACCACACAAAGATAAGAGCCAAACTTTACTGTGTTTCTATTATCGGTCAAAAATAAACTATTTGTAACAAACACATGTTTAAATGTTTTGGAATGTGAAGAAATAGATAAGAATTGTTTGTGTTTACTTTCATTTTTGGTCAATTTATACGCATTTAATGAGGGATTAAATTTAGAAGCAAGAATTCTTTCTTTGTTTTGGTCTGACCAATATACATACATATATGCATATATATTTGTAATTGAATTATAAGATAACATTAGAACAAATGGACTTAGTTTATCTTCAATGATTTAAAGTTGTTATTTGTGTTAAATTAACATTTCATGAACTATCTACAGCAACACATTAAGCTCTCAAGTGTTTCGAAATAAACTATTAAGAAACACTTCAAAGCATTTTAAAAATAAGATCGATAAACATTAAGTGCACTTATCGAGCAACAGGTTAAGTATCAAGTATAGTGTCAAATTTGTATATGTTGGCGTAGGTCGTCGACTGTCGAACTATGCGAAATTGGCCAGAAAGAAAGAGAGAGAGAGAGAGAGACTTGGTGGACACACTTCCTGCGCAACCAGTTTCACTTCTCATACAAACACTACTTTCCATAACAACAACAACAACAACATCAGCAACAGCCCACTGGCAACGAAAAACTGCACTTTTCTTATTGTATATTTGCGTGTTTTTATTTTAGCTTCATAAGTGTGTTGAGAGTTACATAAATAGTCGGTAACTCAAGTTTCGAAATGTGTAAACATTTCGAGCTAAAGCAACAACAACAAAAAACGACAATAAATCGCTTCTGATTTGAACGCCCACATGGATGGCATAGTTTTAGTTGTGTGTCGTTGTTTCAAACATACAAAAAACATGCATACAAATTAGTACATGTGAGTCCACATGTATTTGTGTGTGAGTATTTTTAAGTACATGCACGTTTCATATTTAAAAATTGCGGCTTGGCGATATTTATGAATTTTTGTTTTATTGTCGTTATCTGGCGTGCCAGACAAATGCGACGATAGGCTAAATATAAATGCAAAAGGAACACACACACAAAATTAAACCAACTCTTTGCTTTTTGACAATCATTTTGGAGCTCTCCAAAATGAAACAAAAAAGAAGAGAGACAGAGTCGGAGCTCTTTAGAGAGCGCGCCTGAGAGAGTGATCGGTATAGAAAGAGCGCGCTAAAGTTTGAAGCTGTCAAGCGTGCGTTTTAAATTTTATATTGGTTTCTTTTATTTCTTTCTTTTTTTTGAAAGCCCATAATGCGCTAATTGCTTAAAGAGCTTAGCAAAAACAACAGCAACAAAACAGATTGGCAGCTAGATAAACATTTGGAAATAGTCGATTGTGTGCTTGTGAGGCGGCGATTTAACTTTCTAGGCAGTTTGTTCAATTTTTTTGGAGAAGGGAGTGTAGAAAGAGGTGAGGAGGAGGAGCAGCACACGCACGCAAGCACACACCCTGGCCTGAACTTAAATATATGTGTGTCCGTGTGTTTGTGTTTATATATGCATATATAAAACCGAGAGTCTCCGAAGGTTGCCAAACTGTCATAGAGTCAAACAGTCAAGAGTTAATCAGTTACATTTTTGTCTCTCTTTCGTACGTTGAACATGCATACAAACATATGTACATATAGAGTACAGTGGATATCCGCAAACAGCTTAAATGTGTGGGTGTGACATTCTTCTATACAAAATATGGCGAATATGTCATATTGTTCATATGATTAGCCTTAAGTTGAGTTTTATTTAAACTTCTCAATACTTTGGGCGATCACTGTACTCTGTATTTATAAACATAGCGATTAGGTCATGCAACAGCAGTTTGAACAACAACAATTTACGCAAAGTGGCAAGCAAGCAACAAAAAACAAAAAGCAAGAACATTTGTTAAGCATTTTCCGGCTGTGGAACCAATTTTATGAATGGAGTTTTTGAGTTGATTGAACAGCAGCGGGGTTGCCAATGAGAATAAAACACAGCAGCTGGCCACATTGATTGCTCTGCTGCTGTTGCTGCTGCTACTATTTTGTTGTTTGCATTGGCTTTTAAAACCAGTCAAACGGTAAGTAGGTGTCGGTCGCATATTTAAGTCACTTTATACAACTTGGCCGGTCAGTGGGAGAGTGGGAGCAGCGGTGACGGCGACGTCGGTTACCTCAGCACACCATTTTGGCAAAGAGAGTAGGTGGCCTGAGCATCGGCAAAAGCCGTTACGCCTATGGCCTGCGGCAGAGACGTTGGCAGCGTTTGATGAGCGCATTGCAAAGGCGTTAAGGCAAACCTGAGACGGCGACGTCAAAGTCGGCGTCGCAGTCTGTGCAAGAATTTTAATGAACGCGATATTTAGTTTGCGAGCACATAAGAAGTGCTTCTCATACATAAATATGTATGTATGTAAGAATATGTGTTTAAAGACAGGGAGCCGCATGGGGAGGGGAGGAGTAATGACATAATTTATTTCTTAAAATACAATTAATGTTTACCTGTCGTATTTCCTGTGTTTCGGCATCCATGTTGCAGATGACACGATGAAACTGCACTTTACAGATTTACCAAGCCGGAGAGACTTTGACTAAATTGTTGTTGTTGCAGGCGACGGCGACGGCTGACGGGATGACAGTTGACAGCACTGGCTGTCCGACGCCCAGTCTCCGCTGCACTTGCAGTTCACTTTTCTTTCTTCGCTGGCCAAGCGGTTAAGTTGTTGTTTTTGTTGTTGTAGTTGTATTTTCCACACTTTCCTTATTTTGTCTCTCTTTTTATCTCTTTTTCTCGGGCTTGGAATTTCACTTCAGCCGTTGAGCAGCCTAAAATCACATACACACACAAACACATCAATAAATACACTTATACATATACAATGTATGTACACCAATGCATAAATATTTATAAGCACTTTTACAAAAATTTTTTAAGTAATTTCTTTCTTTTTTTTTGCAAATTAATTGCGCGCACGCATTTGCCAACAATTTGCGCAGCACATAGCAAACAACAACAACAAGTATTCACACAGTAAAGCATAGAAGAGAAGAAAAAAAAACTGGCAAAGGAAAAATGTGAATCATTCACTGGGCGAACTTTGAAGTGGGCGGCAGCAGGGGGGGTTAGCTTGGAACTGTGCTTGGCACAATAACAGAATAACAGAGGCAGAGCAGCATAGTGCAGCAGTAGCAAAGTGCAGCAGCAGCAGAGGCGCAGCGGCAGAGAGGTGGCAATGATTTTATTTGTTGGTGCCTGGCCACACAGCATCAGCTGTTGCAATTTGGGGCCACTGTTGACACAGAAACGCACTTTTTGGTTATGTCGCGTCGGCTATCGGCTAGTTAGTGCACAATTATTGGCGTGGCAGTTGCGGTTTTTTGCAATTTTCCACTTTTCCGCGATGGGAGGCAATATAAAATATGAAAACATTTTTCTTTTGAATTCGTTGTTGTTGCTGTTGCGCTCGCCATTGTTTCTCTCTCTGTTATGCACGGTACGCCGTCAAATTGGTAGACACTGTTATGCTCTTCGCTCTCATTGAGGACAAGGCGTATGATGACGACGGCGACGACGGCAGCGACGCCAACGTTGACGTCAGTTTGTGAGCAGCAACGAAATGGGGACCGAAAAATCTAGCTCTGTGTGCGTGTACGCACGCATATTTCTTCTAGTTTATGCATTGCTTTACCGCCTGGATTCATACAAATGCATTTTACACGCTCCGCGCTTGCTTTGCACTTGATTTAACACTATTCTATTAGTTTCAAATGCAAGAAAGATCGAATAACAACTTGCTTCTTCTCTTCCAAAATTTTCTCTGTGCGCGAGTATTGTACAACGTCGAGATCTAGCGTATTCAACAACACTAAAATTTGCCATTTATCTATCGATCATCCGCCACAAATAAACAGAGCTAAACTGCTGAAGTATCGAATCGTGTGAATCATGAGCGTCAACCGTAGTGCATACCTAAGGAATAAAAAATAATTTTTATTTCATACATAAGTTCCTTTACATATTTGATATTGTTGCTCGCTAGAATGTGTTGTGAAAATATTGATTTTTATCCATCTCCACTGTCGACATGTTGCGTAGCATTTTGTGCTGAAGTCCTCTGTTAGAAAATATAGTTTAGTTTGTCGAAATACTGAATTTAAACTTTATTTTGGCAAAGCTGCCCTACACTCATTTCTGGGATTCCTTTTAAAGTAGTATGATAAACAAATTATAGTCAAAAGTAGCCGCGTTGCAAATTTCAAATTTCTTAGTGACTTATCGGCCAACCGCCACAAGAAATCGGAAGTTCTGTACTGCACGCATTTTTAAAAAAACATATCTTTATTTGATTTTATACTATACTTCTATATGATTCATTCGACAAGTGTTTGAAATTTAAATTAATAATTTTGTTTAAGACTTGCAGCTTCTGGCGCTCTCTACTTCATCATGAAAATACCCTTCTAATGGAATATAGTTAATATACTTTAGTAGCGTAGTCTTAGCATTAAACGCCTGCGAAGACAACATTCCTGCTTATTTATATAAATAGCTGTGTTTTGTTTATTACTTTTAAAAAAATGATTGCATTATACATGGAAATATTGTGACGACACATTTACCTGCTGCTTGCTATGCCAGTGCCGCAAAGTTGCGCATAATTTGGTCTTTCGTGCTTTGCAACACGGTTTTGTGCGTGACTAAAAATCGTGACATGCGTGTAGCAAAGTAGATTTTACATTTTGTTTATACATATTGTTTTTGTTAATACGATACGAGTTAGGCAGCAACAATGCATGTCGAAAAGAAATCGGAACTTAGAAGTCTTCTTAAATCGGGTGACAAGCGATGCAAACTGGTTGAACCACGGAATGCAAAAAGCTGTGTTTGGCGATTCTTTAACCTGGTGTCTTGTGATGATCGGATAGAGCCATATGCCTGCTGCAAAACCTGTGGTGATCTGCTGTCATACAGTGGGAAAACCGGGACGGGTAGCCTTTTGCGCCATAGATGCCTTCACACGCCTAACGGTAAGTTTTGGAATTGATATTCACGCACGCCCCCTCACACTGCCACGCGTGCCAGAGCGGGTTGAGAGTATTGTTGTTGTCATCGCCACCAGCACTTGTGTGTCCTACTAGTGTTGTGATATGTACTCCATATATATTGCATATTGCTCTCACTGGATTTTAAAATTGCACCTCCCCATTTGCTGTGCACAAAAAAAGATATTAGTCAGCTGTGCGTGCGTGAAAAAGATAAATAAAAGAAGAGGCAGGTTCATCTGCTCATAATTGATTGCAACATATATGAGGATTCCAGTAAAAATGTGCAATTAAAAAATAATGTGCATTCCTGCAAAAATATTCAATTGCATTTGTAGTTTCTGAATTATTTAGTTGCTCTGTTTCGCCTTTTTTCGATTTTTTGTGCATTTTGCAACACTATTTTGTACGTGCGTTTTCGAACACGGTCGTCAGCAACGCTAACATCGCTATTGCGTTTTTGTGGGAAAAAATTGTAATTGTAATTGTGCAGATTAGTATCGTAAACGAAAATTAGTAAAAATGCCTAAAGGTCGTGTTAGCAGTGTCTGGCAGCATTATGACATCAACGAGGAGTGCGAAAACTTTGCGGTCTGCCGTTATTGTGGCAATAATATATCGCGTGGCGGCATGGCCAGCAATCTGAAGGGCAACAATACCACCAATCTGTGGACGCACTTGAGACACAAGCATTCCGACGAGGTGATTGTTAATCCCACACAGCAGCGACCCGTTAGCCGACAAGCGATTATTACATTAAAGAAAGGTATGTTAAACAAAAAAAATGGCGCGCTTATCGCAACTCACACAATTACTGACCTATTGACGCACCTATCGATCCCTCGCGACTCTCCCCAATTGGTAACTATCGTAAACTAATGACATCCAGCCCTGTATTACAGCTGGGAAACCGGCAATAATATGATATTGACATATGTATATCGCATAGCATAAACGATATTCTATTTACCTTAATTTTTGCAGATAAAACATCGCGCATTGCCAAGGCAAAGGTTGTGCGGGAGCCGATACGTATGGCGAAACCAAAGATCGATGTACATGCATCCATAACTGGGGCATTACCCCAGAAATGGGAGGAGTACGAGCAAAACGAAGAGGTCAGCGAGGATATCAAGGACATTATTTACAGCGAAGATCCACTTTGCTACAGTCCCATTCAAGTGGTCGAAGATGAGATGCTCGACACCGGCGAGAAAGTGACCATAATGAGCAGCAGCAGCAATCGTACAAGCTCAGTACCAGTTGTCGCCACTGTTGTCTCTGGTACCACGAGTGCAGCAAAAACATTGAAAAACAATTTGGAAACATCCATAGAACGATTGACCACTGTCAGCGAACAATTGAGCTATGTCATTCAGCAGCAGCAACAGGAGCAGCAAAAGGATGATGATTATTATTTTGCGCTAAGTCTGGTGCCGGTGATGCGACAATTGTCGGTCAGCCGCAAGATGTATGTTCGCTCCAAGATTCATGAGCTACTGTACAAAGAGAGTGAAGATTCTTCGATTGCTAAACTTGAATAGTGGAATCAAGCATAAGCTTTGCATGTTTAATCATCTCTTTTTTTAAATTTACCCAAACAAAACATAAAAAAGAAAACAAAAAAAAAAGTATATAAATAATTATGTATCAACAACAAAACATTTAATTTAATAATGTTTATGGGTACGTATGCTGACGTACGGTTTGCAATTTAAGTTGGAACTTTTATCTAATAAGCCCACACATAAATATGTAAGAACGAAACAATATGAATTCGTATTGATAAACTTAGAAGTGTGTCTGTATTCAAATATTTAATGCAAAACTCTTAAAAATCGCTAATAAAATTACCTAAGAACTCCCTAACAGTTGATTTGCAATAAACAATTTTATTTTCTGGTAGTTATAGGCATGCGCTTAAATTTCAAAATGCGTACAGTCCATGCAGTGAAACCTATGGTGCTTGGTAGACTCGGCAATGAAAAAATCTAAAGCATATCTTTAGGCTGACTCAAAAAATAACCTTTTGCAGATTTATAAAGAACTTACTAAGAAAGATAAACAGGTACCATGCGTTTAAGGGCTATGGAATTAGTTTGGAACACAACCAAATTTATAAAAAAAATTCTTCTGAATTTACTTAACAAATAAATAAAGAGATAGCATTTATGTTTACATATGTTTTCAATAAATTTTATTTAAATAACTTGTTGAGATTTACAAAACAGAGAGCATTACTAGAATTATAATTTACAAATCGATATCTGGAGCTAATTTGTATGGCTTATGCAATGCTTAGAAACTAAAAATATATGTTATTTTTATCAATAATGCATAATTATTATTATTATATATTTTTTGCTTCTTTATAGCCTTCAATAGATGTAATGGTAGCTAGAAATATGCATATAATACAATATCAATTACAATAAATCCTATAGATCAAGTAATAAACAATAATCTTACTATGTATATGCACCTCCAAATATCATCTATAGTATATATTATGCAGTATATTACGCTTAAACTCTAGTCAACAAATGTTAGTTGATTAATCTTTAAATTTTTTTTTAGTTTTTGCATAGCAGATGTGTTTTTGAATCAAATCTAGTTTGGTTTGGTTATGTACGCATTTTTATTATGTATGTGTTTGATGTGTGTTCTGATGGGATCGACTAAGTGCACGATATGTTTGCCAAAAATCTTTGATTATTACTTTTCAATATTTATTTTTAATACAATGCAAATAGGCTGGATATAATGGGGTTCAATTAGCTAGCCCAATCATCTTTTTAAGTTTTATTCATTTACTTCATAAATATATATATGAATTTGTTTTAGGTATATATCATTTTGATTATGGTTTTTCTTTCTACATTCTCGTCCTTGGTATTACAAAAAACTAAAAATGATATGAATTCAATACTTTAATCGATCTCCGAAATATGTCGCGATATATTGTTTTGTATAAATGTGTTTTGTTATTTAATTTTCGTATACAAGCATTTAGATATATCCAAAAATTTATTTGTGTTATTTATTTTTTTTTTTTGTAAATTTATATTTTCGTATTACTTTTCAATCATCAATATGGTATGGCATGTAAATTGGTATAATTTGTTCTATTCACAGTTCGGATTATTTCATACAATAAATATTAAAGATATATATAGTATATAATATGTACATATATCGATTAATCAAGCATATCTGAAGTGTACTTCGAACCGAACCGATTGAAAACTTTTAAAACGGTTCAGCTCATATAGACACTGCATAAAGTATCTTTGATCTTAATTTATAGCCCATGATATGGTATTGTTTTTAAGATTTTGAATTTCTTTTAGTTCATATGTATTCAGTTATGTATGATATGGACCTTAAAATCAATGTTTCGGTTTCTTTTGTTGTGAATTTTTAATAATTTACAAGGACATTTATAAAAAAAGGTAATCAATCAAAAATAAACAACATTTTTTGCATATCTACACAATTAATATATTTAAATGTGTATTTTTTAATATTTATATATATATTTTTTTGTTTTTATTTTGGGAAATATTTGCATTCTCTTATTGCACTTTCGAGCGTCTTTTTGTTTAAATGTTTTTTTTTTGTTTGTTTATTTTTTTGCATTGGCTACAACAACCTTTCGGGTGGCGTGGGAGGGGGAGCGGTGTGTCAACGGGGTCATCGGCAAGAAGAGCAGCAGCCAATAGCCTCATTTAATAATAATATTATTTGCTTGATGTCACCAATTGACTGGTACTATAGCCCTGTGTGTTGCAGGTGGGCAGGGCAAAGGGATTGAAGCTCAAGCTGCTGACTCCTGGAATTAATAGCAACAAATAAGTAATTGTTAGGTTTATTATGATATATGTTGTATGATCTTAAATACTTAAGAAATATTTTTCACTCATAGATTTTTGAATTAATTTCTTAACACGATTTCTAAGTAAAAAAAGTATTCTTAGGGTACTACCGCAATACCCTAAATAAGAATAGTTGTTTCTGATAATCCGTTTGTTTTTTGGATAAAGTTATGGTCGCATGGAGTTAAATTTTGGAATAGATTTCTAGGATAAATTACTGAATATAAATATGCAAAAGAATTATTGCTTAGCTGTCTTTTACAAGCCAAAAGTAAATTTTTGAAAAAGAATTTTTATACAAATTCTTAGTTAAAAAGATGTGTTTTTTTTTAATATTTGCTGGTAAATTAATTTACGTTGTAATCTATTCCTACCTGTTTTCCTATAACACAACGAGCTACCAACTCTTAAACTAAGTTAAAAGTATAATAAATTTGCACGAAAAGTTTATATGAATTAAATTTGTTGTAAAGAAATTATAAATACCGTTTAAGATTTTGTGTTGGGTTGTGTGTTCATGTTGTTGTTGTTGTAGCTGTTGATGTTGTTCTTGTTGTTGTTGTTGTTGTGGTAAATGTGGTTTTTATGACAGACACAACGCAGACACTCACGAACACACACAAACACACACACACTCACCGTAGTCGTTTCCAATTGTTATCAGTTAAGCCAAACGATGATTGTTTTTGTTGGTGTTGTTGCTTTAAGAGGGGGCGTTGTATGGGCTGATAAGCATGTGTGTGCGTGTGTATGCGTGTATCTTTGTATCTTAACTGCTCCATGTTGCATGTTGCATTCCGCATAGTTGAAGAACTACAAGTTAAACAGCCGCCGCTGTTGCTGCTGTTACGGCCGGATTGTGCCAGGGCTGATGCGGATGCGGATAATGATGATGCGGATGATGATGATGATGGCTGGTGGCGGCTGTGGCGGTCACATGATGATGCTGCACCAGCGCCGAATGCCATGGCGTCGACACGGACACTGTTAAAGGGTTTGTTGCAATTAATGACGAACGAAAATGCACGAGTTGAGCTAATTTTGTTAGTTGGTTTTTTCACTTTCTGCTTTTTTTTTTCTTGGGGTGTTCGGTTTGAGGTTGGGGTTGGGGTTTGGGTGTAGTTAGTAATATGTATATTGAGTAGATAGTGTTTTTTCTTCTTATGAGTTAGTTGGGTGTCTAATAAAATTAATAAATAATTTAAACTGTAACACAAATTGAGTGTATAAAATTATATGAAAAATCATCTTTCTAAAATAGTTTTAAAGGAAATAATTATCTAAGTCTAGCAAAATAATCGTAAAGAGGTTTCCAAAAAAACAAGCTTGTATCTTACTGTTTGCCATTAGAGCTACACTCGGAGAAATATAGTGTTTTACATACAAATATCTTAATTTATCAAAGAAACTATTTTTCTTCTAACTATATTATAGAACATTAACATTTTTCTTCCTTCAATTATTTTCACAGCAAGAAAATTTCATCAATCAATCAACTTCTAAAGTTTCGCCTAAGGGACAATAAGTTAGATTTTTACTTGTGTTTACTTACTTGATGTTGAGTTAAAGACGCTACCCGGCGATGAGGATAGTGTACCCATATTCGGTGCAGGCGCATAACCATTTGAAGTGGCTGCAACGCTCGCGGTTGTTGCTGTTGCCCCATACGAACCACCCGAACTGTGGGGCGTTGAGGCGCTGCTGCAATAGCCACCACGTGGACTAACACTGCTTGACTGGGCACGCTGATAATCATCCTCGGTCCACTGGCCAGAGCCGTCTTGTACACTCACCGCCAATTGACCCGCATAGGAGTTGAAGCTGGTCGAGCCGCCGGGTGATCTGCTGCAGCAAGGTGAGCGAGAGAGAGAGGGAAAAATCGAGGTTAAGACGAAACTGTGAGAGAAGAAAAAGTTCAGCTGCGTTTCTTACCTGGGCATGGAGTAGAGTGCCTCAACTAGATCCGCTGCACGTTTCAGTATAATCTCCTTTTGCAGTTTCTCGGGATCGCCGGGATGTCGTGGTATGAGCTTCTGCAGTCGCTGGAAGCCATAGTCGATTGTGGGTTCATTGAGTGCTGCTTAAGGACAAAACAAAAGCTTAGACATGCTAACTGTCTAGTCTAGCAGCATCTTCAACTACTAACTACTTACAGACATAGACGAATCTACCGGGTGATCCTTTGCAGAACTGTTTGCTCTTATAGGAGAGCGTTACCTCAACAACACCCGGTATATGTCTGGGTGGTGTTTGCACCCTTATCGCATGTGATGTTATTAGCTCGCTCCACACGAGCATTGTGCCAAATACCACTTGTAAGCCATCAAAGAAGTTATCGCCTACTATGATAACGGTGGCGCCACCTGTTGTCCAGCCTTCGCTAGGTGATATCGCTTTGATACAGGGTGTCGCCACAGGCAGCGGTGGGTAGAGGCCTAAAAGTGAAAGAAGAATTATTCAGATGAGTTGCGAATCAGTAACTTTAGCGATAGCTGGGAGTTATACACTTGTCAAAATATTTGTGATCGAGTTTTTAAAAATTTTAACTTGTTTCTTCTCTGAGATAAGAAAGAAATTATAATAATAAGTTCATTGTAGATTTGCACAATAAAAGTATTTTCTAAAATCTCGTTCACATTATTTTCTACAGAAATCAAAAACTGGGTTTTGAGTTTGCCAATTGCTACAGAATCAAAATACAACAATATAAATTGAAACAAAAACGTTTCTCTCTAACTTATAAAACTGATTTGAAATGAATTGGAATTTAGGTACAGACCATCGTAGGTACTGTCGGGCGCTAGGGGGTGACCGGAAATGGACAGGGATGTATTGCCTGTACCTTCCGTTGTGTCCAAGCGTTTGGCGCGTCTTCCATGCTTCGAATTATTATGCACAAACATATTATCCGAGATCGCTAAAAGTGGTCCATCAACGGCCACTTGGGTGGATATGACGACCTTTTTTTCGGTGGGGAAAAGAGAATATGATTAGTTTAATAGCTACTTAAAAACATTCTTAATAATTCTAAAGTACAACTTCAACTGGAATCCGAGTTTTTTGTACAATAATAATTAATAATTCGTTGTGATTTTATTTGCACCAAGCGAATAAAGGTTTAAGCTTTAAATAAGCTAATTTTATTTAATTTTCAATCAAGAATTTTTTATTTGTTATTTGATTTTATTCTTACAACTCCGCAGGACCACATTCCAAGATAGTCCCAACCACCGGTCCCACTAAGGACCCTTTAGCCGGTCCGACCTAACCTAACCTTATTCTTCCAATAGTTCTTCTTTTAATTAGTTTTTGACTTTTTTTGTCAAGACTCACCTGAAATCTTCGCATGTCCCGCGGATTGCCAGCATTTTTCAAGCAATTTTGATTGCACTTCAAAAAGAATTTGAGAAAAAAGCTGCAAGCACAGAGAACAACAATAAAAGTTAGACCAATTAATAAGATCAGCGATTTTTATAGTTACAAGAAAGAAAAAAATTGATTTTTTTTTACGATAAGCGGATGCAGATACTTATAGACATAGATAGATATGCGGAGAAGCACATAAATGTAGCTGGAGTTTAATGCATTTTTGTTCATTTATGAGCAGCTAATGATCGGTTGCGCCTTTTGCAGTTGCCACTTGCTGACTGCCACAGCTGCCACACACAGCAGATGTGTCTAGCCTCGAGGCATGAGTCAATCCACTTGCTCCAGCTACTGATTCCTTTCCCCCTACCCCTCCAGTATTGTGCGCCTGCGGGGCGCGTTAGAACGCAGCGTGTGATAAGCGAACTTTCGGACTTCGGGGGGTGACAGTTAAATGTGAATGCGAATCGCAATTGGAATTTGTCCTCCAGGCAGGATATACTACTAGTATATTTTTTGCCCATTCGAAATTGACACCCGTGTGTCGCGCATTTAAATGGTAAAATATACCCACAGCCCTTTCTTTTGCCACCCCTCCTTCCTGGGCCCCCTTCGACTGATACTCTGTTGATTTTATTTGCAGAAATAATATTTGGCTGCTGCTGTTGCTGCTGCTGCTGCCACAGCGGGTGGCAATATTCTTGTCCGCTATTTTTGCTTGTTTTCTCACTCGACAAATTGGACAAATTAGTGCAGAAGAGGCGTGTGAGTGCTCTGGAAATTTGTTGGCAAGCGGGGGACAAGGGAAACAAGACGGAAACACATCTGCATATCGACATATGTACGGTTAATGTGTCACAAATTTTGTTTATTTGTTGTTATTGTTTGAAGTGGCCTCTAAGAGGATATCCTCACATTAAAGCGAGAATGCAATGTGCAATGATTGAGAGAAAGAGAGAGGGAGAGAGAGAGAAAGTATAGTGTTGAAAGGTGTTTGTTTAAAGAAAGAACTGTTATCTTATTAAGGTAAGTGAATAAAGTACAAAAGTCGCTTAAACAAAAACAGAAGTTTTATCGGGTGAGTACCAAGAAAACATTAATACGGTACCAACAACGGTAGATCACAATATATGGAATTGTAGGAAAGATACAACATTTTTCCAGTTTAAAAATACAGTCGAACTTCCATATAACGAAGCTCAAAGGAACAAGAAAAAACTTCGTTATAGAGAAATTTCGTTACATAGAATGGGTTTTTGACTGAATCAAATTGCAGGGTTCTGATTTTTGACTTCGTTGTATAGAAAATTCGTTATACGATAGTTCGTTATATGGAAGTATCGACTGTATTCCCTTTTTTGCAGTTATTTGTTATAGCTTTTGATTAACTTCACTTGTATGTGAGCATGTTAACTCAAAAACAAGGTATGAATTTGGTTCTAAGCATCACACTCATATGGCCTGGTGGTTGGGATACCCGGACTCAAAACCGGGAAGTCTGCTTTCGAATAACAGTGTAGAAATATTGATAGTTTTAGTTTATTAAGTAGAGTATTTTGACGACGTTTTGACGTTATCGCTAATGTTATTTGGCTGTTTTTTAAAACGATATCAAAGTAAACATTTTTGAAATATTCAATATGTGAATTCGAAAGTGTTAAAACTCGATAAAAACAAAACAATTTCAACATATATAAGGCAACGCGTGCTGAGTTTTTAAGCTGATTGTGAACTTGTTAAGAGTCTGGAGTATTTTTTGATGCGGGAGGGGGGAATGAATAACAAAAAAAAAACAAGAAAAAAAACAGATGTGAATGTTTGCGTAGTGTTGTGGAAGCAACAACAACAACAACAACAACAAACATCATTTGCTGTTCCCTTAAGGGACTTAAGCGCCGTGTATCTGTCAGATGCAATATCAAGTTACACATTGGGAGAGTAAAAGATACTCCACACACACACACACGCATAAATGCAACTGCATTTTGTAATTTGAATACGTATTGAGAGGTTTTTAACTCTATTACAGTTCATTCATTCATTCATTCATTCAGTCCATTCCATCCTGCATCTTTTATGGCCAGCTAATTGACTTTCTCGGAAGTATCTTTCGGGACTTGCGTCTTGCGCTTGAATTACAATGTTTTCAAATATTGTTGACAGGACGCATAAATTCACAGGACCCCTCTGAAACAAACAAATAAAACGTTTTTGGTTCACAAAGATTTTTCAAACTTTGCATAGATGCAGCCTTTTTAAGGGCATCGCTGATACAATTTAATCTGCTGAAGGATTGCATTTTTTCGGGTATAAATTCAAACCTTCAATATCGAAAGAACTTCTTGGCAATTAAAAATTCCGCTCGCGTCCTGCCAATAAATCAAAGTGTCTCCTCTCCCTCCATCTACTTCTTGGCAACAAAGTTTCCCTTTTTTCTTTTTTTTTTGCTGCTGCTTTCTTTATGTGTTTTCCAGCTCCTCGGTCTCTTTGGTCTTCAGTCTCTTTTGACTGGTTTTTGGGCTGCCAGCGACGCGAAAATTTTCATTTAATGAAAAGCTACGCATCATCAAACGCTCGCACATGACACTTTGGGCCATGGCCGGTTCAATTGGCCAGCGCATTGATGCCCAATTGGCATCTGAAGCACGTAGACCCAACGAAGTGCATAATTGGTCATTCATATTTGGAAAACCAAGGGGAGTGGGTGGGAGGGGTGGGTGGTTGAGTGGATGTGGTGCAAAGCTACTTAACATTTCTCTTTTTTTAAGTACTCGCTAAGAAGTCTTTAAATGACAAAAAGGCAAAGTAAAATTGGAAAACATTTCAATGTACTTTATTCCAAAAGTTTTTTCCTTAATAAAATTTGTTTGAGCCAAGGAATAAAAATTAAAAACATTTTTTCGTAATCCTTTTTATCCTTTCTCCCAATTGAATAAGTCTTTTATGCAACGCGTAAACTTTTAAGCTCCTGGCTATATGAAAACTTTCATGAAATATTCCAACGATTAACTGTGAATTTGTGAATCAACAGCAACAACAACAACAAATTAAATAAACTACAACAACAAAAGGCGTCATTATCTTTGCATCGCTCACAACAACGAATTTAATGATGAACACTCTGGAACATAAATCGCTTTTGTATCTTTTTGAGCTCCTCTGTGGGGCGAGGCGATGTTATCTCTGGCAAGCGTGAAAGGACGTGGCATAAAGATGGCGTTAACAGAATGTGGCCTAAAGCGTTTTTGGCGCACGCCATTAGTGCCCCCAACGCACACACAGGTGAGGTGTCTGTCTGTCTGTCTGTCTGTGTTTGTAGCTGCGAGCTGGGAGATTGGCGCTAATTTTTCACTAACGATAATATTCAAAATTTTCAACTTTATGGCCGCATAAAGTCAATGACTATGGCAGACAATGAACACATAAGCAAACAGCAGAGCACATACACTTAGAAAAACCAAGGTGTTAAATTGAAGTCAATGAGAAACTTTCATTGGTAACTTAAAAATTTGTTTTCTTTAAATATAAAATTGACTTAATTTCAAAAATAAAGAAACACTTCAAGAACTTGTATATTGTTTCTCTGAGTGCATTTAGTGAAACTGGCGTTTGAACTGTGCGAAACTTACTTTGGCGCCATTTCTATGGCATTTTCACGCACACACACATACGAGAGCGAGAGAGAGAGAGTGAAAAGATGGCGTTGGACGTCACCATTTTGTTAAGGTTGTGGGGCTGCCGCTTTTGTCTATTGTTGTTGCTGCCTGGCTGGCTGTTTGCTGGCTGCTTTTCTTTTATTTATTTATGCTCTTTCTCTCAACGCTTAACGCTGAACGCTGCACGCTTCGCGGCGCACGCACAAAAATGAACAGCCCGGCGAGAAAGGACGAAATAACCCAAAACACAAAACACAAAACCCAAAGAAACCCCGCAAGCAATTGCAAAGATTTCCATCCAAAAGCCCTCCCCCCCTCCATCGCCCCCGCCACGTTCAATGTCGCGTCGTCACACAATCCTTATCAAAATCGCACTTGGACTTGAATGTCTTCTTCTTGTTGTTGAGAGTTCATAGCTTTTTTTGTTGGTGGGTGGCGAAGGGAGAAGGGGATTGAATAGATTTTTGAGGGAGGGTTTTTGCTGTTGTTTTCTTACGTGTTTTCTTGTTTTGTTAGGCTTTCGCTTTCGTTGCGGTTCATCTTTATTTTTCCTTTTCTCAGCCGGAACTTGTTGAAAACACTTGCGATTAAAACTTCTCTCACAAAGAGAGAGAGAGAGAGAGAGAGACGAAAGCGAAAGTGAGTGAGTTTATTTGAGTGGTTTTTGAGTGTTTTGCTTAAGAGCAAGAGCTTTTTCAATTGAGACCTGCGTTCATTTATATTAAATGAATCTCTGAATGGCCCTTTTTTTTTGTTGTCTTTTGTTGAGTTTTGTTGGTGGTGGTTGCTTTGGGATTCAATGTCATGCCGCTGGGACCAGGGAAATACCTCGTAGAAGTTTTTGTTGTTGTTCTTCTTATTTGCCGGGCAGCTTTTTCTGTCGATGTTGTTGTTGTTGTTGTTGTTATGGCGATTTCTTCATCTTTAAACTGATTATTTCAGTAAGCACATAAGCATAAGCTGAGAGCACATGTGTGTGTGTGTGTTGTGTGTTGAGGTTAAATATCAGACATCGATAAAAGCTACAACAAAAAGCAGACAAAGATACAAATGTATCTTTTGTGTGTATGCATTGTTGTGTGTGTGTGTGTGTGGCCCAAAAAAACATCATCAGCCTTTATCTTTTGTTAGTCGACTCTTTGGCTTATCCCTTAGTTCTGTCTTAGCCTTTTCTTTTATGGTTGTTGTTTTTTCTTGCCAAAAACTACTGAGCCATCAAATTATCGAACTTATTGAAATGCGCAAATTATGCTAACTATTTAATGTGTGTGTGTGCGTGTGTGTGTGCGTGGGAGTGTGTGTAACAACGTGTAAGGTTGAATGCCAGTTAACGCTTTTAATATAATTAAATATGCAGCATACGTAAATGGCTAAAAGGAAATGGCCTTAACAAATCACAAACAAGTTGATGTTGCTTCTTTAGCGACGGATTCGAGTTAGACAAAATGTCTGGATCTGTACATAATAAATAAGAAAACGCATCGCGGTTATCTAAATTATGCACACACATACAGAGACACACACACACACACGCACATTACAACTATCTGAACCCACATAAGGATGCTAATAGATTATTTATTGGGTTTTCTTAAGACGCGTAACACTATAAATATGTAAAGTATTTGAATTTAAGCTAGAAATTAGAAAACTTTTTAAGTTAAAGCTACTTTTACTTAATGCTGAACGCATGATTGCGATAACTAAAGGCCTGAACTGTGTGTTTGAGTCAATTTCAATCGCCAATATCTTCCATGTTTCTTGCTAAATCTTGCTAAAACTTGTATGGAAATTATCAACTTTAAAACTTTAGTTCTCATTGTTAACGAACAGTTGAATATATCGAAAAAAGGCAGAGTTATCGATAAATTTATCGACTTGGCTGATAATTCTGGCCAAGAATAAAGATTTATTTTCCTTGGCACATTAAATTTCTTCAGCTTCTTGTAAAAATAAGGTTCTTAACTGATTTTATATTTCAAATATTAATACTTACAAAAAGTTTTGAATATTTTAAAGCACAAAACAAAATAGCTTCGCACTTTATAGACAAAATTGTTAATCTGCAATTTATACACACAAATAGATAGATAGATATATTTATGTATATTTATGATTTAATAAACTGCTTTTCCCCAGAGTTAACGATTCGCAACGAATGCCATTTAAATAGAGTCAGAGATAGATAGAAAAGTAGAGATAAAGCGATAGAGAAGAGAGCATAAAATTTGCATTAATAATTCAATTTCAATAGACAGGCAGAGTAACAAATATGCAAATTTTGAACGAAAACAAAAAAATTCGCTCTTTGATATGCAAAAATTTGAATTCAATTCTCGTTGTACTCCATTGATTTATGAGGTGCAAATCAAGTGCAGTTTATTGGTTCGAGAAATTGTCTAGAAAAATTTGTCTGACACAAAGTTCAACTTCAAAAGACTTTCGCTCTAAAAACGCCCAAAAAATATAGCAAGCTGAATATCATTTTGTAGATAATTAACTGTTATTGCCTCTTGCAGTTGCTTGCTCTCTCTTTCTGTCTGTCTTTCTGTCGTCGTCTGAACAATATTTCATATGCCTGTCAATTGCCTGACCGCAAGTTGCCGTCAAATTTGTGTCTGCGTTTTATATATATTTTTATTCGTTTCGGTTTCGTTTTTTTCTCGTCGATTTGAATATTTGAGTACTAAAACCTAAAAGAAAGAGAGAGACAGAAGGATAGCAGATATAAAACTCATACTCATCCATTTATTACCTTGCCCCCCCCCTCGATAACGAACTACGTACCTGCAAAAACACAGAAATTGAATGGTGTGCCTGAATGCATTTAGAAAATTAAAAATTGTAGCCACAACTAGCAGAAGAGCTGGCAGCGAACAGTTTTGTCATCATTTTTAGCGCGATTATCAAGGCAT
Source organism: Scaptomyza montana (assembly GCA_018904305.1). Lineage (NCBI taxonomy): Eukaryota > Metazoa > Arthropoda > Insecta > Diptera > Drosophilidae > Scaptomyza > Scaptomyza montana. The sequence goes on along the minus strand of JAEIGR010000008.1, from coordinate 2,248,466 downwards.
GCAATGGCCAGAAAAAAAGAAAACAACATTTGCTTGCCACACGCAGCCAATATCCTTAACGCACACTAGTGGCAAGCACTATTAGGCAGGCTATAAAGCAGTCAATGACTTTAACTATTTTTCAATCGAAATATTTACAACAGAGAACATTTTTATTTCAAATTTGTATCAAATCTTTTGGGTCACAATGCTGAAATCTAGCTATTGAAACATTTATTAATATAGTATATTCAATAAGACACGCAACAGTCGAAAGTCAAACGATTTTTATCAACATCGTTCAAACCAAAAAGATGCTGTAATTTTACGTTCTCTAATTTTGGTAAAAACATTTTTTTTAAATAATTCAAACATTATTTGCCTAATAGTTTATTGTTCCTATTATTTCATTCAATGAATTTAAGGGAACTTTACTTTAATGTTACTCTACTATAAAGCAAATTTACTAAACATTTGAATTTCCTTGGCCAAAAGCAGTGGCATTTGGTTCTTGCCACCACTGTAAAGCCAACTGAACACCGCAAAAAGCGTCAATTCTATTTGTCGCCAAAACGTGGGGGCAGCTAGACGTGCTGCAAAAAGGGGTGCTAAATAAAAAAGGGGGCGTGTTGTTGCCCACCTTTGTTCAGTTCAGTTTGCACTTAGTTTATTTGTCGCACAGGCAAAAATAAAGACAAAAATTCAATACAAAGCGAAGAAAATGCCAATGACGTAGATAAATGCAAAAGTGGCGAATTTTTGATTGTTGTGTTTGGCTGTTGGTTTTTTTTTGTTCTCAGTTTAGTTGGCCACTCTTTTTAAATGGCAATTTTCGGCCAGATGTTTGCGTTGAGTGTTTTTCTGGCTTTGTTTTGTTTTAATTCTTAAAGTGCAGCGCGGACAATTTACTCAAATTAAAAAGTCAAAGTCGAACATTTGACACGCGATAAGCGTTAATAGCCATAGAAGTCAAATAAGTGTATGTGTGCGTGTGTGCGTGTGTGTTTGTTTCTGTGTGCTTGGCATAATTTGCGTCATTACGCATACGCCAGATGTGCCATTTAATGGGACACAAATGAAATGAGATTAAAATTGAACATTAAAAACAAAACAAGAACTCAAGTTCAACCAAAAAATGTGTGATAAAAACGCGAAACATGTCCCAAAACAACAACAACAACAACAACAAATGCCACAGCTGACCCAGACGGTGGCGAAAATGCGACCACCACCGAAGTGCCCTTTAAATTCACTTAATTATGGAACACACACGAAGCGCATACCAACAACAACTTAAGAAACGCAGCAAAAAAATGCGTAGCAATCGATCGAAAACAAAACCAAACACACACACACACACACACACAATGCTCACCAAGTGTCCTCGCAAATCATAAATAAAAGGAAGACCCACAATGCACGTTGCAAGTGAGAGGGACGAAGACTGGAAAGGAACAGCTTGCAGCTTGTTTGGATATCAAAAACGGCGCTGGTAATTGCAAAGCCCTCTCAAGTCTCAAATCTACTGTGACAAATGCTTGAAATAACAACAACAAAATATGATATGATGAAATATATCTTAAGAAATATCTTAAGGCTCAAAACTTATTCTTACAAAGCATAACATTTTTGTTAAGAACAAATAGAGTTTACTTTATGTTAGAACCATAAAAAACTATAGGAAAACTCTCTCAATATTGAAAATAGAACTCAAACTTTTATTTGCTTGTTAAATTTTAGTTTTTACAGCTCTTAAAATGCCAAAAGTTGATGAGAATATTGAATTAAACTTTGCAATTGCTGCGTATATTATATTTGTGTGCGCATACTTTTGCCCCACTGTGCGATCGGACTCAACTTTGCGTTGCATTGTGTGCACAATTTCGGCATCTGTAAAGCTGACTTTTGCTGCCCGCTGGCGACAGAGAGAACAGAGAATTGCCTCGATCGTTGCATGAATAACAGAAATTCATCAATAAAACATGTGGCAAGCGAAATGGCTCCTTGTTGTTGTTGTTGTTGTTGTTTGTGGCAGCTTCGCTCTCTCTCACGGCACACGTTCGAGCGTCATGCAAGTGGCATGGAACAACAAACAGTAGCAGCAGCAGCAGCAACAACTGGGAGGGCCAAGATTGGTGTTTTGTCTGACTGTCAGCCAGCTTGGTTGGTTGTTGTTGTTGTTGTTATTGTCATATGTATCAGTTTTTGGCTTAGCCAAGTTAAAAGCAAAGCAAAGCAGGCCCACTTTGAAATGCAAGCGCTTACTTGCAACTCGGAATTTTCAATCAGTTCCAATTGTTGCGCGTTCAGTGACAAGTTTCAGGCAACAGTTGTTGTTGTTGTTGTTGTTGAGTTGGTTGAGTGGCAAAATGTGCGGGACCCCCAGCCAAGTTAGCGCTTTAGGCCATGTTTGCTGTGTGAGGCCTTGGGGCACTAAAAATTTAGTTGCGACCACATAGATTATCCCACAAACAGAGCAGAACGAGCTTCGCCTCGGCGGCAGAACATCATCTACTAAAGCATATCAATGAGCTGGAGTAGGAGTAGGAGTTGGAGCTGTTATTCCTGTGATCTGTGATCCATGCCGCCCCAAAAACTTTGATTGGGTTTGCTTGGGGTGATTGATATGCGCCTCTCATTGCCGACAAAAGTAAGGTCTGACAAATGCGACATGTGCCGCAGCCGGGCAAGGAAGAAGTTGAAAGAAGTCACAAGAATGTTTTGCGGGACGGGATTAAACAATTTGGTTCGTTTGTTAGCCCCAACAGCTGCCTGGGTTTTGAACCAGCTCAGGCTCAAAGCTAACAAGGCTCGAATCGAAAAATGAATTAATAATCGTAAATATCACAAAGCGCAAAGTGTCGCGCCTGAGCACGTGGACAGAGAAAGACAAAGACAGAGAAAGACAAAGACAGAGAGAGAGAGAGAGAGAGAGAGAGTAAAAGAAGCTGAAGCCTGTTTTAAGGTCTGTTGAATAACTGTTCTTGCAACGGTGGCACTTTTGTGGAGCACGTAACTTGTGTTGCACAACACGCTCAACTATTTTAACAAGATCATAAATGTGCAGAAGCTCTGATCTTGCCGATGCGAATAAGCAAAAAATAACTCTATTTATATATATGTATACACGGATTCAATTAAACAGCTACACTTGAAAAAATATATATTTATAATTTAAAAGGGAAACCAAACTGAACAGTTAGTCCTATTTTTAGAGCTTAAACTTATTTTGAAATAATTCTAAATTGCATAAATATAAATTGTAAATTTAATTTTTTAGGGGAAAAAATGATTTTTCTTCAATCAATTTTTCCAAAATACTGTAAAGATCTATGTATAAGTATTTGATGTCTTACGGCTTATTATCTAGGATATGTGAAGAAGTGTTTTAAATTAGATAACAATAGAAAAAGCTGCAAATTGTTAATTGAAAATATTTTAAAATGCATTTTGACTAAAAATCGCTTTTTAAACTTTAAATGCAGTTTTATTCTAGGGGTCAAACAATGACTTTTAAGATATTCCTTTTGAAAATCGGGTCAGCTTTCACGAAGTTATGCAAGTCGAAAGATTGTACCTATGCCGAAGTCGACATAGTCGATGTATTATCTAAACCTTTTACTTGAAGCATTAACATTATAAAATTGGCAATATTTTTTTTTTTAAGTGTACAGCCTACTTGGCCTAAACACTTGCTACACTCTATGTATTTCCTAATTTGCAAACTGAAACGATAGCAAAGTGTCTTTCCCTGTCGCCCTCCCTATTACCCTGCCTGGGTAGTTAACACAACGCAAAGAACAACAAAAACAACAACAACAACGATGGCAGCAATCAATTAAATTTAATTATGACACCAATTATGGTCTGATTGCCCGCAACAAGCCAAGGCATAAATGAGTCAGTAGTCAAGTCAGTCCATCTCCAACAACTATTCGCTGGTCTAAAAGTTTTCTTTAAGTCTTTTGGTTTTTACTCAACGCTTTGTTGTTGTAATATGTAATAGAATCATTAAGTCTCTTGTTTCAGTTGTTGTTGTTGTTGCTGTTGGCTCGAGGCCATCAGGCATTTAGCCGCAAAGTTTCGCAGAATACCACCATGGTTGGCAATCAGTGTTGCCATATTTTCAGTTAGCCATTTATATACACAAATATATGGCCAATAGGCAAATAGTTTTAAACACCCGTTTCTTTTGGTTCTACTGCCAGCACAAAAACAGAAAGGGACGCGACCAACCGCAGATGCCAATAATGATGCTTATGATGATGATAATGATGCTGTATTGATGATCGGTGATTGTTATCTGCATAAGGTGCGATTCAATTGATGCAAGTGGAAATTGCTTCACAACTTTTAAGAGCTACAACAACCAACTAAGGCGTTTGGAATTATTCAATTATGCAAAAAACAAATAATACGATTGAGAAGACTTTATGTGGAAATACTATGCAGAATAAGAAGAAGAAGAAGATGAAATATGCGTGAAAATTGCATTTAATTGAGTTGAGGAAAAATGTTGTTAATCAGCAGATCAGAGAATCTGCAATTTTAATAAGTTTTGAGTAGATTTTGGTTTAAAAATCTTTGTTTAACAACAACTTTAAAATATAACTCAATTTCAACTTATTTTTTAAAGTTCTTAAATGATAATTGTAGATAATACTTTCCCAACTTTTCTTAGTTGCGTTAAGCTCTTTAATAATAATTGATTGAATAAATGGATAGATTTAGAATAAAAAGATTTATGAACAAAGTTTTCTTTAACTCAACATCTTTTAATTTAGAATTATATAAAAAGTATTCTGAAAGTGTTCGACTTATTCTATTCTCACAACAGAACTAAAGATTTAACTCTCTCACAATTATTATTTTTCATTGCACCCTCCAAATATTTTCGATCCCTCTTCTAAATGATAAATAATTTGTAAAAATAATGCTTATTTCTAAGCCTTGATCTACAAGTCTCTCCCACTCCCCCTCCTTACCTACGGTGTACAAACAATTTGTGCTCGCCTTCTAATAATATTTCCGAAGCCAATTAGAGGCGACGCACTTCCTGACGGCTGACGGTCCTTGGGCTGGGAAATGGCTGCGGCAGCCGCAAGGATGTGCATACAATTAACATAATTCGGCTGACACGTGACAGGCACAAGAGGCGGGGCGGCGTTGAGAGGGTGGTGGTGACTGACAGCGGGCGGGTGTCAAATTGCCTTGTGGCAAGTTCTTTGAGCTGTTGCACTTGCGTCTCAATTTACAACATTTTTACAATTCCCAAACAATTTGAGAATTTATGAATATAGAATTTGCGTTTGCCATTTTCTTTTTTCGTTGAACTTTGTTTTTCAACTCAGAAAAAGGTAGAGAAAGGGAGAGACTGACAGACTGTGACAGAGAGAGACTTGTTGTCCTTGTTGCCTGTTCTGGTTGCTGGTCCTGTTTGTTGCCGCATCATGGTTTATATTGCAGTTGATAATAATGCCAATAAATCAACGATACGCATACAAGCCGCATATCCAACAACAACAACAACAAACAGGGCCAATAAACAGCAAAAATAAAAAAATAAAAGGCCACCATGATGAAAAGCAGCTTAAAATGTCATCTTTTGTACTCTAGGACATCAGTTTCAAGTTGATTGCAGCAAGGGGATGGGCGAAGGGAAAGCGATATCTATATATATATATATAGTATATGCTAGGCTACTTACCGATCAATAATGACGGGGTCCGATGGCGTCTCGTTGCGGTTACCACAGCTCTTCTTATCACAGCAGCGGCTGCAGGTAAATTTAAAAGAACAAATTTATTTGTTAAAAAATTTTTTGTTAAATGCAACTTAAAGCAAGCTAGATAAATCAAGTGTAACTGTGTACTTTCTTAAAGAAATTTTAAATTAAAAAAGTAATAATTCGTTATAAATCTAATATTTAAATAAAATCGGAATGTTAAACAAAGGTTATTTAGATTGTTCATAAATAAAGCTTTTAAGCTTAAAAAATTCATTAATATTTTTATACCTTTTATTTTTAATATTTATCAAATATGCCTTAAATTGGGTCTTCGCTAACAACAATCAATTCTTTATATTTAAGGATTTTTATACTTTATAAAATAAAGAAATAAAATTTACATTTTTTCTTCTAGTTTAACAAAAAAGGACACTAAAACTGTGTTAAATATAGAAAACTTGTTAATATTAAATAACACGCATTAGATTTGTTAGTTTCTTTTTGTTTTTGTTTTTACACACACACACACACATACAAACACACTTACATACATACATACACGGAACAATGTTGAGTTCAATGGCTGCGTAATTTTTCTGGTCGCACAGCCTCTGGCCAGAAATGATATTTTAAGGATGCGAATGTCCCCCAACATTTGTGTTGTGTGTTTTCAACAAAGGGGGTGGCTAACACGCACACACACACATACAGACGCACACATACATACGCACTCACATATACTAACTGGGTGGCTTTAGCTAAAGCTTGAGCTTTGGCATCTGCCCGGTGCGCAACATAAACATGGATGACTAAAAATGGGCGAAATGCCAAACGATAAAGAAAGAAAGCCATTGTCGACTGCGACGACGACGACGACGACGACGTTGACGTCAAGAGTTAACGCCATCATTCTCTCTGCGTGTGTGTGTGTGTGTGTTTTCGTATGTTTGCTTTGTGTTAAGCGAATCTGTTGATTTTTCGCCTGCTTTTTCTTGGCCAAGCTAGGAAGCTAAAGACAAAATGTTGCAGGTGTTGGTGGGGAGAGGTAAAGGGGGGAAACGGGGTGTTTTATAGGCATATAGTCAACCCCTGTACGTTCGCTTGTTCGTTCGTTGTCCCCTTGTTTTGATAATGCTACGCAAACATAAAAACTGGGTGCCAATCCGAAATAATAAAAGATGGCCGGCCCAAAAGCGTGAACCCTGAAGCTGTTGCTGCAGGGTGCGGCGTTGGGGGGAGACATATAAAAGGGGACGAATCTGGGTTGTTTGTTTCTGCCTTTAATAAGTTTGAATATTGGGTTTACAACAAAAAAAAAAGAAGAATAAAACGTTTACTGAGTAAAGCATAAAATTTTATTATAAAATATTTAAAGTAATTAAAAGACATAAATAATCAAACTTTTTATAATCGAAATGTTGAAGAAATTCAAAATAAATTCCTTAAAATGTATTTCCAACTTAGAATCAGCCTTAAACTAGAGTTTTAAAACTTATTAAAGCTCTTTTGCTTAAAAAAAATGTTTCAGTTTTCAAGAACTTTTGTTTGGGGAAAGATTTGATTGTTTCTCATAAATCTTTGATTATTTATTGTTTCTATGTTTTGCTTTTTGATTATAGCACAGAATGTTTGATATAGACATGCAGGGTATTTTGAAGTCGGTCAATAGAAAATAAAATCTTCATTTATGCTTTTTTTTCTCAGTCAACCTTCAACTGACAGCCTCTGCTTTTTGGGCGCTAGAAGGGTGAACTGCCTAGAGATATGATGTTGCTAGATGGCGATAGAGAGAGAGAGAGAGGCGAAAGAGAAAGAGAGCGAGTGAGAAGGAGAGAGAGGGGGGGGGTCCTTTTGAGTGGCTGCCATTTATACGTTTCGGCTCGCGTGCATTTGAGCGTAAAAATAAAACGAAGGACGCATGAAGCTGGACAGAACCGTTAGGACTTGTTTAGGATGCGCAATGACAGGAGGAGACAAGAGAGGTTAACTTAAAAAATCAACAATATTAAAGCAGAAGCTCCAAAGCAAAAATCATAACAAACAAAAAAAACGCTTTAAAAAAACAAACAAAAAGCGTAGCTGACAAATTCCGAACCGAAAAGCAAAAGAGAACAACAGTTTGAGTGAGTGAGTGAAATGTTTTTGGGCTCGCAAAGCTTACAAGCCAAATATAAATACTTAGCCAAAGCTCGAGGGAGCCTTGCTATAAGCCCTTGAGACAAAGCAAATCGAAAGGTGTGGATTACAAAGGCGAACCAGATAAAATGAAGTCAATGCATTCGGAATCATTTGCAGATTATTAAAAGGAATCTCGATGCTTTGTTTTTTTTTGTTATTCGTTGCTATGAACTCACCTGCACATCACTTCGTGCGTCAAAAGGACACGGCACATCTCTGGATTCTTGTCCTGGCCCTCATAGATGATGGCCTGCAAATGAAAACGTATAAGAAAACGAAGTTGAATAAATGCAAGGTAAATGTAGAACAAATTGTAAGTAATTGCTTATTAGATGATTATTGTGTGGCATGTAGCAAATACACTGCATCTAACATACTTATGCGCTGAACAGAAAAAAGCTTAAGCTTAGCAAAAGAAGCGTAGGGCGGGGAATGGATGGAGTGATTAAGTAGGGTATTTATGGGTAGAGCATCGAAATATCTCAATTTATTAACTGAACACAGATAGAAAGCAAGATTTGCCAGGGAAAACGACAAGAAGATACTCTTCACCCAGTTGCAATCCGGTGTTTCTAAACCGATTTGGACGAAATTTTCAGAAAAGTTCTATCGTTACCCATTATTTCAACCCCCATTTTTACATTTTCCAAATTCGATATTTTTTTGTTATCGATTCCATGTGTATATCGGAAACCGGAATAGTTATCGATAATTTGAAACAAACTTGTTCTGCTTATGATATAGGAGAACTTATATTCAAAATCTGAAGACTCTAGCTCTTGTGGTCTCTGAGATCGACGCGTTCATACAGACGGACAGGCGGACGGACAGACGGACATGTCTATATCGACTCGGCTGTTGATGCTGATCAAGAATATATATACTTTATGTGGTTGGAGATGCTTCCGTCTGCCTGTAACATACTTTTGCACAAAACCATTATACCCTTTTTACCCATTTTATGGGTTCACGTTATAAAAACACACAAATTTTTATAGGTTTTAATTTTGGTATGAGGATAATACTTAAAAACAAAGAATTTTTCTGAAAATTTCGTCCAAATCGGTTAAGAAATATCGGAGATATCGAATTTAATCGATTGAAGTTAAGTCAATATACCAAAGTCAATTATAAATTTAATATATTTATTGCAACTGGGTTCAGGGTATCTTCTAGTCGGGCTCTCCCAACTAGAGCCTTCTTATTAAATAATGTTATGTAAACTAAAATACATTATAAAACTAAAGCTTAAGTATAAACGAGCTTACTTAACTTAACTAACTTTGTTTTAAAATCGAATTATTTTCAAGGAAATTACGGATTTTGTATCTTTTTCGTCTTAAACACAAATATTTATTTATATATTTTTTGTGAACTTTAAAATTTTCTTTTAGAATCAACCTACTTTAAGGCTGTAGGGTAAATAAAAATATTTCTTATTTTTCCGATCAAGTTGCAAATGCAACTTTGTGCTTAACGCCAAGATTTGGTAAAATCAGCTCTAAGGGCTTGACCCTTATATATTAATTCGCTTCGAAATGCAGCATTAATAAAATATCACATTATTATTGTTTTTGACATTTTAAAACTTTGACCCTGTTTATTGGATGAAAATGTTTCTCAGTTTCTCTCACATTTGAACACTTTTAGCTTTGCTCTTTTCTTCTTTTATTGATTAACTATACTGTTTGCCTACCGTTTGTTAATTATAAACTTGTACCTGCTATCAACTCCAACCCTTAGCCTTATTAGTAACACCACCCCAACCCACTCCCCTTCTCACTATCAACTGTCACAAGGCAAATAGAAAAACACAACAAACCAACACACATAAATGCTAATTACAGTGCAACAACTCGATCTACTATGAGCTATGAGCTATGAGTTTGAGTTTGGTCAAGAAGGTCGCGACATATGGGACACAAAAACAAACACAACAAACAAACGCACACATAAATACACTGCAAATATTGACAGACACTCGAAAACTTTTGGCTAATAATAACTGAATAGTATTTGGTATTTGTTTAGGCGGTAGATTGGAGTTGGGGATTGCAAGCAACAGCAAACATTTTAGTGTCTGTCAGAACTAGCTACACAGAAAGAAAAACAAAACAAAAAAATCATAACATGTGCATGGCACACGCACTTCAAGAGAGGGGGGGGGGTGGGTGTAAGTAGACAAATGTAAACCGCAAGTGCAGCTCAAGCTCTTGTCAAGAGACAATCTGCTGCAATTTCCGCTAAAGAGAGAGAGAGCGAAAGTAAGGGGCATTTTTTCTCATTGCGCGCCTTGAGGCCAACCAACAAAAACAAATACTAGATAAACAAATGTGCAGGCAATGATACAACGAAGAAGAAGAAGAAGAAGCAACCACTGCAAAATGAATTGGCCAGGCAGAGGGTGGAGAGAGGGCGCATAGTTCTTGCTGTCTCTCTAATTTAAAAATGATTAAAGCGGGTTGCTTTTTTTTTTTTTTTTTGGCTGTTGCCCTATCTTTGTTTTGCCAGTTTTGTAATCCAACACTCATCCGAGTGAATTAGTTGGGCCGAAAAAACACGGCATATGCGATAGGTGGGGGGGGAGTACGACTCCTGGTCTCATTCATCACTATCAGCGCGGCGGCGTCCTTGCAGCACAAAAAGCTGTTAAAAATTGCCTCTTGCCTCCTCGTGTTCAACACGCAAAAGTAATAACAATAACTATATGTACCTTTGTCTACTTCATCCACCCAGCGGCAGCCAGAATGCTGCCACTTGCCACAATCAGCGTCAAGGACGAGTGCGTTTCGTCCGCTGTGTGACGTCATCATGCATATGTGCATTGTTTCTAGCGCAAAACTCATCCGAACTCATCCGAACCCATCCGTACTCATCCCGGTAGCCTCAAAAACAGATAATCACAAATTAATTTCAGTGCAACCAGTCGGGCAGGCAACGTTCCCCTCTCTATGACCGAACACCCCCCCCCTCCTGCTGTGCAGCATCAAGCACATGTAAAAATTATGATCATCCCTTATTATCCCAGTTTTGTTAGGTTAATAATTATATTCCATTCTCTCCCTCTTAACAGCCTTGCCCAGGCCCAAACTCCTGCGAATAACAACAACTATAAAAGGCAAAAGGATAACAGCCTCAGCCCAATGTCAAATACTAGTTACAACTTACACCAGCTTTGCTTTGAGTTCGTGGGACAAGCAAGTGCAGCTAATTATAGCACAGGCCCAAATCTGAGCTCATCCTTTGTCAAGCATTTGATTTCTTTATGTTGTTGCCTAATGGATTTTTTATGTTTTAATGTTTTTTTTGAAAATGTTTTACTTGTTTGATATTCTATTGAATGCTGTTAACAGTCCGGACAGTTGGCCAACTTTAACTAGTGACAAAATGTAAGAAAGATGGAAAAACAATTCCCTTAAAAAACCCTTGTTTATAGGAAATAATCTTTTTTAAATTTAAGTTTTTAGTCTTTTCAAAGTCAACGAAACACAAATGCATAAAAATCAATTATTAGTAATTTATTGCTTTTTTAAAAATATTTATTTCAACTTTTGCTTATTTATCGTAAAAAAAACCCCCAACATAACGCGCAATTATTATTTTTGATAAAAACCTATAAAAAAAAACCAGCATCAAATGTCGCAAAAGAAGAAAACTTCCAACAAATTTCATTGAGAAATACCGAAAGAAAAAAAACATTTTGCCAAGCACTTGAAGCTAGAAACAGAAACGACATCAATCATTAAGAAGACGATGGGGAAACAATTAGTGCGGCTATGCACAAAAAATCTGGTGTAAATCTGACTCTCATCTGAGTGCGCCAGCTAAATGGTCCTGCATCTAATAAAAAACTAAACGGACAAAACACTAAAAAAAAAACTTGGTAGTAAAAGCGTTTAAACTACGATTTATCACTCGGGCTAGGGCTAGCTGGTTGCTTGGTTTGGTCGTCTATCCTGGCAATAAGCCAGATAAAACAGGAGTCGTAACAGGATAACAGCTTAAAAAAAAAAAGCAACAGCAAAAAAAGTAAAAGGGAGAGAGAACGGCAGAGAGAGAGACAAGTGATGATGTGACGAGCTGGAAAATTTGGGGAGGGGAAGGAGAAATGAAAGCTGGACATGATGATGAAAAGTGGCGACTGTAAAAATTTAAACGGCCATGCAACAAAATGTTGCAACATTGCGCGCTTAAATGCTTTGTTTTTTCGTTATTCTCTCTGTTGCAAATTGTTATTATCGCTTTTTAAATAAAAAGCGCAGCGGCCTTTTGCATTATTCACGCACTTGCATCCCTGCATATTTAACGTGCAAAATAAAAATCTCGCCAAACAAGATAAATTATCGCAGAAACAGCGCTGAACGAAAAGAAAAAAAAAAAAAACCCGCCGTAAAACGTTATACGTAAAACAAAACGCTGTGTGTATGTGAACCAAAAAAAATAAAGCATTGAGGGTAACTCTTAATTTATTAAAGCGACATTTATCAGCTCAGGGCGCCCCTTAACCGGCGTACAGCATAAATTTCAGGGCACAAGACAACAAAATTTTAAGGCTTGTATGAGGACCCGGCTTGAAGCACCTATCCACCAATCCAATTGACTTTCTATGGTTATATTATATTATGGTATAAATTAAGTAAATAAACAAAGTTTTAACTTTATAGAAAAGCTTTTGGATAGGTTTAATCAACGCAGCTACAATTTAAATGTCTTGTTTCAGGGGCGTGAACATTACATTCATATTTCCATATGTTTTTACGTACATTTACAGTTGCTACAGACATGCAAATTTACATAATGAGAGCGATATTATTTTTTGTTACTCTACAGAGCAGCAACCTCGACCGCAGAAATGGAAATGCACTTGCCGTGAAAGCATTTTTAATCGCATTGCCGCAGCAACAACAACAACAACAACATACATACTCACATATACTCACAAATGGCGGCTGGCGAGATGCAAATGTGCAGATTTTCTGCACAATCTGTTGAATTTATTGTGTAGCCTACAGCAACAATAATAACAGTAAAAACAAAAACAAAAAAAACGGCAATTGTGCACTGGATAAAATTGGTAAAATGAAATGTGAAATGTGTTATTAATCGAAAAATTTCACGCTTTATTTTTAAGTGTTGACACACAAATTAATATTATCGCTTAATTAACACAAACACATGTCAATACACTCGATGCAAGCAGACAAAGGAGCAGCACATGAGAGAGCGAAACGGATGGAGGATGCAAATGAGCAGAGCAGGAAAGCCATATAACGCAATGGCGTGTGATTAATGTGTTTGTGTTGTTGTTGTTGCTGCTGTTGTTGTTGCTTTTGCATGTGTCAATACTCAATTAGTGATGGGCAACTTTACAATATGGCTGAGAGAAACAAGTTTTGCATACACAGCGAATATGGAGAAGATTTAACGTTGACAAAATAAAGTTTAATTAATGTCTAAGGCAGGTTAATCATAATCCGAAACTATTAACCATAAACATATATTTGGCCAAAATTTAAAATGAAACTTTTACTTAATGTGTTTTCTCCAAGTGTACTCACTACATCGTTAACCACTTATGATAAGAGTTTATAGCAAACATATTAAAAAATTATTATTCATGCGATTGATTTATTTCTTTTTCGCTGTAACAGGCACTGTGATAAGTGAAACCTCTAATATTTGATCATCTCTAATAATCATTTACCACTTCAATATGGCGTTCACAGCTGCAGTAATAACGGCGCTTTTTAGACTACTCATTAGCTTGTTGTTTTGGCTGCACACACATTTTTTCGGCCAGACTAAACAGTAAATCCTTGCACACATATTGACATCCCTCGCTTATCTAACTGCATTAATCGCCGCCTATCGTCAATCGCCAATCGCCAATCGCCCCTTGTTCGCTTTTACCGTTTTTCGCATTTGCTGTTGCTTTTACGGGTTTAGAATTTCGCTGCGCTTTTTTTTTTTTTTTGTGCTTCTGTTCCTTTCCTTTCCTCGTTCGGCCGCATAATGCGTGTAAATCGCGATAAGCGCTGGGCTGCACAGTAAACCAAAGGATTTTGGGCAGTTGGCAATGCGCTTTTGTTTTATGTGGGCAACATGGAAGTGAACGAGGAACAGTACCAGGATGTGTACCAGTCCGCGCATGGCGTTGTGAAATATGAGCAGCAATTGAGTCGTACTCTCATCGTGATCCCGCCGTTTGTACTCCTTCTACTTTTGCTCGTTAGCTCAAATTGCAATTGCGCCGCCTTTCGTTTTGGGCGTTTTTGTTGGTTGTATCGCGAGCCCGTTATCTGATCGAATGTAATTATGATTATGACAATGATTTGCTACATTGCCAGCCTGCCAGCCAGCCAGCCAGCCTCTCAATCCTAGCGATAAAAATCGCTAAAAACTAGCTAGGCAAGGGTTCCATTTGCCATTCCTGCGGCTGCTTCATCGGCACGTGACAATTGTCCTGCTCGCCTTTTTTCTCACATTGCTTTCACATCACATCTCGTATTTGTTGCTTAATCGCATTTTTCGTGATACAGTTTCGAATTTCACTTGCGCTGCTGATAAGAGAGAGCGAGAGAGAGAGAGAGAGAGAGTTGTGGGGAATGGGAGGAAGTTTATCCCTGGCATTCGTCCTTGTTTACCTGTTACGCACTGTTTGTGCTTCAGATAAAACACAGCAACACCCAACGCCAGACACGCGTATGTAAAAAACAAAAAACCCAAAGACTCAAAAACTCTCAAAAATAAAATAGGGTTGACATTTGTGACCAGCTTGAGTCCTGTGAATTTATATATGTAGTACATTTGAAAGTAACTCTTGTCAGCTTCAGTTGAATGATGCTTAAGTCCAACTAATCCGATCATATGATTGTTCTTTTTTTTTTAACCCATTCTACTTTTTCTTTTGACTTTTGAGCTATTGCACAACACTTTTTGTTTTTAAAACTCATTTGACAGGCAGCTAAATGTTTGTGGGAGTTTTTTCTATCTCGAGAAGGGTTGATATTTGAAGGTGGCTGATGTTTTTGAACTTATTTTCTATCATTGTAACATTGTGTTTTAAATATATGCTTAAAGAAATATGTATCTTTTTTTAGATCTAGAAAGTTTAGAAATATTTTCTTGATGTCTGATTTTTGGTTTGTTGTCTTAGAGAGGATTTGCACTTAAGATTGCTTTCGCTTTTAATGGCATTCATATTTTTGCAAACGTTCAAGTTGCACACAATCGTATTCATATATGTTTGTATATTGAAATAGTTTCTGATAAATTTGTGTTGCTCTTAAAATTCTTGAGCCATTTTAACCCAAGAAAAAGTAGCAAATAAATGCCTAATCGAATGAATAATCGTTAATGAATATATGTTTGTATGTTTATTAATGAAAATGAGTCTTTGGAAGGCTTTCGCTTAATTTTGTGTAGCTTGTTAAACATGTTTGTGATTAAGTTCGATTTGCGGACTATGTAACACACTTTAATGGATTTGCTAACACTGGTGACCGGTTAGCCAGTTCAATGGGAAGGATATCGATAATTTGTAGATAAATTTATTGCGATCGGGGTGACAGTGACACGCCCACAATGGGCGGACAAAGTAAATGGAATTGACAAAGAAGAGAAAGACAGAAAAAGAAAGCGCAAAACGGCACGGCACGGCACGTCTATAAAAGTTTGTCACTCGAGAAATTAATTGCCCTTGAAAAAGAAGGTAGAACATACGCATTAGGCTTACACAAAGCTAACATATGGTGCAATCGACTGCAGCCAGCAAAAAAGGATAGCAACAACAACAACAACAACACGAATAAAGCACCCACAACAAAAGCGCATTAACCGACGATGTTGAATGTTCAATTGGGATTGGGGTCCCCCCTAAGTTTCCTTGCGTCCGAGTCTCAGTTACACCCCTTTCTCGACGGAAGGAAGGCGCGACTGAAAAATGTTCGTTTGGCTTGGTCAGGACTAACGTTAACCCGAAAGGACACATCGAACACCGTTTGACGACTCAATTTATTGGGCGACAGAAAAAGAGAGAAGGAGAGCGAAAAAGGACACACTTAATTAGCCGGAACAATCAATTTCAAATGCAACTTATGCTCGAATCAGCAGAAACACACAAAAACACACTTGGAGCAGCCAAGTGGAAGTGGAATTAGTTTTCGATTGCGTGGCAAAAAAACATTCAAACACTAACAATCGAAAAATGTTGGTCGGGGTTAGATTCAGTGAACTTTAAGTATATTGAAATTAATCTCGAATCCATTACGAGCTCTTTAAAGTGATTGAATGCTTTAATTTGCATTTAACTGTCACAGTTTTGACAATACAAATTTGTAGCAGTTGTTTGTTTGTAGCCAAAAACTAACAATTGTTAACTTATGGAAACATCAGCGATAAATCTACCTGGTTGAAAATGTTGAATGAAAATTCATCAAAAATTATCCCATTATAATGTTTAACTTACCGCTTTGGTCACCGAATCGATGAGTCTGACAAATATATCCTGCTCCTGTCGGGCGCCTATAAAGAAAGATATTTTCTCTTAACTTTAAGTTAAACTTTTAGCCGAGGCTCTTTAACTCACCATTCGCATAAAGCAATTGCAATCGATATTGAATGCCATTGTTTGTTTTAGTCGAATCCGATTCGGAATCCTTTTCGATGAAACCAATAAAGGCTGTTCTCTCGATCTCAATGGGTTGGCCGGCACGATCGTAGAGCGCAATCACAAAATGAAAGAAATTCGACTTACGCAAATTGCTGGGCGGCTGTTTCTCAAAGTGGGCGCGTCCAATGCCCAAACTGCAATTAAAATGAAGAGAGCGAGAAAGAGATAGAGAAATATGTTTAGAAGCAGGTTCTAATTATGCTATTAGGCACTGTAAGTAGACAGGAGAAAGGGAGAGGATAAGGACTGAGCGAAAAACCCAACTAAAGGCAATTAGAGCAACTAATATGCCCCTCATTGTTTTTGTTTTTTTCGGGACAACTCAATTACTTGACAGTGACATTTCACCAGCAGTCGGTGCTGAGTGAGCTTGTTTTTCGGCTTGTTACACTTAGAAAAAACAAGAAGTCGTATTGCGACTTACACTTATTGAACATTTTTATTTTGTGTTTATTTTTTATTACGTACTTTATCAATTATTTAATTTCATACAACTTTTTAAGGCTAAAAAAATATTCATCATATATTATATTGATTATTTCTAGAGCATTTTCATTTAGTCATAAATTTGGATGGCTTAAATGATGTAAAAGTTGGCAAAGTTATAACGGAAACGCTTTGAGTTCTCACCATCTCTTTTCTAAGTGTATTTAGTGCTGAGTTTCTAGTTTAGTGGCAAGTCTTGTATGTCCTTTGACCGTTGACCATTGTCCACTTGACAGCTATCATTAAAAGCGCATAAGCAACATCAACGTGACACAATAATCCTGATGAATAAAGGAATTAACATACACACACACAGCCTCAGAGCGGGGAAGGCAGAAGGCGGAAGGTAAGAAAGAGCAAAGAGTCAGACATGAAAAAAAAACACAGAAAAACAAATGACAAATATTTATGTTATGTGGGCCAAGTAAACACTGTAATTATAAGGCCAGGACATGGGCCAAAGGCTTGTCACACACACACACACACACACAACAAAGTCTTCTCCCTGTCTGCTCTTGTAGCTGGTTCACCTTATGGCAGGACTTATGTGTGTCCTCGTGTCTCCTGTCTGGGCCTGTCAGCGCAATTACCGGACAATGCTAACTACCGCAGGATATATGTACATATATGCTTACATAGTATACGAACCCTCGGACACGGCCGACTAGTTCCCCACCCCCTCTCTCCTGAGTTCGTTTCGTTTCGTATGCATAACGAACAATTTAATTTAGAAAATGCTGATTTTATCAGATTTTTATTATTTATTCAGGCAAAATGTCAAGAAGTACCGCTATATATATGTGGTACTCCCTCTCTTATCCTCTCCTTGCCATGTCTAGCTTCTTGTCGCCTGTAATTATATACACATTTGCCAAGAGGATAATGCCAGTGTGTGTACAAGGATAATAATAGTTTCCAAATGATAAATCGCTTCAAAATTATCCAAAACTCATACTCCATAAAAACTAAATTTGGGTTACGTAAGCCCAACAAAAATGTATTATTTTCTATACTCTAATTGTCGTATGATTGTCTCTGATTTCAAGCATATAAGTGTAGGTATTATATAATATGGCAACGTTTGAAAGAATGCCTAAAGAGTTGAGAGTAAAATTATTTGATTTTAAGTTAAAAAAGTTTGCAGATCTATCAGACACTTATTGCTTGGCTTTTTTTTTAATTAATTTTGGATTAGCTCACTAATTATTTAGAAAAATATGATTTTCAAAAATAATTTCAACTTTATTTTACAGAAAAAAATATTCTTTTATACGCAAATTTAAACTTAAACTTTCTTTGAATAATTATGCATTTCACAACACTATTCTTACAAAAGCATTAAATAAAGTCAGTTAGAATATTTGCATATACGATAATATTTAACTAAAATCACTTTTTAATTATTTTATCTTTCAAAAAGCTTTTAAAATTTTGTTATTTCGACTGTAATATATGGCAATTATTTGTAAAAAACAATGATTAAAATATTAATTTATCATCCTTGAAAATACATCCTCCATAAGATTTTTAGGTTTAAAAATGTTTAATCTATTTTGCAGTTCTAAAGCAATTTGTTTAACTTGCTTGCACTAAAAAATGTATGTAGAAATAGTGTACAGAAAACATGAATGCAATTTTTCAATTTAACCAATTTGCGAGACAACTGAATGAAATTAGACAATTTTGTGGCGGCCGCTAAAGGCCGAAAATTGGTTTGGTTTGGTTTCTTTTTTTTAAATCGGCCAATTGCAATAGGAGAACACAGACGGAAGAATGAGATAAAAATAAGAGTGGGAGTTGAATGAATGAATGGACTAACATGATATTCTCGCTTCGATGCGATTCCAAACATACACACACGTGCCTCTCACCTACTCGACACATAAATGAATGCCAGACAGACAGCGAAACAGAGACGTGTAACATTCTGGTTCTCGCAAAGGTTATTGTTATGGCGCCGTTTCAAATGTAACAAACAGAAAACCAAGAAGTGAACAGCAAAATAATAATAAAAATAAAAAATACTGCGACAATCGCTACACACACAAACACACACACCTGGCTGCTCCTCCTCCCTCCCTCTCTGCCACACTCTACTCCCCGCCATACACTGTCACTGTGAGCGAGCAGCTAAGCTCTCGACTCGATTTGTTGACTTTTCCCCGACTGTTGTTGCTGTTGGTTTTTTAGCTTCTTTGTTTGCACTTTTGCCGCCAATTTGCGAAAAACGTTTTGTGGCCGTTTTGCTGTTGATTTTATTATGCCAACATTTAATTGTCCGAAATCGATGCCCAGGTGGCCAGGACGAAAAGCGAAGGACTCGTCGTGGTCACGTTTTGTCAATTTTTTGGCGCACGTGAATTTTCTATATGCTATATTCTAGTTTTTTATTTACTCTCTCTAGTTGAACTCTCATCGAATGTCCTTTAAAAAGGACACTTTATGTGCCATACACATATGTATATTGTTGTTGTTTGCTGTTTGTTGAACACATTTTATGGCCATTGTTGCATTGTTATTGTTATGTTTTTTTTTTGTGTTTCGCCTTTTTGCACAATCTTTGTTGAAATAAATTTCAAAAATATTACTGATTTATGATCAACAGAAAATTGCATGTTGCAATGTTGCAAGTTGTTGTTTGTTGCATGGTACTTAGTACACACAATATGTGACAATAGATAAACCTACAATAAATAAATGGCCCCAACAAAAGTCTTCCTACAAAATTCGTTTCTCGAACGATAATTATGAATTTTATTCCTGGCACAAAGTTTTTGTCGCATTGTTCGAGCAAAAAAATAAACTTTTGCGGCAATAAATTAAAGTTTTAGTTGAGCTTTGAGTTTTTGGTTTCTGATCTTTGTTCGGCTTTAGAATAATAATAATAATTGCAAGTCAAATGCTTACCGATAAGAAAATAACGAATAAATATTTTAAAGCTTCTTGCTTTATTTTGAAATAATAGTTCAAGTAATCTGTAAAATGCTTCAAAATGAATTTTTGAATACTAATTTTGATGTTTTAACTTGAGAATAAGAATCAGAAACTAGAAACAAATAAAATGGCATTAAAGTTATTGATGGCTAAGATCATAAATAAATATTTTTAGATAGAAGTAGTAAAACTCTGATTTAAATGTATACAGAAAAGTAATTTTTTGACATTTTATTATTTTTAAAAACTAAAAAGAAGCTTCATCTAAGGCAAACAACCAAAGACTTATTTGTTTCTAGCTTTTATTTAAATTGTTGTTAGGTTTTTTCCATAGAAATAGTTTTAGAGCAAAAAAATTATGAATTTTTATTGGAAATAAAAAAAACTAAAGAAAATGTTTCATATATTTCATGTTTAAAAGCTTGGGTTAAATATTTTAAAAACAAAACAAGGTTTTTTTTAGCAAAAACTTAATATTCGAACGATAATTTCATGGAAATGTCAACAGATTATACATAAGGTGTTTTCTAACTAGAAATCTCTCGAATTCGAAACTTTTTTTTCTAAAAATGGCAGCATTTGCATCATTTTTACAAAGAAATGAGAACAAAATAATTAAAATTTCACACATTATTTTGAAACCCAATTAAAATATTATATTTCACTCTTTGAGCAACATTTGATTTATATCTTAGTTTTGTTAAACATATGAAATTTAATAGATTTAAATTTTTACAATCACTTTGACTTGGCGGCAATAATAAATATATAAACATGTAACACTAAACATTTCTTTTTTTAATACCTCACATCACAGCGCATTATTTTATTGTTTAAAATATTGCTGTTTAGGTTTTCTTCCTGCTGCGAATGCTCTTGATGTTGATGATTATGATGATGATGATGATTAAGATTGTGTCTGTTACTATTTGAGTGTGATTGTTGCTGTTGTTGTTGTTGATGTTGTTGTTGATGTTGATTTGCCGTCGCTAAATGCACTGAATGAAAACCCGCTGTCATTTTCGTATTCTCATTTGTAATTTCGGCAACTCGCGCACTTCTTCTCGTCGCGAACATCTCACGCTAGAAACATCTCAGACGCAACTAAACAAACAAACAAACAAAACACAGTTCGAAAAAAACGGACAGACTGTTAGGACACAAAGAGAAGCTTTTATATCCCCCGGCCCCCCCCTTGTTCTCCCACTAATAATTCACTCACTCACATTACCCGGAGGCGCTCTTCCCTTTTGTGTAATTCAATTGGAAATGAACGCCAAGGCGAAAAAGTAAAAGCGCCAAAATAAAAATGGATGATAAAAACGAAAGAAAAACATCCCTTTGAGCTCAAAGCACACGCACTTTTTACTACGGTTGCTAAACCAACAACAACAACAACAGCATCACAAGTCAACCCCCAGATAAGTGCGTATATTCCATAGCCCCCCCCCCCCCAAAACAAAGTAGAAAGAAGAAGCAGCATTCACTCATTTGTTGAGTGGAACTTTGAGTGAAATTATTTCGAATGTTAAGTCGTAAAAAGCCCTTTTTTGCTTGACTAACTGATGAACTGAAGTACTGACAAAGAAGCGGGCGTCGGCAGGGGGTAGGAGGGCGGGGGGTAGCATTGTCGCATATTTATCGGTACGTCTGCCGGCTTTGTGCAAATGTAAACAAACGGTTTTATTCTTTTTCGTGTGGAGACTTTTTGTTTGTTTCTGCAAACTTTGTTGCCGCAACATGCCAAAATGTTGCTACAAGCATTATGTTCTTGGGGTAAATGTTGCCACAGCTTCCGTTAGAAGTAAATTTCATAAACTAAGGAATTATTTGAGGTGAAGTCCATTTTTAAATAAGAAATAAATGAGAGAAACAATTTTGTATAAACATGGCTTTAAAAATACGCTTTTAAACGGGAACTTACTTTATTTTTTCTTAAATGAGAAGAACATTGAATGGTGTTTGATGAACTTATCTTAATATGTTTATAAGAAACTTGTAGAAAGTGCGAAGAAAGTTGAGTAAGTAATGAAATAACTTTAAAATGTTAAATGGAAACTTAAATTTCTTCCAATAAACTGAAATGTTGATGCTTGCTTTCAAGTCTATAGCTAAACCGGATTAAGTTAGACAGAAATATTTATATTTCCAAAATATGAATGACAAAAACCGTTTTAAAATCCTTTCGAATATAGAGAGATTACAAACCGCAAAAAGGGAAATTACAATACATAAACCTGAAGTTCCAGAAATAGGTTATTTTTTACTTCCTTTTTTATGTCCTCAATATAAGAAATTTAAGATTGTTTGAATTCCGCTTCATAAGTTTGTTAAAACCCAACTAAAAATTCTTCAGTATGTTTATAAAACTAGCATATCGAAGAAGAACATATTGTCCACAAATAGATAAGAAACTTTTTCGAATACTTCAATGAGCATCAAATTAACGTTCAGCAATGGACAGACCATTGCTACACTTACTTGCTCTGATCCACAACTGGTTGCATTGCCCATCTGCCACCTAAGGGCTCCTCTTTGAGTGATGTCATTGGGCCTCGTGGCTGATTCATATCCGTCGCTGTGGGTGGCAAACTGAACATTAGGCCACCAGCGGATCGGGGTCCTGCGGTGGGATATAGCTTTCTGCCCCATTCCATGCCCAACTCGAGCGTTGGCCATGGCGAGGCCGAGCTAAAGCCCGGCACCGGCTCCTCGGAGCGCAGCTTGAAGCTTTCGGTGCTTGTCAGGGGCGCTGTGCTAGCGAAGTGATGATGCTGGTGGAGATCAGCGTACGGATAATCACACACTTTTGTATAGTTGTTTGCCACGGGCGTTGTTGCAATTGTGGCAGCCGTTGTGAATATTGTTGTTGTTGCCACACTAAACTAAACTTATTTGTTGTTGTTTTTGTTATTTGGGTCACTTTTGATGATCTCTCTGGCGAGAGAGAGAGAGAGAGAGGGAAGAGTAATCGATACACTTATTCAGATACAGTTGCCGGCTCAAAGTTAAGCCCTTTAATATTTTTTTTGTGTGTGTTTTAGATACCGACGCACAAATCGACACTGAATTGATAATTGGGGAGTTTTATTATGTGTATTCGGCCCGCTTTTGATTTGTATATATAGAGAGATATTTATGTTTATTGGTGTTTGTGGGTGTATCTCTGGAGTAATGTGGCAATGCACCGTAGAGAATTTGGGAATTTTCGTGCTAAAAATTGGTCTGGTCTGGCAACACACAGAAGTTTAAGCGTCGCGCGCTACCGTCCCGAGTGGCTGTTAAACCCCAACTGAATCCGACTACGCTGCCGTCCGTGGCTGCTGCAAACGGCGAAAAGGCAACTGCGCAGCAGCAGCAGCAGCCAGCAGTTAGCAAAAGCAGCGACGCCAACAGCGACGGCAAACAACCAACGAGAATTGGAAACGAAACGCAGTGCGCGGGAGAGACAGAGAGACAGATAGTGAGAGAGAGAATGAGGAGTGTGAGGGTGCAAAATAAGACACTGACTGGCCTCAAGAACGAATGGAAATCCTAACCTATCGTTGGGAGTGGTGGTTTTTTTTTTTTTTTACATCTACGCTTTGCGCACCAGGGAGCCGAACTGTCAGCACAGAGCATCCACCAAACGTTGAATGACGACGGCCAGACAGAGAGACACAAACACAAAAACCAGAACGAGAAACAACAGCAGCAGTGCGAGTGAAAGAGAGAGAGTACGTTTACAGGACGCCGACGCTGCGGGAACGCTGTGAATTGGCACAGTGGCAATTGGAGGTGCCTCCAAGTGGGTGCACCAAGTTGAGCCATTGTCCAGGTCTGGCTTATCTATCTATCTGGTCTATTCCCTGGCAACGGCTGGCAACAGTTTTGTACGGTGCCCAGAGAGGCGTCGAGAGTAGCAGCAGCAGCTGCAGTCAAAAAGTGTCAACGCCCCATACCAAACAAAAACAAACACACACGCACACATGTATAGCAAATGAATTCGGCGAAACCATTTGGGATTCGAAACAAAATGTCATTGTGTGCGCGTCGCTGATTGGCTGAGTGCCATTTCAATGGGACTTAATCCCGTTCGACCAAAAGAGCGCACACACATAGCACGTGAGAGAGCAAGCAGTTGCTGCTCTTAGCACAAGGTGTTGGCAAAGCAGTGCATTTGCGATGCACAGCAAGTGCGAAACGAATGGAATGTTTGAAACTATGGCATTTTTTATTGCAGCGCGAAGAATTTAAATATTTAAAATTTTAGTTTTTTCTGTTCTTCAAAGATTACGACATTTTATTTTGAACAAGTTTAAGAAACATTATATTTTTTGAGTTAAAATATCTTAATTTATTTTTAAAAGCACTTTTTATATACTGTTAAAAATGTTGATAGTTTTTAATATATTTTTAAGATATTTTTTATACTTTTCTTATTTTCTCATGTTATTTTCAGATTAAAAACTGTTTGACATGTGGATTAATTAATGTTCTCCTTCGTTAAATACATAATTTCCTTCAATATTCGTTTTTGACATAACTAAAAGTCAAACAAAGAATGAAATAATTTCTTGGATTTTCCCAAAACATATTCTTTGAGCAAGTTGTCAAAAGAATTTCGAGTACCTACTCCTGTACTTATTCTCGGATTAGCATCGGGCAGTGTCATGTTTGAAATAACCAAAAAAGCAAAAAAAAAATCATAAGCGAAACCGCCCACAAAATGTTCACGCTTCGTTAAGCTAAAACAACAGGCAGTCAGAGTCAAGGAGTCAAACAGTCGAAACAGTTAGTCAAGCAGTGCAGCAGGCAAACAATTTGCATTTTCCGCATTTGCGGTTTCACGCTATGCGGTCGTTAGAGTGAGACAGAGACATAAATGCAGGTCAGACAAAGTGAGAGCGTATAGGAAAAATACAGTGAGGAGTGAGGGAGAGAGCGTGCTGTGAGTCAAAGAGTTTGTTTGCGCTTCTGTGAATTAATTTGAGGGGTGTTTTAATCTCATTAGGTTTTGTCATGCTTGCGTACAAATACATATGTATGTATGTATATGTGCCTTAGAAAAGTCAATACTAAAAAATCGCTGCAAGTGTTCGAAATAAATAGATCTAAGAAGAAATGCTAATACTGCACAATGGAAAAAAGAAAAGTTTGTACACTAGACAAATCAATAAGGTAATTAGGAAATAAATAATTGATATATAATACTCTACTCTAAAAAGCAAATTGAAGAGAGTATTAAAAGAAAATATCTGAAAAAGAGAAGAACAATTGTCGAAAATAATATTTTAATTAAGAAAACTCATCTAAATTTGCTTCATTGTTTTTTGTTATTGTATTTGTTTTTGAGATAATATTTTTGAATTTTGTTTAAATATTTAATAACAAAAAATTACAAAAAACGCATTATGCCTAGCGTAAAAAATTCGTTTTCGCTCGTTTATTAACATAGTACACACATTTTCTCTGCGTGTACTTAGCAAGTATTTAGCTCACAGTAAAATCTTCAGTTATCAAATTCTCGACAGGCCTAGTGACAGTCTAAATGTTTCCCCAATGAATAAATGCAGCCAGCACACGCGTGTGTCAATAAGGCGCGAGGAATTTCCCAAAGTACAAAGTACAAAATACCAAAATGTTGAACGCTCGAATCAAGAAAAGGGCAACTTAAGATTGTCCCCAGACGTCGCTAATTAACCAATTTGCTGGAACTTAGGTTTTCACAAGATAAACCCAAGAAAAATTTAAATTTTCAACGACCTAAAAACGCAGAAAAAAAAGGTGAAAAAGGGGGAATAAAATGTATTCGGCACTCTCATTAACCACAAAAATCTGTGCCGTGAACTTTACTATACGGCGACTTACGGATGCTCCCGAGCGTATAGTCGAACATTTGTTTGTTGGTCCAGTTTCCCCATTCCATCCTCCTACTCCTTTCGATTAACCCCTTTTATCACGCGTTATTCTCCAAAGGGATTTTCTATCGGTCTCTCTCTATGGGACTAAAAATTTGTACCTCAGCTTGGCAGCTGTCATAGGACGCCTCTCACCTCATTCCAACCTCACCACACCACTAACCAAACCAACCCACCCCATCCCACCCCATTCCCTTCACTCTTCTTTTTGTTTTTGTCGCGCCCATTCAAAATCATTGAAAAACTTTAGCAGCGAATTTTGAATTGTTTTCAATTGGATTATATTTGATGCCTCACTTACGAATTGCTTAACGATTTAATGGCCAGCTTAATCTCTCTCCCTCTCTCCTTCGCTCGCTCTATCTGGATCATGTAACTGGCGTTTATGAGTGACAATTAAATGTTGAGTGTAACTGTAAACGCTGACTTAAGGGATTAGCAAAGTTGTTCCCGAAATAAGTACCAAAACTCGGGTATTTATTATTTGTACAAACGCTGCGGATTGACTCTTAACCAAAACACACACAAAAAGGTTAACAGGACAACAAGCAAAGCTGTCAAAGTGACAATGATGACAGTTTAAGGTGAGGGTCGAGCGATTGGAGATTAATTAACGAGAACTAACACAAGAAAAGAGAGTCCATGTATCCATATTGCCATTATGACTTCTGATTTTGATTCGGCTTACTAAAATCCATAAGAAATTACTGTTTTACAGCGACTTGTAAAGTAATCCAAAATAAAAAAAACATAAAGTTACAATCTGTTCTTGTATTGAGATAAAAAACAAACTAATAAACCCTTCTTCAAATCTATTAGAAATTTGAAACTAATGAAATTTTTACTAAAAACATAAAAACGTTGATGTAATCGATAAAAACGAAAACTTCACAAAAAACAGTTTTCTGGTGTTGTTTGTATTATTTAAAAGCTAAGAAAAATACATATCGTATCTCTAAGTTAATCAAAAACTATAAAAGCTAAATTCCCAAACAAAACTAAATCCTGTATCAAGATATTTGCTTTGTGATTTGCTTATAAGAAATAATTAAAAATGCATTATTTATACAAACGTTTTGGCTAACTGCAAAATCTTTTTGGCCAGGCCAAAATGCAACTGCAAAAATTAATCAAAGTCTTGCCAATTTTGGTAACAACTGTTTGTTGACTTCACTCCACAGCCGCTAATGAACTTTGTGCCCGCAAAAATTTAAACCATTTTCTTATAACGCATATTTTTCATAAGATTTTCTCAATTGATTTGCTTGAGTTGGAGTTTTTGGCTTCCTTTTTGGTATTTTGTTTTATGGCATGCTTTAAAGTTGTTTTCCCATCTTTCAACTTGTTTATCAGTCAATCAGATCTTTGGTGCAGAGACTAACTAGTTAATATTTATGAAACCGAACATTTTTGTACGCTTTGTTTTTGTCTTTGTTTTTGCGGCAAGTTCGGTTGAGAAACAGGTCTTCTTCTTCTTTCTGTTCGCGGTGATAAGCTTCATACTGCATCCCATTTGAGATTGATGAGCGAGAGTGCGAGAGAGAGAGAGAGAAAAGGGAGATAGCGAGAGAGACAGGGCTTGTGTGTGAGAACTTTAGCAAAAATAAATAAATCTGAGCAGAAAAAGAAAATTCTCTTATGTAAACGAAACCTTTTTTGTTTTTTTATTTTTGTTGTGTGTTTTTGGTGTTCCCTCAAAAAAAAGTAAAAGCCTTCCCCCTCGACGACGTTTAGCAATCGCTTTGTAAATATTTAAACTGGTCTCTCTTTGGCTTTTTCGATTGTTTGTGCAAAATCGTTGCATTTGGTCAAACACGTGTTTGAGATAATTTAATTAAATTCAGCTTGGCTTTCGTGCGTGTTTCCTCAAATGCCCCGCTAAAAGCGTGCCACGTGCCGCAAAACGAAAACTAAACTGAGTAACCTTCGTTCTTTATCCTTGCAACCTACAACAACAACAACAAGTTGCACTCTTGAAACCCCTTAGAACTTGACTCAAGTGGCAAACACTTCAGCACCCGTTCACCTTGGGGTTGGGGTAATTTCTCGATTGTGGCAAGTGCAATTTGCCACACACACAGACACGCACACACGAAAGCTGTCTGCTTTAGGGCGGAAGCTTAATGAATAGATTTTATTGAAACTTAACTAAAATACACTTGAAAAAATAAATAATGTTTAAGGAAATCTAAAAAAATAGCTCAAGAAATAAATGCAATTTTTTTAAAAATCTAGTAAAAATAATATGAGGAAGTATTTTTAATAAGTAAAACCTAAACTTGCAAAGCTAAACAAGGTTCGAAAATAGTTGGAAAATAATGGCAGATGTTTTTTTTTGCTAACAAAATAGATTTGCATATTTTATTTGGAACAAAAATGCTTTATAATAATTTGTGCATTAGTTTCATATAAAGAATATTTTTTATTTAGTTTAAGTGGAGTTGAATTCGGAATTTTGCTTTTAAACTTTTTGCTGTAAGCGCGGAGAGTTATATCCCTGTTGGCTACGCATTTCGTTAAGTGTAACTGCAACAATTGAAACCATATTATTATCGCAATATCGCATTTCTATCTATGAATCAAAAACATCGAAAACTTTGGTGGTCTTTCCGCGTCTCGCGTCTCGCTTCTTCGCTTTGCATTGTTTAGCTTGCCAGACAAAGCAACTGTCATATGTTGTCATTTCCAAACATATTTTTATTGTAATAACAATAAGAAGAAGAAGGAGGAGAAGTAGCAGAACCGAAGGCATCTGGCACTAAACAATTTCAAATCCGCAGAGAGTAAATTCTACACAGAGAAAGAGAGAATGTTTGTTTGTGTTTTGAAATAAATTCCATGAATAGATTATGATGATGATGATGATGATGACTTTGAAGAACTTGAACTGAACCTCCAATAAAAGATTCTTCTGGATAGAAATGATTTATGTTTGACGACTGCTGCTTCTTCTTTCCTCCACATTACTCATTGGTAATTTGCATACCGGTCGACGAGGAGCTCCCAATAGGACCCAGGACACACTCAGCACACACAGGACACACTTGAGAAAAACGCATAAAAGGAACAATAATTAAAATGTTCGCGCCTCAAATTTCCAACATTTTTCTCCGTCTTTCCACTCGCTGACTAATTTATTGCCATCCGAGTCTGTGTGAATGTTTTGCATATGGCATAAGTCAAAAGTGTTGTTCCGTTTTCCTTTTTCCGTTTTCCGTTTTCTTTTCTTTATGGTTGACAAATGGGTCATTTACATGCGAGTCTTGCTTTAAATATGTTTTGTTGTTCTATAATGTGCATTTAAATTATTCATGGCTAAATTTGCTTAAAAATGGCGTCTCAACAAATCATGTGAAACCTTAAGAAACCTCATGAAATCTGCTTACCATATGACAATATGAATATAATCTTAAGTATTTTGCATTTATAATTTGTCAAATTTAAGATTTATTAAGAGTTAAACTTTCATTCAACGAATTTTAAGGGATAAGAAAAAACTTCTTTAATGGGTTTTTGATTGAAACAAATTGCAGGGATCTGCAAATGAATTCGATATATGGAAGTTCGATTGTGTTTAACACTTGTCAAGTTATTTAAAAATACATTTATGACCTTTGTAGGTTTGCTTATATATATATTCTTTATAGGAAAGTCTTTCCCTCCCCCTTAACTATGTTTTTTTTCTTTCTTTTCATTGCTGTTGGAAAATTTAAAATGTAAAATGATTAGTAAATTATTTAGAGCACACACACACATTCGGGAATATTTTACGATGTGTGTGTGTGTATCATTTGGGGTTTTTACTGGTGCGCCCACTGGGAGTGCCTTCCAGGTGTAGTCAAGGGGGGAAGAGGAGACCCGAGACTCTAAAACTGCTGCACAAACATGCGTGTGTGTGCAGATCCTCTGGAGAACCACAAAAACGCGAAGTGCTCCAGCGACACACACATGCAATGTGGCATGGAGAATAGATGACGACTATATAAAGAGTGGAATGGAGTGGGTTTTTGGGGGGGGAGTTTGTGGGTCTGGGGAGACGTTTGATGTATGCGCGCGCGGACGACACATTTACTAGATTAATTAGCTCATTTACAGTTAACAATGTTCGTGTTAATTTCAACGAATTAAATGATAACATCATCCAAATGCTAAAACTAGATGTTGTCAATAATCCAACACACCCTACCCTTCTACACTTCCCTTCGCTACGCATTTCCAAGCTCTCACTTTTTCACGTCTCAAGTGACTTGTGACAGTTTTTGGGCGAAATGCATGTTGACGCTAATTTTACTATTTACGGCCTGTTGCACAGTTGGGGGTGTATGCTAGTTGCAACATTTATCGGTGGCAATGCGGCACCTCAACAAAATCGAGGCTCAATTTCCTGTTCGCAATTTGCATAATATTCACCTTCCCCCCCTTCTCGTTCTCTCCGCGACGCACCCATCTCTCACATTTCTAACGCCCTCCTCGTTTGTCGAGGCTTGAAAATATAATTTGACTTCATTATGCGAACAGTTGTTGTGCCTTTAGTTTTGGTAATTTATTTCAATTTTTTTTTCTCTCGTTTTCTTTCGATTGCCGCAGGCAATAGATTACCACCACACGAGGCGAGTCCTCGTCCTGCGATATCAAATCACCCCAACACATAAGCAAAAAAAACAAACCTTACAGGAAAAACCTTTAAAAGGGGTTAATGTGCTCTTCCCTGTTCGTTCGTTCGTTCTCTCTCTCTCTCTCTCTCTCTCTCTGCACTCTTTGGTTGAAAATATGGTCATATGGGTTATTTGTAAGTGTAATTTGTGTTTATTGTCTCTGGTACTGGGCAAAAGCTTTCGAAACGCATACAGCAAAAGTTTTGGCAGCAAAAATAGATGGCCAAAAATAATTAAATAACAAGTTTAAATGCTTTTTACAGGAGAAGGAGAGAAAGAGCAGGACTAGCAGATATCCTGTACATTATGCTTCGGTGTAATTTCGATACTATTAATATACATATGATATTCCAGCCTTCTTCTTGATGGATCTTAGTACAATTTTAACAGAAGTTCAATATCACGTTAAGGCATATATAGCGTAAACTAATTCTTTATAATTTTGTCATTTATTGTTATCGATTAACCGATTTATCGATTATCCATTTATCAAAATGTCAAGGAAACAATGTAAGTTATCAATAAAATATAGTGAAATCGATTTGGCCTAAAACTGTCATTAATCGATACTTAATTTATCGACCGTCGATTAATTAATAGTTATTGAAATTTAAGTTTAAATTCAACGTCAAAGGATTTATTGCAAAACTTTGGCTATTATCGATAGTTTACTTTTCGATATTTATCAGAATCTTTACATTTGTAGTGCCTATGATCTACACGTCTTTTTGTCTGATGGTGCAGTCACATACTTGCGGCACACTTTTGTTATACCCTTCCTTAACATTTTTAAT
This sequence comes from Scaptomyza montana, assembly GCA_018904305.1. Classification (NCBI taxonomy): domain Eukaryota; kingdom Metazoa; phylum Arthropoda; class Insecta; order Diptera; family Drosophilidae; genus Scaptomyza; species Scaptomyza montana. The sequence goes on along the minus strand of JAEIGR010000008.1, from coordinate 2,217,141 downwards.
GGGTTCAGGGTATTAAAAGTTGTTTGTCAAAATAAACAAGCTGTGTTGTGTGTGTGTATGTGTGAAGATTTCTATGACATATATGTTTGTTTGTTTGTTTGTTTGTGTATATCCTTACGGTATTTTCATAATTAATTTTTGTGAACATTTTCAAGACTCATCATTGCAATGTTTTCCTAAAAAGTGCAGGCCAGGATATATGCATTGTTGTATATGAGCCTTTCCCAGGAGAGTAACCTTTTGGCCATTTAGTGCTGGACACAAACAACAACAAAAAATAGACCTAACGGCAATCTCACTGTGTGTGTGGGCGTGTCAGTCTTGCAGAAGCCATCATCTGCCTGAATCCAAGCCAGATTCGTCTCAAGAACTCCTCTGCCAAGCATTTATGTCTAAGGATACATTTGAGTTGGGCTATATATGGGGATATTCTATGTATTTGACACTTTGACCACAAAAACCTTTCATTTCGGTCTTCGTCTCAGTTTCTAACTCATCCTTTGGTCCTTTTGTTTGTGTGTTTTCGTTGGCAACACTTAAAGCACATAACCATGCATATAAATTTGATTATTATTAAGTCAGGCACATTAGTGCGAATGCCTGATGAGGCCAGAACTTCTACCTTTTCACCTCCCTACTCTCGTGTCCTTTTTGGTCCTTGGGTCAGCCATTTTGTGTGTGTGTGTGCGTGTGTGTGAAAGTTAATTTATAAATACTCAGGTTTATGGTTTCACGTATTAAAATATTTAGCACACTTCTTGGCTGGCAAGTTTTTTGGAAAAATCCGTCGACTGTGTGAGGTTTTTATTCATAATTTATGAGTCCGCAGGGTGACAGGACAAAAATATGTACATGTGTATGTGTGTGTGTGTGTGTGTGTGTGTGTAGTACTCAGCTTTAATAAGTTTAAATTCAAGCAGCTGGCGATTAAAACTCATATTGTGTTTTATCGTTAATGCAGAAGAATGAATAAAGTATTATTAAGTATAATTTCTTAAAAAGCAGGGACAAATATATCACACAATAAGTCGCAAATCAGAATAAAAAATGCTAAGAATCTCTTTGTTCATAAAATTTATGAGTTTAGAGATTATATACAGAATTTGAATTGATTGTGCTTGTTTTTAATAATGACAACCAAGCCTCAGTTACATTTTTGTGTCCCAAATGCCAGGCAATTAATATACGAAAATGAAATAGACAATCAGCTAAGTGCTCTTCATCTTTTTGGCTCTAAAGCAAGCTAAGCTATAACTCATTATATGGTTTTTGAAGTACGAGGCAGTTTGGAATGGTCACTTAAATGAAGCCATTTCGATTCGTTGTCCGACTTAGCGATTTCAATTATCAGTCTTGTAGTATTAGCAATGTCTATTCAACGGGGGGTTGCGCACGGGAATGAACATGCAACCGCCGATTAGCACGTGCCGCTAGTTCCGCAAACCTCACCCCGAATCTGCTGGGTTGGCGCCACGTGACCTAAATGAGACCGGGAGCTGTGTGTGTATCGGAAAATAAACATAATTATGCCAACTATACTCTATATGGCTTGCAGAAGCCTGCACAAAAAAAAGGTTCACTTTCCATCTGATAAACGTCGCAAATCGGCAAACACGCAACAACATTTGTCATCATCAAACAAAGTGGGCGTGAAAATTGCGGATGATACCGGGCAAAAAGCAAGGCAGCAAGGATGCACGGAAGGAAGGAAGGAACAGTATGTTGTACCCATAACAGCTTCCTGGGCGGATGCAATCATTTCGGGGCGTGTGCCAAGTTTCTAGTTATGGCAAAAATTGTGCATTACGAATTATTTGCTTTTCCCATGGATTAAAGGTACAAGAACATTATGCAATCGTTGATCAAATCAAATGGCCAACTATATTATAGATATGGCATATGCTTTTTTAATGGCAACGCAATCAATATTCTTTATAGTCTTAAGATTAAGAAACTTGAATTTGCTGGAGAAGTTGGTGGTGTGGGTTAGATTGGCATGCCTTTTATTTTTCCAAGTGTACTCACACACTCTAATCAGCTGAGTTCTTACTTATCATGTCTTCTTGAGCACTCAACATCTTCTTATTCTTCGTCTAATTCTTATGCACTTCGCGTATTTCACTTACCTCACTATATTCCATGTTTGACCATCACGTAGTCGAGAAGTTCCTACAATATTCCTGTATTGTCCTGCATTCATTACATTTTAATTTGCCGACTTTCTTGATTTGCTAGCATTCCTCTAGACATTCTCTTCCTTTCTCTCCACAGTTACTTGCCATGCGACTCTGACAAACGAATTTGTCGCTGCGTGAAATGTGTTTCATGTTTTTTTTTGGGATTCTTGCTTTCCACGTGCTAGTCGGGCTATTCGGGTTATTGCGGGCTAGCAAACTAATCATGTCCCATCTGCCATGCATTATTTTGTGCACATATTCTGATTGCAAAACTCACCCGAGATATCAACGAAAAGTGCGTGACGATTTGCCAGTACGAACTAAGCCATCTAACTGTACACAAATTCAACTCAAAATTTTCCAATTTTGGTCCGTTTTTAGCTGTTTTCTGAGCCACGTTGTGATGCCTAACCCTTATCGAAAAGAGCGTACTGATGAAAATTTAGAAGCTGACAATAACAATTTTTGAAATGTTGCTTTTACATGAATTTTGAATAAAAAAAAAATATCTTAAAGTTTGAGACACAATCCTAATGTACATATTCATTAGATGTCTTTAAAAAGCATTTGCCTCTTAATATTGAAAAAAATTTTACTAGCTAAAAATTTCAGATTTTGTATACCCTTAACCAATAAAATGGGTAAAAAGGGTATAATGGTTTTGTGCAAAAGTATGTAACAGGCAGAAGGAAGAATTTCCGACCCCATAAAGTATATATATTCTTGATCAGCATCAACAGCCGAGACGATATAGCCATGTCCGTCTGTCCGTCTGTATGAACGCGTGGATCTCAGAGACTACAAGAGCTAGAGACTTCAGTTTTGAATATAAGTTCTCCTATATCATAAGCAGAACAAGTTTGCTTCAAATTATCGATAAGTATTCTGGTTTCCGATATACACATGGAATCGATAACAAAAAATATCGAATTTGGTAAATGTAAAAATGGGGGTTGAAATAATGGGTAACGATAGAACTTTTCTGAAAATTTCGTCCAAATCGGTTAAGAAACACCGGAGATTAATCGATTGAAGTTAAGTCAGTATACCAAAGTCTTATATAAACTTAATTTATTTATTGCAACTGGGTTCAGGGTATCTTCTAGTCGGGCTCTCCCGACTAGAGCCTTCTTACTTGTTAATTTATAGGTTTCAGCTGCTAAAATACATCATATTTGAAAAAACATAAAGTGCATATACATCTATTAATAGTAATACTCAAATACTTAAGCAATTAAAAATTCGTTGGTAATTTAAGTAGGGGTATTCATGTTTCAAATAAATCAGAAATAGTAAGAAAAAAAAGATTGTAAGTCCAATTTCGACAAGTCGAATTTGAGTTTTTGGCACTTAGTACCCATGTCCCGTACAGATGTCCAGGCATTTTGTCCCAGGTCGCCTGTCAAACATAATCACCTTGAGCCGCAAGTGCCAATCCCACCCCCCCCCCCCCCCCCCTTTGAAAAATAAACAACAGACACCCCCTCATCAGCTTTCGAGTAAAAGTTTTATATATATTTTCTGTCTGTCTGGAAGCAAACGAATCTATTCTCAAAGGAAATTTATGCCGTTTGTTGAATGAAATATATTTTATTTTACTTTTTTATTACGGCTGTCCCGTTTCAGTTTTTAACACATTCTAGACTATTTTTTGGTAATTTCAACACGTTGCAAAATGCACAAAACACGAGGGCCAAAACTTTTTCCGCAAGCACAAACCAAAAAAAAAAAAATTTTTGCTGTCGAAATTTTCGCCAATGTCCACATTTCGGACACAAATGATTAATGTTCGAGGCAGTTCTCAACTGCAAATAATAAATTGTTTTATTTTTCCTTTTTTCTCTCTATTTTTGCACGCCTTTTTCTCGGAGTTTTCCTCTTAAAAAACAAGGGATTATATTTGTCGGTTGAACACACATAAAAATGCCCTGTCACCATTTGCAGAAGCGTTTTTATTTAATCTTTAGACTTAAACGTGCCCAAAATGCAAAAAATATTATCGCTTGGGCCACCAAGTCGAGAACAAATGTTCATATTTGTATGAATTTTGTTTTCTATTGGAAACTTATTTTGTGTTGAATAGGATGATTAATTTTTGACTATGTTATTATGTTTTTAATAATATGATGACAATAATCGCAATATAATTAATATATTATTCTTTGAAGCTATAAATAGAAATTTTGTAGTCAGTGCGATTACAAACAAAATTATGACTAAATAATTAATAATTTATTCAACAAAAAACAAAGAAAGAAATACAATCAAACAGACGCAAAAGTAACAAATATTATCAAAACCCATTAATATGAAGACGAATTTTGTGCATTAGCCAAAAAAAGAGAGTTAAAACTAATCCGATTAAGGTGAGTTTGGAAAGTTGGGGCATTAAAAAATGCTCGTAATAAACATTTGCAGGCAACGCCTGATTAGTTAATACTGGAAGTTGTTTGAATATATTTTGCAATAACTTGAATTTGTTACTGGTTTGCCGGTTTTTATTGCCAAGTTGGGCAACTAACTGTTTGCATTATACCCTGCATTTAATGCAAACAGGCGACATTAAAGAAAAAAAGACTCCAAGATTAAATTAATATTAAACTGATTTTTTGTTTAGGTTTTCATTATTATAGGGTATTTACTAGTCGATTTGTCTCTTAGCTGTTTTTATGAGGTAAAGCTTGTACGCTTTGTCTTGTTTGTTGAATAACAAACTGATATATATTAATTAAGTTATCAATTTACATAATATTATCATTTTGCATTTTGTCGCAAACATTTAAGCAAATTTGTTAATTGTTTCTGAATTTAGAAATTGTATTAGAGCTGGTTTTAAAATGAGCTAACTGGCGCTACAACTTTTATCTTCAAGGTTCTGGTGAATTTTAATGAGAATATTAATGAAATGAAAGTATATTAAAATTTGTTTCAAGTATTTTGTACTCTTTTAACGATATTTGCACAAATGCAAGCATCAATCATTTGTACTCTATTTCAAATAGTTTGTTTTCATTTCAACACAAAAGTCGAGGTTATTGCCCCAATCCGCAAAAGAAAATATTTTATGTACAAAGCACAAAATCCACAAATAAGGTCAGCGAAAATAAATTCAATACTCCAACGAGACAAGAGCAACACTTGGGCCAAAATACACCAAAAAAAAAAGAGAGACTCACGTGGACGGATGAGCAACTGTCGTAGCCCTGAGCAAGTTAACTGAATAACAATAAAAATAAAAAAAAAAACACCAAAGTTAAAAAAAAAACGAAAACAAACAAATTCAAGTTTGATAAAATCCCCCAAGTAATCCAAATTAATAGGCGCCTAGTACATAACGCAATCTTGTTTTGCGAGTTTTTCATTATTATCATTCTATTTTTTCTTCGCGGCTTTAGAATATTTACGCTCAGAGTCAAAATTATGAATAAGCTGATTCATTGCGTTTGTACAATTGATATTCATGTATTTTTTGCTCTCTGGATTTTTGGATTTTTTCTTTTTCGATCTTAAGTTCTTTTGTTTTCGTTTTTGGCTCCGGGGGTCTCGTCTTAAGCTTTGAGCTGAGTGCTGTCTGGGCAGCTTCTTCTTCGTCGTCGTCTTCTTCTTCTTATTGTTATTTGCACTACGTCAGCGCTGGAAAAATTTCCATATAAAAGGCGGCAGCATCGGCAGCGTAAGCTTAGTCTTTTTTGGGATCTTTAACTGTTGCGTTCGTTGCCTAAGTCTTTCGTTTCGTGATCATCCCGTGCTAACTAACTATTTATAGTGTTGTTTTGTGTTCTCGTGAATATCTTTGTGTGTGTGTGTGAATAAATAAAATCAAATAACAACAACAACATGAAGTACGCCGTCATCGCTTTAGCTCTTTTTGCTGTTGTAAATGCCGCTTCCGGTAAGTACGATCATTGCGAATCATAATGATGATTATTAATATTCATGCGTCATCATAACAGCACTTAAATAGTTAGTTAGTATACTAAAGATAATCTTTTATATACAATGTCTATGCAATTACATCATCGCCTCTTCGCAACGCGTTTCGTTTATTAGAAAACAAACAAAACGATTGTTATTATCATCTTTATCTTGAACTTTTTCTTCTTCTTCTTCATTATTAGCGCCTTTTGAAGACGTGTATGCTAATGTGACGAAAAAAAGATATCAGAATAAACACAAAAATGTATATGATGTCTATCTAAATACATATATATTTTCGTTGCCAAAAAAGCGTTAAGCAAGAAAGTTAAGTTAAGTTAAAGTTAATCTGTTGTTTTTGTGTTTATTTTTTATTATTATTGTTTCAACTATGTGTATTCAATACGCGTTGTTTAATTGGACTTTTAACAAACAAAATTTGTTAAGAGCCATGTCTTATAACTGGTTAGAATAGATCTTAGAAGTTGAACAAACTCATTTGTCTTAAATGAAAGTTTATTTAAAAGTCAGTAAAGTCTAAAGTTTAAAATGAATTTGTCTGTTTTTAAATCGAGAAGATTTTCTTAAATCGATTTTTCGACACTTTGCTCATCAATTTTGTTGAAAATTGTACAACTCTTTTGAAATTTATCAGATAACCTAACTTTTTTTTTTTTCTTTCAGAGGCTGGTCAGTTTGTGCCCAAGGCTTTTTTCACCTTGGACTCTGATGGTCATCAATCGAATGTGCATCCAGTCAGTGCACATTTGCTGAGACGTCTGCGTCGTCAGACATTCGGTTCCTCATCGTCCTCCTCATCATCGTCATCGTCGTCGTCGTCGGGCAATGGTCAAGTTATAACCTCATCGACACATCAAGTCACTAATGGCGATGGCACTAGCTCCGGTGGAGGCATCATTCAACACATTGCACAGTGAGTACAAAAGTAATTAATAGTTAAAATATTTACGAATAATTTCATCACGTTTTTCGTTTAAAGACCCATCTTTGATATTGGACAACGATTTGGTGAGGATTCTGCAACAAACTTTGCTGCTCCAGCTGCGGCGAGTTATGGAGGCAACAACGGTGCCTATAATAACGGTGCCTATAACAACGGTGCCTACAATAACGGTGCCTATAACAACGGTGCCAATAATGCAGTCGCAGGATATATTCACACCTTCACCGATCACAAGGATGCCTATGGCAATCATCAGCATCATGAGGCAAGCGGAAATATTGGCAACGATGGCAAATGGAAAGTGAATCAAACCAGTTTCACCTATCCAACTAATTAAGGGCTGACTTGTTTATTTTTCCTAGAATTATTATCGCTGTGAATATATATGATGTAAAGTTCACAATCAACTCGAGAAGAGCATTCATTTAATTCGTTTGCAAAAGTGGGCGAAATCTCTCTCTTTCGCTCTTTCGCGCCTCCACTTTTTTTTAGGCCTTGTTGCAGTCACTTTAGATGATTGCATGTTGTTGTGGTGTTGTTTAATCTCGCAAAAAGTGCACACAACAACTTCTCATTGCGCCAATGCGCACAAACAATGGCACAAAGTGGGCGTGTGTGCAAGTGTGTGCAACGTTGCAGTGTTGGTAAATGCTTTCAGCCAAATTTGCTCAACGATGCAGAACTAATGCCGGCAAGGCAAAGATGAAACTACACAACTCTCGCAGGCTGTTAACGTTGATTAAAATGAACGCGAATAGTGTGCCAAGGATGACAAATGTGTAAAACTAGTATGATGTCAATGGGAGTGTTGGGGGTGGGTAGGGTTGCTGTGCGTTGGTATGTAAATCAAAATATGGCAGCCCTGGCGCAACGACTAGATATGAATATGTTATTTGCTTGGGGAATTGGCTTAATTCTCAACAGGTAGACGCACTTTGGCACCCAGTTTAAATGTTAGCGGCTTTCAAGCGTCCATAAAGACGCATCGAATATGAGACAAGAATTCAAACATGTAAGTGGAACGACTATGGAGATACCCTGCGATGCATACATTGTAAGTATATATATCTTAGATAGTTCCAAAAATCAGAAATAATTGTATGATTTATTGCTTTGTAACATAAAAATATTTAATAATTCTTTGAGCACCTTTTATTGGGAAAACCTCTTTTCTCCAGAAAATTAAAAATCTTTTCAACGGACACAAAATGTATACCTAATAAAAGATCTTGTGAAAATCCATTTCATATTTGTTAGGTTAGTAAAAATACCCACTTACATATGAATACACTAAACATATACCCTATCCACAATATCTCTAGGGTATAATAAGCCCACACGAGCGCACCATCTCAACAGCTTTTCCACCTTCTTCTTTCCCATCCTTCTTTTTAACGCCTTTCCACCTTCGCCATGAATGACAACATGCAAATGTTGCTGGCAAAACTTTTCTCTTAACTTTGCTTCGGTTTGTCGACGACTCGGCGCACGGCTTTTCAGAAAGTTTTTAATTATTATAATTAATTACTTTGATCTCGGCAGCCACAACTGTTATTTTTAAGGGCCATGAGTCTTCTGTTGCCCCTTTTAGCTGTTGTCTGTTGTTGCCTCAGCTATTAATTTACTTGATTATGTTTGGGGTTTTGCGAATAATTCGTTTAGATGCTGCTTCTGGCTTTTGCTGGTTCTTAGAACTCATTCTTGTAACGAAAAGACATGTGTGTGTGTGTGTGTAAGTCTACCGCGTCTTTTATTATAATTTATTCCACGTAATTGTGAAAGTGTAATGAATTTACTAGCGCAAGCATTAAATCAAACCCAATTGATGTTTGCAGACGCTGCTATACAACCCAAGGATCTTATTTGGAGTACTTTAATTGTGGGTTAATTGTAAAATAATAAAAGGAAAAGTCTATTTCCATATTTGAATGCTGTATTAATCAAAAGATCGAGTCTATTTTAGAAAGCGTTAGGTTTTGTAGAAGTTATGTTTCGAAGGTTCGAAAACACACAAAAATATATTCCCAATGCCCTTTAACATATTGAAAGCGGCATTGCAATCAAATATCGGATTAGTTTTGGATGAGTTATGACAATTCTAGTTTAACCTTAGAAGATTTTAAATTCAACACATCGAAAACGTTTAGAAAAGTGAATTCTTGTCTCGCGTTAGAGAATTTTGTTGGTCTATGATAATATTTGAAACAACATTTTAAAAATCGACTCACTTTCATGAAGGTAATACTATTTTGAAGCATGAAACCATTGCAAGAAGATCCTTGATTGATAAGAAAGTTAATAAGCATGTTAAGATTTGTTAATCTTTGATTTTTCCACAAGATCCCCAACATATTCCAAGATTTAGTTTTATCATGAACATATTTTTTCATTAAGCATTTTCTTTATTTGATAATCCAACACTATTAATGTCCAAATGTAAATGAACAAATTAAATATTTATGCTTTTAGTGTCCTCAGTTTTTGTAATTTATCCTCTCTAAGTACTCGCCGCTGCTGTTGTCGCAATGGATGATGGAATCGTCATGACTATGAGCTAAAAACCGGGACTGGCTCAAAAAAATAAAAACCCATCGAATGCTTCTCAAGCAATGGAGCAATATACTCAAAACGCAATACGCAAAAAGCACATTGGCCGTCCAGTCGTGTTCTGAATTTTTATGAAACAAGATTGGCGCGTTGGCAACAAAAAGTGCGGGGTTGGGAGGGGGGTAACAAAAAAGCGGGCCACTACACTACAGTAAGCTGATTGATGGGGAGTCAAGCGGAGACAACTTGCAGCATTGGGGGCATGGAGCGCAACAAATTAAGCAACTTGTGTGGTCTTGGCCCACCGCAGTAGAGACGCCACCTGGCCAGAGAGTGGACACCGAACCAAATTCAGTGCCACAATGCCACAGACTGCCGCCAAACACGAGCGAAATGACGACAATTCCAATTCCAACTTCAATGCTGATGCTGATGCTGATGCTGGCCAAGTGACATTTTATTGGCGGCCGCATTTAGTTTATTTTTTGCTATTTAGAGGCATGAAAGCAACGCGGCGACGAGTCCTCACATGGATAATTGACAACAGTTAATTCCATTGAGCGAATGCCGAACGCCGACGATATTGCCAGAGCTAAATTTAATTATCGGAACGATTTCGATTCAATAAGATACCTGAGTATAGACTGGAGGGAGAGTAGGGATGCTGAATTAGGGTAACTCAGCTTTAAACTAGATTGAAGAGAAGATTTGGCTAGTAAAAAGTGCTAGGATTTATGGTTCAAACCAAAGTATTGTATTAAGGTTTACAAAAGAACTCCTGCGGTTCGGTTCGTAAGACTGGTTTGGTTTAGTTGTTTTTCTAAAAAAGTGTTTCAGTTGAAGGTTTGATTCAAAAAGGAAACCCATTGGTATAGTTTAGGGACGAAAATAGTTTGGACCTAGGTGCAATCGATAATCTTGACAAGTGGTTCGGTTCAAGGTGCGCGTGTTTCGGTTTGGCTTAAAAGCAAACTGCAGCCATTTTTGCATCTCCCTCAAATTGAATACACTTCAATCCACAAGCAAATAATAATAAAAAACAAACAACCTGTCCGAATAGATGAAGAAGAAGGAGCACAAATGAAAAGAAAAAAAAACCCCGAAGCAAATCAACAAAACTGTTTGTTGACAATAAAACGTTGACGAAAATCGACTGTGCAACATTTTTTTCACAGCGGAAGCATGCAGATGCAGCAATTGCAAAAGCAGAAGGAGCAGGAGCAGAAAAAACCGTTTGCCTGGATCCGCAAAAAATCTACAAAAAAAAGTAAAATGTACGAAAAAAGCGACTCTGCTTTTTCATCATCATCGGAAGCGGAAGCAAAATATGATGCTGCCTGCCATGCTGATGAGCTGACGGCAAGGATGAGGAAGGATGGAAGGGAATCAGGGAGGGGATTGTCCTTCAATGGTCGAGTGGATGCACTTCGTTTGCTGTTTGCTGTTGACTTAAATCGTTTAGGTAAAGTTAAACAATCTTGTTCCGTTAATTGTTAAACAATGCTCAGCCAGTCAGCCAGTCAGGCAGTCAGGCAGGGAGTAGCTGACTCCCGGAACTGAGATGAAATCCAACTGATTCTCAAATATTTGATGATGGGCAAAAACAAAGTGAAAAATATCCGAAGAGCCATCAAAAAAGCAAAGTCGTTCAATTGCTAAATGTGCTTTAACTCAGTTTGATATTCCAGAAAACTGGTAAGCAAAATTAGTTTAAGCCCCAACTGAATGAAAATATGAAAAGAATAATGGTTTGCAGGCATTCGAATTAAACTTTTCAAAAAGGCTTCTTAGAGAAAAGAAAACTACTTTGGTTTAAGGCTATGCTTCGATGGCAGATCAGTTGACTGACTGACAGAACAAACTGCTGAATATATGTATATCAAAATACAAAGGTTGAACAAAGTGTTAAAAGGCTTTTAAATAAAATGTATCTCACTTATTTTCGTATATTCTATTTTAATTTGAAAATATAATTATTAATTTTTTGGGTTCGGTCGGCCAACTTTAATTGACATTGGTAATGAACCATTTTTCTACAATATGTGCACTTTTCTGACATTTTAGTTATTTGTTACTTCTTCTGTTTTTCGAGCAGTGAAACGAACGGTGAATGGATGCATCCCTTTCGCCAAAACAGCCGAAAAGGGTGGAATTCGACCCAAAAATACAACAACATCAGCAGCATTCAGCAGCCATTCATTTATCTACATACTATACGAGGATTTTTCTTGCCCAGTGTCCTTGGGGAATGCCCATTCATCCACCTTCACGACAAGAAAGGAGCAAAAACAAAAAAACACATGAAATATAAAACCAAATTTCAAGTTCACGGCTCAGGAGACATTTATTTGTTGTTGTTGGAGACTTTGCGACTTTGGCAACATGTTGCCAAGTTTATTGTAGGCTTAACCATTTTCACTAGCTACTAGTTTATTTTGTTATCAAATGTTTTGTTTTTATAATTCCTTGCTTAATCAAAATTATTTGAAAATCTATTTAAATTGAATTCACATTCACAACTATAAAACTATCAAACGTAATCCCCCTAAGCTGTGCTTTATTATTCCACACTTAAACCAGTACATAAATCTTTTACAGCTTAAAACCAAAGCTTTGACCACATATGGGCCAAGTGCACAAAAGTACTAAGAGCGAGATTGGGCGTCGGCTAAGCAGTGCAAAAGTTCTCTTTCAGTTGAAACGTTCTCTTTAACGAATAAGCTCTTGCTAACTGTGTTTTGTGTTTCATTCTTATTGGTGCTTGGGAATTATAATGCCTTGGCATAAGAAAATTTAATGGCCACAGCCCATTTTTTGATTGTGCGTAACAGTTTTAAAAATAAAACTAAAAATTAGTTGAAAAAGTTATATAGCCAAACTGATTAAAAAAAATAAAAATAATCATAAACAAGTTTTAAATTAATTTTTGTATGCGTTAATGATTTTTTTAGTTTCTTAAATTCATACAGCTGCAACTTTTTATATATTCATTAACAGTTCAAGCTCTTCCAGATTTCTTCCTTTACACTGAAAAAATATTAACCACCTTACGAATCAACACTTTTCGGTCTTATTTCTCGTGTAAGCGAAAAATCTTGAATCAAGTATGAAACGTCCTTAACTGCATTCAGCAGCGCATTCATTAAATCTAGATCGTTTTAGAATGAAAAGTACTTATTTCGAGATTTTCTTGCCTCAGTGTCCTTGAGGGAATGCCCATTCATCCACCTTCACGACAAGAAAGGAGCAAAAACAAAAAAACACATGAAATATAAAACCAAATTTCAAGTTCACGGCTCAGGAGACATTTATTTGTTGTTGTTGGAGACTTTGCGACTTTGGCAACATGTTGCCAAGTTTTTTGTAGGCTTTACCATTTTTACTAGCTACTAGTTTATTTTGTTATCAAATGTTTTATTTTTATAATTCCTTGCTTAATCATAAATTATTTGAAAATCTATTTAAATTGAATTCACATTCACAACTATAAAACTATCAAACGTAATCCCCCTAAGCTGTGCTTTATTATTCCACACTTAAACCAGTACATAAATCTTTTACAGCTTAAAACCAAAGCTTTGACCACATATGGGCCAAGTGCACAAAAGTACTAAGAGCGAGATTGAGCGTCGGCTAAGCAGTGCAAAAGTTCTCTTTCAGTTGAAACGTTCTCTTTAACGAATAAGCTCTTGCTAACTGTGTTTTGTATTTCATTCTTATTGGTGCTTGGGAATTATAATGCCTTGGCATAAGAAAATTTAATGGCCACAGCCCATTTTTTGATTGTGCGTAACAGTTTTAAAAATAAAAATAAAAATAAGTTGAAAACGTTATATAGTTTGAGCTGATTTTTTTAAAAAAAATAATCATAAACAAGTTTTAAATTAATTTTTGTGTGCGTTAATAATTTTTTAAGTCTTAAATTCATACAGCTGCAACTTTTTATATATTCATTAACAATTCAAACTCTTCCAGATTTCTTCCTTTACCCATTAATTTATGGACGCGGGTCTACATCAAAAAATTTGTCTGCAACATTTTTATTTATGACGGTAAACTTTTCGACCATAAACCAAATCCACAAAAAATCGTATATTTAAAAATTCAAGTGCATTGGATTCACTTTTTTTTCAACGTCTTTTGCGCCCTTAAAAATTCCATGGGGTTGAGTACAAACACAATTTCAAGGTAGATAGTCCTCAAAAGGTGAAGGTTAGGGTATTACAAATATATTTATATCCATGCTGTTTTTTTGCTAATTTAATTGAAATGTACTCGCGTTTGTATTCAAACGTCAACATTAAAAACAAAAAAAAATATTCCACTTTTTTGAACAAAAACAAAAAAATTACAAATTTTCATTGTTTGCATATTTAATAAAGCTAATCAAACACGTCGACCGAAGCGCAAAAGCCCTCACCCTTCGACCCCACCCCTTCAAAAACAGCCCTCTTCTAGTCACTGGGAGTGAGGGTTGCGCTCTATGATACCCTCGGAATCGCTAGTTCTGACTCTCTCCTGCATCCCTATAATTTATTGGCCGGTACTTCAAGGACGTGCAATCATAAAACAGAGAGAGGGGCAAACAAAAAAACCGAACTGTGAAGAAAAACAACAACAAAAAAGTAACACAGCGGGAAACCACGCGCGGCATTCAAATTAATTTGTTGTCATTTTTATGCGACAAAAGTGAAAACAATAATAAACAACAACAACGAATACAAATCGTGCCATAGACAGATCTTTTTGCAGCTGCCATTAAACCATTAGACTACAATGGATAAAAATGTTTAACTTGTTGGTTGGACAGTATAAAATAGTTGACAGTTTACTAAGTCTATTTTTTGACTTAAGTTAATTTTGTAGTAAACTGTAGATAAGGGGATGTAAAAATAGTGTTTAATAACAGGCTCAGGTAAGGTTCTTTGAAATACTTTAAGTAGAGATCGAGTGCAGTAGGCTTTCCAGTAGCATTTAATGGCTATCAGTATTAAAAACTTAAAGCGACAACAAAGCATCATAAAAAGTGTAACGAGTATAAGACAATAAAATATTATATTATTGAACCATTAATCAAATTTATATTTATAGAGGATAAGAAAAGGGATTTTTCTTGCAAAAAAAATCATGCATATGTATTTTTTATGCATATGCTAACTCTGTTTGACTCAAAGTACTTGAACCATCTTGCCCTTCTGCTATATACAATGTCGAAATGTGTCATCAGATTATTTAACCGATGCTTATCCCAATTAATGGGAAATCAACTGAAAAACTGCAAACCGCAAAACAAGCAAAACAAAAGTCAAACAACAAATGCTTGCAATTAGCGCACAACACACAAATTTTTAAGTGTCACCGCACTCCACTACACTTCCTTCTTTGTCGGAGGGGGTGGAGGATGGGTTTTGGTTAACAATTATGATGGTCAGAATCAAAGTTAGAGAGAAACATCAGCCCTTAAACAAAAATATGTTGCCTCTGGCATTTCGCGCATATGGACTGAAATTGATGATGTGAGCAAGTGCCACGTAATCAATTTAGCAGCGACTCATTTCAAATGCGAATTTAAGATGCCATTGTTGCAACACTCGTACACTGCCGCACCCCATGCCAAACAAGGGGGGGGTGATTTCATCCAATTGGTTTCTATTCTTCCGATGATGATGGTGTTGCAACTGTTTTTTTTTTTTTTTCACAGTATGCTCAAAAATATCATAACAAGTACAATTGAAATGCCATCGGAATTGTAGCCACAGATCGAGCGATTTACTGGATGAAACAACTGAGAATCAGAAAAATTTATGAGTGATTGTTTGAAGAATGCTTTAATCGAGTTGTTTCCGGATGACTTTAAATAAGATTGTACTTATTTTTAAAGAAAAAACTTGAAATTAAGAGTAAAGTTGTATTCATGTTTTGCGATTGTTAAATAAATCAAACATAAGGTTTTGAAAATGATAAAACAAACAGTTAAAAAGTAAAGGAATTAAGATATTTAGATCCTTACTATACGCTTCAGTGTTTACATCAAAGTTTTTTAAAGATTATCTTGAGATATTTATTAACTACTTTACTCAAAGGAACACAAAAATTTTGGCTGAGTGCAGGATAGTATAGAAACAGTAGATACATAGATGATATGCCTTTTGATGTTGTTTCCTTTTATTTTTAACCTTAACTTTAAATTCCAAACAGTTTGTAACTGAAAAGATCTGAATAACATGTACTAAAAGTCTCAAAGTCGTGTGCTGCTCGTTTGTTATTTACGCGACCTTCGGGTCGCCTTTTATGTTCCTAATGTCGCATAAACAGTGCTTAATAATGCACTAACCTTCGCGTATCTTCACTAACCAAATAAACCAGCAACAACAACAGCACATCACATGCAAACCCAAACGTTTGGCAAGTTGGGTTGGGAACTTGGGAATGGGAACGAAATGATGCTGGAAAGTGGAGAGAAGTGAAATGGGAAATGACTGGGCTACGTCGACAATGATTAATATTTAATTCGTGTGCGTTTATTTAACTTTTTTTCGGGAAAAATTTAATGGTTGACAGAAGAGTCAACAAGAAGAGACCTTTTAGACTTTTGATACTTTGGGGCCGTTGTACAGGTTTCAGGTTTACCTTTCGTATTCTTCACCTTTGTTTTGCTACAAAATTTGACTTGATACACAAATTTTGGCGGATGCCTTTGGGAACAGTCAGAATGTTTACCAGCTGCAAACACACATGAATTTTACTCCATTTTAGGCTATTGAAATATTCCGTTTGACCTGAAAAACCAAACAAAAACGCAAACACACACAGTTAACAATCTTATTTGCCGCCCGAAATACATTTTGAAGGTAGTTCTTGTTGGAAAAGGAGATTTTTTTTAATCTTTCTAGCTCGTTCCGTCTGTCTTAATCACTGCTTTCATTATTTTTGCCGACTTGCTGATTTCCAACAATCGCCAACGATTACAACAAAGACAATAAGGTGGTGGTAGGCGGTGGGGACGAAGCAGTTAGGGTGGTCTGCTGCAAATATATTAGCAAGAGGAAGAATGCGAATAGAGAGCGAGAGATGCTCTCTCAAACTCCCCCAGAGTGCAATTAGGCAGCCAACTATAAAATTTCAGTGTTTGTCTTTCGCAGATACTTTCGCACAGATAAATGTATGTATGCTTAAAGGCAAACACACACACACACATCCGGATGTATTGCAACCTTCTCACTCCGACATTCTCCTACTCCTGCCTCGCTCAATGCCGCATTGGGCAATTGCCCCGTACGCATAATTGGCCTTCTGTGGCGCCTCCCCCCACAGCAAACTTCACAATACCGACACTTTAATGAGCTGTCGACGTTTGTTCTTTTTTGTTGTTGTTTTTTTTTTTTTTGGTGTTATCATCTTGATATGAGAGAGAATACGTGTTTTTCTTTATAGACAAGACAATAGTTAAAGATGTGTCGGAATCCTTCCCTAACCATTAATGGGATGGAGAATTAAAGGTAACAAAATCTTGAATGTTCGCATTTTGAAAAGTAAAAGGTCATAATCAAGCATTATTTATTAATATACGAACGATTTTTTGTGTTTACAAAAAACTTGATTCTTAAGCACTGTGAAAATGAATTATTTAATTTAAACCAAATTTTTGTTTCACTTATAATTTTATGACATAAATTTTATCTTATTTACCAAGTCGAAGCGCTCTCAAAACAATAATGCAATAAGTTTTCAATATTAAATATCTTCAACTTTTTCCACCGCATGAATAAATTCCTGAATAACGGCTTCTGACATACGACGTAGGGTATCGTTGAGGTCATCCCAATTCTTTTGCTCGGGCAATCCAAAGATCTCCGCACTCCACCTAAGCATTGGTTGGGTTCCACTATTCCGGAAAGTTATCCACATACCATTAGTGAAAGTAAACGTTAGAAGTTGCCTATTCGAGCTAACTGGAAGTCGAGGTTTCCTATCCGGATAGGATGTATCTACACCTAAAGTAAGATCTCTGACGCTTAATATATCAAATTCACCTTCCAGGATGCACTTGGGATACGTTCCTGGCAGATTTGAATTGTAACTTCGCAACCTTTCACAGATACTGACAATCCTATCCGTATTCTCGAACATTATCGAGCTAGTAACGCTCGCATGATAGCCATACGTGTCATAGATCTCCCGCAACTTCTCGATGAGAGTCATACTTCGAGTGCATCTTAGATGACATGCCATTGTGGCCACTTGGCAGGCGGCATTGACACCATCTTTATCGGGCACATTCGTCGAGAACATATAGCCCGCAGCCTGCTCAAAGGCAAAGAGCACTGTGCGACCAGTTGCCTCCAGCTCCAAAGCCTTGTTACCCATCCACTTGAAACCCACAAGGGTCTCTATAAATGTAAATCCCTCGGCTCGAGCCATTGCCGCCAGAATCTTCGAACTATTTATGGTGGATATCATAACACAATTTGCAACGCTTGGTTTGGGAGTTCGAGTCTTATAGCTTTCCAATGCCCACCAGGCTAGAAGAGCACCCAACTCGTTGCCATTGAACTTCTTCCATCTGCCACGTGGATCGAGTTCAGCAACTGCCAAACGATCTGCATCCGGATCGTTCATCAGTATAATGGTACAGTGCTCTTCCTCAGCTTTTTTGATGGCCAAATTGAAGCAATCTGGCGCCTCTTTAAAATAGAAAAGTTACAACAAATGACTAATAAAACGCTCTTAATGCTTACCCAAGGGACTTGGAAATGCAACCGTTGAAAAATCAGGATCTGGATCCTTTTGCGATTGTACAGGAAGGACAGGTTTCAATCTCGCTTGATAGAATGCCTCACGAATATAATGGAAACCCACACCATGCAGCGGAGTGTAGATGAAACGCAGTTGACAACACTCATTTGTCTCTAGATACGAGTAGTGTATTAGAGATTTCATGTGTTCATAATAAGAATGATGGATTTCCCGATAGGGATCCTGATGAAGCGGATGATCATCGAGTATGGAGAGCTCCCAGGATGATGGAAGCGGTTCCATATGACTGAAACATTGCAGCCTCAAGTTTGATATCACGAGGCGTCAAAAGAGGCGATCCATT
The DNA here is from genome assembly GCA_018904305.1 of Scaptomyza montana. Classification (NCBI taxonomy): domain Eukaryota; kingdom Metazoa; phylum Arthropoda; class Insecta; order Diptera; family Drosophilidae; genus Scaptomyza; species Scaptomyza montana. The sequence goes on along the minus strand of JAEIGR010000008.1, from coordinate 2,198,438 downwards.
CGACCAAAAAATTTTAAAACCATTATCCTCCTTACAATTGTGCGAACCAGTGACCTGAACTCCCGCTAAACATTTCAGCTGCACCACCGAATACGATACAAATGAGGTGGGTACAATGCGATTAAATAGATAAACTCGAAAGTTGGCATTCAAGAGAACCGTTGCAATCAATTGGGCAAAACGTTTACCATTATACCGAGCATCGAAGCCGATGACAACACCCTGGGATTCCCGCTTCTGTACACTGGGATACTCCTCGGTTAGATAGTGAGAAAGACCCTGAGCCATTTGAATGGCTACCAAATCATTGATCGAATCGAAACCTGCTCGCATGACAGATCTCAGTCCACCAATGCCAAAGTAAATCTTTCGACATAGACGCATACGCAGCGCTTCCCAATCTTTTTTATTTATGGCATCCAGAACCTGTTGCAACGTTGCCTTATTTCTATCCCACATGATCCATTTGGAGATTTGTTCATCTAGCTCCTTGTCGCCGGAGAGCTCCAGCGAGGCCAGCAAATCTTCGGGCAAAACAGGCGGCTGATTCGATAGCATTGTCTAAAAACACAATTTTTACTAGGTATTTGTTTTCGTCTGACAAATGAATAATCAAATGCTTTTGAGTTTTTTCTCAGCTTTTGCTTCGCTTTAACATTTTTAACGCCCATTCGATTTACATTCAAGCTGAACGAGATGTTTCACGTTTGCGTTGACCAATTGAAAATTTATGTGAAGCTCATTTGGATTTACGACCACCAAATACGACCCTTGGGGGCAAGCTACTATGACTAAACACGGACAACCACAAATTGAACCATTGGCAATTTGATTTTCGGAGTACTTGATGAATTTATTGGCAACGCCAATGACAATTGGCCATAAACATACTGCAGAAGCAGAGTACAAGTGCAATAAATTTCTATAATTTTTTTTTCTATACTTTTGTTTTTGACTTAAACATGCATAAAGAGAGAAAGAGAGAGAAACATTAGCATGATTTCAATTTGTCATCAATTATGCAAAGCGAGCTGTGGAATGGAGTAACCCCTTTTTGCTACAAAATATTCAGGGGTGTGAGTAATTTGTAACGGTAATTGGGTTACACTCGGCATGCATGCAACATTTATCAGGCAAGTTGGCATGGGGCATGAGTTCGCAGACTCCAGGCTTTTGTGTCTGTGACTGTGACTGTTACTGTTGCAACATACAAAATGCCCCTCTTCTCACTTCACTCGTTGCATTCTAAACATACAACATTGGCTTTCGACTCTCGCAGCCACAAACTCATCGGGAATGCATTCGCATCTACACAATCGCAGTCACAGTTAGTTGGGAGCACAAACACAAAATGCATTCTCGCGTCAAATTGTCAAAGTGTTAATTAAAAATGGACACTTGCATAGGCATTCAGATAGGCACACACGCACAGCCACCCACCCACACACACACAGTCACACACTCACTTGTGTATGCTTACATATGTAAGCAGTAGTTGCCTGCCCGTTGAAGCAAAAAGCCAAATTGCCATCATGTTGTGCATTTTTCTCACTCCTTAGCTGACTTGTCTTGTCCCAACCCCAGCCAATCTTAAAGCTCACATATCAAAACTGAATATGGTTTAGTCCTTATAAGGTAGCTTACTTTGAAGAGTGTATATATAACATGGACATACAGCAATTGGATAGAGATTTAAATAAGATCAAGTTTACTTTAAGACTAAGTTGTTGTTTGACTTTCTTAAAGTTTGTAAATAGTATTTCAAACATTGTTCTACTTTTCCGGGTTTTTCTTTAAAGTAAATCTCAAAAGTAAAAACAAACTTAACCTATAAAGCAATAAAAATTCAACTGCTTAGTCTATGCTTTGCCTAATATTTAAGGCAGTTAACTTTAAGTGCTTTATGGCTTTATCTATTGCATTTTTTTTCTTTTTTTTTTGCCTTTGCGTAATTTTCCAATTTGCATAGAAAATAGCTAAGCGATTTGGTTTTTTTTTTTTTTTTGTTTGTTTCTTGCTTAGCCATAAAATCTTTTCTTGCGGCAACAAATATTGGGTGTTTACAGCCTATGTTCGTTCCCCTGCCCCTCACTTTATTACCAATATACGCAGACCCCACATAATGTGTTTGCATAATTTTAATCGTTGTTATGTGGAAATGGGAAACTGTAGAAGAGGAGTGTGAGGTTTATTTGGTGTTTGTTCTTCGCATCGTCTCTCAACTGCAAAATTGTGTGTTGTGTGCATTTTTTTGTGCTTTTATGACACCCCCGAGTGCCCTCTGCGAAACTCAACTAACACATCTTCGTCTATTTATATACATATAAGTGTATATGTTTGTATTTATCTCTGGTTACATTTTCAAGTCATATAACTAATGCTATCAGAGCCAATTAATATGCTAATATATAATCGAGCTAAGGCACGAAAAAATAAATCTCTACTTAAATTATTCCTAAGAAATATAACTGTCGAATTTTCGATTGTCATTTGAATATCCTTCAAAATCAATATTTTGTTAAAAGCACCTGCCTGTTGTGTTGAGTTAAATCAAAATCAAATCATTCATTTTATCAAACAGTGGAAATGAGTTTTATTTTGTTCCCAAATTGACATTGACATTTTTGGCATTTTTTTTTTTACGGAAAAGTGGTTTTTAATGTCTAGACCGTTGACATTTCAAGAGCCGAATGACAAATGCGTAAAACATGCAAATGCCTCAAAGCTTCAAAAGTTCAGCTCAATCTAATTCGATAGGGTATTAGTCGGTAAAAACTTTTACCTTATGCCATTCTCAGCTGTCAGCATTTTTCAGTGACAATTTTCTTCGTATTTTGTTGGGGGATAGTTTTGTATGAGAAATCATCTCAGACCACAAAATAAATTTATGTGGCTTTTTCATATTTTCAATTGAGGTGCAGGAAAAATGCCAAAAAAAAAAAAAAAGCAAATGTGAAAATGAAATTTACATCATTTGTTTATTTGTATCGCTCATGTCCTGTGGTCTTGCTAAAAACGCAAAAAAAAAACTGGATGGAGGAACACATGTCCTTGGGGGAAACCTGCAAAGCAATTCATATTTTTACATTTCTTTTTTTTTTCAAGCCACGAAGTGAAGCAAAGAGGAGGAAAACAGAAAACACATCGCAAATTTGATTACCGCCCGAAAACACCAACAACAACGAAAGTTTGTTTGTCCTGCCATCTTTGGGCGTCTTCCTTTTTGACTGGCGTGCATATACTTTTAAATTAACGCATTATGTTTATGTATTAGATGCAAATATACCAAATATACAAATGGCCAGTCGCATTGCCAGAAGGACCTTCACACATCGCTGACCAAAGGGTCACAAATCCAATTTGAGACTATTTTCATAAAGGTTGTGGTTCTTTTTTTTTAAAGATACCCTATAGATTTCGGCAATGAAGAAGATAACTTGCCCAAAGTATGAAAATAAAAATATTTATAAAATATATTTAACATCAAAATAAACAACGAAATTCATTTAAAACGAATTGAAATCTAGTTAAAACTATAATTTTTACCTATTGAAATATATTTTAGAATACAAAAATTCAAACTTAAGCAGGCTACCTTCAAAATAATTTTATGCCAAGAAAAACATAAATAAATATTGAAAAAAAATTAAACTTTATATGCAAATGGAATTATAAAAATATTTATCTAAAAAATAATCAAAAATTTAAATTGATTAATCAAAAGGAATTTAAAAAAATTATATTACTAATAATTAAAAAAATTTTTTATTATTCTATCAATCAATTTTATGGTAAGTCTATCAAAAATTTTGTTAACGTTAGTTTTTAAAAATAAAATAATATAATGAATTTTTGTGGCAGCATTTGCTAGGTGCATTTGTAGGGTATTTGCTTAGTTCACCCTTTTATGTGTTCTGCTGTTGTTTTGCATTTTTATGCAAACACACACACACATACACATACACGCACACATACACATGTTTGCAAAAATCTTACATTGGCCGAAAATCTAAAGAACCAACATTTTTATTGCACGTCAAATTGCCTCTTCGTCTGCGGCTCAGTCGCCTGTGCAGCTACCTTCCCGTACCCCGGTTTAGTTCCTTAACCCACACGGCGGATCGACAAAATGGAAAAAGCACTTTTGATTTCATTCCGCAACTTGGCTTAAACCCAAAAACACTCTTGGAATGAATGCTTGTTCCTTACTCTTTTCCCTAACCATTTTTGTGTTTAATTGGAAACGGCTGAGCTTTGATTGCTATTGCAAGGATACAGGATACTAAGGCCAGAGTATAGTATCCATATACAAAGATTATTGCAGCTCATAAGCGGTGTGGCAATCACCATTAGAATTGGGCGGCTCTAAACCAAACGGACAGACTTCTAATTGCTCGGAGTAGAAGTCGGGCATTGGGAGTTAAAGTCAAGTTGAAAATTACTGATGCTAAATAAAACTTTGAATGGTTTCGCATTACGATGCCTTGCATAAAAGCAGCGAGGGTCGCGTTTTCGATTGTGGAAAGTAAAGAAAGATATTAAACATTAGTTAGTGCAAATAACATCAAAAGTTAAAGTTACTAAAAATACTTTAATAATATGCATAGTGTAAAGACTAATATAAATTTCAAGAGGAAAACAGCAAACTATAAATTTGTTTTTCAGCTTCTTACAGAAATTTGATGACCTTTATTTTGTAAAATATTATTTTCTATTCCATTTTAGATGTACAAAATAAAATCAAAGTATTTTCTCTGGTTCTACAATACCTCAAAGACAACCCTCGTGTAAGAACCTATCTAATCAGCTGAAATTTTGCCAATGCTATTTTCATGTTCGAATCGGGTGGAAGGGGTTGCTGGTTGCTGGTTGCGTGACTTGACATGCAAAAGGACATTGACACCACCCACAAACCACCCAAAATGAGCAAGACACACATTTACATTAACAAACCCACATCCAACATTGAATACGCATCTGTTTTTGTGTGTCACCATCATCAAAGGGTTAGAAAATTTCCAACTTTGATGGAATTCTTTGCATTTTTGCCCGCAAAACTGCCCGTATTTCTGCGCATTAATAAAATCAAATAAATAAATCAAGCAAAAATAGAATGAAACAAATCAGAAACGTGTCAGCAAAGCTACAAATCGAGTTTTCTGGTTGCCAATTGAATGTAAATGTGAGCCTGTCGCCGTTTGCACGAATTTGCACTTTGGGCAAAAAACCCTTCTGCTAATATTGGCCAGAAGTTGGGAGGGCTTGAGGCGGGAAGCTACCAACTGTAGTAAAGGGTTAAGTGTATAATGCCACAGGAGACTAACTTACACACTTACACAGCAGCAGCAGTACTGCTTCAGTACAGTCATGTGTGATTGCATCAGGTTGTAAATGACTTTCCAGCCTGGCTGTCAGCTTGTTTTGCATACAGAGTAACTGAGGGAATATCAAACATAGTCACATCAGCTTACTGGTTCAATAGATGTTAAGACACATGCTTGTGGACTTGTTAGAAAATCGAATGGCAACACTTTACTAAAATGCATGAGTAGCAATTGATATCGGATCGGTAGATTGTGGTATTTACTTTTATTTTTTATCATCTAACTAATCTTTGATCTATACTTATGCACATTTTTACGGAAACTGCATAACAATCACATAGTAATTAGTGACGTTAAATCTTCATGCCTACTTAAAACTATTCCATTGACTAACTGACAGACTGCTGGGCGAACACATAGATTGGATATTTTTAATATGCAACTGCAAATGGATAAATCTTGAGGTCAAAGTTTACTGTGCATATCATTCGAGAGCAAAGCTTCTTATTCCAAAACAACCTTCGACATGCATCACAACTTTTAACTGATAATTTGACGCATTAATTTAAATTTCTCATTTACCAAAAACAACTTTAATAGAAGCATAAGAAGCTTTTTACTCCAACTTCTTTCTGGTTGATGCTCTGTTCATCTTGTGACTCCTTTGAGTGCACACACAAATGCCGACACAGACGAGAGAAATAGAGATGGAGAGAGAGAGGAAAGGAGTAGAAGGAAGTGGAAGATGCAATGTTGACTTTGGCAACGATGTGGCAAAAATATAAAAATTATTGATTATCAGCGATGGCATCTCAACGATTTGCTGCTACAAGCCACGTTTCACTTTTTTGCTCTCGACTCGCGACTCTCGACTCGGTTGTTTGCTGTTCCCGTTCCCCCAGTTCCCTGCACGTTGTGCAGATTGTGCAGGTTGTCTGGTTGCAGATCCCATCATTAAAACCATTGTGCGATATCGACACCTTGGTCAGCACGTTGTTATTGTTTTTTATATTTATTTATGTTTTGTTGGTATGTGTGTGTTGGTTGCTCTTGGAAGAGCACATAAAAAGCGAGATCGTTTCGCTTGTCGCAAGTGTTGTCAACAGGTTTTGTTGCGGAATGCACAATACGCGAGAAAGAGTCTTCTTCTCAGTGTCCAAAGATCGATCGTTCATCATCATCGTGGATGACAAGTGATCAAAGATGCGAGTAGTAATATTTTACAGCAGTAGGCAGGCAGCCAGGCAGGCAGGCAGCAAAACAGTTGTTCTGTTTTTTTTTTCTGATCGAAATTGGAATGCCCACAAAACGCGTTGACACATTTTATTTGTTGCTTTTGCAGCAGCTTCTCTGTAAGCTTTCTCCTTAATTGTCCTTATCACTTTGTCATTAGCTCTGTCAATCTTATAAATATTTATTAGGCAAACAGAGAACAGACAGTGGAAAACAGGCAAGAACAACAACTTTGGTTAACACACAGATTTGAGATATTCGAACATTGATTAAATGTTTTCAATGTTAGCCGAATATGGTCCGTTCCTTGGCCAGTTCATAAATTATATTAAAGGGCTGAAACTCAATTAAAAGTGTCGACCAAGACTAACTGTTAATTACTACGGCCTAAAAGTGCACACAATTAATGCCAATAAATAACAAATGGCATTAAACATCGAGTTTCTTACTAGTAATAGTAGCTGCTAACTAAATGGTTGTGCATGTGGTCAAAAGTAACTCTACACTTAGAGAAAGATATGTTACAAAATGGCTTTCTTTGAAAAGTTTTTGCTTAAATGCTAAGTAAAGAATGTTAATGAGTTGAATAAAATCACAAAAATTCTATAGTATAATTCTTTATTTGTGTGACAGCTTGTTAAACTTTTAAAAAGCTTAAAAAATGTTTCTGATTCAGAAATAATCACAATTTTAGTTCAAGTTCGTATTTAAAATTTTTTCTATGTGCACTCAGACACACACATTCACACACGCTACAAATATGCGACAGCTTAGTTTGCTGCACGTGCTGAGCATTTTCGAATGGCATTCCATCAAAACCAAAGACGAAGCCAAATTCAAGCTACTGACTGACTTGTGGCTGCTTCGAGGCTGCCTCCCCTCGATGCATTCATTCGCAAAGACCATGCCCCCTGGATGACTGTGGCACCCAGCAATCAGCCTTAAAACGAGTGGCAAGTATGACCATTTATGGCACATAAATCCTATTAAAAATTATTAGCCGCCCCGCCGTCAAAGAGCAAATTACGGATTAATGTGCAATTGGCTTACGCCCAATGCATTACAATCATTATCATTATTACTATCAACATCATCATCATCATCAGCGATACATAAAGTCTGGTACATTTTTTGAAGAGCTTTGTGCGTGTTCAGCAAACAAATTGATAAAAATGACACAAGTATTAAAACCCACATTGGAATTTTTGTCTTTAATTTAATTCTTTTTTAAAGCGATTTTGGCTTAAAATAAATAATTGACAGCAGTTTTAGTATGGCAATAACTAATATTATTTGGCAGAATTGGAACAGTTTTTATTTTGCATATTCATTTTGTATAGAAATAGCAAAGTTGCTTACTTATAGGAAACTTTAATAGAATAGAATCTTCAGCTAATATTTTCTATTGATTGACAATGAAAATCTTAACATAAGCCAAGATTGACAAAAACATCAACTTAATATGCATAACCTGTTTTAAATCTTTTTATTTAAGTATTAAGCTAACTTTCACTTTTGGTAATTACCTTTTCTTCCCCTAACTTTTTATCCTATTCACCCTTGACGTTCCGCAACTTTCTTGGCTTACAAACGCAGCGTTTAATATTGCAAAAGGCGTCGCAATAAATTGGCTTTCCAAAAATAACACCTGCCCAGAAATTATTAAGTAATTAACTGAGAGCATCCAGTTAAACCTAATCCTTTTTCTCCTTCGCCTGTAGTTGTTGTTGTTGTTGACTCATTAAAATTAATGCCAAGACTGACGACCAACAACGTCTCTCTGTGTGCATATTAATGACCACAAATGTCCGCGGGGATAATAAGCCGCTAATAAGAAATTAAAAGATACTTGTCCAATGACGCCGAGATACAATACAAAAGTTGAATTTGAAAGTACAATGGGCGGCTCGATTTGACAACTGACAACCGACAACTGTTTGTTTTCATTTACATAGATTTTTCAAATGCCCTGCGGCCCACGAAAATTAACTAATTGCCAAATGATGGAAACGAACGAAGGCAACGAAAGGCTTGAAAACGAACGGACAACATTCGACTTGAGCGCATGAATATTTAAATAGTCAGCAACAGTGAAATTACCGTCTTGGGAGTCTTCGTTATGTACAATCAAGCAGCTGAGATCGTTGACACCTCTCTCAAACACTAGCTGCAGCTGACTTTAATGTTTTGTTTAAGTTTTTGGTTGATTTGGGGCGCCCAAAGGTATGCAATACTTTATGCAAATTAAATGCACTCCGACTGCAATTTGTATACTGCAAGTAATGCGACTACTACAGCTACGGCTGAATAATGTTGGAATTAAGCGCAGCCCACGGCAATAATTAAATAAAATGTGAATTGTCGTTGTGCTCATTAAATAAGTGAACATTAAAGGGTATATCATTATATCTTTTTGACAAGCCAAAAATATGATAATGTCATAAGATCTTTTTCTAATAGCGTGCACTTTACTTTCATGTTTTCTTTTAAAGATTAGCAATGTTGAATGTTCAACAAAATATTTTTTTAATAATTTGTAGTATAGTTTTTGTATTTCTATTATTTTTAAATAAAGCTTTGATACATAATCTTAAGCCCTGTAGGCTTAAGTAACATTTTTCTTAAAAATGTATTTATTTAATTCGAATCTCTATAAAATAGGGCATCTCTAAGTACTGCAATCTCTTCAAACCTCTCACCTTTATTCAATAAATATGTTCATCTATATATAAAGTATTTTAAAAGGGCATTTCCCGTGTGGGAATTATGGATGCACTGTGCACTGTGTGGAGTTGAAGGGGAACAGTTGGGAGAAGATGCGCGACAGTGCGTGGCACATTTGTTTATTGTTTTCGCAATTACAATTAAAATTTTTGTCGCCCACGGCGGCCACGGGTATTTGGTGCAAAAATTATCGCCAAGCCCATTTGTGGTAATTATTTAATGTGTGCTCCCAGGTGAGGCAGCGAAACGAAAAAAATAACGCGTAAAGGTTGACCACTAGCAGCAACAAAAACAACAACAATTGCAACACGAATGGAATTAACTTAAATGTAATGCGTGCAATTGATGCACTTAGAGAAAAATATATATGACTGAGAGTGAAAATGAGAAAAAAACAAGAAAAATTTATATTAATCATGAAAATTGTTGCAATTTAAGTAAGTAGTGTGACCGTTGATAGCAGTCTGTCAATTAATAAGAGTTTTTTTACTTAAATTTTTTAATTTAATATTTAAATTTAACATTTTATAAAAATACACTGTTTTAAATTGTTATTTCGTGCTTTTAAATAGACACACAAATTTTACTCTCAGTGTACTATGACTTCAATTGCAAAATGCACACAGAATCAGACCGACCATTGCCACCTTACCAACATACTTACTTCATGCCACACTGTGTCAGTTGTGGCAAAGTCCTTGGCTTTGTAGGTTTTCCCCAACTCTTTTTTGCCTGGTCAATTAAATTTTTGCCTGGACACGCACCTGCCTTTGCCAATGCAACCCACTCACACTCACCCACTTCTCAACCCCTTTCGCCGGATACGGACATATGCGTTTTGCCCTGGCGGACCATGTCTGTGTCCCATTGCTGAGCATTGTATCGTCCTCTCGTCCGGCACCCTCTGTCATAATTAATGCCAGTTAAGTCCCGTGTTCCGTCGCCCCAGGCGCGGTCACATTTCCAAACATCCTTCCCATTGCCATTTCCTTACTGTAATTCTGTGCCCGTTTTAATTCAATTTCATGCCTTCTCACAGTTGTAGTGTAAGTACAATTTACGCAATTCTTTCTCTTGCTCTTTTTCTTTTTAAAGTGTTTAATATGCGGCAGTTTTTAGTCTCCACCCATCCACCTTTCAAACAAAATGCACATAAAGTGTCATCCATTGTTGGCGACCGTTTACAATTAGGCGCAACTTTTTTGATAAAAATATTTTTGCGTGTTTAACGTTTCTTAATTTTAAGGGGAAATATTTATAATTTCCCGAGAGGGCGATTTCTAAGCATTTTTTTTTTCATTCCTTTTTTTTGTTGAATTTGCATTTGGAGTGCTTGGAAAAACAGCTTGACAACAATCGGGTCATAAAAATGAAACTGGAACATTGATGGTTGACCTAAATTTTGAAAAGCTAAACAAATTTAAACAAAGTGACATCAACTTATCAGGCGTTGATTTAAAGAAACATCTTTTTAAGAAACTGAAACGTTTAAAGATTGTTACTAAGATTAAAACTTTTAAGAAACTATCATCATTCATTCTAAAGTGCAATCTAATTACAGGTTTAAGCACATTTTAGTATGAATTAATCTATTAAGCAACACCTATGATTATATACGCCTACACTAAATACACGATTTTTACATTAGAACGTCCGCATTGTGTGACTTAATTTCATCGCACTTCAGCCCCCTCGTTAACTAACTTCACTTTGAGGCACTATTAACAAACAAACAACTGGTAAATGGCAACCGAGCGTGTCCTGTTGTGAAAATAGTTTTGCATAAATAGGCTGGTCCCGTGAACAGAGCACAACGTGAGAAAAACTTAATTAATTTATGTCCGTCACATTCTTTATGCCCACTTGGGGACTCAAACGTATGGCAATGAGGAGGGCGTGCTGTGTGTGTTTTAGTTTGTTTTTTTCCTAAAGAGAGTTAATGGATGCCTATGATTAAAACTACGCATGTTTGTCCATTTAAGCTCGTAATTTGTGTCGTAAATCACACTCCACAATGAAACGAGAGTCAGTTGTTTTCGCACCTTTTCAGTGACCTCCTCTTATGCCTAATGAGCCTAATTGGGGTTGGAAATGGCAGTTAAGCACGTAATTGACAAGTGAGAAACCCTTTTTCCATATCCATGTAGATATGTAAGTGTGTTATATATCATTGGACGCCAGGCGATGGTGTCATCTTTATCATCTTGGCCTCTCTCTCTCTCTCTCTCTCTTGGCTCAGCCATCATTAGCACCATTTGTTCGGTGAGGAGTTGGAGTTGTGTCCAACTGTAAAACCGGTTCATTTGCATATCAAAAGGCATAATCAACACCTTGCATAACAGTCAAAACCAACTCACACACAAGCTAAAGTCCATAAAAACCCTGTTTTGTGGACCAAGGGACAGACGGACAGATAACCGCAATGCAGCATTGACGTGCTCCATTTGCCGGACAAACTTCAACAAGAACTGCTCTCTCTCTCACACCACTCTTTCTCTCTTTTTCTTTCTCTGATTTGCATGCGTATTCATATACATATGTGCCACGTTCCCCATGCTCCCTGACTCTCAGACTCAAACTGGTTTTTCAGGAGTTCCTCATTTGCTACACGTCCCCTCCATATTTGGTTGGACACGTTTGCTACACTTATTGCTAGAGCTGGAGCCGGAGGAAGGGTTCAGAAGGCCCGATGTAAGGTGTGAAAATTATGAGCCTTGCATTAGCGCTAATTGGTTCAACGTGCTCTGAATGCAAATGGCTGACAGGTAAAAGCAAACAGGAAAATAGCTTACAGAATGTGCAATGGTAGTGTACAATGCAGAACTATTTTAGGAAAAACAAGTAAGAACAAGTTTTTTTTGACAGAAAAAAGTATTAAAGATGGTAAGGAATCTGATTAATTGAAGAATTTCCTATAAGTACACAATACTTACATATAATAAAGTGATTTTTTCTACGATTAGTATGGTATCTTCGATGTCTATAAGTAATTTTGTGTTGCTATTAATATGTTTGCCAATATTAAATTAAATCGCAACGTCTTATCGTTTGGCCTATGCATTGATGACAGTCAGTCAGTCAATCAATTAGGAAAAAGAGTTTTAAAGATATCGATAAATATGTGATAATGCTATATTGATATAAAATAAAGCTAAACATTTACTTGCTACAAAGTTAAGATATGGCAATCCTGATTTGTCAACTTTCACAAATTAATCTCTGTATTTATAATCAACACAAGGTCCTAAATGCTTTTGCATACGAATCATGTCTACCATTTATTAGATTTAACATAACATAATATAATACTGCATATATATTATATGAACTAGCATATGCTCATGCATATGACTCCCAATTAAACCCACATTTCTCCTATATATTCATCTCCTATGTGTGCAGTTCAGTGCTCTGCTCCAAACTTGAGTTTCACAAACGCAGATGAAACAATCTGGGAATGGAACGTAAGATATAAACGCCTTTTGGAGCCGGTCCGCATTGGCATCGGCATCAGGCATCGCCTCCCACCTCCACCCCCTTCTTACGACCAACTGGACGAGACCATACAATTTCTGCAGCTGCGCAGTTGGCGCCACTTTGGCTTGGCTTCCAAGCAAAGCGCCCCACACACACATTTCAGGGGCGGAGCCATTGTCGCATTGGTGGAGAACAGAACCTGCCTGGGATGCTTGGCATTAGGTGCAGAGCTCCAGAAGAGATTCAAAGCTTGAGAGACAGCCCCAGCAGCCAGCCAGCCAGAGGTGGGAATATTTTCCCATCCAACCCCACAACATCAACCCAAACCATTGTGGCAAGCGTCCGTTAAATAATTTAATGGCTAACAAAAGCATTTTTCGTAACGAATTTATTAAGCTCCCAAGCACAAATATTTATTCTTTTATTTTCCAGCTGCCTGAAGAAATTTATATTAAAATAATTGCAGACTTTTCAATGGTTAATTTTACTGAAAACTAAATAACCAAAAAGCACCAATTGCTAAATATACCAAAGTTCTTATTTATATAGTTTATTACGAATAATAAGTTGCGATACATTTTCTCATCATTTTTCAGTAAAAATATCGTTACTAGATTTCAATGTAGTTATACTATATAGGTAAGTTAGGTTAAGGGAAGTTTTCAAAAAGTATCCATTGTAAGGCATTTTTAAATAAATAACATTTGAACAACAACTTTTCCAGTTGAAAATCTAAATAATCTTGTGGAAATATTGGCATTGGAGAGTTTAAAACTGTTACACATTTTTTTGGGATATATTTTTAGCTTGAACTCTGAGTAAAAATCGAGATTCTTACTTTAAATTAAGTGTTTTTAAGATTTTCTAACCTTTAAAAATTGATTGTCTTTCCTTAAGAACACTTATTGAAAAGTTAAGTGCTGTCCACATGCTGATTTTTGGAATAAATGAATCTTAGGTAAATTACATTACCAACTATAAAGGCAATATTTATGCAGAGATATTAAAAAATAGCTCAGGTTTGACCAATTTATTTTTGAGAATATTTTTAACATGAACTTTAAGAGATAATAAAACAACTTCTAAATGCAGATTTGAAATAAATGACAAACTAACTAAAAACCAGATTTTCTTGACGTTTTAGGAGGTCCAATTATAATAACAAGATTTTTGACAAATTCATTTTTAGACTGATTTTAAATGCACCTGCAAGTACATCGCCTATCCTCAAAAATGTTATTAGGATTTAAAAAATATGAAAAAAACACCATGTGTATGAAAGAAAACGTTTGTTGACTTCATTATATGACTACTTTTTTCCATGACAGAAATTTCGAAATAAAGTTTTATTTCCAGACTTAAAACTGCTATTTCTCTGCTTTCGAAAAATGGGTTAGTCTGGTTAAGTTAAAGAAGTTATGAGAGTTTTAAGTGTATTATCTTTCTCTTTCCCCTTGTATCTTAAAGATGCATGCACAAACAATGATTTTTGAATCTAAAATGATAAGCAATAAAAGGAACGACTCTTCTTATGTCGTTCACAACAATAGTTTCACACTTGTTTTTTTTTTCTTATTCTTGAACTTTTGGCTCGGTCCAGACATAACGGTTATTTGCTACCTAAAGTGCTGTTTCATTCTTTTTTACGATTACATTCCGGGTGGTAAATGTGGTCCGCATATGTCTCTGATTGTCGTAATTGTCATGTAATAAAAGAAGAAAGAGAATCTTCTTACTTCTGACATGTGATGAGACAATAAGCCAACGCCACTTTAACACTTGAAGTGAACTTTTGCAACCCCAAATGTGAGAATGGGGTGCTTAACCCCTCACACTCAAATAACAACCAAAAAAATAAAACTGAGTCAGCTTTATCTCAGTTAACTGCAAGAGAAGTTGAATTGAGTTTGGGTTCTGTATTTGTGTAATTATACTATATGGAACTAGGTGTCATGTTTTTAACCCGCTCGTAAATTATACAGATCCTTATAGCTAATATGTAATTTATGGCTAGGCTGAAAAAAAAAATAGGAAACGAAAAAACAAACCTAAAACAAATGCGACGGATTTTGTTGTACATTAGCCGTAGGCAAGGACCAACAAAAAACAAAAAGTATCCAAAAAGACTTATATATTTGTGGTCAACATTAATTTAGTGTTGTGCACACACACGTGTGTGTGTTGACCGCTGGCCATAAAAAAAAGCGCAGAAAAACCCACATCAAAATACCCCTTTTTTTATGCAATCTAATTACTGTCGCTTGCGGGTTAGGCAAGAAGTCGAATTTTTGGGTTACACTTTAAACTTGCACTTTAAATAATCCATTAGCGATTACAGCAAAATAGAAAGAGAGAGAGAGCTTGGCGCTGAGAGAACAAAAGAAGGGCTTAAAAGCTAAAACCTGTTGAGTCGTTTGCTCAATTCCCTAAACACTTCCCAAACCCTTTTTGTCACATCCTCTCAAGACTTTCCACTTTCAATATTATGGGCTGCTTTGAATAACAATCGATTGAAGCGACATTGCCACTGTAGATGATGAAGATGCCACAAAAAAAATGCAAATGTAAGTGGCTCCTTCTATACACATATACATACAAATATATCCTTATTGTCTTGACATTTTACGACTGTCTGGTAAGAGCGGAATGCACTTGCTTTGGTTACTTAACTTGCGGTTTTTTGTTTGACACGAAAAAAAGTTTTTTTTAGTGATTTTTTTTTTTGTATCCGTATCTTTTCAACTGCAATAAATGGTTTTTGTCAGCGATGGCAAAGATAAAGTGAATTTTTATAAGAATAAGAGTTAAACTTATTCACAAAAAAATAGCTTTTGCCAAATTTAAGCAATTTTTTTGAGTTTCTAGCCACATTCCATGGACTTAAGCTGATAAAGCTTGATTGATGAAGTTATTTAATCACCAAGCGGCTGTCACCGTGATTAGTTTGGGTCAATTTGAGTTATTAATATATTTTGAATGCGTATTAATTAAACACACGAGCAAAACCAAAAAAATTTGCACGAAAATGTAATCTACACGCAAAAAAAATAAAAATTATGCAGAACACAAAATTTATTTGTGGTTTTATAAAGCATAAAAAATCATTAAAGAGAGAATAAGAAAAGTGCACTAGAGGTTGGATTTTAACAAAATAAATACCCTTCTAAAAAAGTGCATAGGAAAGATCAAGTCTTAGGTTAATCGGTTCAAAGAGAATACACAAATGTTCTTAACAAATTTTTAAAGTTCAGATGGATGTAAACTAAAGAGCAGATAATATATTCATTTGATATTTATATTGCTTATATTTTGGAGCTAAATTTCATTGATTTTTCAATCAAATACAAACAATAATTTTTCATTTTTCTACTAATCTGTTTTGGAAATATGGACACTTATTAAATTAATGGTATTATTATTATGCCAAATGATATGATATTTTTTCCATATTTAAATTGAGTCTCTCAAGCAAAAGTGCCAAAATTATATTTTGTGTGAAATATTAAAGCTCATTAAAACACCATTATTTAATCTGGACATGGACCTACACATTGTTTATGGTATATCTATATCGTTGCTGACAGCTTTATGACTATAATAAGACGAAAACTACTATTAATATCTAAATGGTTATTAAAGCAGCTTAAGATTATCTTTTAGCTATTAAAAACAAATATTAAAATAGCTTTGCTAACATTTTACCTCCATTTACAATAACAAACGAATATCAAGACAATTAAATTAACTTTAAGGTAATTTTTTTTCATTGGAATTGCTCGCTGCTCATCGGGAAGTGTTTATTGTTGCTATTTTATTTATAAATAAATATATATATATAAACATTTGTTTTGCACACGCTGTGCATGTTAAGTCGCAGTTTGACAATGCCAATAACCATAAATAATTCCATTACAATAATTAGTAATGTATACTTAATGGTGCTTGAAATCAAATAATTGACTAAGTATCTACACAAAAAAAAAAAAAACTAACAAAAGGTGCTGCGAGGCTAAAGATACAAAGTTGAAGATAGCAAGGGGCAGCTTTGAAAGAGCGGGGACGTGAAGTCAGCGGCTTAGAGTTTGCCGCAGATAAAATCTACATTTGGCAAAGGTCGACGACGCCGACTGCGACGAAACAAACAAATTATTCAATGAGGTAATCACAATTTATTCTTAAAACTAATCAAGCTTTATGTATTTGTGAGTATTGTTTTTGCTTTTGTTGTCGTTGTCTCAGTTGTATTTGTTGCTAGTTTTTCACTGTGACCCACTGTGCGCTAGATCGTTGGCTTTTGGATAAAAAATGTAAATGAACTAATCAAACTCAGTTTGATAAAGAAGCTCGAATACCCTTTAAACAAATACGAACAAAATACAATAAAAACGTGTTAAAAAAATTATAAAAATTTTAAATTTTGTTCCCTTCTGAACACAAAGAACTGTATGCTTTTTTAGTTTTTTTAATAAAAAATCATATAAATATTATCATTCTTATTAGGAATTTTAACATATGATATTATTTTGCATAACAACTTGAACGTTATAACGTACCATTTGGTTTGTACTTTGATAGCAGTCAGTCAGTACCAAAGGTAATACACATGAAAGTAACCATGTTGAAAATTTGAGCACCTTGGTTATATACTACATAGAACCAAATCGATAAATGAAAGGTGAAACAAGGAAATAAAGTACACTCACTACACAAATCAGATCTTAAACTTAATGGCAATTATTGCTTAGCGTCGCTAATTTACTAACCAACTTGTTATGCTTCTCGATCTGACTACGCAGGTTGAAGAGGTGAAAAAAAAAAAATTTCGTCTCTACATAAGTTCTAGCTCATAATTTGAGTAAAACAACAAAAATCAACATACATTATGAGAATATGTATATCAGTGGGAAGAGAAGAGGAAGAGAGATAGATCAAGGGGAAGAACGTTAGACAGACTGTTGAAAAGCTAACAGATTCGTTTGAAGCAACGATCTCAGCTCAGTCGTCAAACGGCAGCACCTAACAAAAGTCGCAAAACTCGCAGCCTGAACAGATCTCGAACTGAAAACAGAAGCAGCCAGAGCCGGAACCTAAGCCCAGTAGATACTATTTAGTGATTTTAACGATGTTTATGACTCGACAACATTTGGTAATTTTTATTAATTGATTGGACTGTGGATTGTTTTTGAATATTTGGTGAGTGTTGTAAGAGCGGATTTATTACATATTTATTTTATAGTTTTTGCTGCTTGTGACGTGGATAAGTCTAGTTACCATTTGCGGCGCTGAAACACCCGAAGATGTCATTAAGGAGGATGTCATTAAGATTGAGAACGAAACCCAAAAGGTCATACGGGTCAGTCCACTAGAGTTACCCCTAAAACAGGATCGAACTGGCAATCAGATGAACTCGGATGTCTTCCAAGTACAGACTCTACGTCCCGGCGCTCAACGACAGCGCAAGCGTCTCTATGTGGACTCAAAGCGAATGCGTCCTGTCAGGATAACAAGTAGTGGTGAAGCATCACCGAGCACAATGAAATACACGCCCGAACTAAAAGCATTTTCCAAGCAGAAGCTGAAAAAGAAGCAACAAAAGCAGCTCCAATTCCCCCTCGAGTCTAGCGACTCCAATCGTGTGGCATCCGTTCTGCCCGTCCAGATGACGCCCGGTCTATATCCCATCTACTATGTGGTGTCCAAGACGAATGGTCGCTTTGGCAAGTTCCCTATCAAATCTTTTCGTTCGCCAGCGGAGTTTGCCAAGTACTTGATCAAGAGCAAAGCGGAGCCCATTCCACCAACACAACGCTTTGAGGTCAAGGGTCAAGTCTTAGAGAATCATAAGTCGTTTTTAGTTAGTCGTAATCGGTAGCTTGGTTTAGCTTAACTGCTTGATTGCTTGCTTCATTTTTTTGTTGTGATTCTTGCACGCGTGCTTAGTAGTTAAAAACTTAAATTATTATCCACCCATTAATATATTTTGCTTAGTATCACAATATTCTATGTACTTATAATTGCTAAGAAACTTATAATGTAATTGTACTAAAAATAAAATATGATCTAGCATTACAAAAGTTTTAAAAATCTTTGAATAGCCAAAATTGTGTTTAGATTTCGTAAATAAAAGTTTTTTATTCCAGAAAACAATGAAAATTTAAACTAAAACTTTCTTAGAGGTAAAAATTTATGAATTTATTAAACATTCAAGAAACAGAGATTGTTTCAAAACTCAAAAATGTTCCATAAAATAAAAACAGCGATTTTTCTAACTAAAAAAATCTTCCACTGCTTTTGTTCTTTCTTGCAATGTTTTTTTTTCAAGTGTAATTAATAAGTCAAAGTACCCAACCCACAAAATGCTTGAAAAATAAACTGAAATCTGCTTCATATCTAAAACCACTTAATTGATGTTCACTGAGCTTTAAATAGAGTTTGGTGGCCTTCATTCAAAGTCTGACAACTCGAAAACTGGCAACTGTTGACAGACAAGCAAATAAAAACAAAACAAAAAACAGAAGAAAAATCCGTTTTTAAACCCCAAAGTCAAGCCAACTGAGGCTGAGTCATCATCATCATCGAATCTGTTAATTGTTGATGATTCTTCACTACGTTTCGTAATTACATAGAATACGATTGTTTTGTTGCTTGATTTGTTTTTGTCATATGCAAATTTGGCATCATATCGAATAATTTAATAATTCGAGACTCGAGTATGTAGCGATTCACGGGTATGTTTCACAATTTACATACTTATGAACAACAACAGATACAATTTGATTTATTGTCAGCCTCTTTTTTTTGCGTTTTATTCTTCACATTCTTCGGCTTTGCTATTCTGCAACGCAAATTAACTTCTTTCTTAAGTTTTATAAAAACTTCATTGGTTTTTTGCAGTGGTTGGTTTATTTGTTTTGTTACGGTTCTTGATACTTTCTCCAAAATTGCTTTTAAGCAACGCGTATAATTTTTTTTTTTTGCTAAAATTTGGTGTTAAGTTATTATCTATTTTGGATATTCTTAAGTTCTTAAGCTTAGAGAATAGAAAATGTTGTGCAAAGCTATATTTAAAGACAAAGACTAGAAACCACTCAACATTGATTGTAGAAAGCAATAAAAGAAGGGAAAAAAGTAGAATACACAAAGAAAAATGGCTTAGAACAGTTAGAGTATTGTGTTAATATTTAACGAATAAAATAAAGATTGCATATATAAGTATTATTATTATTAATTATGTTTTAAAAAAGTTTTTTTTTTATAAATCTGACATCAATGTGACTTGCAAAAGTAAACCGAGCATTTTTAGTCCCGAGTGCTTAATCCAGTGACAAACATTGTAAATGTTTCAAAAAGATTAAAGATATCTCATGTATCGAGAACTATTTATCAAAATAATCAAAGAGAGCAAATAATTTCATTTTAATTGGAAATCACACGTGCAATTTTATCGACACACTTTCAGCCCCATGCCACACCTCAATTATTAACTGCAACCAAAAATCACAAGCCCCAACCACCAACCTAAGCAATTGATGCTCTCGCAATAATTATGATTTTAGTGGTTGGGGCAAAACCACACGAAACAGTCAGAAAGGGGCAGAAAGAAAAGGGTGTCTGTCCTAAGCTTCTTTCCCTGTCCGACTGCCTTGTGGTTAATCATTTCTTGGGCCTTTTTTCTGTCTGCCTCGTACTCGTTCCAGAGCATTGCTCATTACTTTTGCTCATTTCGACATTTCATTTCATTTTATATGTATGTGCAGTATGTGTAATGAACTCTGGCAGCAGGAATTGCTTGTGTGCAAGTACACACAGATACACACATACACACACACCCACAACCCACACACATGGCTAAGGCATGACGAACAAAGTGTGATATCGAAATTTCCCAAAGGATTCGACGCCATATTTTAGTCACGAAAAAAGATTCCGCGTGCTTGCAAGAGAAGAAAGAAAGTTAAGCAGCAGCAACAGCAGCAGCAAAAACTTTTAGCACACCAAGAAGAGATGCGTGAAAGACGACAAGAAATATTCTCTCCATTTTTATACTTATAATCAAGCGTAAAAATGCGAAATTAATCAACTTCAGCCAGAGCGCGTCGTCTGCGTCTCAAGTTAACAACGCAGAAAAAATTGAATTAAAACTTTTGCCAACTCTGGCAATTGTCCTTTCCTGATTGTCGAAGGATCTGCGACTGCTGCTGTTGCACCCTTTTGCCTTTTCTTCAGTATTTTTTTTTTTTCGGAGTTCGGCTGGTTATTCAATTATGTATTTGCGCTTGTCCTGCTGTAAAAAATTACAATCTACACGACAAGTCAACAAAATTATGAACACTCCTGGGCAGTAAAAAGTAAATAAAATTCCCAAAAAAAAAAAAGGAGAAATAAAAAGGAAACTTTTCTGCGACGCATCGCGGCCACAAATTTATTTTTTCTTCTTGTACTTCAGCATTGCGGTAATTGCAACTCTCGCCGTCCTGTGGGAAATGTGAAACAATAAATGAAAATAAATGAATTTTTGTTAGTCCAATGGCCAGCACCTGGCCAAAGAACTCCACTTTAGCCGCCCACAAAAAAATACCAAGCTTGAGGCCAAAAATTCGGTAATAAAATTGCATTAATATAAAAACATAATACAGTCGAAATTTGATTTAATGGAACATTCTTCAGTTAACCATATTAGTTAATCTTCACACTTTTAATAGCCATCTTAAGTAAGTATGTAATTTATAAGACATTTCGAATTAAATGTCAAATAAACAAAGTGCAAATGTGGCATGCAACCCTTTTCACAAATATAACTTTTTATTTGCATTCCCCCTTAAATCGAAACCCTCTTGCAATATATAAAGAGCTATGTATACGGCAGTGAGACAATTTTCGAGCGAGTCGAAAGCCATTTTGATCAAAAATTAATGTCTAGTTTGAACACTTTCTTGTGACATTATGCGAGCGTCAGACGGGTTAAAAGGCGATTTCAAACTGCAAATGAAGTGGAGAAAGAGGTTGTTTGGTGTGGGGTTGCACAGTGGTGCAAGACTGCGAAATACGAAGCGAATAACATATTTTACATAAATGAAATATAAAACAAGTGTTTTAAGTAGAGAAGAAGACCCATTTTAACTCCAAGTCTTACTTCTATTATAAGTCATCATATTTAAATATATATATGTGTTCGTCAACGGACTGGCTCTTATGTCAAATGTAACATTTGACATCAGAATTGATTGACTTGTAGGTGCATGTCTAACCGTCAAACTTTGCATTGATAGCAACAGTTGATTCAAGTACATGTTTTGAATACACAAATTCTCGGATCAAGAATACAAAATACTTATTTTCATATAACATTTCTTTTTTTTCTCTTTGTGGTTTGTTTCGTCATATTGTGTCACCTGCCAACCACTGTAACTGTTACCTCCGAAGGAAGCAGCCATAGGCAGAGCGCGCATACCAAAAAGAAAAAACTTAAAGCCGTAAAAATGTAGCCCTCATGTCCTCGAGACGCCGTTACTGACAGCACTCATTCTCCCTCTCCCTCCCGCTCACGCGGTGGCCACAGAAAGTTGTGTGTGTGTGTGTGTGACGTTTTTGTCGCACAAGGTGGACTCCGGACAGGAGTCAGTTGGACGACGATGCTGCTTAAATATTAATGCCCCCCAGGAGCCAGGCAGCAGGCCATGAATAAATTTTTGGCTATGAATTTTCAATAGCAGCCGACGAACGTTCCCTACCCCACCACAGCAACAATTTCAAAACTTTTTGCCGTAATTTTGTCATGGCTTTAAGCCAGCTCCAAGAATTTGGCCAGCTTGTATTAGGTGTCAACCACAAAAGCCACAAAACCATAAAATGCTTTTCTGTGCCCATTCGATGCACTTTGAGGCAAATTAATTTTGTTTTTGGTCGATTTTCAAATGTGCGTGGGAATTTTACCAAAGGGAAGCTGACATTTTTACTCTACGTGCGTATGGCGCTAAAATTGCCAATTGACCGCAACACACAAACAACAAACCAATCAGGTAGATCGAGAGGGACACAGAGGGAGAAACGAACTTAATCAAAAACAAAAAAAAAAACATGTTATGGTCACCCAGTTTTTTTGTGTGTGTGGCACTGCCCGACAATCACATTGCCCACTGATTTTATTTGCTTATATAGCCGGAGAACTGTTTTATGCCTGGTGCTTTTATTTGATTTTTATGCCTGGCGCTATTTCCATTTCTGTAATTGAATTGTCATTGTCCAGGCAGAGAGTCCTTGCTTGCTGGTACTCCTGCCTGGTTGGTTTTGGTTGGTTGACTGCTTTGTCCACCCGTTCGCATGTCGAAGCATGTCAAAAATGGTTTTGCGCTTGATTGGCGTTGGCCAACACCCAAAGGTATACAAAGTGATGGACCGGACACCGATAAAAAGGGTTGCGGTTGTAGCACATTCGGCACATTCCGGAATGAAAGTTAGAAGTGGCCATTCATTGGCAAATTGGCGCTATTGATGATGCTTGGGGATGGTGAGAAAGAAGACTTATCCAACAGCAAAGAAATCATACAAAAGTGACAGTGGAAGTTGCAAAAGTTGAAAAGAACATCAATATCAAAGTTTTTCTGTGCTTAAATAAAAGAAATGTGTTTTTGTTCTAAAGTATTTCCAAAGTGCAATGCAGTATTGTTCTAGTTGCCATAACATCTTGAAATTAATTATTTTGTATAGTTGCAAGTTCTTATGGTTTCAAAATTTTCTTTTCAATCATCATATTAACAGCAGAGCTGCGTGGCTCGACCGTCTCAAGGCTCAGCTTCCCGAACTTAACTTAACGTGAACTCAACTTTAAGGTGAGCGTAAATTTGAAATTCAAGCGATAACGCAAAGCGTGATCTTTAAAATGTTTTCTGGCAGTATTATATAGATAATCCTTTCCTTGAACCAAACAAATTAGCTTACGTTCACCCATTTTAAAATCAGTTGTTTCAACTTGAACTTGAAATTCAGTTATTTGCAGGTTGTCAACTTGATTTCTAGTCAAATTTCATATTAAAATTTTATGCCATAAAATCGACTTGGGCATTCCTAAAATCTTTCGACTTCCATAACTTCGGCAAAACTGACCCGATTTTCAAAAGCGATATCTTAAAAGTAATGGTTTGACACCAGTAATAAAACTGCATTTAAATAACTACATTTAAATAAAATTCGATTTTTGGTCAACTTGCATGTTCAAATTTTATGCCAAAAAATCGACTTGGGCATTCGTAAAATCTTTCGACTTCCATAACTTCGGTTAAAAATATCTAAACATGGTTTACCCCAGAATAAAACTGCATTTAAATAACCTTTAAATAAAACAATTTTGTCAATCAGTTCAAATTTTAGCGAAAACGACTAGCATGTTTTTCGACTTCCATAACTTCAACAAAACTGACCCGATTTTCAAAAGCGAAATCTTAAAAGTTATGGTTTGACCGTTAAATAAAACTGCATTTAATAGCTTTAAATAAATTCTCAACTTGCATGTTCAAATTTTAGCCAAAAATGACTTGCATTTAAATCTTTCGACTTCCAAAGCAAAACTGACCGATTTTCAAAAGCAAAAAAGCTAAATAGGTAAAATATAACTACTTAAATAACTAAACATTTAAATAATTAATTGACCCGTAAAAACTTTATAAACCTTTGAATCCTGTTAAATTAAAGTTTTGAAAAACGCCAGATCTAAAGCGAAAGATTGGTTTTACCCTGAATAAATGTAATAACTACATTAAATCGTAATTTTGATGTTCTATAGATTACGAGCAGCAAGACTTCGTCTTTTACTACAACACTAACACGATGACAAAAACACCGATTTGAACTTACTTCTTACGTAAGATTTTTTGTATGTATTTGAAACAAGATTTTTACCCCCCGAGATTATAGATGTTTACACATCAAAACTCCTTAATTTAAAATGTGGTCAGTTTTAGGGAGATATTGCAGATGAAAGCTTAAAACCTTACACCTAACTTGTTTTTCTGGAATATAATTTTGTAATGAATTCTGTGTTGTAATCTTGTCTCTAGACTTAAGTGAATTAATATAAACTTTATTTTGTATTAATCTATATAAATACCTTGTTTCAAGCGATCTTGTTTTTAAAATTTCCTAATTTGAGACGAAATAATGATATTCGAAAGTTTCGAGCCGTTCTCAAGTGTTTTAAATTAAAAAATAATGAAAAATTTAGAACATGGATTCAATTAATTTTAACATCATTTCAACCTTAACAAAGTGCTATAGATTTTTATGGAATATTTATCTTGGAAAAAATCGTTTCTTAATATTATTTTTCGTTTCGACGATTTTATATCTTGCAAAAGTGTGCAACCTTACTTAATTCCTTTGACAGTTTTTGCATCGAATAATGAAATATAATAATAATATTTCCTTAATGATATATTATGTATTAAATATGCATTCAGTTTACATATTCAGACCTTACATTTTCACCTGTTCAAATGTTTGCTTCCCCCTATTAAGCTGACTTTTTGAAATGCCCGTTTTGTGGACAATTTAAGCAGTTTTCATATTTAAAATTCCCAAAATGGCCGTACGTGAGATCATTACCGTTACATTTAATGGATATTTGCTGCACACATTGAACACATAATTCATTCTGGAGTGTGCGCCATACAAGAGATACACTTTCATCACAAAGCAATTTACGCTGCATAAAAACATTTTACATGTACACAAAACATATACATAATCTCGAAACTTTAAAGAAAGGGTCGTTCTTGAATAAATGTAAATAAAAAGGGGTTCTTGGTTGAGTTTTCGCAAGAAGCAAACAACCCTAGCCGGAGGTAAGTATCAATAAACATCCGCCGGATGTACCATTAAGTAAAAGCAGCTAACAGCAACATCCAATGCCAATTGCAATTGACATGGCCATTTCTTACTTCCAATCTCCCAATCCCATTTCCAATCCCAATCCCATTGCAATCGAAGACACATAATGGCATAATCGAATGATAATTTAATAAAGCCTAAAATTGTGCCGTCAACATTTGAATTGTGGGACTTTTTGTTATGACGGTTAATTGAATCTTTAGCCATTTGGCTGCAAGGATCCAAAAACACTTCTTGGCCAAATGTGATATTCATATCGAAATATGTATGTATGAGTAAATAAATACATATGTGTGTGGTGTGCATAATCAGAATGAATGTTCAGCAAGGGAATTGAACTTGTGTATGTAAAGGTGAATTTAACTCAGAGAGAATATGGAGAGTGAGTGAGGTTGAGGTGGAATTTGTTGCTTGCTTGCTTCTTTGTGGTCGAGCGTAATTCGCATTGACAGCCCCCCCTTTTCACAACCAACAAGACAGTGTGAGAGCACATGTTCCATTTCCTATGTAGTAGGAAATTTACGTGTTCCACTTGCTATTCAATTTGCATGCACTCATGAATAATGCACTGGCCGCATAAAAGGCAATCTCAACTGCAACCAAGTCAGTTTGCCCAGTTCAGCAACACAAAATTTATCTGTTGTATACATATGTAGTATACAGTTAGTCTAATGGGCTTTAGCTAAAAAATTTATGATGCCTGTTTTAAATCTAGTGAAGAAATGTAGCAAGTTGCAACTTGCATATACAAATTCAACACTCAGGATGTATAAAGTATTTTGTTCAAGTTTCATTTGTTTGTTCTGGCAACGCTTATTAACATAGCTCTGTTAACAGAGAGTGCACCGTTACTTATAACGCTCTCTCCTTTAATCTTCACATGCAGGCACTTCAAATCGCATTGTAAACGTTGTAATGAAATTTATATAAAAATATGAATGTTTTCAAATTGATTTTTGTTTTCTTTTAAGCAGCAGTATAGCAACTCTGCTAAGTTAAACAAAAGCAACGCAAATAATAAGATATGTATTTACATCAATCCCTATTAAAATCTTCAAGTTTCCGCTTGATTACAAAAAGGCCAAGATGTTATGGATATGCAAATATTTACACAGATGATGAGTGGATTCCCTTCCATCAAAATTTTTGGCGCTGTTTGACATTGCCCACTGGTTTGTCTACGCAAACTGAACCAAAACAAAAAATTTGATGCTTGCATGTAGTGGTAAGCCACAAAAACATAAGATAGATACAATAAGCAGGCATCAGGCAGACAGGCTGGCAATTGGCTGACCCGAACCGAACCGAACCCAAACCAAAACTCACAAATATTTAAGATGGTGCCGGATGAATGCGCACGACTTGCTGCGACTTGGCTCTTGAACTGGTATTAAAAATAATATGCAAAGTGCGGGGACCTGTTGAGATTTTCACAATTCCCAAAACAAATAACATATTCACATATTGTTGCTGCCTCTCGCGTCTTGGTCTCGTCCGTCGTTTTGTGTGTGTTCGTTTGGCGACCACGTCCACGTGCACCATGTAGCAACGTGTCCTTTTGTGAAGGGCCCCAGTTTCTAGCTTGATACACTCGAAATAATGTGGTATAAATTTAATATAATAATTATTAAATTTGATACATAAAAATTCCTAAAATATTTAAAATGTTTTTGTTGTTTTCCTCCATTAATTATGTATTTAATTTGAAGAAAATAATCTTTAAAATATTCTCAAGCCCTCAAAAGTACAGTAAGCCGATTTTTTCTTAAAGTGTACAAGTATCCCATTTTGCTTGGAATTTTGTCCTTATTTTTTGGGGGGCTGCTTATGATTTATCATCGCCAACGCCAAAGTTATTTCTTCAAGATTAAAACAAGGAGCGATGCTTTTAACTGGCACATTCACACACACACTGGCACACTCCTATGTGTGTGTGAGTGTGTGTTAGTGGATGAATTTTGAAAGCGGGCTCGTTCATTTACCTAATGTGACAACTTTAATTTGGCATCTCGACTGAAGCAACGTGCAAAGTGGTTTTCATATTTAACATTCGAACATGAGACAGACAGAAAAAGATGACAGATCTTAAATATAAATATGTATGTATGTTAGCCCCAAAAACTGACAAAATTCTCAACTAACTTGTTCATTGCAGATGCCAGCCAAAACTTGAGTTGAGCAAACTCAAACATTCAAACAGTTTTCTCCTGTCCACAGAGAGTTGTTGTTGTTGGTGGGTCGTGAAGTAAGTTTTTTGGTTAGCGTTAAAGTTTAGTTTGTTCTGCAGCTGCCGAACTAAACGAAACTAAATAAATTAGCCTGAAGGCTCTCTGGCAAAGTGTAAAGAGCAAAACTCCCACACACACACAAACACACATACAGAGAAGTAAAGAAAATTCAGTGGAACACACAAAACCGCAAACCGCACACATTATTAATAATATTTATGATTGAGTGGGCGTATTTGACTTTCTTGGAGTGGGTGGATGTCCTTCATTATATAGAAGAGAGGGTCTGGTCCATGAGGGAGTTAAGACAGATGTGTAAATTAAAGATTATAGATGTTGCCCATGCCTAAATATTTAATGGTAATGAAGAAGTTCACAATGCCAAAAGGTAAGTTAAAGAAAACTTAAATAATCGTAATTGAATATTGATACTTTCTTTGACTAAATATAATCCCTTCACCCGATTTAAAAAAAAAATACTGTAACCAAAAATTTAGAGTTTGGCGATTAAACAGATTTTTAAAAGCTTATATTTGCATACCTTTTACCGTTATATGCATGTTCGCACATCCATTAATCCCGTTGCAAAACCCAATGCACATGGGAACAAAGGAATATGTGTGGCATAAAAAATGGATTTGCAATGTTGCTGTTGTTGTTGTTTTTTAGACTGCGAAAATTAAATTTATTGCCACAGATACTTATACACCACGCCTCATTGTTACAGAGTGCCTCCGGTATTTTTACACAAACGCACACACACATAAACACATGCATCGCCCTGTATGTAAACAAGTGCTCCTTGAATCTCACATGCAAACAGGTACAGCTATACAAAACCTCCATCTTCTCTTTCCCCATACTCGTTCACATTCCATGCACAATTTATTCGTCGCTCTTCGTGGTTTCATTTAACTTGGCGTATGGAATGGAAATGGAAAATTATGAACCAACGTGCCCGGAACTAAGCGAAAAAAAAACAGAAGTTAACTTGCAAGCAGGCAATGGGGTTTCACATAACAAATGTACCTGCCTAAGTGGCGCAAAAAAAACAGCATGGCAAAAATTGAAAATTAAAACAAGAGTACTTTGGCAGACAGTTCAAGGCGTGAAAATTCCCTGTTCACAGGCGTCGCAAAACAACATACACAATTTTTCTTATTAGCATTAATCTGTGTATGTGTACAACTGTAAAATTTAATTGAGAGTACAGTTACTTACCGGTAGCAGCAACAACACAAAACAACACTAACTCACAACGATATGAACACGCGCAATGTTAACCGCTTACTGATCCTTTGATCTCTGTCGCGCTCTATTTAGCTACTCTCAGTTGTCTAGTAAATGGTGAAATTAAAATTTCACCTTTTGTTATGCCTATTCGCGATGCTCCGTTACATTTGCATGTGCATGTATGTATGTATGTATATGCATTTGAAAGCATTCTGTTATATCTACTTTGTGATGCTCATTAACAGTTGTGTATAAATATTTCAACCAGTTTGAACATTAAAAAAAAACTATTTCTAGATTCTTCAGTTTTAAGAGTATATTTAAAGTAATGCAGTATACCTTATTGCGTTGCGGTTAGAGTATAAAAACTCCGCCCCATCAACTGCACGCTTATAAAAATTTTTTTTTTTTTTTTGCCTTTTTTCGAGCAACTGCCGCCCTGTTGCATTTTGACAATGAGACAACGCGAGACAAACGAGCACAATCCCGGACGCCACCCTCTCTCTCTCTCTCCCTCACACCCTCTTAACCAGCACCCAAATTTAGGGGAAATGGTGAGGGAGCTGGCTAAACGGAATAAGCGTTAATGCTTCGTTTGAATGAATTTTTGATTGCGTTGTTTACGATTGAATTTACTTCCTGCCTGCCACAGGATTTTTGTTTTGCTTTTTTTTTTTTTTTGCTGCTCCGGCGGAATTTCGCAAATCCGTACGCAATGTTTCTGTGCTGTTTATGCTTGTTATTTTTGTTGTAGTTGGAGTCGCGCTTAAGCTTTTGCGCTCTTTGTTTGAAAGCCATAGAGATAACTGTTGTTTACAGCCAAAAGCGACAATGTCTCTAAAGAATACGCTTGAGAAACACGTCGTCTGATAAACCAAATGGCTAAAGCGAATTGCAAGTAAGTATGCAAAATAAATTTTAAAAAAAAAAAACCTTAAGCACACTTCACATTCAATGAGAATTGGCAAAAAGAATATAAAAAAAATGGAGCTCCCTCTCATGCGATTAAATAAGCGATAATTTCTTATATAAATAAATAACGGCATGGAAATTTAAAAATGGATCAGATTATGAGAGTGGTTGCCGTAATGGGAGAACTTTTACCGTTACAGTTACATTTACAGTTTTTTTCAATTTTACAGTTCAAATTTCAATCCGCTTGATGATTTGGAATAATCGCATTATTTGGATATCTGGCACCTTCGCATATTTCCGGTCATCACGAATGCTGGCAACGAATCATGTAACGGGAAACCAATTAATCTCTATCAGTTCTTATTTTTTTCGAGTGACTTTTGCTGCGGGTTCAAGTGACAGGACATTGACTGGATTAAGGAGGGAGGGAATGGCAGTGAATGGGAGAGAGTGCCAAATCGGATGAAGGACTGAACTGGGCATTTGTGTGGCATCTACGACTCCCTGGAGTGCAATCCGAAATGGACGCCAATGCAAGGAAAAAACTAAGATGACTTGGCATCACCCACAACAAAAAACAACAACAGCAACAGCAGTTGTTTAAAGGGCGATTCTATGCTCTGCCGGCCATATCCTGACTTACTCGACATTCTCATCCACATCCAATATCCAATTGTACATCTTGTGGTATGAGTAATGAGAGCAACGAAAGCGTAATGTGAATGCGACTTAGGAAGGAGGAAGAGGAAACCTGCAAGCCTGCCTGCAATAAGGACGAAAACCGATTTTACGCTTCAATCAGCTTTGATTTAAATTGCAATTATTAACTCTCTCAAGTTCGAACAAACTTCAGGTCGAAGGCTAACTCTGTTTTGCATGGGGTAAATACGGTTCAATTGGTAAATATTAACTGTAAGAGGCACAAATTTATGCAATCATGCTATAAAAAATAAAGTCTATATGCAAACCTAAGCGGAAAAGAATTTACAAATACTCTTAATTGGTTGAAGTTTTGAATTTTGTAACTATTGGTTTAAAATTAATTAGATAAATAAAAATATACTGTAAGTTCTTCCGCATCATTTTAAAAGATTTTAGCTAATTATTAAAAATCTTTAAATTTTCTGTGGCTTTCTTAAAGTAATTTCCCGTGTTTCTATTTAACGCGGATTAAAGAATAGAAATATATATTTTTAGGCATATAAATTAAATAGATAATAACAACGTTTACTATCATAGTCTGTTAGATAAGTTGTAGAGAGTAACGGACACGTGATAAAATGAATGAGTTGCGGCAACACCTTTTTCCCAATTACTATCGCTTGAATTCTAAATGTTTATTTAAGCGGTAACTTCAGAGTCTATTTTGGTATTCTCATCTCTGATTAACTTATCTTAAAGTATGAAGCTAAAGTTTCTATTTTCATTCCCCATTAACATGTTTTAGGCATATTAAAATAAAAACTATGCTTAGAATTTTTGTTCAGATTTCAATTTGATCTAACGCAAATATTAATCTAAACTCCAGAGCTTATGTTCAAGGTTCAGAATTATTTACATAGCCAAAAGCGACAGTGTCAAAATATTTACATTAGCTTGAATGTTTGATCTTTCTACTTAGAATTCTTCTTCTAATACTTTGATCATAAAACAAATTTTCAGCTTCCGTCAACATGAAATAATAAATCAAACCTTTTTTGTTTATCATTTACACCTCTCACATTTTATTTGCCAAAGCAACACGCACACACTGCAATTTTAAATACACTCAAATTGCAAACTTAATACTATATATTATTTTAAATTAAGTGAATGAGCTCTGGGCAAATATGCACAAAAAAAAGTTTTAGATAACTTTGCTTTGCCTTTGGACCGCTTATCACAAACAAAGCGTTGGCTATAAGTAACATAGACTTATGACAATTAAACTGACACACATTCAGCTCGTTATCACTTGTCACTTATTAGAGGCTTCACTGTAGCTGTAGCCTCCTCGAAGTTGGCTTCGTCCTTTGCTTTCGATTGCAATAGAATTTTCTCCTCGTTCTTTTGCAGCTCCTTGAGGCCACAATCGTGTAGCGGCTGTTGTGCTTGAGAGCCACTGTTCCAGGGCTGCAACGTCGATTCCGAAAACAGGACATAAATGATGCCACTGCCAATCAACATTACGGCAGTTAGTATAAAGACATGCTTCCAAGCCTCAATTGTTTGCTGCACAAAAGAATAAAAATATAATATATATATAAAAAATCTAAACATAGCTAAACATAAATTAAGAATTTCCTATTTAAAGAACGATTGACCTTATAGATCCATTCTCCAGATTAAAACTCATGAATTCACTACTTACATTTCCCTGCGTTAGTATGCCCACAATAATGGGTGATATAAAGCCAGGCATGCAACCAATCATGCCACCAACTCCAAGAACCAAGCCCGCATAATTCGGTGATAAATCCACCATAGAAGCTAAAGGTCCTGAAGAGACAGCGCCATGGAACATTGTAGCCAGAGTAGCCAGTACAATAGCAGCTGTTGCATTATAGCCAAAGTATGCCAAAGCCAGCACCAACAAGCCGTTGACACCGCAGCCTAAAAAGGAAAGAATCTGACGATTAATTTTAGCTTAAAAAGTAGGTATTGATTAAACCTACAAACTCCTGTCGCCAGTTTGCGTACATTGGTGCGACTAAGGCGCTCAGTGCGAAGCAAATAATCCGAGAATGTCGAGAAAATATAGGCAAAGATCATTCTCATCATATGTGGCATGCCCGAAAGAAAGCCGGTCTATAAAAAAGGAACAAAATAATTAATATAAAATGTAAAATAAAATAACAAAAAATCCTAATACATATATCAAATAGAAAGAAAAATTTACGAAAAGGTCAAATAATTTTGCTTTACGTCTATAAAAATAAACACAATTTATAGACTTATAATTGTTTGCCTACCGCTCTTATATTCCAATGATGTATCAGTCTAAAATAGGTCGGTCCATGAGTCATTAATGTAAAAAGACCCCAAATTCCTCCCCATTGGGCCACCACATTCATCCAAACAGGTCTCGAAGTGGCAATCTCCTTCCAGGGTGTCGGCCCCGGTGTGCTACTCTGTACCGAGGCACCCAGCGACTTTTCAATATAACGCTGTTCGGATTGCGCAATCCAAGGATGTTTAGCGGGACTATCGAAGACGAAAAATTGCCAGGCAATGAACCACAATGTGCCAAAGACGCCACAAATGTAATAAACCCATTCCCAGGAACTCCAGGCGATAATGTATCCAAATATCGGGTAAAACATAGCCACGCCCACCGAACTTCCCAAGTAGGCGCTTACAAATTTACTACGTTCATTCGGCGGTATCCATTTGGCCGTAAGGACATGCATCGATGGCCAAGCTAAGCCCTGAAAAATATATTAAATAAAAAATAAAGAAAAAAATAATGTTTAAATACCATTCCAATATAATATTGATTATATTTTAACAAAAGTTTGGAAAATGAATATAAAACACCTACTTCAAAAATCGCTGATCTCAATACTAGGCTTGCATGTCAATATTATAAATGCTTTCATCAAGTATTGACACACATTTTAAATTTTTCAAATAAAATTTCACTCACAAAAAATTATATATGTAAATATAGTACTTACCGTTACCAAGCCCTGAAAAACTCTCAAGCAAAGCAATGCACTGTAGCTCCAATAGGATACAATTGGTATAAGGAAACAACAGAGTACTCCAATACCATTTGCCCATCCAAAGACCAGCTTTGTACCATATTTACGTGCCAAAATGCCGCCGGGTAACTGAAGCACCCAATGCAACCAGAAAAATGAACCCAACAGATTGCTCTGCTCCTTTTCATTCCAATTGAAGCCATCTCTTTCGTAGTCTATCTGTAAATGGAAAATTGATAGATTTACAAGTATTTTTAATGTTATATAACTAAATACTTTCAGTTTAACATTAAGTTTGTATTAAGTAACTTTTTCTGAAGTTAAACATCAAATTTTACGTGAAAAAATATTTATATTTTCAGAGCATTTCCATGTTTAATAAAAATAATATAAGGCATAATTTCAACCGAGATAAAATCAAAACTTTGACTAAAAAATATATTTGCTATGAAGGCTTTTTTTTTCATTTTAAATAAAATGATGAAAATATTTTTCTGTTTATCATTCATGAATCAATCATAAAAATCGTCATAATTCACCCAATTCAAAATATTACTCACTTTTGCCCAATCCAGAAACTGTCGTTCCCACGAATAATGTTCAATCTGTCCACTAACATTCTGAATGGATATGGAAGGCATTAAATCCGATGAGTTTGTTAAGTTGCCGAGTTGCAGTTGTGTCAGATTTTGAGTCATTGTAAATTTGGGAACATCAACTCCAGCAATCATGTCCACAATGGTTATATTCAGATTAATACGCAGCATATAGTTGACAATGAATCCAACAAATGTCATATACCAAAGCACCGTACGCGCCTCAACTGAAAGTTTTTCATAGGAGTTATCAGTTAATACAATGTTGCACTTTATATTGAAATTGCAAGGTGTTAACTTGGCATTTATAATTTAACCGCAACCAGAAACAACAAGTGAAGGTAAGTTGTGGTTAATTTGTCTTGAATCTTGAACCAGATAAAATAAAAATAAATACAATTGAATTCACTTAGCTTAAAACACTTTCATACCTGCCATTTTTTGTATTTTATTTATATTCTATTCATTCGAAAGAAAATCACTTTTAATCCTTTCTTAACTTAAATTTTCCACGTTTTAAGTTATCCTTAACGTTGACTTGCTCCGGACCAATGCCCAAGCTTGAATGCCATCAATTTTCTCCTCTTAGATACTTTGAGAGATCTCCAGCAACTATCGCACATCCATTGACACATCCCACGCAACTGATAAGTGCACACATCTTGTTGCTTTGTGTTCTGGCATTTGAAGATCGCAATCTAGTTTTATTACACGAAACAAAGAAACGAATGCGAGATAGATACGTTCGTACGTTCGTGTAACGACCAAAACAACCAACAAACAATCTGCATCCGAACTGCAAAGATAAATAAATGATAATTTTTAAAAGTTGTTTACCTGTGGAGAGTTTCCAATGTGATATCTTATCTCTTGGACAAATGTTAGCCATTTGTTTGTTTTTTCCAAAATACTTCTGTTAAATGCTTTCTTTAATCCTTAGACTTAGACAAAATAATATTTACTTCTTTTTTTAAATCTTTATAGCTTTAGAAATAAATTCTTCCTTATAACCCTGTGTAACTAAAAACCTTCATCACAGTTTAAGTCTCTTTGTGGATGCAACATATACAATAAAATCTGACTATGACACGAAGTTCTCTATACTAAACTATTTTGTTCTTAAAGATTTCAGATATGTAAGTTTAGTTAATAAAATTTAAAATTATACCCATTATTTTCACTCCATCATAATTATAACACAAACTCATTTCGTAAGTTTTATATCGTATTTTTCTATGCATATATATTAAATTCATGTTTTGTTATGTAATTGAAAAAATTGTCACAATTTCAATATGTATGATTTTATCCACTTAATATCTATCCTATCTATATACAAACATATATGTTATTATTGATGATGCGCCAATTTGAACATGATTCAAAAGACATTTACATGAAGATCAGTTTCATGGCTACATAATAGAAGCATTATCGTAGATTAATATGAACTTAATATTCTTAAATTGAATGTTTAAAACAAATTTCTTGCACGCAAAGTATGAATAAACAATAATAACTAAAGTAGATCCCGGCCAAGGTTGGCTAGTTGATTTGACTGTGCTTGATTTTAATTCCATAGTTTTTTTTTTTTTATTTTTCTTTGCTTAACAATTGCTGTTGTGCGCGTCTGCCGTCGTGGGGGACACCGTCGAAGGGCGCGCTCCACAAGTGGCTTCCCACAGACGGCTCAACATTCACCCGACATTCTCATAGGACATGGGCGGGCGATCAGCGCTGGCGGCGCTGCCAAAGATCGTTGGTGGATGATGTTGTTGCTGATGCGGATGTTGCTGCTGTTGTTGTTGCTGTTGCTGCTGCTGTTGTTGTTGTTGCTGGTGTGGATTATGGGCAAGATGCTGAGCAGGCGGGAACATTATATTATGCGCCATTTGAGGATGATGCAAATGTTGTTCGTTTGTTGGCGGGGGCGGTTGCTGATGTGCGGCATGTTGCTGCTGATGAGCTGCCTCCAGCTTACGGTGCTCGCTCTGCTGTTGATGCACCTTTTCGGCAGTTTCCTCGTACTTCTTTTGAAGTTGAAACAGGGGTAATTGTTGTGGCGCATGCAGCGGCACTGGATCCACCGGGGAGAGAGGCAACGCATCCTTCTCGGCCTTTTCATATTTCTTTTGAAGCTGATACATGCTGTGGGAGAGATGTGCTGATGTGGAGCTGCTGCTGCTGCTGTTGTTCTGCTTGGCGGCAGCTGCTGTGGAAGTTGAAGTTGATGACTTTTCCGCCTTGACAGGTGACTTTTTTTGATATTTCTTCAAAATTTGCATCAGTTCGGATTTCACATCCAGTCGTATCTCCTCGGGCACGCGTTTAATCTCCTCGTAGAGCGACAGTAGGAAAAGCTTGTCGGGATCACGTTGCTTTCGCTTTTTACTCTTCTTGGGAAAGGCATCCTGCATGAATTGCAGCAGCTTTTCCTCGAACGGTGACTCACGCTGTAGTGCAGCATTTGTGTGCTGACGCCGCAAAAGATGCGGATGCAAGCCACCATGAAACGCTGGATGTGGCGGCATACCAGGATGAGGCTGTGTGCCATTACCATTGCCATGCTCTCCACCTCCGCCATTATGCGTCTGCAGTTGGGTCACATTCTGACCCTGATATGAGCCACCATTAGAGGAACCAGGTGCATCATTTGTTTCCCCATCATTGGTATGATGATCCTGCGCCTGCTGCTGTCCACTGTGCGACTGTGGATCCTTTGAGTGTTGCATATGCTGCTGCTGCTGTTGCTGCTGACCCGCAGCAGCTGTCAATATGGCATCACAAAAGTGTTCGGGCACATAATCGAATCCAGTCATAAAGTTCTCCGGCTTTAGTTCGCCATTCATCTCCTCGTAAAAGTACTCGGTGCCCACAATGTCAATAATATCATTATCTTCCTGATTTAATTCAATGCCCGGTGGCGGCGATCCTCCTGACAGCTGGCAACGCTTTAGCTCTGCCAGCTTCTTGCGCGTCGTCAAACGCATATCGCGCCAGCACTACAAAATAGAGCGAGAGATGGCGGGTTTTACTGAATATTCAAAATGAAAAGCGATAAATGCTTACTTTTTTCCACTGGATAATTGTTTTCTTTGGGCCGATGGTATTAAGTGCCGCTTGTATCTTCTCCCAATACCATTCTTTCTCCTTTTTGCCCTCCATGTATTTTGTTTCGCGCAGCAATGTGATGAGCATTTTTTTCTGCGGCTTTGTCACTCGATCCTTAAAATAAATAGTTATTAAAACATATGGTAAGGCACTCTTCATGCAAGCAATTAATAGTTTAAAATTGTGCTCCTTGCATTCATAATTATCTTGTTTCAAATTGCCAGACATGTTAATCAGCTGTTTTTCAAATGCTGGCTGGCAACTCTGCTAACTCTCAAATGTTACCCAAATAGAATGTTAACTAAACAAAACTATATTGATGTAAGTAAAAGTTAATATACAATGTATATAACTTCAAATATATGACTCTCCAAATGTTATCTCTAAACAAATATACAAATAAATATGTACATATGGCATTTGTTGTCGCTACAAAAATCTAGTGACGCCCTATTGTTCGTAGGCATTAAAGCCGGCACTTCATGCTTGTATTGTGTACATTGTTTTGTTATTAAATAACAAATTGTATGTAATTTCAAATGCAATCGAATCATCTGTTTAATATTACGACTGTTTCGACGCGTCGGTGATCCCAACCTGTCTTGTCCGTGGCCGCTAGACAAGCAGCTCGTATACTATTTATTATAGAATTTTTGTACTCGATGTACTCACACACACACTCACACAGACGCACTGTGGATACTGAGCACAGAGACAAACGATTTGATTTGAGTTTTTGAAGCCACCATTTGGGGCCAGCAAGAGCGTTCGAAGCCTGCTTACCATGTTGACGAGCTTTTTGAGGAATCTGCGTTGGTTGGAAATGTTGATGTGTTGTGTTTTCCGTATTTTATAATTGAATTTAGCACTTTTGTTTAAATTTTTCACAGCTGCACTCCACTAACATTGTCGTAGTCGCTGCTCAGAGGCGTTTGCCTGAATATGTCTGTCTGTCTCTATTTGTGTGTGTGTGCGTGTGTTTTTGTATCTGTATGAGTTTTGCGCGGTGCGTTCGTCTCATCGACGGTCTCACCAACGTTCTGTCTCTGTTTCGCTAGTGCGCTTGCAAGCTAAAGCCAAACGACAGTCAGTGTCGTTCTCTTTGTCGCTATGACCAAACGTCAATTTGACGTTTGGGCCAGTCCAACCAACCCTGTTGGAAATTTACTGCATGCCCGCTGAGTAGCATAAGAATTTTACTTAAAATACAATTTATAAAATAATGACAAAAACAATTAACTTTGTAACATTTAATGGGTAGTTTAATTTAAGAACTTTCTGATTCGAACACTTAAATTATTTTGAAGATTATTATTTTTTTTTTATTTGAAAAATAAAATAAAAAATAAACCAAAAAATAAGTAAAATGAAAAAATTTAAACTAGTGAAAGTAGCAATGCGGAAACATGCTTTAAACTTTGAAAGATATTTTCGTTTTACAGATTTCAAAATATTATAAAAATTGGGAAATAGCTGTAAACTTGAAAGAGTTAAGTTGGTAATTATAAAAAAATAAATATATTTTGTTTATTATTCTTCAAATCACTATATTCGATGCTTTTTAAGAATAGTGTGATAATGATATGATTTCTTATGAACATGGTCCATAAATATAATTAACGCTTTAGAGCACGGCTCACAGTACGCGTTATGGTTGAGACGCCCTCCAAGAACTGAGTACGGAACAGGACATTGGCATGATTGAAGAGACCATCCTTGAGGGAAACGATGAGAAATTGCGAATCTTTAAAATGCGTTTTAAGCATGCTGCCAATGTTTTGGGTATGCGACATGTCCAGAGCGGCATCCACCTCATCGAGAATGTAGAGCGGAGCTGGTGAAAACTTCAACATGGCCAACACCAGGGAGAGAGCTACCAAAGACTTTTGGCCACCGGACAGCTCACCGAGGCTGTCTTTGAAGACGCCATTGAAGCCCACTTTGATCTCCAGACCACTTAGTTTGCCGTTGGTCTTGACAGGATTGAGTCGTGCCTCAGCACCCGGCAACAATGTGCTAAAGATGCCACTAAAATTCTCATTGACTGCCTCCCAGGCACGTTTCACCTGACCCTCTTCCTCTTCGTCCATTTTGACAATAATCTTCTTGATCTTCTCCTTGTCCAAAGCAACAATCTGGCGACGTCGCACTGTCTCGCTGTAGTTCTCCTCCTCGCGTTCCAGTGTCTGCATTGCATTCATGTTCAGCGTGCGTTCCATTTTATCCTTTCTTTCCTGCATGTTTACCAGCTTGCTGCCAGCCTCAACGGGATCCTCTTTGCTATAATCATAGCGTGTATTCTTCATGCCAAAACATTTCTTTTCCTCTGGTATCCAGGGATATTTCACCTCCAATGCATCCATACGTTTCTTGGCATCTTTTGACTCGTTGCTTATTTTATTCTTCTCGTTCTCCTTCTTTTTGACATTCAGTTCGATCTCCTGATTCTCCTTAAGCAACTTATCCTTTCGGCCCAAAAGCGAACGCATTTCCTTATTCTGATGATTCTGCTGATCTTTTTGTTTCTTTATAGCTGCCTCCAATTCGGCTACCCCGGACGCCGCACTCGAACTTGTTTGCTGCAGTGCTTCCAGCTCAGCCTTGTACTTTTCTAGGTTGTCAATCATCTCCTGATGCTGCTGCTTGGCCGTCTCAATGCTCTTTTGCAGCTCCGTTATTTCCAACTGCAACGTTTCAAACTCCTGCTCACGTTTCTTCCAATTGGCACGCGATATCTCTGCCTTCTGTTTGGTGGCCTTCATCTCATTGCTGACCGCTTTGAGTTCACGTTCGCGATAGCCTTTAGCATCGGCTAACTTATCCTCCACATCCTTTACTTTGGCTTGAGAGCTCTTCTGTTTCTCACGTGCCTCGGCATTTGCCTGTTCCAAACTTTTAACTTTCTCCTTCATCTCTTCGATTTCCTCCTGGCTCTGCTGGAATGCTGTGTGAGCCAAGCGACTCTGGCACATGGCCAACTCATGCTGGCGCAGTTCATATGCCTCCTTCAACTTGTTATGACTGTGTGCCACATTCTCAATGGCACTGTAAGAAGGATATGTTAGTTATAAACTTTTGTTGTTTATCGACTTTTATATTTACCTTAATTCCTGCTCAACTTTTTGTAGCTCGTGCATCTTTTGTTTGATTTCCTGTTCTAAATTTAAAATGTGGTTCAACTCTTCGATCACGTTGGCACCTTTGGGCGCCGAGCCACCAGACAATGTGCCACTTGGATCCACAACATCGCCTTCGAGAGTAACACAACGTGCGCCAATGTTTCGATCGGCGCTTAGCTAAAAAGGCAAAACGTTTGATTAATTAAAGCTTAAAGGTTTATCTTTTCATACCACTTACTCCCTTGGCCACTTCCAAGTCCTTGCAGATGAGCGTATTGCCAAAAACAAATGCCATAACAGTATCATAATAGCGATCGTATGCGATGAGCTGCAGAGCTGAATCCACATTATCGCGTCCATACTTGAAAGTACAAATCGATCGATCATAACAATTTTTAAAAGGTAAACTTATTTCTTAAACTCACCTTATCCTTGGCGTATTCAATAACTTTGGGATTCAGTGGATTTGACCGGATCTTATTGATCGGCACCAATGTGACGCGACGCTGCAAATTGCCTTTCTGCAGAATCTTTTTGCTTGTCACATCATCATCAGTCACAAAGCTATACAACTGAAAATATACGATTCAATAACATTTTCAGTTTCTACATTAATCATTTTCGGGCACTCACATGACCGCCAGCTGCCATCATCAGAGCCATGGAATAGGACATGTCGTTGAGCTTAAACAGTTTGCCAACCATGCCGCGAACTTTGTGGCGCTCAAAATTGGGCTCGGGATCTTGATATTGAAGCTCAAAGCGTGAACCGCTGCGACGTTCCAAATCGCGCTTAAGTTCGCGCACCTGATTGTGCAATTGTTGACGCCGCTCCTTTAGCTGCTCAAAATGCCCATTTTCATAGTTGAGACCCTGTAGCTGGCGTTCCAGATTCTTCACTTCGCTCTCCAGCTGATCGTGCAGTTTTTTGTCCTTGACATAGGCTGCATCATTGGTCTGCGTCTCGCCCTGCTTTTGTTGGAGCAGCGAGCGCGTATGACGCAACTCCATTTCGGAGGTTTTAATTGTTGTCTGTGCCTCGCTCAAATGTTGCTTGGCAGCTAAAAGAGTAAAAGCCAAAGATTAGTAATATTCAGCAGATAGCGATAAGATGCAAATGACTTGCTTATTAACTGTTCCTGCAGTGTGACAGCCTGGCCATCCTCATCGGTTGAAAGACCCTGCGATACGGCTTCAAATTTACGCTGCGCATCCTCATAGGCTTTGGCATCGGCTACATCTGCATCTTTGAGACTTTGGAATTCGCCTTCAACCTTAGACATTGCCTCCTGTTTCTTGAGCAGCGTACGCTCATCTTCAGCTATATGTTTGCTAGCCATGCTTATCTTTTTCTCATCCTGTTCAATGGTGCCCTTGGCAGCTTTCAAACTGCCCGAGGCAGTTGCCTCCGCGGCGCGTTTGGCAGACAATTCCGATTCCAAGGCCTTGAGACTGCCGCCCATTTCACCATCGATCTTGTGCTGAATTTCCTTGACCGTGCCATCAATGCGATCCACTTCCTCTAGGTTTTTGGCGTGAGTCTCGCGGTACTGGGCAATGCGTTGCTCAATCTTCTGCTCGTTGGCCTCCACAGACTTGAGGGCCTCGCCAAGATGTAGATACTTTGCTGAGATGTGAATGTGCGTTAGGAATTCAATTTCACGTACTGTCTTCTGATACTCTTGGTAAGCAGCGCGCTCTTTGCGCAACTTTTCCAATTTTGGCAGCACCTCCTCTTCGAGCAGCGCCGAAGTTTCACGCACTTTGCCTTCCTTTTTCTCAATTAGGTTTTTAGTTGCGTCGCGTTTGGACTTGTACATACTGGTGCCGGCGGCTTCCTCAATCATTGACAGCACCTACATATAATCAGAATGATTAGAAAACTCTTAAGAACTATCATTTAAGCTCGTACCTCTTTGGGTTTCATGTTCAAAACTTGTTGGATTTTACCCTGCATTATGAGAAAATTGGGATTGTTAACGTTTAGCTGCATGGAGCAGAAAAAGTCTTGGACTTTCTTGTTCTGCACCAATTTGCCATTGATGAGGAACTTATTCTTGCCACCAACAACCACTTGGCGCGTCACAGAAATCTCACGACATTTCTCATAACCTGGCGGACATTGTGCTGCATTTGTATTATCAAAGACAATTGTGACTGTTGCTTTAGTTATGCCTGCCTGTCCATTTTTGTACACCAAATCTTGCAGCGCCGATGCACGCACCTAAAACAGAAAAACACAGACAGTTAAATATCCTCACATACTCACAGCATTGCTCAAATTACTTACATTTTGCAAATTGCTTATGCCAAGCACAAAGCAAATCGAGTCCAAGACATTTGATTTGCCTGAACCATTTAGACCTGTAATTGCCGTGAACTCGCGATCGAATCCTTCGATTTCAGTGCGCTTGCCATAAGA
The DNA here is from genome assembly GCA_018904305.1 of Scaptomyza montana. NCBI lineage: Eukaryota > Metazoa > Arthropoda > Insecta > Diptera > Drosophilidae > Scaptomyza > Scaptomyza montana. The sequence goes on along the minus strand of JAEIGR010000008.1, from coordinate 2,155,491 downwards.
CTTGAAGCCATCAAGTACTAACTTCTTAACATACATCTTGTATGTTTATACAAAGTTAACAAATACCAAATACTCGGCTTTCAACAATTCTCGTCGATTCACAATAAAAAGTGCCGCCGTTTTGTCTGAATTGCGATGCCCACGCTAGGGACGCGTTAATTCTATCGATAAGATCGATATGTTGTAAATATCGCGGGGAACAGACTTGCTTGTTTCTTATCGATATTTAATTGCTGACAATAGAATCGGACGCAACAAATTGAATACTTTTCTGGATTTTCAAATGCAATCTTCAAATATCTATAAGTTTGCCGTGCAATACATTAAACTCAAGTGAAAACAAATTGATAAAGTTACTTATTCCGTTTATTTACATGCTTACTATCTCGTTATTGATGAGATAAACACGCAAATCATTTTCAACTTGTACAAAATATCTAATCCAATTTGAAAGCTTAACGGTACGACTTCTGGTAACGAGCACGGGCACCTGGACCACCGAACTTCTTGGGCTCGCAGCGACGTGGATCGCCGACCAGCAGGGTTCTGTCGTATTGGACCAGAATGTCTTTGATTTCCTTCTTGGAGGCCTCATCGACGTCTGCAATCAAATAAAATCAAATATACTGTTTAAAAACGTTACTTAAATTCAATATAAAACTTTGTGATTATCTTAAGGATATGTCGTTGTAGCCTCAAATAGTAATTGCAATTGCACAAATCACTCTCTTTGATTGCCACATTCATTTAATCTCCCTTGCATTTTTCGCTCATTGGAAATGAAATTTTTTACTTCCAACAAAAATCTGGTAGAAGGTGCTAATAACTAATTAATAATGATACTTAAATGTTTTTGCCGCATCACCCAATCTGTGCTTGTTTTTTTGATGCATTCAGTTTGGTTGGTATATGCTCATAATTGGTGTTTTTTCTGGCCCCCATTTCTCATTGCAGAAAAGTTAACATTCTTTCAAACAAAAACTTTATGGGGCACACATTTGGGTACTGCATGTATTTATAATCACTTACATTTCTGATAGAAGGCAACCAGGGCCTTGGAAATTGCCTGACGGATGGCATAGATCTGGGCTACATGACCACCACCGCTGACGCGCACGCGAATATCAACACCGGCGAATTTCTCCTGTAAAAGAAACAAAAACAATCAATTAATAAAAATTTACTTGTGATAAGAAGAAGACTTATTTTATAAGCAATCAGAAACAAATGTATTCTCATTGGTCTTCAAGTTCGGGATAAATGTTTTCATCATATTATGTTTTAACATTAAGGTGGCGGCACAATCGACAGGTACCGTTAATTACCTTGCCGAGCAACAAAAGTGGCTCCTGCAATTTGTACTGCAACACTTTGGGCTCAATTTGATCCAGAGGGCGTCCGTTCACCTTGAGGAGACCGCTGCCACGCTTGCAGTAAGCAACGGCAGTTGCGGTTTTCTGTAAGAGCACAATTGATTCATTATTTTTATATTGGTATGTTGAGCAAGCTTCAATACTATACAAAAAAATCATCACACAAAACATAACCTCAGCAGACGAGCGTCGGTCGGCTAATTCGTTGCTGTTGTATGTTCACACGTGCAATGATTTTCCCATTTTATATTGTTGGTTTTACACACACCTTGCGTCCGAAGACTTGCACGGCCTGCACGGGTTCTCTGCGCTAGAAAAATGAAATATTTGCAACATTTTTGTTGTTAGTTCAACATATTTTCGCACAATTTTCACACGCACAAGTACCTTTTGCTGCATTTTGATCCGCGAGTTGGGTAGAAAAGAGCGGAAACGCAACTTTTAACACAGAACTGTAACTTTTAGTTGTCTCTATGAAATCTAGAGGGCGCATTTCTCTTAGCCAACACTGTCAAAAGGAGACAGCCCTACACAAATATTATTTAAATAATAATATTATAATACTATTATAAATGATAAACGTATCCATACATTTGTTGGCAAATGTTTAAGTTGTTTAATTTTCTTTTGCGTTGAATTGCTGAAAATTGCCGTTGGAATTGTTGTTTTAACACGTTGAGTACATGCAATAATTATCGATGCAGGTTGAGTAAGTTATGTAATAAACCTCGCTTATAATGTGTGTTTGCATTATGAAACTTTATTCATTGTAAAATTATACAACTAAGAATATATAGAAGTATATGGGATCACAGAAGCAAACAAGCGATATTTGTTGGACTAGTGAAACCAGGGCTACAGAAGCTGTTATTGTTATTTTACTGCTATGTTAACTAACACCCCTGTCTAGAATTCCTCTTTTCTTCTTCGTTAGGAAAAGTACATACACACATGCAAATAATTTCACTTCATAATTTTTTCTGTGTCATTAAACTGTCGAATTCGCATAATTTTAAAAGATTACACATTTATTAAATTGTGAAAAATGGTTGTCTGCACAATGCAGAACTATACAAGAGTTGAACAATTAAAATCGGTGCAAGCCACACAAATCCAAAATACTGCTAGAATTGTCGATAATGGAAATGGCGCCGAAGAAGAGGAGGACCGCGAGGAAGGTGAAATAGTTGATGAATTCGAAATGATCATATCCTCGGAGGATGAGGAATTCAAGTTACGCGCTCGCATCCAACAACTGGAGGACAAAAGCAAGGATATTGAAAAAATGGATATGCTCGCAGCTAATCTGGCCAATCAATACAGTAAGCTCTTGCAATTGATTGCAATCAAAGCAACATGTTCTAAATTGTCTTGCGTGTGTGTGTGAGTGTGAGTGTGTATGGGTGTGACCTTTCCATATGAGATGAAAAACTTCAAAACATTCCATCAGAATGTGGATAGTTTTGATTAAAACTTTATTATTGAAGTGCTTTTAAAAATGATTGCTAAGTAGCTGAATTGATTAGAACAAAATGACTTAAAGATAAGATTCAACTGTATTCGTGGCTGTGCCAGAAGAATGCATTGCTTCCTAATCTTTTTTGTATTGAACTTATCTTGATTAAAATCCATAGGTTATCAACGGCCTCCGATATTGGAGAGGTATACAGTTCCAAACTATCATCATTTTGCACCTATCAACATACTCTCGGATGTGTCCAGTCTATCGGAGGAGGAGATGAAATTTGAACCGCCCAAAAAGTATCGCAAACATCGAACAAAACGCAACGATAGCAAAAGACACAACCCTACGATCAAAAGCCGCAAAAATGCCAATGCTGCGCATCACATTACACGCTCCCAATCTTCACACATACGCAAAAAGCGACGTCATGAGAATCACGCATACCATTATAGCAACAGCAACAACAACAATTACAATTATCATAACGATGGTGGTGGCATTCTGTTGGATTCGCTGGAATGTGTGACGGATGATGAGATCTGTGAATATGATATGAATGTGGAGGAGAATGGGATTGATGAGTACGAGGAGCGTTTAACGTTGAGCAGGAATAAGCTGCGAATGGCACTGGCACGTTCTGACAATTATGATGATATCAAGCCAAAGCATAGTCTAAGGGAACGTTTACAATATCGGATGCGCAAGACGCCTCCAAGTCAGGATCGGAAGCCAATCAAGGCGGTTGAGGAGCTTCCAGCAAATTCATTTCTCGGCTATAGTAAGCGTCGCAGCAGTGGCGAACAGGAGCAGGAACAGGAGCATGAGCCTGATTCAGAACCTGATCTTGAGGAGCCAGAGATTAGGTTGCGCCTCATTGCACTTAAATCGGCGATGTTAAAGAAGCATATGGCGCGCAAGAAGCGTGATGCGGAGCGTGCCTATTCGCCCACAGATATGATCAATCGGGTACATCAGCCAAAGATAAGTGACGAAATCGATGACTTCATGGAGATTAGTCCGGCGGCATCACCGGAACGCACAGCTTATAGTCCTACGCCGCCGCCGCCGCCGTCTCTTCCTGCTCGTTTCGCTGAACCCGTGGACATGGAACTCGCCCAAACGGACAGCGAGGAGGATAATAATAAGAAGGAATGGTCTCACAACTATAACTCATTTCCCAATAGTGGCGGCAGTTGGCGTTGTTTTATGCCCAATTCCCTGCCACCTGTGTCCATGCCCATTGTCATAGACGACGACGATGAGGAGGAGGAGGAACTGCAGCAGCAGCAACAGCAGCGGCTGGGAAATGAGCTCGAACAGTTAAACCACAATGATGATGATGATGATGATGAGATACCGCCGCCGGCGCCATCATATCACATTCCACATATGCAGTTAGAGGATGATGATGCCCGGGATGCACTGCATCTGCACTCGGAGCAACTTAATCAAGATACGCTTAGCGAAATTCAGTCCATCTCGATGGACAATTCACAAACGCAAACACAAACCTCACGTCCATTCCAAATCGAGTCCAGCGATGATGAGGCAGCTGCCTTGCGTGCCCTGCTTCTGGCCAGACTCAAGCCAGCAGCAGCAGCAGCAAGTGCGCCGTCGAAGCCATTACGTAATGCACTCAGTATAGTTAAGGAGGAATCAATTGGCAATGATTCCGATGATCCCGAGGAACTTCGTCAGCTTTTGCTCACCAGCATTGCATCCAAAAAGAAGTCAAGTCCGCAAGATGAACTGCCAACGGAAAGTCCAGAGATTCTATTGAATGCAGTGCGTCGATTCCAAGCATCATCTTGCGTGCAGGAGCCGGAATTACCTCCGGTGCATGTCCAGGAATCACTTGAAAACTTGGCTACCGTGCCACAGCCTTATATAGAACCTCCTCAGCCTGTTCCAGCGCCCGTTCTTGAGTTTAATCCGGAGCCAATGCCTGCACCCGTTCCTGAGCCAGTTCCCGCTCCAGTTTTGGAACCAGAACCCTTGCCCATATCGCTGCCATTGCCTGTGCCTCCACCACAAGTAGTTTTAGAAGCTCCAACTCCCGCTGCTCCCTCGAACATCATCAAAATAGTGAAACCCAACAAGGTTATTAACAAGAAACGCAAGATTGTCGCCAAGCTACCAGAATCCGAACCGGCCATAAAACGTCCAACAACGCTATTGGTCAAGGAACCAATAGCACCACTGCATGGCCAGAATGGAAATAGCATCAGTTCCACACGACTGATAACCACCATGGATCCATCCAGCATAAAGGTGAAAAAATTGATTATTGCTATTGGGGAATCCTCTGCAGGCAGCGATGATGAACTGGAACTGAGCAACAGCTACACCTACAACAGCCTCACCAGCTATGCGGATAATGCAAGTCCTTTTAGTCAGGTCATCGATAGTGCCAGCAATTCCACAACACGCTCCAATACGCCCAATTCGGAGCTGCTCGCTGAGACAGCAGCGCCAAGTAATCCCAATTTACGACGTACCGTTATCAATGAATTCTTTGAAAAGAAACTGGATGATTTCCTAAAGCAGGCACGCTCCAAGGTGCCCACAGCGCAGCCAATGGAGAATAGCGAATCTAAACTGGAGCTGGAGGTGGAAAAGTCAACTGACTCGCAAATGTCAAAAACAATTGCTGAACAAGCTGCTTCAACACCACCAAAGAAAAAAGCAACGCCAGTCGTATGTACAAGAACTGGTTGGGAATTCTAAATTGTTAAAACTTTCATATTCTTTTATTTTTAGGCTGTTCGTCATTTACCTGTTGCATCTCAACGGGAATACCTGCGGCTAATTGAGCGCATGCAGTTGCTGGAAAAGAAGAAAATTGAAGCTCTCAAGTCGACAGCGACAGCAACAACAACAACTGTGGCTGCAGTAAAAGAAACCGCAACAGCAACTGTTGCTGCAGCAAAAGGAACAACAACAACTGCCAATACTAAAAATTCTTCAGCAGCAGCTGCCTTAGTCATAAAGAAAGTTGCAGTTGTCAAAGCGACAGCAGTCAAAAAGCAAATGCTCAAAAAGGTTACATTTAGGGCAGGATCCCAATTGACAACCAAACCAGATCCTAGCACAACAAACACAACTGAACTTCCAACTACCTCAATAGCAGCAGCAGCAGCATCATCATCAAAGGCCACACAACCATCCAAAGAAAGTCGGCTGAAAGCATTCGAGAATTCATTTCATAAAATCGGGTATTTATTATTATGTCATAAACTGCTTTTAAAAAAAAAGAACAAAGTTACTCTCATTTTGTCATCCATTTCCTGCAGTTGCAGCATGATAACCAATCTGGATAAATCATTGCAACTGGTTGATGAGGCGAGAAAATCGAAAATAGCACGATTGCGTTATGCACAACGTCTGAAGGAGCTCTATGCGGAGACGCAAACAATCAAGCACGCTGTCATGCTGGAGGAGATGAAATTGAAGCGCATACAACCAGAGATACAAACCAGTCACGAGATTATCATATCACTCAAGCAAAAGCGCACTAAGCTGCGCAATGCAGCCATGGATCTGGGCAATGGACTTAAGGGCGATGACTACAGGTACTACTACTACAACAAGAACAACAAACGACTACAACAACAACTACAACAGCCGGACAAACAACGCAAGCTGCAAGATCGCCGGAATGTGCCTACAAAGGACGCGTCGGCAATTTCACACAACTTTTACAAAGTTATACTACAATTGAATTTATTTGCAGGTTATTGGATCCTGGCAAGACGGAAATCATAGGCAAATACAATCAGCTAACCAAAGACATACGTTTATATAACTCGATTGTTAAATATGAGCATATACCCGATGCCAATGAGGTGGCGGATGCGCCAGCGGAGACTGAAACTGTAGCCGAAACCGGCCAAAATTGTGTTAGTCGACCGGAACGGCCAAGCAGCAATTGTGATAGCCAAGAGATTAATAAAACTGAAACAGAGCAGCCAAATGCATGTGATATATCAGTGGCAGTGAGAGAAGAACAGACAACGTTGGAGTCCGTTGATGTGCGTGGATTTTTAACTAATATATACTATATAAAGCTATTGCATTTCTTTATGTACACATATAAGAACTTTTGTTGTTTGTGTGTCAGCGAACTATCTGCTGCATTGTTGTTGTTCTAAATGTTAACTAACTGTGCTAACCCAAACCCCATACTAACAATTTGATTCGAGTTTATTTGCAGAACCTGCCACAGATTGTGCCACCACCGCCCTTCATGCGTGAGCTCACCGATCCGCCAGCCAAGCAATCGCTGCTTCAGGAATATCGTACGCCAATGTCAAGAAATTATAACAGGTGTGTTGTGTCCATTTTCTGGCTGCCACCAACGAATTGCATTTGTTTGTGTGTGTGTGTTTTTTTAATTGCAGCCAGCTTAATATCAATGCCACAATATGTCCCTTTGAGCTGATGGGTCGCTGCGAGGATACGGACTGTTCCTATCTGCACTTAAGGCTTCCTTCCACACACAGTTAAAGAAGTGAAAAAAATCAAAAAAAAAAAAAAAAAATCAAATTCATTTCTCAAAAACAAGTTATCCATAATAACATTCTAAATAGCGTGCTTGATTTCTGGTAAGTTGAACTCTTCACGCGACTTTATATTTAAAATGTTGCTTTCAGTCCAACAAGAGACAACAAAAAAAAAAAAAAAACTATTACAAAAAATAAAAACAACTTTAAGAAATCAAACAAAGACTGAAGTAGCAGCAACAGCAACAACAACAACAACAAAAAAACCAACACAATTGGAGATTTGCAGATCAAACACACAAAAATCGATCGAGTGACTTAAACAATACATATACATATATACTATATATATTGTTTCTTGTTGCTGAAACATTTGTTTCGTTTATGTTACATACATTTATATATATATTCGAGTCTGTGGTGTTGTAAACTAAGTGCAAGTTCGATGAAGTCGCGACGGTCGAAACGGATTGTGAATTTTATTCATTTTGCTCGACATATTAATAATTGCCATAAACTAAATAAATATAAATAAAAAAGAAAAACACGAAAAGCTAACTTTAAAATTATTGAGCAACAGCATGAACTGTAATATAGTAAAATGTCGTTAAGCTAAATCGGTTAATTTTACATACATATGTGTACATAATCTATGTTTCGTTTTTGCCTTCAATTCGATATATTCATAACTTGATTATTTTTCGCTATTATTTTTTGAAGGCAATTTAATTGTCGTTTTTAAAATTCAAACTAAATATTTCATTTTAAAAAAACACATTTGTAATCCTTATAAAGTTTTCTAAAAATATCTATACAAAAAAAAAAAAAAATACCCAAATGAACAAAAATGAAAATGAAAAATAAAAACATTCTTTTAGTACAAAACTTGTATCTTGTGTATTTTATTTAAATGTTTTTTAATGAAGAAACCCGATTTTATTTTGGAATATTGGGAAATTTAAAGTAAAATTAGCCTTAGATATTAAAAAAGGATATTTCCAAATCTATATTCTAGGTATGGGAAATTATGACTTGAAAAACATTTTTAAAATTAATATAAATAATAATTTAAAATTTCACTTAACTAATTTATATTCAACATGTTTTCTTTGGAAAATTTGCGGTTTAAAAAACCCCCCAACTCAATTTAAAGGTAAGTTTCAACATGCTCAACACATTCAAGCGAAAGAAACATATTTTTGATTCCGAGAAAAAAGTAAAATCAAATTTTGTGTCCCTTATGCAGCTTTCAAGCGCAATTCTTTAATTTCTAAAATTTTTAAATTAGTTTTTTTGTGTAAGTAAAAAATGTTAATATTGCCATTAATATCACAGCCAATAGATCCGCTGAATGCAGGATACCAGAAATTTTTTTGTTTTTTTTTTTGGCAATTGAGAATCCCAGCTCCATTTAAAAGCCTTCATCATTGCCATAATAGACGTAGGCATGACACCAATCCTTGATACTATCATCATTATTACAGCACATGGGATAGATGATCTCAGACTTGGTAACCTTGGCACATCTCATGCACAGCTCCATGGCGGCCTGATTCATTTCACATTGCTGCAGTTTGAGTATTGTCTCTGGTGGCAGATTGCCAGGATAATCACTGGGATCAACTGGCAGTTGTTTTGCACTTGTATCTGAAGGTCTGCATTGGACGCTGTTGATTGAAAGAAATGCGACCAAAAGAAGTATCATCATCACCAGCTTGTTGTCGAATTTCTGAAAGTAATCACAGAGCAGAGAAGAAAACACTTGATTAGCATTAAAGCTGTACAGATGTCAAGCTAAGTCAGCCGAATGCTAACACGATTCGTCGCCAATCACGTGACAAGTTTAAAAATTTCGTTGTGCTTGAGGCAGGGCACGTATTTGGGGTGTTTTTTATTAATGAATTTATAAATTGTGGTGACAGGCGCTTTTTTCTGGTTCAAGTTAGTTGGAAAAAAAACAATTGAATATAAAAATTTTTAACTTAAAAATATGATAAGTTAACGATTATTTACTTAAATTTTAAAATAAATAAATGTACACTGGAACTTTATCATTTGAGTTTTTCAAGAGTATAAGTAAATTTTATATTTCATTATTTTCTTGAGCGCTATTTATAATATTTTAAATACAACACTTGAGTCAGAGTTTCAAAACAGATTTTTGTTTATTTTTAACAAATCTCAAAATTTTAATCAATTTTCATTATTATAAATTTGCTTACTCACTTTTTGGCACATTGTGCTTGCGATTTTAATACTACGGAAATTTGGTATTCCGATTACTTGGACGAGGACGTTGACAGTTAATGCGTTCCTATTTGTATATAATTAATTATTATTATATTTTTTCTTCTTTTTATATTTGTCTTGCTATGCGAATTGATAGCGGAGCCGGCAGCAACTGGAAGTCAACATTGACAGCGCCTAACCTTTTATACTACCAAAACATCAAAGATCGCTCACCCACGATCGAATCGAATGCCTCGGAGCAATGCTTCGGCACTTTACTCGGTTCACGACTTCCGTTTGTCGGCAACGCGGGCATTGGTCGACTCAATTCAGAAGTTGTTGATCGCATTCGAATGTTGTTGAGATTAAAGTTCTCTCTCGCTCTTTAATTTTCTCGCGTTTACAGTTGAAGCTAATGACCGAAATGTATTTCATTTTTGTGTTATCAGAATTGTTGAATGATCGAATTTTCCTCTAGAAGCCCAAGAGCATGTGCCTTACAGGGTATACACTAGTATATGTTGTTCATTACCTTACAAACAATTACTCATAAAATCACACAGCGTGCTCTGCGTTTTTATCTACAAAGCAATATAAAAACAAATCAGGCCTAGCAACAGTAGAAATTACTTCCTCTATTGAAAATTGTCGAAAAGAATTCCCAATTTATTTATTCAACATTTTGTTTGAGCGTCGGAAAATTCAAGTAAACCAACATTAAAATGCTAAGCTGCGTTTCGCAATGGATAAAGCTGCCATTAAACTGCATCCAAAGAGGAGGCGGCAATTATATGAATGGGCGTGGCGTGCGCAACTTTAAGGTCACTGTGGTGGGCGCTGAGGGGGGCATAGGACAGCCCTTGTCCCTGTTGCTCAAACAGAATCCATTGATTGAGCAACTAACGCTGCACGATGTCAACGATTGTAAGGGTGTCGCCACAGATCTTTCGCACATTTGCACCACAACGTCGGTGGATTATTGTGGTGGTGAGAAGTTGTTGGATTCTTTGCAGGACTCGCAGGTGGTTGTGGTGCCAGCAGGACTGCCACGCAAACCGGGCATGTCCAGGCAAGATCTGTTGAGTGCCAATGGCATTGTTGCCATGACTGTTGCCTATGCCGTGAGCATTGCTTGTCCCAAGGCATTGTTGGCTTTTATTACAAATCCAATCAATTCGATTGTGCCTATGGCGGCAGAGTTCCTTAAGACCCGGGATGTCTTTGATCCGAATCGATTGTTTGGGGTTACAACTCTCGATGTTGTGCGTGCAAAAACCTTCGTTGGAGACTACATGAATATAGATCCTGATATGGTGGACATTCCGGTGATTGGAGGACATGCTGGGATTACCATTCTACCGCTCTTCTCGCAGTGCTCCCCAATGTTGCCAGAGGGTGAGTCAAAGAGTATATTGGAGCTAAGGAAACGCATACAGGACGCCGGCACTGAGGTCGTTGAGGCCAAAGCGGGTAAAGGATCTGCAACGCTATCGATGGCCTATGCTGGAGCACATTTTGTTAATGCCTTGTTGAGGGGATTGAATGATGAGCCCAATGTTGTGGAGTGCTCCTATGTCGCCTCCAATGTCACAGAGTTGCCATTCTTTGCCACACCTTTGATCCTGGGTCCGAACGGCATTAAGGAGAACTTGGGTTTGCCCGATTTGGATGATGAGGAGCAAAGTGCCTTGGACAAAATGATGCCACTGCTAAAGGAGAATATTGAAACGGGAATACTTGCTGCAGGCATTGCATTGAAGGATTCCCAACAGAAACAGAAGGCACACGATAAGGCCGTGGCTGCCAAATCTGCACGAATATCATAAAATGAATAAGATGAAAAGAATTAAATTTGAATTACAAATAAATATTGACAAATTATCTAAAATAATAATTATATATGCTATAAATAAAATATAACGAATTGTTATAAAAATTTAAAATCTTTAGCTTACTCAACATATTAACATAAATCCATTTAGGGTTCAATGAGTTTTTAATACTATCTAAACTAACAAATCATAAATAATAGTTCAAAATTGAATTCTTACTTAGATTGTAAGAAAACAACAACAACGCTAAGTCTCTCAACAAGATCTTGACGCAATTTCCTCATTCATTGACTATTCGCATTCTCGTAAAAGCTAGACATTAATGTTTATACTATATATGCCATACTATATAGTATTTATGTGCATACGTAACTGAGTTGAATCGTATGCTGGGGTATTTGGGGTCGTCGCAGTCAATTGGTAAAACATCATGCTGCCTATTATTATTATTATTTCTACTGATAAGTCATTATGCATAGGCGACAACTGATTATGGAATGGAATGGAGCAGGGAGAATTCGATTCGAAAAATTCAATGTCAACACATAATCCATTTTTTATTTATTATTGAACTTTTGCTTAAAGTACATTTATTACGAATACAGTTGTTTATGCTCTGCTACCGAAGGAAAGAACGTAGCTGGGAAATCGATAACAAGTCGATAGAAATCGATAAAGCACAGAAATTTTCCACATCTAACTGCAAGAAACACTTAAATTCGTGAAAAGATAACTTGTGACTTTTTCCCAAAGGATCTGCATCTTAAGTTTTGAATGCAACGCCAAAATTTACAAAATGATTTTTTAAGAGTATTTCGCAGTCAGTTACGGCCGACTGCAATACTTGCATTTGTTTTTACAATAACACTTCCGAGAATTTCACAAACTAATTAGTTGATGTAACTATTGATTGGAAAGTTTTTGATTGATAAATGACATCGCGATGGAAGCCCCTTCACAATTAATTAATTCAAAAATATATGACCTTGCAACTATGTACATGCATTTAATAAACAAATAGATTACAAATGCGAACAGGAAAAACCCCCAAAGAAAACAAATTCATGACATTGCAAAATCTGAAATTTCGCAATAAATTCATTTATGTCTTTCATGTAACAAATAATATAAAAGATATAAACTGTGATTTATCGAGAACAGTGCCAGATAAAATTAGCTTAAATTGATGACATTTTGCTCGCAAATTCATAGTAAAAACATTTGTGCTTAATAAATAATGGGAACTTTTGACATTTTGACTGGGAAATTAAAGCCTTATTGAGTTATCCAGCTTATTCCTTTTTGGTAAAAATCGCAGAATGATTTTTTAAAGCGCTACAAAACGAAGTTTTAAAAGAAAAATAACCGAATCGACCCAACAATTTGATCAATCTATCAAAAAATCAAATTTTTTCTGATATTGCTTTCAAAAGTATGCATCACATACTTATCTAAATTACAAAAATATATTTTTGGTTTTAAAAACAAGCACACAAAGAATTCCATCATGATATTAAAAAGGAACCTCTACCACCAGGTGGCACGGTACAGTAAAAGCGCCAAGAAAGCATACAAGGTGGCCGTTGTGGGTGCCGCTGGTGGCATTGGACAACCGCTATCTCTGCTACTGAAACTAAATCCCCGCATCGCACAGCTGGCTCTGCACGACAAAGTGGAGATGAAGGGTATTGTGGCTGATCTTTCGCATATGTGCACAGCGGCCGAGGTGACGTCATATCTGGGCGACAAAGAGTTGCAGTGTGCCTTGGAGTGTGCCGATGTGGTTGTGGTGCCAGCGGGCATGCCACGCAAGCCGGGCATGACTCGAGCCGATCTCCTCACTGTCAATGGAGATGTTGCAGTGAGTGTGGCTGAAACTGTGAGCAAAGTTGGTCCAAAGGCATTGGTTTGCTTTATTACCAATCCGATTAACACCCTACTGCCGATTGCGGCTGAGATAATGAAGCAACAAAATTGCTTTGATCCGAAAAGACTCTTTGGTATTACGACCCTTGATGTTGTACGCTCAAAGACATTTATTGCCGCAGTGTTGGGCGTAAATCCACAAAAGGTTCGGATACCAGTGATTGGCGGACATGCTGGCACAACCATATTGCCAATTATATCGCAGTGCAAGCCGAAGTACACTTGCAGCGATGAGGATCGTGCCAAGTTGGTGCATCGCATACAGGAAGGTGGCACGGAGGTACTTGAAGCCAAGGCTGGCAAAGGATCTGCCACATTATCAATGGCCTATGCGGCGGCTAATTTTGTTGATTCTCTGCTGCGTGGTTTGAGTGGGGAGAAAAATATCGTTGAATGCGCCTATGTCCATTCGAATGTAACTGAGGCAGAATTCTTTGCCTCGCCTCTTCTGCTTGGACCGAGTGGCATTCAACGGAATCTTGGCCTCCCCAAGCTGGATGAGACGGAACTGAAGCAAGTCTGTGCCCTGATTGAGCTGCTCAAAAAAGATATTGAGGAGGGAATGAAGTTTATGTGCGAAAGAAAAAATAAAAAATAGCCATTGATTTAATTGTTTAAGGTCTTATTTCTATATAGATTTACATATTTTGTGCTCATGTCTATATTTAAAGACCCACTTTCAATATTGATTGAGGCAAACAAACAATGTATTGTGTTTACTACCTATTCTCGTATATACTATTCTATAGAATACGCTGATAATTCGTAATCATCGCGTTTCAATCAACCATACTATTCCATTGTAATTATAAATATATTGTCTACTAAACATTTATTTATATTTATATATCAAACATATATTTGTACAGCGACAACACCTAAAGAAAAAATCAATTCATTAGATTTAAAATTTCTTAAAGCATTTTTAGTCAATCTTTTATGTTTCTGAGATTTTCATAATCAGTCAATCAATCAATGAGTTGGTTAGACATCATCAATCGGTCAGTTTGTAAGTTGTTTTTACATTTATCATCAATCAATCAAACAATTTATCTTTCAGCTGTTTATTTATATATGTTATTTTATATATTTTTATCTATTTAACAATCAATCAGTTATTTGTTCAAGCAATCAATTAATCAGCTGTTCACACATAGGTCATAAATTAATCTATCAGTCAATAAGTTATTAAGCTGCAATCATTCATCAAGAGTAAACTAGTAAGCTATCAATCAATCAGTCAGTTCGTCTTCAATCAATCAAGAGATAGTTGTTAAGACGTTAGCCAACAATCAATAAAACAGCTTAGGCTTCAGTGTTTAATCAATCAATCAGTCAATCAATAGGTCAGTCTGTCAGCTGCTTACGCAATAGTTTTTAATCAATCAATTAAATAGTTGCACTAGAGCATTTGCCATCAATCAATCATTTCTCGGGTAATCAGTAAGTTAGAACTATTTATCAATCAAAATTTCAAGGAAAATCGTTTTACCAATTCAAATCCGATGACCTTATTCATTTTGATTGACAACAAGAGGAACCCGACCACGCGTTGCTGACTTTTATGATGTTTAATATAGGAATAAAGAACACATAGTAAAATGTAAAATTTTCCAAAATTCCTGAGCCCGTTAAGGAGGGTTTTCTAAATTTTTCTTTCGCTTACATCTTCGCCCAGCTGTTCTCAATCAATAAATTACTATAATCAACAAGTTACAAAGTTGATAAATGATTTTTGTTTATTAACTTAGTCAATTTGCCCTGAAACTTGATAGAGGTCTTGGTAATACATAGCACTTTTAGTGCGTCTCGTGATCAAAACAATGGCTTATCACTTACGAATCGTGGCAACCTTTGATACATATCATGCTAGTGGCAATTAAGTTGCTTAAATCAAAGGCCTGTCTAGCCTCTATATAGGTTTGTTAATGACTAAGCAATCATAAGTAATCTTCGGGGGCGTTTAATCAACTGTTGAAATTGTTGATTTAAAATGACAATAACAACACCTTGGCTTCTCTTTTATGTTTAATGAACTTTGAGTCCATTGAGATTAAATTGGAAGTTGAGTTGAGGAATCAGGCATGCGTCGTTTCCCCAATAATGATATATATGTTTTAGGTTGGGGCACGAGATCAATTTAAAAACATATTTCTCTTATCATATGCGAAAATTTTCTGATTAGTTTTTGATTATTTAAATCTTTTCCCTAGTTAAGATTGTTGCTAACGCAAACTTTTTTGCACAATACGTAAACAGTTATTTATTGATTCAGATTTCGTTTTATTTTTATTGTATTGCGCGTCTGTGGATTATAAATATACCCATCTATATATGCATAATGTTTACTCTTCGGTTTCTTCTTATCATGAACCAGAGGTTTATAAAGGGTCGTAGTAGCTGTTGTTTGTCTGGCGCGTCTTATGGGTAATTTTATCACCCAAAATATCGTCTGATTTATTTAAAGTGCAATAGTCAAAATACCAAAAAACTTTAAGAAACTTTACAAAAAGATACAATTCATTCGTTTGTTTGGAAAACACGTTATTGGAAAGATTTTTAAAGAATTCCCACCCACACAAAAGACAAACATTTTTTTTACAAGTGCATAACCAAAAGTTTAACTGTACTTCAGATCCGCAATTTAGATCAGGAACATTAATGCACAATACAGCTTTGCTTATGTTGATAAGAAACAAAAATTATAATTAAGCTAATCATGAAGTTTTAGGCTAATTAGTTTTCAAAACATCTGAAACGTTATCATTTGCGTGTTATTTTCTAGTATTTTGAAATTTTCGACTTGACAAATTTAGTATATTACTTAGTGCAAAACTTTATTTATCCAAGCAAACTACCAACGATTTAATTATTTATCCTAAGTCATAATTATTAAAGATGTTTTTATAAGCAACATGACTAACCCAAGCTGGGATTTACTAAGCGTCATTTTAAGATTGATTTTTTTAGAAGCTGAGTTTCATTTGTGGTGTGAAAGCTTTTCATTTATTTAGACACCCACCCAAACGATATTCGCAGAAAGCTTTAACGTAAAGCTTTACATTTGCTCGCATATTGATTTGTATTGATTTTTAAATACAATTGCGCCTTCTTTCAATAAACTTGAGGTTATTTCTTGTGCATGCAAAACGATTAGGTTCAACTGTGCCATGGTTACCGTTATAATTATTTAAATGTCCGTCAATAGCACGTCATTTGACATGTGTTAAAAAGCGAAGGTTTTAAGTGTAAAAGTAAAATGGAAGAAAAAAATGATAGAACCGAAGACAGGCAGAAAGTAAAAAGTATGTCAAGCTTGCAGCTGTTGCATTCTTAAAGATTACGACAGCTCTTTAATTGTTAATTATTCTTTTTCATTTGAAACTCAATCAATAAATGGTCTATTTAATAATTGGAGCATTGTGTCCGTTGGTTTGGAATTATACTTTAATAACGTTCTAATCAAAATTAATTGGAGCAATCAAATCAATAAACGCCAGCTTATATTTTGTACTGTTTTGTAATGGATTATGAAATCAACTTAAACTGCTTTGAAAATAGATAGAATTTTTAAGGAAGCTATAAGTTTTGGGTTCCAAATTATTGAAATTTAGATTTAAAATAAGTCGAAACCTAGCACTTACTTTTAAAACTATGGAACATTTTGAATAATATAAACTATTTCAATATTGATTTATAACTGTAAATGATAAAAGTTTCACTTTTACAGTTTACCCATTTCTAATCACAATGCATTGCATCACATTTCCCAGTTATTTTTATTGTGTTGAAAGGAAAGGACGAGCTCACCAATATTTAACATTGTGCGGGTCGGGTAAGGTAAACAAAGATGCATAACAAAAATCCTTTAATGGCATTTTCAAGGCAAGGACTGCAGCTGCTGCTGCTGCTAAGCTGCACATGCGTGCCATGCATTCATTTGTTGCTTAGAGACAAAAACAGAGGAAGAGAGACAACAACTGTTGATTATTGCTAATTCAACAGTTGAATCGTTTACCTGCTGGCTTTGTCTGTTCGGGTGTACAGAGTGCAATGGAGTGGAAAATCTGATAACAAAAGAGAAGCTGTAGAACAAGCAGCAAAAGCAACAGCTGTGCAGGGCAATTGAATGAAACGGCAAACGACGAACAGCTGCCACTCCCCCGCGCAGCTGTTAACAAGCATCGTGAAAGAGAGAGAGAAACTTAAAGAGTGTCTATTAACACCTAAAGTTAAGAGCACACGAGCGCGCATGTAAGAGAACAGGTGTGAGCCAATAGCAGCTCATATGAGCATAACAGAGCTCTGGACTGTTAACAGTTAACAGCTGCGTTTTGCATCTCAAAATACTCTTTGCCTTGGCTTCGCCTCCCAACTTGAATTCAATTGTATCGGGATCTTTGCATTGAACGGACGGGAACAGCTCTGCGACGAAAAAACGTCTTCGACGTCAATCGTGACAACGGCGTCTGCCAAAATAAATTGTGTTTAAACCAAAAATAGCAACAACAAACAAAGCTAAATTATACATATGTATTTCAGACAAGCCATATCGAAAAGTGAAAATGTGAATAAAATACCTATATCTGAGAGCAAAATATAAACGCAAAAAATTAAATTTTTATTAATAATTTGTGCGCAACATTTAAAAAGTTATCAGTTACGTTTTGTGTACCACGGCTGGTCCTGGAATTACACCAACAAACTTAAAGCCCCAAGCCCCGCGCTCTGTATTAATCCAAAAGCGAAGCAAAAACAAACACACAACCTGTAGCTCTCTGCTCCGACAGTAACTGCGACGTTGGCAGCGCAGCTGGCGCTTTTGTTCGTTTACGGACTTTTAAAATTGGTTTTCGTGTTTGTTGTTTTTATGCTTTTTGTTTTTCGCTCTTAACGCGGAAGCTCAAACGAAACCAATGCAATTGTTTTAACAAATAAAACATATATACAAAACAGAAGAAGAAGAGAAACATATAGCTTTTACTTATTAACTACAAAGAGTCGAACAAACAAATTTTACAAAAATGTGGTGCATCGTAGATTTGCCAAACGGCACTCAACAAGCTGTCAAATTGGATCCCAAAGCCATCGGCCAAGAATGCCTCGAAAAGGTGAGAGAGAACTTTGCGTAAACAACAACTGAACCAATTTGAATTGTAGATCAAACCAAAAATACTACAGAAAAAAAAAAACATAAAACAGACATTGAACCATTCGACCATAAAAAAAAAATTAAATTCTTTACTTAGTTTCAGCGCAAATCTAATTGTTATGCTTTAGGTTGTTGTTATTTTCAGGCAGGAATTTAAGTTTATTTTTTTGCTAGATTAACAACAAATTGAACCTTAACTGAAAGTTGATAAGGAAATAACAATTTGAAACTTATCTGAAACTAAAGTCCAATTTTTTTGGGCTATAAATAGAACAATTTAATGAGTTGTTGTTTTAAATTTAAATTTTTTATAGATTGACTTAAAAAAATATATATGAGGTTTTTGTTTCTGATAAGCTTTGGCTTTACTTTTAATAAGTAACAAACATTTAACTTTTTTTTTTTTTAAAATAAAATATTTAAAATGAATACTTTGACAAAGTTTCATTTCGATTAGTTAGTTTGAAGTTTATTTAAAATATAATTGCCTTAAAATTGATTTCTTTTATTTGTTTTCAAAATTTCCCCCGGGCCAACAAAACTTTGCCTTTGCTCAACTAATGAGATCAAACACAAATTTCCTAACATGCTTACAACATTTATGCTTATGTTTAAATAAGTAGCTAAGAAATTGAACTTACTTCAACTAAGTGAAAACGACAAGTTTATGAAACTTTTCTTAACACTTGAGTGATTAATTTTTTATACGCTACTGAGAACAAGATAAAACTGTGTTTTTTGGCACAACTTTTTCCATTATTATTTACCTATTCACCTTGGCTTATCATTACTTATTATTTGTGTGTCAAAACTATCACTAAAAATATATATATATTTAAAGAACGCTAAAACTGTTTTCGCATTTTGTTTTGCTTATCAGTTATATTTGTTTCGCTCATTAATGTCTTGTTGTTTATTTTTTTGTACTAATTCATTTTAAATGCCAAACTGCCCTTGAGTGAGTGAGAGAGAGAGAGAGAGAGAGAGAGAGGAGGCATATTGCTTTCATAACTTAACCATCTCCCTTTCCCTCTCAAAATGTGCTTGGGGTCTCTTCACATTGCTTGACGTCGTCTTGAGCAAAGTTTGTTATATTTCTTATCATCTTGCTGTTTTGCTTTTTTTTGTGCACTGCTCAGAAGAATCTGAGAATCAAGCAGAAAAGTAAAAGAGTGCTTAACCAAGGCCATATAGCTGTTCTTTAAGAATGGGTAGCTGAGTACAATTGTTAAGAGGTGACCATATATGGTCATATACTATGTTTAACTTTATGCAAGTAGTACTCATGGGTAATGCTTACAAAATGTTCTAGCATTATCGATTGCACTTAAATGCACTGGGAACATTTAATGACTGCCTTTCAAACTGACTAAACCATTGTAAAAAGTCCATAAACTTGTTTTATTCTTATATTTTTCTAAATTCCATCAGTTCTACTTCTTAAGAGAGAGATTTTCTTGACTTTCGATAACTTTCGAATAATACTCAATTTTCTTTTAATCATTTCTAGTATTTTATTCTTATTTAAAGAGTTCAGAGTCTTAAAACTGTTTGCTTATTTTAAAAAAAGGTTTCTTGTAATTGATAACAACAACAAGTCGTATTTTATGTATTGTATATAGAGAGGTAGCTATATATATATAGAAGATATCGGACAAAGTCACAAAGTGCGACAATGCGGTTCCAATGTCCAATGTGTACCTCAATATGTCTACTTGAGTCGGTTAAGAAGCAAACACTTGAAAATCAAACGCCGTTGCTTCGCAACAGGCAGCAAATACCGTAAGCCACCCCCAACCGATCCGAAAACTAACACCGCCCCCTCCCTACTCGATGTTGGCTCAGATTTCGGTTGGTTTCGGCAATTTTATTTGTTTGCCAGCCTAATTAAGTCTTTTGGCTGTATTTGTGTTTTGGCTTTCTGCTTTTGCCCCTTTGCCACCTTTCAAGACGAATAATAGGTTCCAGTCTACTGTTGTTCTTGTTTTTGTGTGCAATCTAATCAGGCAAAGTTATCTAAAGACGTTTGTGTGTGTTACATATATACTACTAAGAGTGTTAATGACAACTGTAAATATGTTAACGTTCTAATGACTTTATATGTTTGTACCTCATGCCTCATAAACCCCAATTTCAAGTTTCTTATCGAAAGTCAGAAAGTATATTTCTTTGTGCACTTTGTTCTCGGCCACTTTACTATATCTTATCTGAGCTTTCAGAGGAAAAGTTGTACAAAACACGTTGTTAAAAACAAAAACAAAAGATAACGCTTTTGAATTGAAAATCATAAAAGACTTTAATACAAATGTGCAAAAACATGCTTGAAAGGTCAAAAGAAAATCAAGATGTAAAAAAAAAGACTTGAAATCAGCAATAATATTTTGAAAGACTAAATAAATTAAAAACTATGTTTATTAAATAAAAAAAAAAAAAGCTAGGTTATATCTTAGTTTATTTTCTTATATATAGAAAGAAGGCCATTTTCATTTATGAATAACCCAAATACTTATTTGTTTACCTCAGGCTTATTTAGATTTCATCCAACAAAATATAAGTATATATATTTTTATTACCTTCCTTTGTTTTTTTTTCATGAACCATTTTATGACATTTTATTTTTAAATGTTGTCGAAACGGAAAACATATATTATTTTAATGTCTTTCAAGATTTTATTAGACATAAACCTTAAAAGGTGAATTTATATCTTTTACTCATAAAAAATCTTAAAATGCGTTTCGAAAATTCATAAACATGTAAAGCATGCTCTTGAGATTATTAACAGATGTCAATTCAATCAAACCAAGAATCAAATCGAGGAGATACTCACTTTATCATAATTTATGTGTCATATGTGCGACTTTGCGACAATAGACATTATATATAGATTTGCCGCATTATTGCAATTAATATTTAATCATCAAATGTGACGCACTTAACCCATCAAAGGGAATTCGCCTAAGCGGATTTACGACTTTGAGATTTTTGTGTAGCTTATCAGTGCGGTTATTGTAAGTTGGCTTCGATAATATGGAAAGTTGATGTGTGTGTTTGATGATGTCACGGAATGACTGTGAATCTGCCACGCCCATCTTTTTTCCCCGCTACCTCAACTCCAACAACCTCGCACAAATCGATTAAAAAATGGTTCCGTTCGGACTGTTAAATGGAATCAAGCAAGTCAGATTTTTAATTAATTTTTTGTGCACTCATCAAGCTACGGATTCAAAGCGCATGCAAAATGCACTTCGCAGGCAATTAACTTCCGTTTTGAAGTGTGTTGACCACTCATCGAGGCAATCTTCCAGTTTCACTCTTTCACAAATGACATTTCATCAATTAATTCGCAACATTTTCCGAACATGTGTGATTCACGTGCTTTGAATGCAACTTCAAAAAAACGAAGGGCTAAAATGCAATTTGAAATTATAAACATAAAATAATTTGGGTAAATAACTTTTTATCTTATCTTTAAGTTGTTTACGGCTTGATTTAACAATCTAAGTAGTAAACAAGGTAGTTTATTATTCTTTACAAATATGATAAACACTTATCACAAAGGTTAGTTCGTACTTAGATAAGTTCGTTTAAAGCATAAAGTTTCTAGCAATTTCGTCAATTTAATAATCATTGATCGTAAAGAGAAAAGTTATTATGTTTCTTCAAAACAAAATTAATGCTTCCAATTGTTTGGGATTAAATTAAAATTCTTGGAAAATGAAAAAATATTTTTAAAACCGGTTTTAATAAGAAAAAATATAAGTATTAACAAGAGTTATACTGTATCTAATTCGGGGAAAAAAAGTAGAGATTTTATCAAGGATTGCGGATATTAAATACATTTATTGTTAATGTAAAAAGTAAGTTTTTAGAATTTGTGATTAAATGAAAATGTTACATAAAAAGAGCTAATAAAAAGTATTCTATAGCTTATTTTTTGGAACTGTCAATTATTCGATAACATTTATAAATCAAAAACTTTTCCTCAGAAAACAAAAATAATTTCTTGCTTACGCAGTTTGCATTTAAGCTTGATTTTCGAAATGCCAAGCTAACATTTGTCAAATGGAATTTGTCCTAGGTGCCATTAAGCATTTGTCAACCTATAAAAATAAAAAGGGGCTGTGCTTTAGGGGGGGTGTGTGTGGTGGAAAAGGGCAGGACCTGTAAAACACGCAAATGGGCTTATCAGCTTGGCTTATCAGCAAAAATAATCAACAACAAAAACAACAAACTAAAGCTCGGGTTGTCAAACCGATCCAGAGATTAGTATAAATGAACTGTGCCCTGTCCATGTAAGAGCGCAGGGGCTGGCGGGGGGATCTAGAATTGCATAATACTACGTAAAGAAAACTCTATAAAGCTTATCGCACCCAGTGTGGTGGGTATTGAACCCAAGAAAAAAAAACAGTAAATTACTTTTGACATCGACTCGTTTCACATTTGAAATACATTTAAAATGCTCTCTCATACACGTATTCGCTCTCACTGTCTCTCTCTCTGCCTTTGTGACGTCAGTGAGCATTGCATGTCAAAGGCAAATTAGGAAAAATGTTCCGTTATACTAGAGACAGAGTTGTATTGAATCCGAATGCATTCAAAGTCCGCCCGAAGGGGCAGAGTTTCCGTTTTACGCCAGAATGCCAAACGCTTGCCATTCGCTTTGCAATTGCATAGTTCCTCTAAAGGATTTGGATTATATAGGCGGTGGGTGGGTGGGTGAAGGTCGATTGGGTGGGAGGGGGTGTTGTTTGCTAGTTTTGCACCATGGGCAACATGCAACAGTTTTTTTTTTTCTTTTTGCAGTTGCAGTTTTTAATGACTTTGCTAATTACTTGTTACTTGTTGCGACAGAAGAAATTACTTAAAAGAGCAACCAGAAGTTAATTACACACACAATAAGTACATAAAAAGAACAACAAAATGCAGTGCCATCGTACGCAATAACAAGAGTTAGAAAGGATATATAAAGTTTGCAGTGGTACTTTATAAGTGGTTTCGATTTAAAGATTAAAAAACCTAAAGTTTAAGCTTAAAAATATTTGCCAAACTTATGGAAAAATAACTATATTCATCTCTTAAGTCAGAATCCTTCAAATCATCAAAAGTCATTTAAAGATTTTTACTGTTTTCTCAAAACTTATTTAAAACTTATCGATTTCCCACTGTGCAAGGCGACTAAGCAATTAAGTTTTAACGTTTAACGAGTGGCTACTTATTTCAAGTACTAACTGCAACTGCAACTGGCAACTGGCAACCAAAAACAATTGCAATGCTCAAAGTTCAGACAAACAATATCATGACGTTGCACATTTGCAGTCACTTAAGAGAGAGAGAGAGAGAGAATTATGATTAATCAATAATAATGTTGTGAAAAACCACAAGAAAACTAGCTAACGAAATGACAGCAGAATTAATTATAAAGTTGTAATAATTATTAAGAGAATTCAAATGGTAATTTAATAGCTAAATATCATTTATTCCGTTGCTTAATCAATTACTATCTTAATCAATAAATACCATAATTATATACTTCTCCACAGTACTGAAATTGGATAATAATAAACGTTTATTTATGAACAAAGCAAATGGAATTTTATGAAGCTAAAAATTTATATGATACTTAAAAGAACTTTTTAATATCTTTAGTAATCGAAGTGTTTAAATTCATTAAAAATACAAATTTATTCCAAGTTCTTGGTGCGTTCTTAAGGTTTCTCACTGTACCTCGTCTCCCATTCATCCAGCTGGCCTTATTGCAAGTTATTTTCTTCTTCTACAATTGACTACAAATCCTAAACAAATAGCCCTGAACAAAGCTGACAGTTGAAAGCTGACATTGCTGTATGGTTTTGTATCAAAGTCGTCATTTGCTGGGGTGAAATTATATTTGCGCGCAGTGCTGTCAGTAAAGGGATGCATTTGCTGCAAAGGATCAAGGCATATGGCTGAGATTTAGACGCCATTGAAGTGCAGGGATTAGATGATGATGAAGAAGCAGTAGAAAGAAGAGAAGGAGGACGGTGGGAGGGCGAATGAGTGAACGAGTGCCTTCAAGTGCCTGGGTGCAACAAATGAAAGCAAGCAAGAGACAAAATCTTAGAACACTGATGAGGCATCTCAAGTGGCTTGGAGAAGCGGGTCAAGTGCAGGCAGCAGATGCCACTGGCCAATTTGCATAGCTGGTAACGGAGCGCAAACAACAAACAAAAGAGGCGCCTTTTGGCTGCAGTTTCGTTACTTTATTAGTGCCAACAAATTGTATCTGGCGGCCATACGAGTTCTATAACCTAAACTATAAATACATACCTTCTACCTAGTAAATGGCACATGTGCATTTTATTTATAATTAAGAAACAACAAGCAACTAAACAAGAACATGCTGATAAATCATTAAATCGCAACAGAAATAAGAACACAAACAAGCATTGTTTTTTATTATCATTCTTGTTCTCTTTGCTGATAAGCCAAAACGTAGACACACTGTAAGACAGACAAACAGATAGTAACAAGTAATGATAAAGTTGATAAAAATGTATCAGAATGCAATCAAAGCGTAAATGACAAATAACTTTTCTTAAGACGCAATTTTTGTACCTGACTTTTGATAGGTATTTTTTATGGGTATTTTTAGTGTGTTTTTGTATTTTATTTACACGTTTCTGAGTAACATTTACTTACCACTGAACAAATTAAGTCTTATTTGTGTTTTTTTCTTTTGTTAAAGTCAAACGACATTTTACAACTAGCCTTGGCCTGAAATGATAAAAGTTGTTCGTTCTTTGTTGAAAAATCATTGCCGATGCATGATGATAATATAAAAAAACTTTTGTTAAGCGACTTTAATTTGTGCTTAAATAATTGCAAAACGAAAAAACCACATTTTGTAGAACTGCTTGCAAAGGGTATTATAGTTTTGTCTTGAAAAATGTAACAAAGGACTTGTTAGATTAACTAAGATCTGTTTAAACATGCTTCTTACATAAATAAAATAAAATACTAACAAAATATATTAATTTTTTTAAATACATGTTTTCTCTTTATTCAAAAGTTATTTATATATATTAAACTTATTTCTTAGTTTCGAAAAATGAGTGTATAAAATCCTCAGCTTGATTTGAGTATTCTTTGCTATACTTTTATTGCCATTGTCGGAATTTTATCACATTTCCTTTTGCCTTCTTTTGTTACTCTGCTTACGCTTTGCATTCGTAGGTGCCAAGCCCCAGACTCGAAAAAAAAGTTTTAAAATCAAAAAAAAAAGAATGCTAAACACGATTTACCTAACAGTGTTCACATTCATGCATTTGTATCTCAGTATCTGTAGTTATGAGAATGTATCTATAGCTGCTTCTGCTTGTCAGGTGCTGTTGACACTTTGCCTTGAAGTTGAACTGGCTTCACGAGCTATTCACAATTTAAGTAAACAAGATATATACATACTAAAAAAGCTTTAATAATTGCAAAAAACAAGGAAGTTTATTATAACTAAAAATAATTTGTTAAACTTTCGATGTAGGAGTTGGCACTGGGTTTAAATTTGATTTTATCCATCTCAACTACAGATTTTCTATTTGTTTATTTAACAAGTTTATAAATCATAAAGATTTCTAGTAGTCTTTTTTGTGTTTTATTTCACAATATCGTCCGCTTGGGAATTGCTTCATATTCGCCAGTGAAGGTCTATAGCAGCATTATTACATACATATTTAATGATATTTCCACATCAATGTTTTTATTTTCGGTGTTCTTGCCCTGATATTTATTTGTTATGTTCTTTTGTTTGTGTATGCTCTATAAACAACGGCTGAAAGAAAACACCAAACAAGTTTTGCCATAAATTTAAAACACAGTTCCCATGTGTATATATGTGTGTTTTTATCCATATGCGCATATAGTATTTAATTTATATATGAATATTGTTTCCACCAACTCTACTTGAACAAAACTGCGCAATAAGTAAGGGCAAAAATATTTACAAAATAGTAAAACCAAACAAAAAAACAGGAAACACAAAAAAAATAAACCGATTTTGTTGAACAATTTGCACTTCAGTTTTTAGTAGCCATAAAATTTGTTATGCTTAAATTAATTTGCTGGCATTTTGAATTTGTTTTGTTGTTCAAATGTTGTTTGGTTTTGAGTTTAAGTTGTTGTTGTTTTTTTTTTGCGAATTTAATTAGCATGCGGGCATCGCATGCCATTTTAGCGTGGATTTGGTTTGGATAAAGCCAATGAACGCAAAATCCAGTTAGCAACGCACTCAGTTATTGGGTCCCTAGTACATTTGCATTGATTGCAGCAATCAGATAGGAAAACAGAGAGAGAGAGAGAGAGAAGGAAAGAAGAAAACAACGCAAAAATTGCATGGGCCACTGCATATTCTATATATCCTTTATCCCCATGTATAATCAAATACACAATGTGTGCGGATTACACTAAGGAAAATGGAAAGCAACAAAAATCTATGAACATAGAGATGTTTAGGCATAACATTATTTTTAAGTGGAAAGGTAAATATATTATTCTTAAACCTTTTTGTTAATATTCAAGAAGTTTGTTAACTAAAATCTTTGCAACAATAGCATTACCATTCGAATTTGTCTAAGTGCATGCAAATTCTATTGCGTTACAAAACTTTTTTCAAACAAGCTGACCACAAAAATATTTCTCTTTCACATTTGCATTTAGTATCTATAACTAGTTGTTATTTATGAATTTTCTATGCAAATAACTTGCATATCGAGCGGAAGATACTATTTCAATAATTTAATTGCCCAAATACTAAGCGTCTCGCTCCTCTTTAAACTCTTTGCGTCTGCATTTTATCGTTTGCATTCAATTTTCCAAACAATTAAATCTGCACCCGCGGCACCAGCATTCAATGTTCTTTTCCCCTTGACCATCATTATCTGCTTTCGTCATTTTGGTGTTGGCCAATTTCCAAAATTAATTGCGACAACTGCTGGAAATGCAACGCACAGCAAATGGGGCAATTGCAAACAAGACCCCAAAACTCTTACTGCTTTGAGCTCTTACCTCATTTCAT
Organism: Scaptomyza montana; assembly: GCA_018904305.1. Lineage (NCBI taxonomy): Eukaryota > Metazoa > Arthropoda > Insecta > Diptera > Drosophilidae > Scaptomyza > Scaptomyza montana. Next base: position 2,127,965 of record JAEIGR010000008.1, on the reverse strand, counting down.
TGCTCTACAAAGCTTCCCTCCCCCCCTCTCTCTCTCTCTCTCGCTCTTCCGCCTGAGAAGCATTCACTTGGCCAGAGCTGTCGCTTTCATTGCAGTTGTGTCGTCTATCAACTGCATTGTTGTTTATTCCCCATTGTTGTTGTTGTCTTTGGTGCTTTGTGGGTCATGTGAGGCGCCCCAAAACTCACATTTGTTAGTCCAAAATGCAAAACGAGCAGCTGGGAAATGTGGTCGGAGTAATGGGAGCTGTTACACTTAGCAAAAAGACAAAAAAAAAGAGGAATCATTTTATTTGGATTTAAAAATTAATTTGCTTACTGTTTCTGAAGAGCGAAAATCTTAAGACAAAAATGGTTTGATGACAAAAAATTGTAAAGGCATTTTCAATATTTTATTTAAATTTTTTCTAAAACAAAAATAAACTTAAGTAAATTCTGATTCTTTACTTAAGTGCAAAATTTTACTTTCTTAGCGATATATATATTTTTTTGAGTGTTGTTACTGCGACCAGGCATCAGGTCAGACACAGACGCAGCTTCACAGGCAATGGACAATGTGGCGCCAGGGTTGTAGTGTAGTCAAACCCAGCTCAACTGAATCGATTTGATTAAGTTTTTTTTAAGCTAGAAAAGTGTTAAATTGGCTTAAGAACTCATAATTAAAAACTGCAAACAATATTCAACAATTATATTTGTTTAAATTTATTCGAAATGTTTTCGTATGAACATAAAATTTTTGCATAAAATGTTACCTAATAAAAAGTTCATTTAAATTTTAATGCTCAAATGCATTTCGATTACTGCCAAAATATGCAAATCAATTCGAATGCATTAAAAATACACTCACAACTCTGAAAAAATGAAATAAATTACTTAAATTCCGCTGTGTTGGCAACTCTATTCTGTTAGTTGGTAGCTTTATAGTGTGCTGTAATGTTCGCAGCAGTCTTAATTCGTTTGTGCGTGCACCTGCTACCCCAACTCCCTTCCCCTCTCCGCAGCACACCTTGCCATCCCCCTTGCCGACGCCTACTCCCTTAGCTGCCCAATATGCCACTCCTAACTGCGGCTGGGGCGTGTTTTTAGTGCGTGTCCTTGTCCAAAGTCCATGACAGCACACACACACACACACACGATTTATGTTTACATTCAGCTCCGCCAAAAATGTATCTTCGTAAAATCGCGTCCAATCTAAAGGAAATTAAGTATATTCGCGTGCCGCAAAAAAAAAGACACGGCAAAAGTAAAACAAAAAGTTAAAAAACTTTCTTTATTTAGTTTTGCACTCAGGGAAAAGTTGTTTATTTAAATATATGTATTTACTTAATTGAAGTAAAATTCTTTGTTTTTCATTAAAATTTATAGAAGCTTTAAGCCAAAAATGTTTTAGCTAAAACATTTTTCTGTTTTTCAATGCTACAGAAAGATTGAGAATCAGGTTCTCTACATTAAAATTTATTTTCTTACGTGCTTAATTTAAGAAACTAGAAATATGAATTTTTTCCGCTTCATCAGAAACTTTAAAGAATTCAAAGAGTTTGAAAAAACATTTTTTAACGACTTTTTTAAATATAAAAAAAAATACCTTTATTTTTCACAAGTGCATTTTGCGAAATTTGGATGGGCTTAGGGTTCGGTTCTTTTTTTTTTACCAAATTGATGGGTGCCGGTGTGGTGCTTTGTGCGGTAATGAAGTCAGTTCACGTCATGTCACGTGCATGTTTTTGAAAATCGCGCTTATTCAGTTTCTTATCGATTTAATTGTTAAAGCCAAACAACTGTGGGTTGGTTGTGGGCGGTTTGAAGTGGTTGTAGTTGGGCATTTGGCCAAGTCAGGCATGGCTAATTAGCTTTCTATGTATGTTTGGAGGCGACTCTATACACATACATATATACACTCGACAATGCGATCTTAACAGCCCCACTAATCCAGCGACAATGACAACAACTATAACGACGACGACGACCCGACGACGACGACAATGCCTTCTCCTTCTCTGATGGCCTCCAGTTCCAAACCTCTCTATGTTAGTTCCTTCCATTGTCCAAGACCAGCAGTCCAGCTTTGTTGGCTCTGGTTCTGGTTTGGCTTTGGTTTGGGAAGGCTTTTAAGCCGACACTTAATGCAATTACCGCGCGCTGTGCAACTATGTTACAGTGTGGCCAGAACTATTTAAAATGTGTGAAAGTGTTAAGGAAAATTATTTAGAAAATGCATAAAGCGGTTAAATTTACCTTAACATTTAAAAATAGTTTGTGCAAGGAAAAAAGCTGAAGTAAATATTTCTTCAAACCACTGTCTTGGTTTTGCCAGTGACAATGGATAGAGACAAAAAAGGCAGGCAGCTGCCACTTGGCCATAATACTTTTATGATGATGCCAAGAGAAACGAACAAATGTTGCTGCCCCAGCGGGAGGCATCAATGTTGAGAATCAATGTTGTCACAACGGGGACAAAATGATAATGACATTTTGTTTGGAGGTGCAACCGAGTCTTATTATTATTATTATTATTATTATTATCTCTTGTATTCAGTTATCATCCCTCCCGCCTTAACATTTAAGCCCCTTTTTATAGTCATTGTTTCTAGCCTTATTCTTTCACTGTTTTGATATCCTTGAACTGGTTTTGTTGGCGTTTTGCTTTCGAACTGGACTAGAAAAAAAAAAAAAAAAAAATGTGGAAGCGTGCAAAAACCATACAAACCTGACGGGGCACAACGCCAACGACGATAAAGCTGCAACGGAAATACAAGCACCTCCTTTCAGCCCCCCCCCCCCACTCTCCTTTAAACAGCTACCCTTTGAGACCAAGCAAACATCGCTTAGAACAATAATAAACAATAAAATGGGCGCCTGCCTTAAACTATTTTTTTCTCTCTATGGAATTTTTTTATTATTATTGTTGTTGTTGTTGTGCTGTGGATTTTCAGTTTTGTGGTCGGGTTGGTTTTGTGGGTTGTTTGGTGGTTTGTGCTTTGGTTCCTTTGGGCTAAAACAATAAATTGCCTGAAAATGAAGCCCAAAAACCGCAAAACGACAAACACAAACAATGCATTGAATGCTTTTTTTTTTTTGTATTACATATAAGCAACAGCACCAAAAACCTTTACCTTTAAGCACTACACCTTATCCTTGCGCTCCCCGCGCCCCCTTGCCAAGCCCCATTCTGAAACCTCTTTCCTGTTCTGAGTGCCATTTTGATGTGTCTCTAATGGCGGCGTTTCGCTTTTGTTTTCGCTTTTCACCATTTTATATTGTGGCTTTTATTGTTTTTCATGTGGTGTTTTCTTTGCCACAATAAAATGCATTTTCTATAGAAAATGCATATAGTATATGTTTATCAGATATAGTGCTTTGCTTTGCCTTTTAAAAATCGGCAATACAAAAGCAAACAAGGCACGAAACACATGAAAATATAAAATAAATACGGAAATACTGATGGCCCCCCTCGCCTTTGTAGAGAGAAACATACATATACGAATTGTTACCAGGTTTGTGTAAATAGGATTTTTTAAAGCTTAAACACGCAGCACTGAAAAAAATAGTGTTTCAAATAATTTACCCCTCAGCTAAATGTGATAATAATAATATTTCTATGTATTATCTCTCTCTCTCTTTTATAAGCATTTCTTTCGCAAGACCCACACTAGTTTTCCCGCATTTTCCACTCCCACACACACACACACACAGACACAGACACAAACAATCCCATTGTAAATGTTAATTAAACGGCAATCCAATTATTTGTATTATCTCAAGCTCCACTGAGAATTATAATCAAGAGCCAACAAACAACCCCAGCGGGCATTTTGTAAAACACATTTTGCATGGATTTTCTGTTGTTTTTTTTTTTTTTTTTGTTTTTGCTGTCGAGCAACAGCAACGAATGCAACTAATTCCTGTTTAATTGGGTGGCCACCCTTGAAGGGATTTTCAGACTTGCATGCAAAATTAATCAAATGTGTAAATGTTTAATTTGCACAAAAGACCTTGTTCACACACTGAAAAAGGGTACAAAAGTGACATTGAATAAGTTAAAAGTCCAATTCATTTACTATAGCATGAGAGACGTGTTGACATGCTTTAATAGTATCAGAGAGTATCAGTTTGTAGCTTCTAAACATTAATTAGCAACCGTATACCAAGATATTATTGACATTATGTGTAAACTTGTGTTTGTTTGTTTACAAACAACAGCAGCAAAAACAAGCCAAAGTACAAAACTTCAGGACTTTGGAACTTGTATCAAAATATACTTACAATTTTGTGGAAAAATGTATTCAAGTTTCGTGCTTGAAATTGTGTAAACAGAATAAAAGTTTTTTTATTAAGAAACATCAACAAAGTTAGATAAGAAATGTAAACGCAAATTAATGAGCACATCTCAAAATCTTAATTGTGGATAAATACAAGTAAAGAAAGCTTAATTGGTTAAATGTTATAAAGATAACTTAGGATTAACCTGATCTTTAACAAACTATACAAAAATATAATTTGTCAATATAAATAAAGATTTTGTTTTTCTTTTCACACCTATTACCATACCAAGGCTAAAACTGTTTCTAATCTTAAATCGACATGCTCCATTGAATTGTGTGCTTGAGAAAAGGCACATTTGTGGTTAAAGAGGGAGGGGGCGAGTGTTCGTAGGAGCCGGAATATTGTGTTGACTTTGGCGTTCAGGCATCATTAACTGCAATGACCAAGTCACTTGAATGGCCTGCAGGCACGATGAATCGGTGTGTGGGGGGAGGTTGGGAAAGAGGAAATTAAAGTAGGCGTGGCAGATGCAATTTTCAAAGAGGCTAAATGGGCACAGGGTCGCACACACAATTTGAATTGGTATAATGAGAGCCATGCACGAAAGCCGTCCTTAACAACAACAAAAAGGAAAAACCAGGTGAAAGCAGTTTTCGCGGCTTGCATTTCGAATTTTAACGATGTATTATTATAACTTTAAGCCCTGACTGCCTCTGACTGTTTGCATATCAAATTCGAAAATGATCAGGTGCAAACATGAAATGCTTGATAGGAGAATGCGGTTGTGGTGCCACACGCTAAGGTGCCACACTGCCATAAAGCAAAAAATAAAAAATAATAATAAACGGAACAGAAAATCAATATGACAACGAAGAAAAGCCAACAAGAACAACAGAACAGCACCTGGCAACATGCAGCCAAAAATTTCAAAGCCAGATACACGAAACACACAGAAAAGCCGTCAAGTACTTTATGTATGTATGTGTGTGTGTGTGTGTGTGTATTTGATAACTTAATTGAAATACATTTGGCAGGGAATATGCATATATTTCCTGGTGCTGGGCCAAAAAACAAGAAATGTTGTCTTGTGGCATTTCAGCATTTCAATTTTCAATTTTATTATTTTTTGAATTACTTTATTTTGAATTTATGGGTAAACAAGCGAGTTTTGGCCATGGTCAAGAGACTGCAGGAGCAGCAGCACTCAACTTGTTGTTGTTGTATTTGTTGTAGGATAAATCATCAACAACTGCAGCAGCAGCTGCGATGTAATCTAACAGATATATGTACTATATTTTTGCCATAATTACAGGGAAAGAAAATGAAGTTAATTGTACCTTAAATTAAGTCTAGATATGTTAAGCTTGAGACAAAGAAAAATATTCTTAGAACCAGCTTGCCAATAATTTAACTTTTTAAATAAGTTTGTTTTCATATTGCTTGCATTAAAGTTTTCCTTCATCAAACTTAGTATTTTTATGTTTTTAATACTGTCAACAATTGGTATTTAATAAACTTGTTATCTTAAAGGTGTATTAAAAGATATTTATAGTTATTTAAATTAATTTTTCATTATTTCTTATCTTTTTTTAAATATATTTTTAATGCTTAAACTTATAATTTCTAACTTTTTTTTAACGATTTGGAACTATTAAAAAATATATTTTCACGAAATTAACTGAAATTTAACAAAAACTTAGCTTGAAAGGTATACAAAACATTTTCATTTGTCACACACATTTTTTGTTAGTGTACTTTTCTAAACTTTTCCCCTTTCTTTTGGTACATCCGTAAATGTCCTGTTTGTGTGGGCGTTTTAAGCGCCAAACATTTTCGGTTTATGGTCTTGTACTACATTTCTTTATGTTGGTGTGTGTGTGTTTATTTTTCACACACACACACACACACACATACCATACATAAGTACTTTGTACTACTTTGCCAAATTAGGATGTGCAGTAAATGTTAGAAAATGAGAGTCCTCGATCCATACACCCTCTTCTACTATTTTGTTAGGGGCTGGTGCTAAAAACCGATTTGCATTTGCCGCCAGCACATTTTATCTGCAATTTTGAGTGTCACAACAATTTTTGGAAGCGCGCCATCAAACTCAAATAGCTAAAGCCGCCTTTAATGCATATATACTATATACCCTAAGTGTCTAACAAATGTTGGAAAAAGTAACAAACCATTTGGTATACTCGTAAGCTTAAGGTATGCTGAAATTTTAAGAAAATTATGTCAGAAAATGAGGAATACATTTTTTTTTTTGTAACTTTGCCATATTTTAATGACTAAAAAAGTTAGAAATTGATGATGTAATAGTTTTTTTTTTAAATATTTTTTTCAAATTTTAATATGATTTAATATTTTATTTTTTAAATTTCCCAATATGAGTTGAAATAAACATTTATTAGACTTTTTGTATACATTAAATTTTACAGAGTATTTTCTAGTCACTCATTTGCCATTTGTGGGACACAAATTTTGTATGCATTTGGGCAAAGTGCAGCTTAATATAATCGTATTATGCATCTTTGGCAATGACAAAAAAAAATATATATAAAAAATCCAATAAAAACGTTTGGCTACCATCTAGATTCTAGATGGTGGAAAAATACCGCAGCAGTTTTCGGGCCATCTTTTCATTTTGCAACCAAACAAGTCGCAAGTTGTTGTTGTTGTGTTTGTTTGTTGCAAGTCGCCGCATTTCGTTTTCATTTGGCTACGGACTGAGACTCGTCGACTCGTTTCTGTTGCCTTAAGACCCTGACCTCTGATTTACAACAAGTCACTCCTGGCTATATCCTGCTAACACACACACATACACACATCATCATCTCACAAAATGTTTAGAATGTAAAGCTTGCAGAGTTGTTTTATACATACATATGTACCAACATGTATGTATGTATGAGCAATTTTCGTGGCAAAGTTCTTGCATACCACATATGTACATACATACATACATATATTAAGATATTTCTACATTCATTTGGCTTGCAACATTTGCAAAAGCTTTAGGCTGAGACGAAAATGTAATTTATTATGGCTAAAATGAGATGTGATTTTTGAGCCAACAAACATTTTTCTTTTTTGTTTGATGTGCTGCTATTTTTTTTGTGTGTGTGGCAAAACATTTACAAGTTCATTTTTTATAGAAATATTTACAGTAAATAAGATGGATAATTGAATTTTATTTTCAAATACGTTTTTATTAAGTTAGTTTGTATTATATTACAGCTGCTTAAATATTTAAATATTATTTAATAATAACATAATAAAAATACAAAAATATTTCCTAGAAATATGTTTTTAACCTTTAATTTCCAATATGCTTGAACTTTAAATTTCTCAGTATTTTACATTACTACGGCAAAACACTTCACTTCACACTCTACGTCAACTTTCCCGCCATAAAGTTCAGTTGAAAAGTTCAGCAGCTGAAAAAGTTCACAGTTTACACGAAAAAAAAGTTGGCGAATCCTTGTGTCACGTTCTGGCAATTGAGAATGCGACATGCTAATTAGTGACTGGCCCTTTAACAGTAATGCTCAGCCAACCAGTCAGCCAACTAGCCACCGCAGCCTCCACTTCAACTCACTTACCTCCACTCTCATGCGTTCTTATGTGGCATAATAATTTAATGCGTTTTTATGTTTCGTTATTGTTGTTGTTGTTGTTGTTTTTGTCAAGCACGCAAATCGTTGCTGTAAAGTTGTTTGCATTGCACTCACACTCAAAAAATTCTACTCACTTACACACATACTTACTCGCAAGCCTACACTCTTCAATTTGCCTCGCTCAGTGCAGCTTGTACATACATATATGTATGTATGTATATATAGCTCTCCTTGTCTTTGTTTGGGAGTTGACTTTTCCGCAATTTCGCCACTACTGAAAATGACGCATATACGAAAAATAATGGGAACCAACGAATTTTTTGGCGTGCTTAAATTTGTTGTTTTCTGGCTCTTGTTGTTGTTGTGGTGTTTTTTTTTTTTTAGATGAACATAATTTTGTTTTTTCGCAGCCTCCGCTAACGTTACAGTTGGCGTCGCAGTCGCTGCTGCTCTGTGCTAAAAGTCACGTAGTCCGCGGCGAGTTTTGCATTTTCATTACGCGCCTGTTTTAAAATGTGCAGCAGCGAGTGAGAGAAAGGAGAAGGATGAAGTTAAACGGGGCGCATGCTGCGAATTGGGCCACACGACACCAGCTCTAGTGTATGCATGCACAATATGTAACGGTACCTTTTCGTACCATAATTGCCCAAAAAAGGCGCTGACGACATTTCGCAGTATTTTATTTTTTTCGCCGCCGCTGCTGCGCCGCAGAGCAAATGAAATCACAGCCAGCAACGTTGCGAGCTCTGCTTTCCCTGAAAGTCAATTAAGTTAACAGGACATCGACAAAAGTGACAAGCGCACCTGTGCCACACAAACATCGATTGCTCATTCATTCCACCATTCCATCAATGTCACAGCTCTTTAATTATAATGCCATAAGCCATAAATCGCAGTTGTTCAGCGAAATTGCTCGATTTTTCTTCTTATTTCAAATGCCTTACGTTATGTTGTTAGTGTTGCCATCTGCATTTTGTAAATTTTGTGTTTCGCTGCACTTTTGTGTTTGGTTTTGTTTTGGTGCCGTCGTCGTAGAAGTCGTCGCTCTGCAGTCTTATTTTGCAGTGCAATTTATGTGTGTGCAATGTCCAAAGTCCAATGGTCAGTCGGTCGGCGCACACACACACGCACGCACACAGAAAATGCACGCATACGCGCACGCATTCAAACAACTAAAATAAAACACACGCAAATGCAAGAAGAGAACAGACTGTGGACAAGGAACTTAAGCTATTTTCAACAGTGTCGAAAGAGACCCCTAGTAAAATGGCAAGCAGCTAGAGTGTGTAACGGGGAAGAAGAGATACATATGTATGTATACACGTACAATCAGAGTAATCCCGAACTAAGGGGTAAAGGGGGGCGGTGCGAACAACTTGTAACTAAGTGCGATTAGCAAAAGTCTTAAAATGCAACAGCTGAGAGAACAAAAGGGATGAAATGAAAGTGAAATTCGATTTTGCTCACTTGCTGTCAGTTAACATGTGTAGAATACATTGTACTAGTATACATACATACATACATATGTATGTATGTATATAAGTGCACACTTAATGCTGTGTAATTTAAAGCGAAACAATTAAATTCGCTGGGTTTGTTTGACGTAAGCACTTAAGCTTATCATGTTTTAGAGAATACAAAATAAGTGCAAATATACACATCATTTTTTTTTAATTCTGCCAATTATTATTATTAGTTATTTAACATTGTGCACGCCTTCGGTACGTGATGTGTGCCAGTTGTATAAATTTATCTATTGCCTCATATGAACGTAATTAATTGCAATTTATGGCCAGAACATTTGCACTCAAAAGCCTCAAGCAACAAACCAGGTTTTTTTTCTCCCTGCTGCCAATCAATTTGAATGCATTGAACCTGTTTCACCATTCTCTCCCCCGTCGCTCTCACTCACATCTTTGCTTTCATTGCCAAACGTGCTGCAGCGGGCAGGGCCGGCTTCCCTCTATTCCATTAGCACACTCTCCGCTCTTCCCACCCGCCTGTTTTGTTCGCATCGCATCATCAGCTTTGCATGATCACTCAGCGAGCTCGTGCTCAGTTAGCAACAACAGCAACAAAAACAACAATTCTAACCATTTGTGGTGAACTTATGTACATATGTATGTATGTATGTATGTCTCTTTGTCTGCGCTGCTTTTGCCATTTCGTTATGAATTTATTTGATTTTATTTTCATTTTATATAGAGAGTTAAACAATGTTGTATTGTCAACGTGTCAGCCACGATTATGTTAAGACGTGAGAGACGCATCTTATCTCATAAAAGATGAGCATGAAGTATATAGCATTGACCAATTAACATTACATTATTAGTCTATGGTATACAGTTATAAACTGTTAACGCCTGCTTTTTCACCTCTTACTGCTAACATTCCGTTAAGATCACAGTGCTTGACTAAAACACACGTGGGAAATTCAAAATGCACATATGTATGTATGTATGTACATATTTAAGAAAGCGGCATAACTAACTGCGATCATTTGAAATTAATTTCAATTGCAAGTACGGCTTAAGCACACAAAAAGAAATAAAGCGACATAAGCCCAAGACCCACAGCAAAGTTGTGAGTGCAAAGTCCAAAGCCGGCGCACACTGACGTCACGCTCAAAGCAAAGTAGCCTCGCTAAGTTTCTCAAGCATCATATGGCATTTGTTCGTTTTTACTGTTTCATTTATGACAACAACAACAGAACGGCAAAAACAAGCAAGCAAATACACAAACAAATAACAAGCATAAAAGCAAAGCGAGCGATCGCCAAAAATCAACACAACTTCAACAAACAACATACACACACAACAGAAACAATATGAACACTCACTAGACGAGTGCGAGTCTAAAGTCCAAACGGCGTTTCAGAGGCACAAGTCCAAAGTCCAATGTGAATGCAGTGGTCGGGTTTTCTGCTGATCGGCCCCAGCAGCATGTTGTGCGAGTCATATGTAGCTCCCTCCACCACCATCCTCACGTACATACATATAATCTCATTTGCAAAGAGCAAAACTAGTTGCTTCTCTCACTCTAGCATACCCCCCGCAGCCTCTCAACAGCAGCTACACTTGTGTTTTGTTTACCTTTCGGAACAGATGTAACGTCGTCGTCGCATTCGTCACTCTCTTGACTGTAGCTCTCTTAAAATTGGGGCTCTTGAAACTCTTAAAACATGTGGCCGCGCGTCTGTTGATTGCATGTTAAAAAAAGTTAATAACGCCAGCAGCAGCGGCTGTTGCTACTGTGACTGCTGCTGCTGTTGTTGATTTTACGAACTTAACAAAATTACAGCCCCATATTATGCCATTTATTTGTATTTAAGTATGTGCACATGTGCTTTTGTGTGTGTTTTTGTGATGTGTATTACGAAATGCAATAAATGCCAAATTGTGACTGTGAAGGTCCCGTGGGGCCATGTTTTCATTTCAATTTGTGTCACCTTCGGGGCACAGTTAAATTTTTTTCCAATTTGATAGCACGAATCCCGGTTGCAGCTGCTGCTGTTGTCCCTGTTGCTGCTGACGTCATTCGCCCACAACATCTTATTATAAATTTTATACAAATTATGCAGCTTTTGTTATCCGCACTCAATCATATTGAACGCCATTGAAATGCCCCTCAACTCCAGTAGTCGCTGTTAAAAGTTTCTATTAAAGTCTCTCTTTGCCTCTCGCTCTCCAGCACACACACGTACAATATACGCACACATTGATCGCCGGCTTTTGTTAAGCTACAAAGAAGAAAAAAAAAACCAAAACCAACAACAAAATAATAAGTTCACGTTTCGCATTTGCCTTTTGGTACGTTTCGCATTTTATTTAATTTTAACGAAACGAAACGACAAAAAATATATATACATACACATTTTGTGGACTTTGGACACCTGCGCTGCCGCTGTTGCCGTCGCAGTCGACAGCACAGTTTTTTTTTGTATGTGTGAATGAATTTAGCAACTGTGGTTTTTGTTATATTTATATTGTTGCCATTGTTGCTATGTTGCCAAGTAGCCACGTTTTGCCCTCAAGAATGATAAATGCCTAATAATATTTATATTTATAATACTCGACAGCTAAATGGTGATTAGAATAGCAAAGATCTAAAGGTAACAATCAAATAATGAGCATTTAAGTGAAATGATCGCAACATATTTGAGCGCTTTCTAGTGAAGGGATATATTAATTCCCTCTGTAGGAAATTCCTCTCAATTTCACCTTAGCTTAAATTCCCTCTGTTTTAATCACACTTTCAAATTAACTCACAAATGTTTTTTTTTTAGTTTTTTATTTGCATTTCTGGCAAACAGTTTTTAGTCAGTCATTGAGCTAACGATGCATGAATTCACTTTAAATGCCGATGGAAACAACTCAAACAATTCCTCAATTCAATCAACTAATTAAGCTACAAATGCCGTTGACAGTTATATTTGCGGTGAATCTCAGGAAAGACAGAGAGAGAGAGAGAGAGAACGATGGAAATGCGGTTGAATCTTGATGCGTTATTTTTCACATGCAAAACCCCAATTAATTTCACATACATATGTAAATATATCTAGTTAGCAGATCGATTTACATGCAACACTTGACTTGAGATATCCAAAACCAATCTGCCACACTTGCATCTCAATCTCATGACACAATTAAAATTCGCAACACAGTAAAAAAAAGTGGCAATATGTATAACTAAATGGTTTTGTTAAAATATAAAATTATTTCTACATTTTAAATATGATTTTCACTTATAAAAATATTTTTGTCTAACGTTTAAGTTCAAATGTCAGAAAACTTTACCCATTCATAATTTCCTTAATTTAAATTCCCATTATTTGCTTTTCTCTAACTGCACTTTGCTCTCAGGCGTCATCTTACTCGTCACCTTCTTCTTCTTCATGTTCGTCTTCTTTATTGTCATCATATTCATTGTGATGAAATCATTTGCCTTTGCTTTGGGGGGCCGGAAGTGGAAATGTATGTGTGTGTGTGTGTGTGTGTGTGTCTCTCAGGTCACAGGCAGTACGACCACAAAAACCAGCATCGTCTTCAGGGTCATAGTTCATTGTTGTTGTTGCAGCTCAGTTTCTTGGTATTCCCTGTGTGTGTGTTGGTTACTGAAGGGGGCGGGGGTGGCTCCACCACTTGAGCACCAAAGTGTCTAAAGCAAAACCATTCGTATATAGTCATGTACATATGTATGTATATATGTATCTAATGAAGCCCCTCTGTCTCTCTCTCTCTCGAGAGAGAAATCCCTTTGATTTGAAACCACAAAAATGCAAAATATTTTTGCATTTGATTGATTTTTTAAGGCATTTTTTTCAAGAAAATAATGAAATTAATGTGAATTTGTCTGTAAAGTGAAATCAATTGTTTTTCAATATAAAATTTGCTTAATTACTGTGAATCAATTGAACTTTATTAACTGCAAAACTTAATTACACAAGGGATTTCCCTGAATTTTGTCACAGCTATAGAAATTAAAAAGTAAATAAAACAGTAAACCAAAAACATTTGCCTATTACAAACGTTTAATAAACATATACAAATATGTACATATATTATTTAATATATTCACATTTTATTCATTCCACCCACATTTACGATTTTCTGGCTTACTTGCTTCTGCCTCTTCTCTGATTCTTGTGCTTTTGCATCAGCAAACATTTGCTGTTGCTTCTTGCTGATTTATAGCCAGGGCTTATTCCCGTTACACCCACACACACACAGACAAGGGTCGGGAGGGGGGAGAGAGAGAGAGAGAGAAAGAGGGTGAAGAAGGTTATCTTAAATTCTGCGGCTGTCTAATTGGAAAGTGAAAATGTGCGAGGCGCTGACGCGTGACTCCTTTGGAGAGCAACTTGTTGCCTTGGCTACTGTGTAGCTGCTACATGCTACTTGCTACTTGCTACTTGCTACCTTGGTTGGCATGCCTCATGGCCCCAAAAGTTGCCTCATTATGCAAAGTGCTAGGACCAGGGGCTACAACAAGGGAAGCTTGTCACTTGGCAGTAAAAGTGTGGCGGGGCGGTTAGGGGGCGGGCGCATCGCGTGTGTTGACGCAACAACAAAAGATATTGTACACAAAATTTTATGTTTTTGCTGTTGTCGCTTTTGGGCATTTGGAATTTGTGTGGGCGCTGTGCAAGTTTCATTTCGTTTCGATTCCGTTCTCCATTTTTTATTTTTTTTTTATTTCGCTTCTAACCCAAGCTCATGCAACTAGTAGATGCTGAAGGGGGTGGGGCGGTGGTGGGTAAAAGGATTGAAACACTTGACAAAAATTTGTAAAGGTTTTTTTTATCTAAAAATTGCAATCAATAAAAATCGAAAATTTATAGCTAAACAAAAAAAAATATTTGTAAAATGCAAACAAAATATCTGAGATAAAGAAATCTCATTTGATTTGTCAAAAATTAGTTTAAAAATCTTTCTTGTTACTTTTATTTTTTTAAGTGTACATGCTTGGCATACCATCGCAAGGATTGTCAGAGCAATATCCAAACGACAGCATCGACTATGCTGATTTGCAGTTGGTTATGTTGTCGTTAGTTGTTGTTTGCTTGTTGTTGTTGTTGTTGTTGTTGACATTCTTGTTGATGTCGATTTGGTTATTGCTCAAGTTTTACCCATTAATACGAGTGTACAAAGAGTGGGGTAGACTTACCTAAGCGGTTAAAGAATACTATGAGTTTTTCATAAAAATAAAATTCTGGGATTTTTCTTTGATTTAAGTTAAGAACTTTAATGACAGAAAAATTAAAGGGAAAAGGAGAAACAAAGGTATTTTCTTTCATAAATTTATTTCAAACTTAGTTGAAATGTATGAAAATTAAATTAGATTAGTAAGAGAATTGATTTCTTACACAAATTTAAAATTTCCATGCATAATCTTGTTTAAAAGTTAATTAAACTCGATAAGAAATCACATTCAAAACTCTCTCTTTCGGTGAGGTAGGTCCTTTAACAGAGCAATATTTCGAATTCCATCATTGCCAATAGTAAAGAATTTTTATTTTTAGCTTTAAGTTTGTCGTTGGTATTGTCAACGCTGGCGTGCAGCAAACATGCGAATGATGACACACGCTCGTTGCATAAACAAATATTACACCCACACACACGCACACACACCCACACACACGTACGGAGATAGAGAAAAGCTCCTGCCAGACGCAGTTGTCATTGCTTGGTTGGGCTTTGGTTTAGTTTGGTTTGGTTTTGCTGTCATAGCAACGATGTTTGGTTGGTTGGCAAAACCCGAACAGAACAGGATGAAATCAACTGACAGGACATTCTCTTAACTCAACTACATATACTTATATATAGATATATCTACTGGTTGGTGGTATATAGAACTGGTCCCAAGCGCACTGAGCTCAGCTCAGCTCAGCTGTGAAGTATTTATGTATCTGCGTGTGCTTCTGACAGCCGACTGACAGCTCAGCTTGTCGAGCTGATAAGTCTCAACAGCGATTAGATTTCTGCTCTTACCCGCCCCCCTTTTATAGCATTTTTCTATTTGTCACATTTAATTTGAAAATAAGTAGCTTGGCGAGTTGTGTTTCCAGTCTCCCTCTCTCTTAAAAGATAAAGTTAAAATTAGCTTGAGCGCTAAAAACAGATTAAGAACTTGGATTGAGTAATATAATGCTTAATGATTAAATAATAGCATTTTGTAGTCTGAACTTTGGATACAAAGCTCGTGTTTTTTTTTTTTAATGATTGTACTATGAATCTGGATCGTAATTTCTAGAGGCAAACCCTGATGATTAATGCGCTGATTTTGAAAACGAGTTTAATTTTAATGATGTAAAAACTTTCCATAGATTACAGGTAAATTTGACTTAATCAGAAGGTTTTTTATTTAAAATTTGACAATTGTTTGTTGCCAGCTTATCAAATAGTCTGTCAATCAATCAATCAATCAGTTTGACTATCTGTTTGTCGGTCAGTTGCCTAATCAGCTTAGAGTCTACAGACGGACTGTCTACAGTGAATTAGTTAGTCACAAAATGAGACAGTAAGTAAGTCAATCTATCTGTTGATATATCAATCAATCAAACAACTTGTGTATCAGTTAGCCAATCTATCTGAAAGTTGAAAAGTCAGCTAAGGTCAAATGAGATTTCATTCAGTCAATCTATTCGTTGGTTAGTCGGTCAGTCTGTCAATTATACAGTTAGTTAATCAATCAGTAAATCATTTATTAAACAGCAAGTCGATCAATCTTTTAGTCATTCTTACGGTCAGTCAGTCAATCTACACCGAAATTGTCTGTCAATCAACTAGTAAGTCAGTCTTTTAGACAGTCAAGCGGGTAATCAATCACTTGGTAATTCCCACAGTAAGTTAATCAGCCTTATAGCAAGTACATCAATCACTTATTCAATCTTTAAGTCAATCAAGCTAGTCAACCAGTGATTGAATCATCAAAATAAGTCTGTTTATCAATCAGAGAGTCAATCAAACAGTTAGTCAATAAGTGTTTATAAAGACTGTCAATCAATCAATCACAAAAACTGCTTTTATGTAGATAAGAAATTTTAACTTTCAACTAATAAATCTATTATTTTCTCTTTACTTTCTTTAAAGGTCTGCAAAGCCCTTGGCATCGTCTGTGAAATGGAATACTTTGGCCTAGAGCCATGGACACCCAATCAAAAGGAATCGCGTACACGACAATGGTACAACTTGAGGAATCGTCTACATGGCGACAGTGGCAGCAGCAGCAGTAGCATTCAACTGATGCTCGCATTGAGAGTCAAGTTCTGGGTGCCAGTGCATAATATACTACAGGAAAGTGTACGAAATCTTTTTTATATGCAAGCGCGTCGAGATCTATTGGAGGCTCGACTCTGTGCTCAGGATTGGACAAATGCAGCCAAGTTGGCAGCATTGCTCTGCCAGGCGGATGGTTTGCGTTTCAATGAGCAATCGTTGCGCGCCGAATGTCCGATGAGAATGCGTCGCGAGTTGGCACAACAGCAACAGTTGGCATTGCAGCAGCAACAACAGCAGCAGCTTAAAACCGAACAGCAACGCAAGGAGAAGGAACATGTTTTGAGTTTTAAGAAACGTCGTCTGTCCAAACAAAAATCTGTGGAGCACATTGAATGCTGCACACTATCAGCAGCAGCAACAACAACAGTAGCAACAACGGCAACAACATCAACTCTTGCCAACAGCAATAACAACAACAACAACAACTTGCAACCATCTCCATCCGCATCAATCTCTGCCTCAGCATCAACATCCGCATCCACATCAAGCAGTCCAAGCAACAGCAGCAGCAGTCATTCCGGTCTAGATGAACGTCTTGCCTCAAATCCTCTGCGCATGTACGAGGACTATATAATATTGCCAAGTGCTAAGGAGACAGAGCCACCGATGGACTTTCTCCGCCAGATTGCCATCGAACACAGCAAGTTGGCCAAATTGCCAATGTCAGCCAAATCGGCGAGATATTGGCTGCTGCAGGAGATTCAGGAGTTGAGTGGCTATGGCGAGGAGATCTTTAGCGGCGTCATGACCAATGAGAGTGCCACACGTTGTGAGATTGCAGTTGGTGCTCATGGCATAACCGTTAGTCGTGGGGAAGAAAAAGAAAGGTAAGTGAAGAGAAAATGTTATCGAAATTGATCGATATTAATCAATTTTACTTTTACTTACTTAAACAGCATCCCATTTAGTGCAATTGCCTCGGCGAAATCATTGAGACGCACTTTTAAACTCGAGTATGTCGATGATCACAATGATCGCAAGGAGCTGGAGATTAAATTGCCCAAACAACCGATTGCAGCGGGTCTATATCGTTCGATAACTGAACGACATGCCTTCTATGTGTGCGACAAAGTGCGTTGTGTGGTGACCAATCAATTTACGCGGGACCTGAAAGGAACGATTGCATCAATGTTTACGGCCACGGAGATTGGCAAGCGTTATGTTTTCGATATACAGCATACGTGCCGCGAGGTGCACGATCAGGCTAGACGCAAGTTGCACGAACGTGGCGGCGATGTGGCAGCCGCGGCGGCCATCGATGGTGCTGTTGTCAGCGGCAGCAGCTGCTGTCCATTGCCAGCATTGGAGCTGCTCGGTGGCGACGATGGTGGCGCCTCTGGTGGTGTTGGCGGTTCCATGGCCGGCAAGATAGATTTGGCCATACGCGAGAAGGAGGAGCGTGAGGCGGCGATTGAACGTTGCGTAGATACGCGCATTCTCGAAGCAATGCAATGTAAAATCTGTATGGATCGTGCGATCAACACAGTGTTCAATCCATGCTGTCACGTCATTGCCTGTGCCCAGTGTGCAGCAAGGTGAGTTAAGCTAAAAAAAATATATAGTAAAACACTCGAAGAAGAAATCTGTATGCTTTTGAATCAAGCTAATAACATTTTTTCTTATGTAAGCTTTCAAAAGCATATATATTTTTCTTGCTGAGTTAACAATCTTGTCTTTAACCTATGGTATAACTCTATTGATTATTTATATTTCTTGGTTTTTTGTAGATGCAACAATTGCCCAAATTGCCGTGTTAAGATAACGAGCGTAGTCAAAATCTATCTGCCACCGGAACTGCGCACCAGCAGTCAAACCGTTGTCAATGCCAGCAGCAACAGCAGCTGCAGCCAAAGCAACAATATCGTTGGCCTCCAGCAGCCAGCGGTCGAACATGAGGAATCCGAATCGGAACAACAGCTCGATGGTTCAGCATCAACATCTGCAGCAGTAACCGGATCGATTGGTGCTGGAATTGGTGCATCTCCTTCTTCTGGTGTTGGTGGTGCACCAAAAGTGACAACGGCCGCCTAGAATTGGCTGTGCTCGCTGCTGTTCCGTCTGATGGAATGGGTTTGCGTGCCGATCGTTTGATCCATATCGCAATCACAAGCGTTAACAAGAGATCTCGTGTTGCAGTTGCATCCATTTTGAATATATATATATATATATATATATATATATATATATAAACTATGACCATAATACAAAAATCAAAACAAACACTTTGAAGGGAACAAACCAAAAACAAGTTGATGATGTTAAAAAACAAAAACAAAATCCAAGAAAAATATGAAGGAAAAAAAACACACACTTAGCCTGTATAACTCGTATCTTTACTCAAGTATTTTATGGATATATGTATGTATATGTATATTTCGATATGTCTACGACTATAAAGTGCTATTTAAACTTATCTAAGACTTTACTACTTAGCCTCTTTAAGAGCAACTACTAACTAAAACTAAACTAAACTACATACATAAGCTAATAAATCTATAAGTACATATATATATATATATATTAATAATAAAATTGTATACCTAAATAGTACGAATAATATATATGTTCGGAAGTTAACAAACCAACAGAGATCAAAATCAACAAAAAAAGAACATCGTCTATTTAAAAATATATATACATTTTATTATTTAACTTTAAATAATTTTATAATATTGAAACTCAAGATGTATTTATTATATATATATATATTTAAATAACGCCTAATGCCTAAACAAAAAAACAATTAGTATTTATATTATAACAACAAACAACAAAAACTACTTTGCCTAAGCGCAGTCCAATTTCTCATGTAGCATTCATAGATATAGATATTTATTTACTTGGATGTGTTATTCAACAAATGCATATTAGAAACGAAACAAACAACATAAACAAATATATATGTTTACAAAATGAAGTATATATATGTACTCATATACATACATTTATATATGTGTAGTAAGTTAATAGGACAAGCGTACAATAATAATCGCAAACTTAAGGAGCAAAAAGTAGGGCTATAAGTACCTGCAAAATAACAAAAAACAAAATACAAAAACTGCAAAATGCGTAGTCAATAATAAATGTTAACAATGTTATATATATACAATCAAACGAATTTATTTAATTTTTATTCACTTTTCTACTCACATTTTTTTTTTATCATTTTCATTTGTAGATGCAACAAACACTTTTATGATTTGTTTATTTCTTTTTAGAAACTTCAAACAACTTTTAAATTTAGTGTTGTAAAAGTATCAAATCTTTTTAACAAAAATATTGGCACTCCATAATGAAGGAACTCTGAAAAAATGGTTCTTTAATATTTTAAATACCTCTCAAAACTATTAAAACATACTTTTTTTAATCGCCACAAATATGTTTTAAAAATTCCAATATTTGAAAAATTGCTTTGGTTAGTTTTCTTATATTTGCTTATTATTTTGATTTTGTTTTATTTTAATCTTTCCTAAACATCAAATATCGTATAAGAAATTAAATAAACTATATATGTGATCTTGAACTTCATGCATTTATCCCTCATGTGATCATCTCGAAAACATTAATGCCAAATTCCCATCATTGTGATTTTTGATATCGATTAGCTAAATTCAAAATACTACGTATATGTTTCCCACAATTGGAGCAATGCTATTGAAGCGTTTCACAGGCAAAGGAGCTTTAACTAAATATGAATGGTAAAATGTGTTCGAAAACAAGATCCAATAACTTACGAGAGAACATATCGTCTATGATATGAAACAACTTGGCAACTTTCGCCATCCGCGACATTGGCGGATATTGTATAGCCATTTTTTTCTTGTTCACTGTATAAACTTTTCGTTGGGGTTTTGGAAGCCAGGCAAATCGAATCATTGAAGAATTTTTGGCTGGTTTGCTGCCTAACTGCGTTGCGTTCATTACTGATGTATGTTTTTGAATATCAATAATGCGTTCAGTTGATGATTCGTCCGGTTTATATTCGGAATCAAAACACATAATCAATGCTGGTGAAATAGGGTTTATGTTACCTAATTCTTGTATATTAATAACTATTTACAACTTACAAAAAACTACACAAGCAAACTTCAACAGAACTGGATCCATTTTAATAAAATTCTTATAAATTTTTTGATTGATGTTTACCAGTTGTCAACTGTAGTTGAAATGAACAACTTTTCAAAAACAGCCACGTAACTTATCGACTATCTATCGTTTTGCCGCCTCATTGTCATGCGATAGTAATGTGTACACACTGGTTTCCTTCGATAGCATCGAAAAATAATAACTTATCGTGCAAAAGTTATTTTCAAATTTTATATATTTAAAATGTTATAAATAGCTAATAATTTACTACGCTATGCATTACATTTTGTCTCACACATAGTGGATAGTAGATACATAAGCAGTCATGTTATATGTTTAAAACAGTACCAACAAAAAATGCTGGTTTAAACCAATATTGTCATGAAATCACTGATATAACTTGAAAATTCGACTGTTCTTTGGCTTATAGACTAAATTCGTGAATTCATTAACAAAAGTATTTTTTAATGCTATTGAATATTTGATTGCAATGCCAGTGTTAAGAAATTCAAGTTTCCCGCCTAACATAGAGATACACAATGCAGGTGCTTAGTTTTTTAAACGATGTATTGCACCCGTATTTGTAGCGATATTAAGCAGAATCGATATGTTCGATTAAACACCTTCCATTCAAATACCTATAGTGGATAGAGATGGCCAATTTTTGGAAGAAACATTGTTTGGGATACTCCTGCAGTGATAAATTTTTGTGTACATCGATAGCTGATTGCCTTAAACATTAGTATGGTGTTTCTAGTGCTTTAAAATATTTATGTATACTTTATGAAAAGTTTATGTAGCACAAAGAATAAAATAAAAATATGAAGCTCATTGCAAATCACAGTATAGCTATTGCGATAGTCGTGCAAAAAATCGATAGTGTTGAAGAAACATCGACACTTTATTAATGGCAGTGTCATCGATGAGCTTGCCATCGCTTGTTCGGCGTGTAAGTCTAAATGTAAATATCGCCTTGTCTGTGCCGAAACAGTGTTATATTTCTATAGCCCCATTAAATAAATAATTCTAAAAATATTCCGAACATCGATGTTGGCGTAATCTGTAACAAATATCGCGTTTTTCTCTGGCGGAAACAGCCGAGCAGCAGCAGTAGCAGCAGTGGTAGCAAAACGCAACAGCAACAAGCGACAGTGGTCAGTGGTCATTGCGAACGTGAATGCAAGGCAATAATGCAAACAATTGAATAAGCGTTGCTGTCTGCTAACTGCCTGCCTGCTCGCTCCCACTACTAATCGACTGTAGCGCAAGTTGGCGCCGTGAACTAAATACAATTTTAATGTTGGTGAAATTTGCACGCGGCTGCAGTTCTCGATTATTATTATTACAAGCAGCTGGTGTTAGTCCCAAAGAACGTTGACGTGGGGCCTGCGGGCGGCTCTCATGCCATCGCCTTCGCCTTCTGCTCTCTCTCTTGATCGTGATCGGATCGAGTGTGTGAACTCACCGTATATATTTACGTGTGTTTGCGTGTGTGTGAGTGAGTGATTGTGCGTGCGTGTGTGCGTTCAGAGACCACCGCAGTGACCATGAAGCGACGCGTTGCTCTCATTTCTGTGGATGTTTACAATAAATACCTAAAAATGTTTAATTTGTACAATTGCAAAGCGAAATAAACGAGCAAACAACAACAAAAACCACAAAAATTTCTACAACTGCAATCACAGCAACAGCAATAAAAACAACAACACAATTCAACCCGTTAATTAGCTCTGACAACAAAAACAGCTGAAAAATAAATACTTCAACCAACCAGTCAGTCGATATTCCAATTGTGCTCTTAAGCTTTTGAAGCTAAATTTGAACGTGAACAGAAGAAATTAGCAAATCAAGCATATAATAAGAAAGTAAAAAAGTGCCTTTTTTCGCTGTCTCTCTCTGTCTGTTCTGTGTTTTTAGTGTGAATTCAAGCCGCTCTTTGACAGCATTGTTGTTGTTGTTTTGGTGTGTTTTGCTACTGCCTTCACCTAACACCTTGCCCCGCCGCTTAAGGAGGTCTACACTTTTAATCGCTTCGCGCGCATCTTTGTTTCCAAATGCGTTTCGTGTCGAGGCTGTTTGATTTTCTCATTCTCTCGTGCGCTCTCGTTTCACGCGTGACTTGGATATAATACAAAAACACCTAAATATATACACACTAAATATATTTGCATATATATACATGCATGTATATGTGTGCAGCAGCATTTAATTTAATCTGGATCTGGATTATATAACCGCACTGAGGTCAGTATTTGAGTTAGTGATGACATTTTATGCATTTTGTTTTCAATTGATACATGAAAATTTTGATTTGATAACCAAAAAGAATTTGTATAATTAATCTTTTGATTTTTTCGCAAACTTTATAATCAATCTTTTTGGTTTGAAGCGGTTCCTGGTAGAGACCCCAACAGGCCACAAATTGTAAATTCAATTAATATCAATCAATTTGACATGACATTCATTTCAATTCCTCAGTTCTTTGGGTCTCTTTTTGTACTATTCTATATATCAGAGCTACATTATTGTTTTTTCTCTACAACTCAAGGGAATTATATTAAAGCTATTCAGTTTAAGATATGATTTTGACTACCCAATGTGCCATTAAATTTTTGCAAATTTGATATTAAAGTGATGAAATAAATTGAATGCGATGCAGTTAAAACGTATATTTAATGAGATTCGTGGTCAGGAAGCTTAACAAGAGCAAACAACATGAAAAAAGGAAGCAACGTAAATACTACATAAAAAAAAAGAAGCAAAATTATGATTTACACAATAATTAAATGTCAATTCATCTGGGCCTCTCTCTCTCTTGGCGCTTGTTTGCTTTTGTGTTCCAGTCCGTTTTTCCGTTGCTTTACTTTCCGCTTTTGCGGTCGCTTCGACTGAACTTTAAAAGCAGCGACAACGGTTATTAATTCACTCCACTCTGGTCCGTGGTGAAGCATTGGGAGCCCGGCGCTCGCCAGCCTTGTTTTTTCATAAGCTGTCCAAATGTCTGAAAGGAAGGGTTCGATAGGAACGTGGAGACGCAAGGGTCCAGTTGCGACAGTCGTTAATGGGAAAAAAATGTGATGCGCCCTTCTCGTTTTGTTTTAAATACTCTTACAGAAAGCATACTTTAAATCTTCTACAGATTTTGTAGAACAATAATGGAGGAAATTTCAACAATTTCTTACCTTTTCTTACTAATTTTAGTGTACAATATTTTCTTATGGTTTATTATATTTTTATTTCCATATTTTTAAATCAAGTTCATTAAGCTTTTACAGTATTTGAGACACAAAAAAAAAAATCCTGATAAAAGATATGTTACAAGTTCAATAAAAGGATTATTGTTTAAAAATGTTTTTTTTTCACATTAAACGGAATTTATTTAAATATTTATTAAACATATTTTTTTTACAAAATATAACACTCAACACAAATGTGTTACAGAGCATTTCCAAGTCGACCTATGATGCTAACAGCCTTATGTGTGCTTTAAGTATTAAGTGTTGTTGGGCCCAAAAAGGGTTTTCGGGGAAAAGTGCTGGGATATATATTTTTTGTTGTTTTCTTTTTTTGTTTTTGGCGGCTGGGATGCGTGCCCAAAAAAGCCGACATCGAACGTCCTGCCATAAAATTGCATGCACGAATATTTTAGTATTTTTATTTTGCAGACGCCTCCTGCCACTTCTCCTCCCTTCGTCCATTCTCCCCTCTCCAATGTCTGTTGCTTTTGTTTTTGTTGTAGCTGCTGCTGTTATTGCTGTTATATTGTTGCCAGCCTTTATTTTTGTATTATTTTTTTGTTGTTTGTATTTTGACCAAGTTTATTGCGTGGAATGCTATTTAATAAATTCCATTTTATGCCACCCCTCCCCTTAGCAATCTCCGCCTGCGACCATCGTTCGTTTTGCAGTTTTGTTTGTTGTTGTTGACCATGTTTTTGTTGTTTTTGCTGCTGCTGCTGTTGTGTTTGCCCAGGATTTATATGCAGTTTGTGTTTTTTGCTCGTGTTGGCTCAATGCAAATTTTGAAATTCAATTCAGCTATTCAAACGACGAACGCAATAACAAATTGCAAAATGAAACAAGTACTATAAAGCAGAGGATATTTTTTTTTTTTAGAATGTGCTCGAATGTTAGTTAGCCCATGAAGCGCTTAGAATATTGCACAACCTTGCTTATAAGATGCTTAAATTATTTTGCATAAAATTCATAAAACTAAATTCGACACGGATAAAAATCCATCCTGCCGTTTCGTTTTCTTTGCAGCCTTTTCTTTGGATTTAATGTATAAAATTCTTGTCTGAAATATTTAGTTTTCAATTAATTTCGTTAAAAAATATATTACATAGCTTTTTTTTGCTATTTTAAAACTTTGTACACTTTTTTAAGCGAAAATCTTATGAAATTTCTATATAGTATTATATTTCCGTTGGATAATATTTGAAATATTTATTCTCTTAAGGGCGAATCTACAAAACTGTAATTTTGCTTAAAATATTATTTAACTTTCTTAATAATTTTTTTGTAATAACTTTGAGTTTCTTTTATGAAAATATATTTGTTTTTCTTATGAAAGAATCGTTGTAAAATATGTTAAAAATAAATAAAATTATTTCAATTTTGTATTTTTTTTTATAGATCTGTAAATTTTAGGCACTTTAAATCAGTTAATTATACTTAAAACTATAATAATATAAAAGTAAGTTAATCAGTGTACTTAAATGACTTCAAGTACCGCAGATAACTGTAGCTGTGCTTTTATCTTTTTTTTCCTTTCTTTATTATTAAATTTGTTCTTGGAAATTAAGTTTTATTTTGGCATTGCGCTTAGTTTTCCATTTCAGCAAGTCACAAGAACTGGCACAAAAAAAAAAAGGGGAAAAAAAACTCATAACAGAACAATGAAGACGGCAAAGTTTAAGCACCTTAGTTCACTTTACAAGAAGCAAAAAAGGAAAAAGTAAAGTAAAGTTAAAAATAAAATTGCCAAAAGCGTTCAAAGTTTTCAACAGCGTAACTTTTCTTTGCTCTCGCATCCTACAACTTTCAGATACTTTTTTATACATATATTATTAGTTGTTGTTGTTGGGAACTTCCACTTCGTGCTCCTTTTTGCCAACTCGTCTCGCAAGAATAACAAAAAAACAAAAACAATGTCAAGAACAAAATGAACAGCAACAACGATAAAAAGAGAAAGAATAAAAAAATAAAACAGGGCAAATTGTGTTATGCGCGTATCTTAAAGTATTTCTTTTAGATGCAAACGCTTTAAGGGTTGCCGTGTTTTCTATTGCACATTTTTGTAATTTGTATGTGTGTGTGTGTGTGTGTGATTGTGTGTGCCACGCCCATCACGCGTTGCACGTGGCAAATGTGTATGCAACAAGGACACAAGGGCCATAAAAATGTTTTCAGCAAGTGAAGCAAAAGTTTGAAAAACAACTGCAGCAACAACAGAAAACAGCAGGACACTTTGCTACAAACAAAAACAACAAAAAGGATTGTTGAAGTGCACGTTCCCTGACAACAAAAGCAACAGCAATATCAACAAAAACAACAACTCTTAAAAGGTTGCACAAGCACAAAATAAGCTTATACTACATATATTATGCAACAACAAATTTGCAAAAAAATACATGTTCAATTCTTAGATACTCTGTAAGGAAAACGTTATTTAAGTATTGTTTTTTAATACTGCCTAAAAATACTAAAAACGTGAACATTTCAAATAATTTTAGACAGTTTATTTAGGTTTTAATTGAATTTTTTTAATGATTTTTCCTAATCTTATTATTTTGAATGGTGAGAACTAAATTTTTCACCGGAACGAATGGATTTTAAATAATTAATTTGTAGCATTATTTTGTATTTTTAGTTTTTAATGTGTTTCCAATCATTTTTCAGCTGTGCTGTTGATTCTTTGACATAATTTTGTAGTTTTGGGTTTATAAATTTCAAAAAGTTTTTCACCAGACAAAACGGACTTGCTTAAAGTGAACTTTGTAATTTTTTTTAATAAAACTCATGCTTATATTCAATTTATGGACGGTATTTAAGTAGTCCATCAATTATTCATAATACTTTTAAATTTTCTAACCTAGGTCTTTTCCAACACCAAATACAACCCGCGCGACCTCAAAATGGAAAGAAAAAAACTTTGTAGTGAAGAGAATTCGAAAAATTCGATAAAAAGAAGAATACAAATATAATTGAAACATGGCCAGCTTGATGCACATCGATGATGGAATAGGCGGGGAGGGGGCCGGGCAGTGTTGAGGGAAAGGGGAAGTAGGGTTGGGGCAGAGTAACTTACAGGAAATTTGTTGCTGTTGTTTTTGCTGTTGTTTATTGTTGTTTGTTTTGCTTTGTTTTGCTTTGTAAACTTTATGGCGCTGGGGGCTAAAGTTTTACATTTACAACTTAACAATTGTTGGAAATAAATTTTGCTGTTGAAATACTACATTAAAAAATAAATAACGCAACGTAATTAGCTGTTACAATGTTGATTTTTTTCTTTGCTGCTTCGCACGTCTGTTTGATTTTAATTTTGTTAAAACAAACATAAATTGAATTTCTTTCTTATTTTTAATCACATGAATTTTATTTCATGTCTTTGATTATTTGTTATCGTAATTAAATTATGAACAACATTGAGCTTTGGGATAATCGTTTAACTATTAAAATCTGAATTTTCTTGAAGTTTCCTTTAGTTATTTCGTTTTAAATTTGATAAGAACAACCATAAAATAAATAAAATAACTATAAATAAAAATTATTTCCTTTACAATAATACAAAATTAATAACCTTGAACTTTAAACATAAGCGCCTAACCTTTAAATATTTAAAGTTTGCTCAAAGCGCAATAATTACGTATTCTAATCAAGCTTTTGATAAGAGCTAATACAACTTTTGTGTAACAGTACGTTTAGCGTAAGTAAGCTAAAAAAAAAGCTTTAAGAAAAAGTACAACAAAAATTTGTTTCCACATTAATTGAACGATCGCCGGCAATGATAACCTATTTCATCAGAATGTTCGATAACCCTAAGCTAAAGCTGATGATCTGCGATCGTGATCTTTGCCATGCGATGCGGGAAGCATTGTTGTATACAAATACATATGTATATGTATTTATTTTTGTGAAATGTGATTCGAAGATCTGTTGTCGGACATTGCTTTCGCTCTGTTTTTGTTACTTTTGTTTTTGCGCATTTATTTCATTAATATTTAAAGCACATTCAGTCGAAGGTATTTGCATTACTTTATATTTAAATGTGACGTAGTATAACAGCAACTTTGATAACAAACAAGAAGTAAAAGAGATTGTAGCACAATCCCAAAAGATTAAAATAAAATAAAGCCATAAAAAAATAAACATTTGACGAACAAGTCACGAAAATCTTGTTGGAAGACTTTGCGCTGCTTCAAAGCCAGATTTATCTGGTTTACTTCGTTTATGGCTGTTCATGGCACAAAAATACTTTGAAGCTTTTGTGTACATTTCGTTTTATGGTCTAATCTAACCAGATTTGTTTGGTGCTAATTTGTATGATCAGTTCTATAAAATAGATGGAAAAAATAGTATTCAATAATTGCATGCTAAGCAATCGTATGCTGTCTCATTTAGCAAATACTTCAGACACTTTTTGTTTAACTTATTAAAAGTAAGAAATATATATTTTGTTTACATGTCAGCTCCAAAAAATTGAATTTCTGAAGAATTGTACCAAGGAAACACCTACTCAGATCATTTCGATTAAAAAGGTCTTTAAACTCAAATGCAGCTATAATCTTAACAACAAAAGTATCAAAAATGTTTTTCTTTTTAATAATCGGTCCAATTTATGACTGCCCAAAGTATTGAACCGTTTCAAAGATATTTTTTGAGATTTTTTGTGATATTTTGAAGACATTTGAGAATTATTCTGGTTAATATGTGTTTTTATGGGGAAGTTATGATCTTTGAAAGTCTTTGTTTTAGTTAAGTAAAGATCGTTCCTTTTTAATATTGTAGTAAACTAAACTCTAATAAAAATGAAACTTCTCTAATGATCCTATTTTTGTGTACTTTTTAGTTAAATATTATGGAAAAAGCGAAAGCGTACATCAAAAATGAACTTCGCGGCGGCAGCGTTCCTTTGCAATCATCCGAGCCAGCAACAACAACAACAACTGCCTCAGAGCTGATGCCATCACCTCACGGCGGCGGCTATCCAATAGCAATGCAACAATACTATCCCGTTAAGTCAACGGGACGCGCATCTGCACCACCCGAGCACCACCATCAACACCAACAACACAGTTTATCACAACCCCCCCCTGCAGCACCCACATCCGTTTGCTACGTTTGCGGCGGCCAAGGCAGCTATGATGCTTTGCGTATACGTGCCAATCCGGAGCGGCCCCAAGAGGCACACTTCCCGTTTCTGGAGCGGCACGAGCCACCACAGGGTCTGCCAATGGTGGCGCCCAGTCAAGTCTATGTAATGGCCTGCATGCTGTGCTATCGCTCGCTGCTGGAGCAATGGGAATCATATGAGCGGCAAAAGAAACCTTTGCTCCAACGCATTTATCATATGAAACGAGTGGATGGCAAGGGTTATATTGGTGCTGATATAGCCACACAGTCGGAGTATGCCGCACAAATGTTGGGCTTGAGTGCGGAGCATCTAAGTCAGAATGGCATTGGCGATGGAACGCTCGATCCTTATGCGCTGAGTCGTCATTATGCCTCGCCAGCAGCACCACCAACGCCACAACAGCACCACAGTACCTCAACGAATGCCTCGCCGGATTATTATCCACGAAATGCCACGCCCACAAGCCACAAATACCTGAGTCGACCACAATCGAGAGATATGCAACTACCCTCACCGCTCTCGCGTCCCCCAAGCGAACCACCAGCTCGCGGCTCCAGTTCCAGTTTTGCTCAACATAAATTCAAACTGGCTAGCTATCCGGCAGCGGCAGGTGGTGCAGCTTATTCAGCACCACCCTCACAATATCAGCCCGCTCAATATCAGCAGTTGCAACAACAGACGGCGGCATATCATATGTTGCAACAAGTCGATGCACAATCCCATCACTACAAAGGCAATCCATACATCATTAGCTCAACACTGCCACCCAGCCTGGAGGATGATAATGCCACAGTGCTGGATCTACGCAATATATCGACACCAGCAAATCTTACGTCAGCGGCAGCTACACCAAATTCAGTTGCCACACAATCGGGTAGCGGTTCCAATGCCTCTAACAATTCGACATCTGCCACGCCGGCAACGGAGGTGGGCATCTTGGATCTGTCCATGCCGGACAAGAACTCCATCACCGAAGTATGCTATGTCTGTGGCGATGAGCAGCGTCGTGGCAGTCTCGTTGAACTGAGTACCGTTGAGCCCAAGGAGAGAGTTGGTCAGACAACTCCATACTTTCCTCTCTTTAATGAGCAACATCCGCGTCCCGCTCGCTCTAGGCCCAAGGATCCAAGGGGCATGATTCAGGCATGTGTGCCATGTCATAAGGATCTAATGCAGCAGTGGAATGTTCATCAGGTAAGTTTCGCTCCATTTATTTATCTAAACACTATGACAAGTTCTATCGATATTTATCGATAGATTTCGAAAATTGATTTGTAGCTTATTCCAAATCAACTAAAAGTCTGCACTTTTAAAATGATGATTTTCGTCTTTATCGTCAATCGATTTTTATCGATAGTGCTCAGAACATGAATCCAGATTTACAGAGTCTAAATCTTATTTGTTCTTACCTCGAATAAACCTTAAAATAAATCGTTTCGTATTTAATTAAATATGCTAAACCAATTTCGAGACGCAATCAATTTGCAAAAGCAAATTTACGCGAATTTAAAAAAAAAGCAACAAAAAACAGCGAAGTCTGATATCAGAATACTATAGATGAGTGTAAATTGATTTTGGCATTGCGCCTTCACAAAGTGTGGGTTGATGTGCCGATGATTCAACGGACAATTAATCAGCAATGAAATTTGCAATCATTATATCCAAATCGTATTGGTGGGAATTTTGACCGCAGGGTCGCACGTGTTTCTGATTAAATTTTTAAAAGTGTTTGACGCACTTTTGCTTTACTTTTTGGTGCGACGTTAATTGATAAAATTTAGCAAAACAAGTCGCGACAGCTGCAATTTGGTATTCGTTTTTAAGTGGATTTATTTTTAGCAGTTATTTATTTATGAATCTCTTGGGTGGGCGAAGGGAAATTATCATTAAATTTGCATATGCATCCCACTAATTAATTGGAAAACGTGTGTAAATAATCAAAATAGCTTAATTGCATTTTCATATTACGAGTTTTAATGACATTTTTAAACCAGTAACTAGACTTTACTTTTCTGAGTTCTTCTAGCAAGCGGAATACGAATCGGGTGTCAAAATATTCCTAGTATATCAGGTTTTCGAGATATTTTAACCCCAAGTTATTTCGCATCAAGGAAAACGTTTTAAATAAACTACATTTATTTTTGCTATCTTCAATGCCATTTTCAAATGTAGAAAACCTGTTTTGGCCTTTAATGAGTCGTTTTTTTTTTAATTTATTAAATTAAAATAATGAAAATTACCTCGTAGTAAATTTTTTCTGTCAACTGGCTTAAGGCTTGACCAAATACAATCCCAGCACTTTAAAGCTTACTTTAAATCATTGAAAAATATATACAATAAATGTTTTTATTTATATCGCCGCAGTTGTCATAAAACATATAAAAAATGTCATAATTCTTTTTCCACTCCGAAAAAAAAACAACAAAACAAATCCATGCATTGTTATAACTAGAGCTGAGCTCTATTCACCCTCCAAACCTGAAATCATTTGATATTTATATTCAAAGCGCACTCTAAAATGTTGCAAAAATGCCATAAAAATGCAAAATTCACACACAAACACACACACACATATACATATACATACTAGCTGGTCTGGTTTTTGTTTTTTGAGAAATACGAATTGTGTAACAACAACAAGAATGTGCAAAATGCCGGATAAATAATTAAATGCCATTAATTGGAATTGTGTAAATTTCAGAGAAGCGTCGAATCCACACACACACAAACATACACACACACTTACGCACATGATATAATAAATAAATAAATGCAATAAAATTGCAAATTGCTGCAATGCGGCGGCGACTGAGTTGTTGTCACGGGGAAGGGTGAGGAGAGCCTATTCACAGTGAAAAATTCAAAATAAATAAATAATCAAGCATTGAAAATCATCGGAGGTTGAGGGCAGTAGGAAGGGGGGGTGGCATGGCAACGAGACAAATTAATTAAATTTAACCCAGTAAAACAGAGCGAAAATTTCAAAAGCGCGATATTTTTGTTTGGTTTTTTTTTCATTCTCTGGCGCCAAGCCAAAAAAAAAACACAAACCACAAACCAAACCAAAACCTCATCACCCCCTTGCCACTACAAAACCCCCCAAAAAAGGGGTGTGGGGGTCAATCAATCGAATGACGTATACACAATTTCCATTCAACGGAACGGAAAGTGCGAAAAAGCATTTAATTATTTATGCTCATCTTTAAAAATGGTTGCAAGCAACAAAAAATAGAATTAAAGTAAAAACAAAATAAACCAAATGACAGTAAATCGAATTTTATTTTAAGCGAATTTAAATCGATCTGGTTGAGCGCCAAGTTTTATTTATTTTTCTTTTCTTTTTTATACCCTGAACCCATAAAATGGGTAAAAAGGGTATATTGGTTTTGTGCAAAAGTATGTAACAGGCAGAAGGAAGCATCTCCGACCCTATAAAGTATATATATTCTTGATCAGCATCAACAGCCGAGTTGATATAGCCATGTCCGTCTGTCCTTCCGTCTTTCCGTCTGTCTGTCTGTCTGTCCGTCTTTCCGTCTGTATGATCTTCGATCTCAAAGACTACAAGAGCTAGAGACTTCAGATTTTGAATATAAGTTCTCCTATACCATGAGCAGAACAAGTCTGTTTCAAATTATCGATAACTATTCTGGTTTCCGATATACACATGCAATCGATTACAAAAAATATCGAATTTGGAAAATGTAAAAATGAGGGTTGAAATAATGGGTAACGATAAAACTTTTCTGAAAATTTCGTCTAAATCGGTTGAGAAACACCGGAGATATCGAATTGAATAGATTGAAGTTAAGTCAGTTTACCAAAGTCTTATATAAATTTAATTTATTTATTGCAACTGGGTTCAGAGTATCTTCTAGTTAGGCTCTCCCACCTTCTTACTTGTTTATATTTCTCTCTCGGCTAATTCAATGTTAATAGGAATGAATAAAATATTAAGCTCAAATTGGCTGATGTGCTTGTAAGATAGACTAAATAGATACACTGCTTTATGTTTCGCGTAAGGAAGTTACAAATAGTTGAATCAAATATTTTATAATATTATTAATGGTTATTTTTTGCAACAACTAATATTTTTATATTAAGTAATAATATCATTAGAAAACAAATTATTATTATTTTTCTAATCAATTTTCCGTTTTTTTCTGTTACATTCGCTAGATAGATAGTACAAATATTTTAAATAAGCACGAATGCATACAAAATATCTCTTTGTTTTTTAACTTAAGCAAAAAAAATCACATGTTATGTTTATTATGAAGTGTATTTCTTTTCAATTCAAACTAAACTATGTGTAAACAATCTGTTCATGCCATAAAATAATCATTTACAAATTGGGCTAGTTGGTTAAACAGATGTTTAAAACTGGCTCGTTTCTTTTGTTGTTGAAAATTTCGTTAAATGTGAAAATCATTGATGCTTGAATGTTTTTTACTTTTGCTTTTGAACGATTGTTTTTGCTCGTCGCGGCGCTTGTTTATAATTAATTAGGTTTCACAATTTGGTTAGATATCATTTGGCATTTATTTTGCAAGTACATATTTTCTTTTGTGAATGGTTGAACTAAAAACGAAATTATGAGAATGACAACAATGAATGAATGACCTGTGTTCAGGAATTTAATTGGCACATTGCCAACAGGGCTGAATGCCAAACAAAATAAAAGCAGAACAAACTGGTTAAGCTAATTAAATAGTAATGCCATTAATTATGAGATATTCTCAAAATAAATTAAAACACGTTCATAACAAAAATGTTTTAAATATATAATCTTTATGTTGATTTAGTTTTTCTTTTTTTGTATGCATGATTTTGTCACTTCAAGTAAGCTTAAAGTGA
Source organism: Scaptomyza montana (assembly GCA_018904305.1). Classification (NCBI taxonomy): domain Eukaryota; kingdom Metazoa; phylum Arthropoda; class Insecta; order Diptera; family Drosophilidae; genus Scaptomyza; species Scaptomyza montana. Next base: position 2,094,002 of record JAEIGR010000008.1, on the reverse strand, counting down.
CAAGCTTGAACCGGTTCAGTTGCCTTAATTTGTTTAAAAACTAGAGTTGATTGCTCCGCAAACGATTTGCTTAAGTGAATAGCGAATAAAAATTAGTTGCTATTTTTTACATAAACCCATATATCTATGAATATTTTTTCACGCTTTATAAAATACATAGGCAAGGGTATTTTATCTTCAATTGAATTTTCTTAATAATTTCTCAATATCTAAGAAAGAGTGCTTTTACTTTTTGCTAAGAATTTTATTGATTGAAATTGAAAACTAAAGCTTTTTAAATACTTGTTTATATTAGTCAAAAAAGTTTGGTTTTCTTTTTTGAAAATGAATTTACAACATTGGCATCACTTTTTCCTGCTTTATACTGTCCTTCATAATTTGGTATTATTAAATATGTGTTGTTGTATGAAATACTAAATAGTATTAATATAATACCAGATATTTTTTGTTAAAAAAAGAAAGTTAAAGCAGCATCTAAAGTATTTGAAAATATTAGTTTATTCATAAAATATAAATAATATGGCAAAGTTTAATACACTACAGAAATATATTTAATATAGTTTTTAGAAGTAATCCTTAAATGCATATTTTTATTGAAAAATATTATAAACCTCAACTAATGACAAAAATAATGTTGTTTTAATAGGCTTTTTATAATAAAACACATCTTAAGCAAGCTATAAAACTGGGAACCAAACCTATTCGTATTGCATTCCCTTTTATAAAATAAGACATTCATTCATTGATATTTTTTTTTAAAATTATCTATTAGATTTGGTTAAGCACTCTAGAGATTCCTACCTGCCGCTCAATATAAACTCTCTCTTGTATAGAAACTATCCCAAACAATAAACTCTTTGCTCTCTGGCAAAGGTTTAAACTCCACCTCCTTACCTATATTTAGACAGAGTTCGGAACCACCTGGACGTAAGGGTTCCCAGTGTGTAGGTTCAATTTGTCGACAGTTGGGATTTCCTGTTGTCGCGAATGAAGTCCATATGCCAATCATACGCTCAATAGTTTTATACTCGGGTGAAGCTTTATCCAATCTACTCGAGAGAAATGAGTGAAACATATAGGAGAGATCATCTGCATGACAGACACCTCTCACCTTATATCCGCAGTTCAAGATGCGGTAGTGATTGAAGTGGGAAGAATCCATATCAAAGCGATAAAGGTAGGTGGGCGTGGCGGGCGCATAAGTCAAACGAGCCAACAAGGAACGATGAATACCATGCCAGAAATGCTTGACACTTAAAAGACGCAGACACTCAAATAGTTCCATTTCACTTCTATCCGCATCATCAAAGTAGGACAACTTAAGACGACGCAGTTGCTCCGTCAACTCCGTGGAATCAATGGCATCTCTCACTGAGCGAGGAATCAGTGCTTTAAAAGCACTCATCATATGCTCCGGATCCTGCAGCATAGTGCGATAGCTAAAAAGTCCTTCAAACGAGTTTCCTCCTATGATCAAGGGTAGCTCATTGCCCCAAGCACTTGCCAACTGATCAAGAAGTGGTCGAGGAACCACACAATCCTCACCCACATATGGCTCTACGACAGGTCCAAAAGCAATGATTTCATAGTTCCTTTTTTCATTCTGGCTGACAATTTCATTGCAGTACTGTGCCATCTGATTAGCGGGTGCATTCCTTAGGTATTGCAAAAGATCCCACTCATTATTCTCATCTCCCTTGTAGCCCAATTGTTTGGCTAAACGTTGAGCCCAATAGCGATCCGGTTGGGTTGCCCATTCGCAGAGAGCTGCTCCCGATTGTATAATGGCCCGATGAAAGAGACCTCTCGTTTGTTCCGTAATCATCATTATGTGTGTAGAGACACCTCCGGCACTCTCACCCATTACAGTTATATTATTCACATCGCCATTGAAGCTAGCAATGTTATTTTTAACCCAACGCAGAGCGAGCACCTGATCCTTCAGACCAGCATTGCCCGGTACCTCCAGCTCACGCAACTTAAGGCTCAGGAAACCGAGAGCACCCACTCGATAGTTAAAGGTCACAAGCACTACATCTTGTTTCATAAAGTAATCTGGTCCATAAATATCACGCACAGCACCACCAATTTGGAAGAACTCTCCATGGATCCAAACTAAAACCGGTAGTTTATGAGGTGTCATCAAACGCTTGACATACACATTCAAGTACAAACAATCCTCTGAACCAACTACCGTGTTCATTATCCAGCTCTTGTGCAACGGTCGTGATCGGGGGTGTGTACAATCTCTAACACCCTTCCAGTACTTGGCGGGTTTCGGTGCCTGAAAGCGTAGCTCACCCAAGGGAGGTTGCCCATAGGGTATGCCCTCAAAAGAGTAATAGGACTCGTCATCATAGTAGGTTTTTCTCTCCATGCCCTTCACCATGCCACATTTGGTTTCCAGTTCCTTAGTACGTCCTGTGCTTAGACGGTACTGCACTGCCTTGTGTACGAGGGATCTGAAATGGTTTTTGTTGTAGTTAAATTTTTGATAACAGTGAAGTTATAAATTTAGTTATGAATACAAGTTATTTGTACTCCATCAAAAGTCAACATTTTCACAATTTTTCCAACGTCACGGTGTTATTTTCACTTAACCTCATGATTTTCCCTTGCAATTGGAAGACTTTTTTGCGGTGTTTGTGGTTAAATAAAATATTTATAGCTACCCTTATTCTTAAGAATCAAATTTGAAATGTGCGATATGTAGTTGATTTTTTCGCTCTGTGTATGTCGTTTTTTTTTCGGAACCTGTTGATTCCATTGGTTTATGGGATGTTTACTTGATTGAACCCTTTTTCAACAGGTTGTTAAAATGGGATTATTATATATCTTATCTTAGGCTCTTATACAAACAATAAATAATCAAGCTGCGTCACATTAAATAAGCACTTCAATGCAAAATTTTCCAATCTGTTAGCTCCATATGTGTATGTAAACTGATAACCAATAACTATTGAATCATAAAACGTTGCCTTTTCCACACTTACTTGGCAGAAAGTTTGACTTTATCGGTTACACTCAAGCGCGAATCCATAGCTCTTTAAATATGTATATTTTTATTATACAGTATGTTTTTTTTTCCAACACACTTCCAACGCGTTCAAGCGCCCAACACAAACTGACACCCTGCTCGACATTTTTGAATTCGACTACAGGTATGACTAAGTGATAAGATAAAAATCGCTGCTAGCAGCTGGCAACATAATAATATGCATAAAGCCTGATTGTAAGTTGATTTTAGTCCATAGATAAAATAAAAATTATTTAAGCTTATTTTTTGTTGTTTACAGGAAATATTTTAAGGTCAAATTGCTAGTTGAGTTCCAGAAAGCAGCAGGTTGGTTTTGCAAACACAACTAGGTCATAAAAATAGTTGAGACTCGAGGTGGCACAAAAAGCTAGAGTCATCCACAGGCATCGTCATCATGAGAAAAAAGTTGTGACGAACTTGACTGAGCCCTAATAATAAACATTAATGTATTAAATGGATTGAATTGGATGCTTTGATTTTTTGCACTTAACAAGAAGAGTTCGATTTTTATCGATAGTCATTCACTTGATATAAGCCCATCTGCAGTTATTTTTTAGAAAAGTGTCATTCTTTTGCCACATTTTTGTTTGTTTTAAGAAGCTTTAAAACATTGCCTTTTAATCAGGACCTCTACTCTTTATGATTAACTTCCTTGTTTTTTAAGAAACGTTTGATAATTATTAGTTTTCAAAAACTTTATGCATGCATTATATAGATTTAAAATAAAATTTTAATTCTTATTTAAAAAATTCGCATAGTTAAATAGTTTGAAATTCATAAATTCATATACATACCTCAATCATAAGTATTAACATTTCGACTTTCGGCCAGTAATTAAGCATTAAAGACTTGATAACCTTTGCACCTGCTTACCTCTCTCCACTCCAACTTCATCAGACTGTCTGTGTCCTGCTCTTTGTTCATGTGTAGCATTGCACTTGATAACAATCATTTGACTTGTCGTCCTTTGAAATCCGCTTTTCTATGCTAACAACCATCTTCTTGCAACTTGAGGCACTTGGACTCCCTCTTCAGTCTGGCGGGAAGAAAGGCAGGAATGGGTTGTGTTTATTGTCGCCTGTGTCGCCGGCTATGTCCTATGTCTACTTATGTATGTTAGTTAATGTGATTATTTCACACTTGGTCTGCCTTGAACTAACATTTAATATTGGCTCCCGTCCCTACTACTACTACTGTGCTCTCTCCTCCCCTTTTCTCTTTGTGTTTGTTTAGCTTTTCTTATCGTTATTGTTGCTTATGCTTGTTTGGTCTTTAAACAATTTACGCTTCTTGCTTTTTGTTATCTTAGGGTCTTGGCTGGGTTCATAACTAACATGTGTCAACTTTTATATAAGACAAATATAATATGTACATATGTACATACATATGTATGTATAACGTTGCAACTCTTGTTGCGCTTACGACATGTTTAAAGTGTAGATGAAGACATTTTTAATTCTCATATATTATGTTTATTATATTGCTATAAAACTATTTCACGAACAAGAAAATATTTCTTATAAAATTTACGTTATCGACATCCTGCATACGCGACCATTGTATTTAATTTAATTTCCCAACATCTCTTGTACACCTGTCTCTTCCCAACCGCTCTGCGATCTCTTTATTCCAAGAGCTTTGTCTGTCTCGTTCTCAGTCTGTTTGTCTGTTGCCAGGTAGTTCCTGGCAGGTACACACAAGTACTCAGTATAAGAGTATGGGAATGAATACTATTGCCTGAGCCTGAGTGCGGCTGAGTGCTGCCATTCTTTCCAATTCCCCTCTCACCATTATTTCACATCATTCTTTAGTTGCCATAGCATTGTGCAGATTCCGTTTTGTAGCATTCTGGCGTTGGTGTTGCCATCGACTAAATAAATAAATACAAACACACACACACACACAAACACCGTGCAATTTATGTATGCTTGTTTGTTTGTTTTGCTCATATTTGCTGTTGTTCTTGTTGTTCCAGCTTACTTTGTTGTTGCTGCTGCTGCTACCGGCGCCAACTGCAAATGCAGTCTAGGCTACGCATCAACAAGCAGCGTAAACAAGCACATATGTACATATGTACACACATATGCCAAGAATAACTGTGTCCTGGTGCCATCATCATTATGATGATTTTTGTCTCGACCTCCACAAGTGCAAACGTTTCACATTTCTCTCTCCTCTCCTTTCACTCCTTATTGCTCGCAACGTTATCGTCATCGACTTCGGCGACGTCGTCGTTTTCGCCTTCATTGTGTTTACATGCTGCCGCCTTCTGTTAAAGGTGACGACCTTCTCCTTTGCCGACTCTCTCCTCTCTCTCTCTCTCTCATTGTCTCATCCTCTGCTGCTCCATTGCTTGGCTGTTGTTTGGTTTTTGCTTTTCTTGTTATTGTTGACGTTAGCGAGAGCGGCGCGTGTAAAAATTGTTTTTCCAATTGTTCACAATTTTCAGGGCTGGACAAACACTAAGAATTTAATTCATGTGCATGCCTTAACATTCCAACAAGGAATGTCTATCATTATTATTATTTTTTGTTCCATTTATATATTTAAGAGCTAGTTCACGTTGCTCCTTCGACTGACTGGTTCTTTTGTGACGCCTTGGTTTTGTTTTGTTGTTTTTAGCACATTCACCGCATCCAATTTGTGGCTCACTCGTTCTGTTTAGCTTCGGCTTTTTCGTAGAGTTATGTTGACGACTCGTGCTGCTTCTGCTGCCCACGACACGACGACGACGCGACGGTTGCGACTGCGTTGTTTGTTTGCATTTTTGTTTTAGCTGCCTTCGCTTTGTTTTCTTTGCGCCCGCAGCACAAAAGCAACAAATAATAGCAGGCAGCAGCAGCTTCAGTAACAACAATAACAATAGCAGGGCACCGGCTCTATCAGCTTTTTTGCGCGACGTCGCAGTCAGTCAGTCGTCGTCGGTTGTCGGACGCAGGCGTAGGCATTCCAATTGGGACGCACGTTTCGAACTCGAATCCCGTTCATATTTGTTAATTGAGCTCGTCGCGACGATTTAACGTGATTGTGTGTGTGTGTGTGTTTGTGTGCGTGTGACGTTATCACGCACCAATTGCGGCAATCGCTTAATGAGCACTCACACTTTCAGTCAAGTGTGCAAGTGTATGTGTTAAATACAAAATTGATAACTGCATAAACGGCTGTTAAAAATAAAACCAGTTACGTATCGACATACAACCGCTCTGACATACAGGGTGTGTATGTACATATGTATGTAAATGATTGAGTGTGTTAATAAATAAGCAAAAAAGTCACGGCTGTCAATTCGGTTCAATGTCTCCAGCTACCTCAGCAGCCGCAGCAGCAGCAACAGCAGGAAAACACTCTTAAGTGTGACATCAACAACAACAACAATAATAGCAGTAATAATCGCAACGTTAGCCGGTAATGTTGGCATTGCCGCAAACTGGTTTAATCCAAAGCGACAACAACAATATGAATGGCAGCATCTAAAGACGCCGCGTCTGTTTAAAAGGCTTTAGTTCTCGTTTAAGTGTGTGCAATATTGATACAGTAACGAATGACGTTTTAAGTTATGGGTGAAAACTGATTGTGCAAAACGATTACTACGGGTCAATACGATAAAATAGGCTTTTTCAATATAAATACAAACATAAAATAATTAAATTCAACAAGAAAAGTTACGTGTATCGTTATTTTACTTAACACTCACGTTGCCATCTCTAAAAAGTTACACTGTTTACTCTAATTAGAGTTGGCCGGCCATTTTGCAGAGTGAAATTGCTTTAACCTCTATGCGTGCATCTCTTTCTCTCTTGTTGTGTTTGTATGTGTGAACTACATGAATGTCATCGTTTACGAAAAGACGCTTTAACAAGTGCCCGCAAGCCAAGTAATAAAAATCACCAAACAGCAAAAGCAACAAAAACAACTACCGTTTAACACGCTCTCGCTTATACTATTGTCATCGTTTCGTTTGTGTGTGTTCGTGTGCGTGACACGTTTGCGTTTGTATACCGTTCTAAAAATAACCGTTTCATGTGCAGTCGCTGTTTAGTCTACTTCTGCTTTCTGCTTCATCTTTCTTGTTGTTGCCGTCTTGTGTATTTGTTATCGGTTATTTAACTTGATTTATTTGCGTGTAACTGTTAATTTATGTGTGTACATACATACATACATATATATCGCCCGAATGAACCCACAGCAATAATAATAATAACAAAAGCAACAGCAGTTGGCAACTTTAGACCAAGTCGCACGCACATTGTCACTTAAGTGGGTCACACAGCGCCTTCACTGCCCTACCCAATGGCACAAGTGAAAAATGGCGTCTTGTTTAGTTGTCCTTGTCTGCTGACAAGGCCATGCCTTACAGTCCTTTATTATTAATGTACGACATTAATAAAGTGTAATGTTTTCAAGGATAAGTGAGTTGCAACTTATTTAAGTTCTTGCATTGACTCTGAGATTGATGTCGGCTAAACTTATCTATGTCAATAATTATAGCAATATTATCGATAATTATCGATCGCTAAATAGAACGCAGATAGAAAAATTAATGCATAAAGTTTTAATAGATGAATAAAACTAGTTTAAAACGGACTGAAACTATGAATGAAAACCGAAGCCAACAATTTTTCCACTGTGTAAAGGCTTGTCCGTAGTTTTTAAACGATGCAACAATGCAACGGAGGCACTGAGCTGGCATTATTTTATGATCGTGCCTTAACTGCAACACGTACAAACAATAATACACACCTATAATTAGGGGTACAACTTAATCTGCAACATCATCATCATCTTCATAATCATTATCATTTCGTCGAGGTGTATCCAACGATCGCGTGCGTGATTTTTGTGTCGATGGCCCTCGGTTTGAATCATCATTGGCTCGAAACGGATACGGATGCATCGAAACACATCAACATTAACATTATCGTCGATCCTCGTCTGTCGTTGCCATTATCACGCCCAACTGCACAACAACAACAACAATGATAATAATAACCAGAAAATAGCGCCGTTTATATCAGTTTCCATTTAATTTAATTTGTTTCGTGCTTTAATTAGTGTGGCTGTCGGCTAAAGATATCATTAATTCAACAACAAACCGCAACAATGTGAAAAAAGTGATTCATTCAAGAGAAAATTTGTGCAAATTTCAACAATTAAGCAATTAAAAAATGTCGTGAATATCGGCAGATAAATAAATGAGAATCTTGTTAAATCACAGTGAATAGAATTATAAATACAACAATATATATACATACCCTATAAATATGGCACAAAATCTAACTGTTGTTGTGGGTGATCACAGTAATAATAATAATAATAATAAGGATACAACAACAACAACACCGGATACACCAGTTATTAACTTTAAGCCAAAGGATACAAATGGCTGGAAGGATTACAAGAAACTTAAAACGTATCTGATACTTAAAGAACAACAGAGTGAAAAGGTAATGGGAAAGGTATAAGAAGTTAAATTTGGCTATGAATAAACTCAGTTACGAATGTAATTACTCAAGTATTTGTTTTGAATTACTTGAGTAATAATTAAAAATTACTAAAGGCATACTTTAATTATTATAGAATAATTGCCGTTGGAATTAAATTTAAATATGTAATTTCTTATTTATTTATTTTTTGCATAAATAAAGTTATCGCACCATGTTAAGTTTGTTAAGTATTCCCCTTGCTTTGTTTGTTACCAGCACATTCTAATTTGCATTATGTTAAGCTATACAGATTTTAATCAAATTCAAATCATATTGATAATGAATATTCATAATATAACTAGTAAATTCAATGCATTATCCGCCAATTGTTGCCATAGGGTCTTCTGAAACAAGACCGTTTGTGATTGCGCAACTGATTGGGAACTTCCTATAGTAACTAATAACGGCAAGCTATGATTGACGTACCATCAACTATATATAAATGTATATACATAAATATATATATTTGAATGTATGATTAGGAAAATATTTTACCATCACCCGACAACAAATAATGTAGTATACTAAACGTTTCAAGATAATGGCAATATTATCGTTGATAACGCAATCTACTTCAGATTGTTATCGTATCTATCGTGTCTCTTTTTAATGGGGGATACATTAAATATACGGTACAATAAATAATTATTGCTTTAAATGGATCGATTCATTTCCTCGCAGCGGTTATTTATAGTTGCAAGAAAGATACTTTACTTGCAACAAGCCGACGTATTACTAAATCTCAAGGCGATAAAATGCGCAGTAGTCAATCAATCAATCAATCAATCAATGTTGACCTAAATTGCCTGCGATTGCAATAAATACATTTATTGTGGTCAGACATCAATGCATATTAATGAAATAAGTAAATAAATGCATAGAACAAGTTTTTCTAGCTTTAAGCTCTGAAGAAAAACCCAATTCAAATTCAAGAACTCTAATCTTGCAAAGATGTATAAATTTACGATCAATAAAAAATCAAATAAAATTGATTTTTATCAGAATCTGTTAACCAGATACACTGTCAGAAAATCAATTAGGTTGTTAAAAAACCCCCTTTACCTGTGTTTAGTTTTTATCTCTATCCACAGCCGTCTATAATTACCTAAAAATATTTGAGCCCATTTATTGTATGAAGAATAACCAAATATTAGCAGAAAATCGACTTAAAACAGTAAGGAATTCCTCTTTAACATAATATGTTTCATTTAAATTGAATTAAATTGTTTTAATTAAGTATAAATATTGTTTATGTATGTTTTATTCTCTTGCCATTATACTAATTCTCAAATTAAGTAGTTGAGACTCTCAATTCGAGAGTTATTATTTTACAAACATTTTAAGTCTACTTTGTGTTCGTTTAAAAGTTAAAAATACATTTAAATTATGTAAACTCTTGTCATAATCACAACCATTAATATATCTGTCCCACTTACGCGTCACTATAATAAGCTGACAAACAAAAAGGCAAAAAATAAAAGTTATAAGCAGAAAAAAAAAGAATAAAAAAAACAATTTCACATACATATATATAAAGTTATTAAACGGTCGTGACCCCCATTTTCAAAATGCTTATCAACAACATGAAAAGTCGAAACAACAACAACAACAACAACAACAATAAAAATAAAAAGTATGTGGGCGGAGAAGATGCTTAAGAGGGAGAGGTGCTGTTCATAGTAGCAAAACAAGCGAACAAAACCGAAAAAAAACGAAAACAAAAAAAAAATATGACAAACGCGTTCTCATAACAGCCGTATGATGGCAGCGAGAGAAAGGGGGGTGGTTCGGTATTTGGACAGTAAATAGGCGAACAGAAGCCAGAACGATGCCGGCGACGCCATTTGACCGCTCGGCGTCGGATCAATAAATATGGATGACTTGGCGCTGTTCGAGATTGATATATTGATGTGCGCACAGCAAGAAGAAGAAAGGGAGAGTGAAGGGGGAGAGTGATAAATTTGGAGGAAAAAAAAGAAATCAACTGAAAAATAATTTCAATCAATATTAAAATTAAATAAATTGAAGTAAACTAACCAAAAAAATATATAAAGTATATATAGTATAATATTTCTTAGAAATCTTGATTAAAGTTTGTTTGATAAAACTTTTTGTTGGCTTACTTTAAATATAAATAAGTCTTTATTTTCTATTTAACTTCATAACTTTTTTTCTAACCATTCTTGACATTTTAACGAACAAAAACAAAAAGTATTCAAAAAGAAATTAGTTTTCTCGATTGCGGGGATTGAAAATCGATTAGAAAATTAACAGAATAAAAAACGTTTGTTTTTAAAACAAAAATTTTAATTTTCTTTTCGTATGATTTTTTTTGCTTTAAGCAACTGAAACATACATATTAATATTTTTCTCAGTGCACAAACAATTTATACGTTTACGTGTTTATATATATATATATAAATATCATGTATATCGTGAGTTGTATAATAAAACTGCGCGCCTATCAATGTCAAAAAATCTGACACACACAATGGGGAGAATATAAGAAAAGTAAACAAACAATTAAATTGCTTAGTGCCTAATAAAAAATATATATGTATATGAATGCCAGTTGAGTTTTTAAGTGTATGTGTGTGCGTGTGTGTGTGTGTTTTGTTTGTCTTTCAACCAGATATGACTAGAAACAGCAAACAGCTGCCCATATACGGATTGTCTGTCTGTCTGCACGTCTATCTTTGAGACACTTAATGTATCTGTGCACGCTTTGGCACAGATACAATTTGAGGCGGAGGATTTGTGTGCACAAACAAGCCAAGTAAACAGCACATATAGATTTGTATGATACTTGAAGAGCTACTTGGGCGTTAACGGCGTATACGTAATATATCAAATAGCTCTTTAGCCAACTCAACTCTGATGATAGACGTCAACGAACCATGCGAATTAATTTGCAAACCGCTTATAACTGTATATGATTTTGCGTGTGACAATCAGACAAGAAGTGTTTGAATAAGTAGTTATTCCATTTGCAATATTACGTATACGTATGTATGTTAATTGCGTTTAAATGTTTATTAAAGCTAGCAGGCATTAATCATCAGCGAGCAGTAAAGAGTTGTAATGCCAGTTGTTAAACAGTTCTTAACTATATTTACGAAACTTCCTTCTTCAATAGTTCATAAGTTTCAAATAAGACTGTCTTTTGTACACATTATTTGACTTTGTTATGTCATTTGTTGTTATAACAAACAATGATTCATCAAATACTTTTGCCTGTTGTATGCTAAAAACCTAGCAATTGTGCTAAACGATTTGAAATAAACACAATCGCAAAGTGTTTGCAAATCACACTTGACGTTTGTTATTGAGTTTATTTTTATAACTGGTATCAACTTATAAGAATTGTTTAAAAGAGAATAAATCTTGTTAAAACCACGCTCCTAAGTCTAATCAATTAGTTGACTTATAATATATAACTCTGCTTAACAAGTGTTCAGAACATGGGATTAGCATATAATTAACATAATAACGTTAACTTTTAACTGTTGGCCTGAACTCGATCGATCTTAACTAATTATCTCTCTTTTTCTTTTGCAGGCTGCTCATATGCCAGAATCACAGCGTTCCTATTTGTTGAGAAAACGTTCAGCGCCGTCAGCGGAAAGAACAACCTTTGTATGTTATACATGTGGCATGGATACGCAATCGTCGCAGTTGAGACTTGTCTATTGCTGTCCCAACACTGAACGAGAGCCCTACTATCCCTTCATTAAGACGATGAAGGTCTACAAGAATGCTAGTCCAATTAGTCCGCAAGGTGAGTCAATAAAATTATTGAAATCTTTTGTTTAACAACTTTTATTAAACTTTCTATTTCCTTTTGTTTTTTAGGTATGGTGCAGATTTGTGCCGGTTGCAGTGAGAAGCATCATAGTTTGGCGGAAGGCGGTACAACTGTGGCTGCCACAGCAGCACCTGTCTCAGAACCTGGGGCAACACACTCCTTAGAATCAAGTGGCGCCATCTATAGTGCTAATCATTCAACTACGTTTATGGGTCGCAATTCACCATCGGAAAAATCGCTTGCAAATTCCGATTCCACATGCAATGTGCGATTTAAGGTGAGCAAACGATTGAATGTTGATAGTTTAAGTTTCAACTGGCTTGGTGCCACATTTCCGCCATTTGATTTTTGCCAGATTGAATGGGTTTCCACTTACTTAATATTGAAAGCAATCGTAAACAAAATCAAAGCAAAACAAAACAAAACAAACAAAACGAATTTGATTCGTTTCGTTCGAATTGTCAATAACAATTTGTAGTATTTTAATATGCAGCAGCTTTCGATTAGTTTTTCCATTTTCTCAACAACTAAACTCACATCAATACATATCAAATTTATTCTATATACATATACATATATATGTAATTGAGTTGTCGTCGTATCGTATATGGAAATTTACTAGCTGTCGATTGCAGGCTGGAGCTCAAATATACTGCATAAAACGTACAAGAAAAGCGATTACGCATCGTAAGAAGAAAAACAAGTTGAAGCTGTGCATCGCATTGAACGACTTTGAAATACTTTAAATTACTATGCAAACTTTTAAAGTAATTGTGTTAATTTAAAGCAAGTTTTTGTTACTTTTTGAAACTTAAAAATTAATATCCTACCAATGTTGAGATTTTTAATCTTATCTCCACAACGTAAATTTCAATAAATAATAAATAAACTAGTTAGTAATTAAGTTCATTCAGATATTTAGGTCGATTCACAGTAAAGGTCTTTTAATTGGGTGATTTAGTTAGTGAATTTTGGTCATAAAGTTTATTCAAAAGTACTTCAATCAGGGATATAGTTGCATCGTTACATCGAACTAATAACTAATGCGACACAACTAGATTACAGGGTATGCAACATACTTATAGTAATCACTTGAATATATTAAAACGAGAGCAGCTCTCGGAACAAGCGATAACACCTCCTGACATCTGTGACCCAGGCAACAAAGCTGATAACCCAAGCCCAAGCCATGCAAATATAAAGGTAATGACCCAAACTAGCAGACAGAAGTGACAAAGAGACAAATGGACAGATGGACAGAGAGAAAATATTGATGATGTTTCTGATGATGATGATGATGATGGAACATTAATTGTTGAGTAATTCATTTGCATGCTGAAGGTCGGTCAGCTGGCGATATCAATTATGAATACACCACATATACTATATACACAAAGCAATGCCTAGCAGAAAGTACTGATAAGAATGAAGAGCGAGAGAGAGAGAGAGGTGTGTGTAGTGGGGGAAATAGCTTCATTAGTTGTTTGCTTATCAGCATTTCGTTGGGGGTTAAAAAAAAGAGGGCAAAAGTCGTCGTGTCAACATGTTAACCAATTTGAGTCAACAAATGTCAAGATTAGATTGTACAGAAATACTATAATCAAACATTGCTCACGGCACTAACACATGACCACAAGAGGGTGGGTTAAAGAGAGAGAGGGAGAGTCTTGCTTTATAATAAAGCAAACAATTCATATAAAAAAAAAAACAAACAAAATAAATGTTTAAAGAAAAATTGCATAAATAAACAAGAAGCTAAAAATTAAGCTAAACAAGTACTAAAAAAAAAACGCATTTACCCCTAACCGGTTAATTTTCTAATACTTTGTTTCTCAATATGACACAATTTGTTGTTTTTAAAACACGTTTATTTATAGCTTGTGTGGGCAAGTAGTTTATTTATTATAATTTTTCTTGTTTATTTGTTATTTAATGTCTTTAGTTTCTTATATAAACTTTTAATGTGAGCATTTTTAAAGCAGATGGCATGCATTTTGACTAAAAATCGCTTTGTTAACTTTAAATGTAGTTTTATTCTAGAACTTAACCATGTCTTTTAAGATATCGCTCTTGAAAATCGGGTCAGTTTTGCCGAATTTAAGAAGTCGAAAGATTTTACGAATGCCAAGTGATTTTTTGAAAATTTAAATGCAATTTGACCAAAATCGAGTTTTATTTAAATGTAGTTATTAAATGCAGTTTTATTCCAGCCATAAAACCATGTCTTTATAGATATCGCTTTTGAAAATCGGGTCAGTTTTGCCGAAGTTATGGAAGTCGAAAGATTTTAGCAATGCCCAAGTCGATTTTTTGCCATAAAATTTGAACATGCAAGTTGACCAAAAATCGACATGCATTTTGACTAAAAATCGAATTTAATTTAAATGTACTTATTTAAATGAAGTTTTATTCCTGGGATCAAATCATGACTTTTAAGATATAGCTTTTAAAAATCGGGTCAGTTTTCCGAAGCTATAGAAGTCGAAAGATTTACGATGCAAGTCGTTTTTTGCCATAAAAGTTATTTTTCTTTTTGATTACGAATGGCATTTTTTGGCATAAAATTTTAACATGAAACTTGACAAAAAATCGAATTTTATTTAAATGTAGTTATTTAAATGCAGTTTTATTCCTGGTATCAAACCATGACTTTAAAGATATCGCTTTTGAAAATCGGGTCAGTTTTGCCGAAGTTATGGAAGTCGAAAGATTTTAGCAATGCCCAAGTCGATTTTTTGGCATAAAATTTTAAAGATCACGATTTGCGTAATCGCATGAATTTCACGTTCACGTTCAGGTTAAGCTCACGTTAAGTTAAGTTCAGGAAACTGAGCCTTGGGACGATCGAGCCAGCTCTGCTATAAATATGACGATTGTAAAGAAAATTTTGAAAGCGTTAGTACTTGCAACTATACAAAATAAATAATTTCAAAATGTTTACACATCATCCGTGTGATCGGGCTCACATTGGTTTTTTTTTTTTTAACTGTTTGTTGATTTAATTTGCTGATTTGTTCTGACTTTTGGTAATGTGTTTTTCATGGCAATTAAGACGACGTAAAATAAACAGTACAAAATTATTCTTAATGCAAATTAAATGCAGGATTAGTCGGTTTTTGGTTTGTTCTGAAATTTTATTAAAATTATACCAAATTTTATTTGAATTTAGTGCTGTTCATTATTTCTTTGTTGTTCTCCAAGGCTTCTAACATAATATTGAATTACCTAAACAACCCTGGTTACCTCATTATCAATTGTTTAGCCTTGACTTGGTTTACCGACAATGTTTACCAATCGAACCACCCGCAAACAAGACAACATACATACATACATACATATACATATACATATACATATGGAAACATGCAAATAGAGTGACGTCTATTCTTTAGTCTAAACAATTGCTAAACAAATATTTTCATTTTCATTTTTTTTTTTGTTTACACCCTGTTTACTCATAGAATGAGTAAAATGGGTAAAATAGTTTTTTCTTAATGAGTGCAACATGCGGGATTAAGCATAAGTATATATATATTCTTGGTCAGCTTTTTCTAAGCCATGTTCAGGGCGAGTTTGTCAATAACTTTTTCGATATACACAAGTAATCGATAACAATAAAATCTTGAATTTGAAAATCTTGAGAATTGTGTTAGAAAATATAGACAAAACATTAAATATCTGTAAAACTTCAATTGAAATCGGTTAAGGAGATATTGAAGATTAAAGTTTAGTCATCGTGCAGTAGCAAGGTTTCAGGGCTGAGCTTTTCCACCAGAGAACTCTTACATTTATCTGCATTTGTGTTTGTTAAGCGTGTCTATGACAATGATATTGCCTTCAAGCATGCAAATAATGGTTTAACTGAGCCAAAAAACAAACGAAAAATGTCTTTAAACAGGTGCATAGAATAAACCTTTTGGCCCAGTTAGCTGCAAATACAAGTAAGTGTGTGTGTGTGTGTCTAATTTATGTGTAATAATATTAGTAAGCGTGCGCTACTTTTTGACAATTTCATTTATGAGTAACTCGATAAATGGAACTATTCAATAACAAATGCTATCAATATATTATTTTTTTTGGGAACACCCATTTTGTTAATAGTTTAATACTATCTTTAAGAAGTATAAGTTTGATATTTGTTGGATATCTTAATTACTATGACATTAAGTATTGGATGCACCTATGTATTTTTTCTATCCGCATTCACTGTACCTCGACATTGATAACACATAATTAAATAGCGATAATATATTGCGCAAACAGCTGGCGTTTGTTTGTTATCTAGCTTGCGCAAATAACTTCAAACATAATGCCAAAATAAATATATAAACAAGTAAGCGCACCTATAAGTAGATTCAAATTTACGTTAAAGTGTTTATAAGAAAGACAAAAACAAAAATTGCATCAAATATGCATGAGTAAAGGGTATTAGAAAGCTTCTTTTTTCACTTATTCACTTATTTGCCATCTGTTTTTTATACCCTTAACCCATAAAATGGGTAAATAAGGGTATAATGGTTTTGTGCAAAAGTATGTAACAGGCAGAAGGAAGCATCTCCGACCCTATAAAGTATATATATTCTTGATCAGCATCAATAGCCGAGACGATATAGCCATGTCCGTCTGTCCGTCCGTCTGTCTGTCTGTCTGTCTGTCTGTCTGTATGAACGCGTGGATCTCAGAGACTACAAGAGCTAGAGACTTCAGATTTGGGATATAAGTTCTCCTATACCATGAGCAGAACAAGTTTGCTTCAAATTATCGATAACTATTCTGGTTTCCGATATACACATGCAATCGATAACAAAAAATATCGAATTTGGAAAATGTAAAAATGAGGGTTGAAAGAATGGGTAACGATAGATCTTTTCTGAAATTTTCGTCCAAATCGGTTAAGAAACACCGGAGATATCGAATTTAATCGATTGAAGTTAAGTCAGTATACCAAAGTCTTATACAAATTTAATTTATTTTTTGCAACTGGGTTAAGGGTATCTACTAGTCGGGCTCTCCCGACTAGAGCCTTCTTACTTGTTTATTCTATATTATGACTTTATTTTCCGTTCCTTGAGAATTTTATGGTTTTTTTTTTATATTTTTATAAATGTTTAGCACTTTTAGCAGTTAGTCGTTGAATGCTCGTAAGCCATAATTTGCGATTACTTAATGGCTTCTTTTTTTTTATTTGTTAACAATAGATCAATAATATTGATAATGATGATGATGATGCGGCATTTAGAATATGAGACGAGTCTCGTTTGTCCCACGATTAAACAAGTTAATTATTGTGATGCCATTTGTAAAGCTATAAAAAATATCGTTAAGCAGTTTTTTGCCATTTATGGCTCAGTGTACAGAGCTTCAATGGCACTTGATAAATACGACACTCTCGTAATGGGAACAAGTATTGTTCGTATTTTATTTATATTCAATGTGGAATGCCCGAGGACTTTGCCACGCATATGTTTGTATGTATTTTCAAAAGCCAAGTCATTGTTTTGTACTTTTAATAGTTTATTGTGTGAGTGCACTTCAAAAAGAGAGAAAGAGTTATGAAAAACAGAAGCAATTGTTATTAATTTATTCCGTTTCTAAACACTATAAACTATTATTAAATCGTGTCAATTACAAATTATGCATTTAAATAACACATCTAATAATGGCACGATCACGATTCAAGTATTCTACAAGAAATTACAAAATTGTATTGTTGGGTTTTTTGATTTTTTGATATTGCATATCAGGACACTTAGAGAAAAATCAATGCAGTACAAAAGACAGTTGAGAAAAAGTAAAGACCAATACAATTTTATTGGAAGTAATACTTTCGTGAATGATTTTACATAACAATCGAACTTTTAAATAGAGTAAAATAATAAAAATATTTATTCCGATATTTTGGAGTAAAGTAATATAAAATGTATTGTTTTATTTTGACTTTTAAAGCACTCCTTCAAAATTCTCTTTATGAATATAGTTAAGCTTAATTTGCTTTGTATTTTATTGCCTTGAAATATTTAAACAAAAAAACCTTCCCCCTTTTTTTTTTTGTCCGATCAAACAAATCTACAAATTCTAATTGAGTTGGTAGTTTCGTGTACTTAACGATAAACCAGTCAAACTCACTTAAACGAACGACTTCATAAAACATTTAGGTAAATAATGCGAAAATTGATTAGAAATCCGACGGTTTGACTCTCCAAAAATCCGGTTAAAAGCAGTTTTAGTTAGTCGATGAATCTAGTTTGAAGTGGTGGCCCTTGAATAGAAAACCAATTGCATGAAATATTAAATAATTTTTTTTTTCTTCTCTATATGTACATATTCGATTAGATAAGTTCGAGTTGAGTTCAAACTGTGTGCCAAGTGCGGCGCTCTGTTTCAGCATTTTTTACTTATTTATTTTTTAGTTCTTGGTAAACAGTCGGAACGTTTGAAGCAAAATATTGCAGTGTATTTATAACAAATTTGCTTACTATATTCCAGCCATACGAAACGAATTCCAACAACTCAAACTCAAATACGGCGCGTGACTTCAAGCAGATTAGTAGACGCAGTGATTCGAGACCCAGTTCACCTAGTTCCACGCAAGGACACATTGAGAATGGACATGCCCAGTATTCGTAAATATATACTATATATATATGTATAATTGACAGCTTAAATATACTAACTAATACTCTCCCTCTGTCTTAACAGCTGCTCCATTTGCAAAGTGCTTTGTTCGTCCAATAAAATGGATTGGCTATCGACGAGTGCCGAGCATATGAACTCACATGCTATGCACTTTCCCTGCCTGAAGGTCAATGCCAGCAGCAGCAGCAATGGCTTAGGCAACAACAACAACAACAACACAACTACAAATAACAACAATAACAATACAACAACCAACAACAACAACAACGAATTGAATAGCAATCGTGTTTTGGCCTGCAAAGATTGCATTAACTACTTAACCAGCCAATGGGAGTCAATGGATGCGGAACGTGTTCCCTTGGAGCACAGAAGGTTCTAGAATATAATTATAATGGAATTATTCTATGTTATGTCCACTTAGTTCAATTATTATAACATTGTCTATCCTCTTTGCCTTGCAGATACAACATTCCCTCACCCATGATGACGTCCAGTTCACCAAATGGATCTCGGCATGGTGCAATGAGTACCTGTACACCGCCCTCAACGCCATCGGTTTCATCATCAACGCCTGCCAGTACCTCAATCTATTGTTTTCTATGTGGTCTGCATTCGGATTTAACACTGGCTCGAATCCTGTATGGCAGCAAAGAGGTATAACAAGTGGCTCTCAAGAGGAGAAAAGAGAGATTGTGTTTAAGATTAAGAAGTTATTGTAAGCAGATAATTAATATTGTTATTATGACACTTCGGTTAGTTTATGTTAGTACTTGACTGAAAGTTATTTGCTTTAGGGTTATCTTACCTAGATTTTACAATATGACAATCTGCACTGATATGTAATCTTTAGCCAGTTTTAATTTGCTTGTATTTCATGCTTAAAATTCCAATTGTTTATGGTATAAGAATACAAGACCTAAAAGCTACTCATAAAATGCCTCCAAATGATGGCAACTATCTAACACAAACAACTTTAAAGTCAGCCACATGTTTATTGTTCTCTTTGTTTGTTAAATACCAATTAACAACTGTGTTCATAGATTAATGCCAATGTACATGTTATGTCATAGAGTAATACAGTTAATGTTATTAACCAGATAGACCTGAGATTCTGAGACCTGTTTCCGAAAACATAAATGTTTATACTACAATGTCAGGCATGCAACATATACATAAGTCTTATTTGACTTAAATCAGTCTTCTAAGTTTAAAGATATCAATGAATAGTATTAAAACCATTCTAAAATCTTATAAAATCTAAGGTTTATTCTAGTTCATTTCGTAAAAAGACTTCCCTTCAAACTCTTTGAAAAAGCTATTTTCTGATCTATTAAAATTCAATAAATAACACAATGAAATTCCAAGCTTGTATCGCTATCCAAAACAAAATCTATGGTCTGACTATTTTAATCCCCATAGCCGTTTGTATCATAGATCTTAAAAGCTATACCTTGTGCACATAATATTAAAAGCTGTTGCATGCTTAATATAAAATATTTATGTAAGATAAGATTATAAAAGCTACCTATCAAAACTACTGACATATCTAAAGCAATAATTATGCAGATATAGGATAGAAAAAAAGCAATATCGGAAAATAATGTTTTAAATATCGGTGATGCTATGTATTATATATAAAGCATGATCAGTAAGCATGCTTGGACGTCAGAGAATCAAAAGGGCTTTTGAAACATTAAAACATTGTGTGAAAAAAACATTTCTATGCTGGACAGATATCGCAATAACGTAATCTCAAACTTGTTGTACATAAAACATGTATCGAACCTGAAACATTTTAACACTAAGGCGGATGTCTTAACTATTAAGCTTTACTTTGAAAATAACTAACATATTCCGAATTTCTCTTTTGCTTTTTGGTAAATGTAATGTTAAAGTTACATTAAAAATTAAGCTTTACATTAGCATTAAAAGCAATTATTTGTTATATTTGAGTATTTCTGATTTTACTAGTTGTAAGTTAATTTATTCTAAACTAATTTAGAACCATCCGTTTCTTGATTGATATAAATGTTAAAAATTGTTTGCAACATGTCGAACTGATTTTATAAAATGTTGCGAGACCTGTCTAATATAAATGTAGATCCTTGCAGCATATAATTTGATATTTATAATAATCGTCAGTATATTAAGCAATAATATAAATACTTAAATCGTATTATAATGAACTACAATTCTAAATTTTATACGACCTTTTGGCTATTTGAGCTTAAATTAAAACAAAGTCGTTAGAAGTTAACTTCAAGTTATAGAACTAAACCGTTTAAGTAAGTATTAGATAACTTTTAAGTGTATGTATTCAAATGTTATAGAAACAAACATCCAAAAGCTTAGTTAAATGGTTAAGATTGCATAAGTTTACTTAAATATGCTTGTTGCAAAGCATTCATAAAAATATTACACAGATGTACTTCCCTATTTAGCTTTAGCTTAAATTCTCAATTAACTTAATGGCAAAACGTATTTAAATAATAATTTAATATTATTTTGCAGGGCTCCAGACCTTACTTTCCACTGCTGCTGAAACACAACTCTTTGCCAAATGCTGAACAGCTGCGTAATAATTCAGCATTAGTTTGCACGTTTTGTTATCATTCCATGTTGAATCAGTGGCGCAAGTAAGTAAACAAAATTCAATTGTTCATAAAAATTAAACACTAATCATATAAATTACAATTAATAGATATGAAGCTCAGAGTCCTAGTCTTAGTCCAGCTGATCGTAAATACAATTGGCATGATTACAACTGTCATCTGTGCGGCATAACGACTTATAGGAAACGGGTTAGAGCCTTGCCTGTCAATGAATTTCCCTTTGTAAAGCATCAGAAGAGTGATGATGGATTACTGCTAGAGAATGGTGAATATGCTGTGGTGTGTTTGGATTGCTATGAGAGCTTAAGGTGAGTTGAGAAACTTCTTCAAAACTTATATAGTTTTAATACTAATCTATCACTTTTGTTACTCTCAATAGACAACAAGCTTCGCAACACGATCGCTTTGGGGTGCCCATCTCTAGGCGGGCCTACAATTGGGTGCCCCAACCACCACCACCGGAGGATAGTCCAGAGGCCGCAGTGGCACGTTTGCCCTGCGGCGAACGCTCCGATCGTATGGTGAGTAAAACAGTAATGAAACCTCTCCTAAAAACGCTTTAAGTAACGTAATTTTGTGTTATTCTTACAGCTAATGAGCAATGCACTGAGGCCCATTCCTAGCAAAAAGACCACATCGCCAAAGCAATACGAAAAGTCGAAAGAAGGTAAGCTTTTTGCCTTTTGCGGTAATTTGAAACGCACTTTAAGCGCTTGGAGTTGAGCAAGGTTCAAGTGAAACCCAATTCGCGTCAATAAACTTTGAATTGGTTTCACTTAACATTTGTGAGCTGACTATTTGGTTAGCACCCCTTTCTTAGTAATAGACTTAAAAGTTAAGCGTTTGTGTGTGTTTAAACAATTTTGCACAAGTTTTCTCTCTCTTTCATTCGTTTTGTGTGTTCTCAAAAGTCAAAGAGTTCAAATGCATTTGTTGGGAATCTATGCTGACATACTAGTAGTATTTTGTATTTAATACGAGCTAAGTGGTTAGAATATATATGCATGTAGCGTTGGTTTTTCCATAGATATGATTCAATTTAGGTCAAAACAAAAAAATTTGAAATGTTCTCTATGCAAACCTTTTTTTCATAAGCATAAATAAAAGGGTACGTTGTATATATAATCTCGATTAGTTATTTCCCTAATTACAAATAGAAATCAAACTTTGTGTTGGAAACTATAGACAAAATAATGAAGATCTGTAAAATTTTTATCGAAATCGGTTCAGAAGATGTAAGACTCCCGACAAATTACAAGCCTGATCTCAATTCAGGAAAGTTTGTTTAATTTGGGTGGCTGGAATATTTTATATTAATAATCATTTGTAATATATTGGAAAACTTTTTATAAAGTTCTACATGAAAACTGTGTTGTCTATAGTTATTGACCTTAAACGCATTGAGAGAGTTTCCTCAAACCCCAATTTAAAACCCAGTTCCATTTTGGAGTAATACAAATAACTAATTTTCAATTTTCTCTCAAATCTATTATTTAAAGTGTTGTAGCAGGAGACTAAACATAACTGTATTAAAAAAGTTTCCTAAAACATCAAAAAAAGAAATCTTTTCCTAATTGCATTTCTCAACTTTTTTCTTTTCAATCAATTTACAAAAAAAAATATGAACGAAAAAGGGAATGAAGCAAAAAACTAAATAAGAAATCAACTGATTAAAAGCCCAATAACAAGGCAAAACCGCAAATTGTTGGTGGTGCAATGTAGTTTGTCGCAGAAGTAGAAGGGGGTTGGGGGTAAGGGTGAGAAATAGAACTTTATGTGTACTTTTTGCAATAAATATTGATTTTTTATGAATTGCAAAAGACGCTGGTCGAAAGCGTATCCTGTGTATGTGTTTACGGATGTGTGATGGGTGAGAGGAGGGTTGGTGGGAAGAGGGGGGGGAGGGGGAGGTCTAGATGTTTCATGGGCCCATGCCACTTACTTATTTATGCAACAGCAGCAATGGCGTCGGTAAACTTCTTCAATAAAATGCCAAAAAGGAAACATCATAAAAATAAATAAACAGAGTAAAACCGCACAAACACACACTCTCAAACACACACACACACACATATATATGTATATAAATTGAGAAGGCAACTGTAACTTTGCACACCATTCCTTACCCCCCACAGACAATCTCCTCTTGCCACGCACTCCACCCACAAAACAAATGCCACTTCCGACAACAACAAAACGACTCAGACAGACAAACAGACAGGCAACAAAACGAAAACGAAAAAAGTCGAAAGAAACCGAAACGAGAAATGAAAAACGTCGAACAAAATGAAACCCCAACGAACCCGCAAACTCTCCCCTCCAAGCCACAAGCAAAGCCAAGCACAAATAATAAAAGCAACAGCATAAAGTATTTCGAATTGAATTACTTCGTGTTATCCTGTCAACCATACGAAAACACTCGAGAGCATTCAACATGCCACACGTTTCCGTGAAACACCCTTACCCCAACCCCAACCTCTCCTACTTGTTCTTGTTGTTGTTGTTGCTGCCACCCATCGTTTAAGGAGTTGCCATCGATTTGCAAAAGTATATTACCCAGTTTGCCATACATACCCCCCCTCCCTCCCTCTACACACAACATTTCGTAGGTGGATCAAATAATTGTCCTCGTGCCAGGGTTTGCAAGGGTCTGAGTCAGTGAAGGGTGCTTTTGGTACGTGCTGAATAAGTAAACATAAAACCACTGAATTTACGCT
The DNA here is from genome assembly GCA_018904305.1 of Scaptomyza montana. Taxonomy (NCBI): domain Eukaryota; kingdom Metazoa; phylum Arthropoda; class Insecta; order Diptera; family Drosophilidae; genus Scaptomyza; species Scaptomyza montana. The sequence continues at coordinate 2,069,712 of JAEIGR010000008.1, read as the reverse complement.
TATTGCACCCGCAAACATTTTGTTTAACACAACACAATTCTCCCCTCTCTCTCCTGCTCAGTTCGACTATTGCGCTCTCTCTCTCTATTTCTCTCTCACTCATTTCAACACCCTCTCCGTAGAACTCTCAGTTATTCTCTTGATTGGGGGGCCGTGCCATTTCCGGCCTCAATTTCAAAAGAAGCTCGAATTTCCCAAAACTCACACATAATTTTCCGGCTACGCTCTTTGGAACTCTCTCTCGCTCGCACGCTCTCTTGCGTGCCTATGCTCTCCTAGCGCTGTCAACCCGAGTCAACTGTTCCACACACAGACACACACACCCACTTTCGTTACCCACTCTCTTCCCTTAACCACTGACAGTCGTTTCCTCGTTGGCACTTGTTCAGTCACTCACTGCTCAAAAAAAAAAAAAAAACTCCTTCCAGACCCCTCCCAACGGACCTCTCTTGACAGACCCCTCTCGACGGACCCCTCTTGACAGACCCATGCCATGCACTCCCTTCATTCGACTGCCTTCTCCTTTCATCCGGTTGTGCTTTTCATTTTTGCGCCCACATCTTTTGCCATCGTTTGCCACCTTTGCCACACAAATATTTCAAACACTTGCCAACCAAGCAACTGACTGTCTAAAAAAAGGACTGTGGTTTGGGGTTGGGGGCTTGGAAGGTTGGCCACACAGCCGTTTCCGTTTTGCGTAGAATAACAGTTACATTATCCTTTTTATTGCCACACTTTCCTCCTGCCCCAAGACACCACAAACACACACACATACAGACACACAGACACACTCAGACATATTTGGCTTATGGGCAAAAGCAGGGCGACCTCTTCGACCTCTCCGCCCCCGGTTTCTTCGACTTTATTGTCGGGCCAACTTGGGCGGCTGTCAGGACAACGACGTCGTCGTAGTTCTCGTCGTCGGTCAGGATGGTAAGCTGGTTATGCCAAAGAGAGGGAGGGAGGGATGGGGAGTGTAGGGCAGGGTGTTACGAGTCGGAACGTACTCCGGAAATGTGGCGAAAAATGTGCATTTATTTTCTGAAGTTTTATTTGTTGTTGTTGTTGGTTTTGTTGCTGTGTGCGTGTTTGTGTTAACTCGAGTTGCAGTAAATTGTGGTAAACACGATGCCAAGTGTTTGCAGTATTTACAACGCTATGCCCCACCGTGCACAGTGGAACGCATTTGCATAATTGGGCAAAACACATGATGATGATTGTAAAAAGTGTTTTTGAAAATTGAGTGTTGAAACTATGTTTTTTGGTCAAAAGTGTGAAGAATAATTGGGGAAAAATTGGAAATATAATTAAAGAGTTTACTCTGATTGACTGCTATCAACGCACAGCCCAAACGGTAAATCATAGTGATCTATTATTTTTCGCAATTTAATAATACTTATGATTTTTTTACAACAACCCGCAAGTGTGTTATTTTTGAGGTTTGTCGAGTTAACTAACTGATTTGCTATCAACGCACAGTCAAAACCATGAGAGTTACGTAGCTTTAACTTTCACAGTAGTTTTCTTTTATCTTGGAAGTGATTACTAAGCCGTTTTAGAAAATTCTAAAAATACCTTGTATGAAACTTTATGTGAAATGAGTTTGTGTCGCATTAGACGGAAACTAGAATGCAACTTTTAAAGAGTTCTCATGTAGAAAATCTACCATGCAAACTTTTCATCGTTTGATAATCTCCTCTGCTCCATCTTAAGTTTATCCATTGTTAGCCCAAATTTGGCTTACACATTCTTGACTTTATTATCCCTCTTTCATCGTGTTGGGGCTTATCAACTTCAAATTACATAAATCCCCTTTTTAGTTTCATATAAATTCTTGGTATCATTATCACCTACTTAACCAAACTTATAAAACATTATATCATTTACAACAGCTGATTTATCACACTCACGCACAAAGAAAGACATATGCTTGTAGTTGTAGCTGTCAGCATATAAAATAACCTTAACTTTACGAAAAGCGAGGAAGAAGAAGACGAAAAAGAGGTTGTTGGAGGGTTCTGTGCATCATCACATAAACGCTGATGTGGCATGAAAAAATATATAAATTTTGCCAATCGATGAAGATGAAATCCATTTTTCTTTTCCTGTTTTCATGTTTTTTTTTTTTTTGTAATACGCTCGTAATGCTGCACATATGTGAATATTTGTTTATGGGTGAAGGGGAGGGATAGAGGGTGGAGGGCGTTGAGTATTTGTGTGTTTTGTAAGTGGGCATCTTTTGGAAGTCATTGAAGGGGGTGCGCCAAAAAAAAAGATGAAGGAAGAGGAACAAAAAAATACTTTGCTTTGGTATAAGTAAAATTTCAAGTGGCAAGCAAACTTCAACATTGACTCTCAGTGTGTGTTTTTTGTGTGTGTTAACAAGTCTGTGGCTGTGCGTGTGTGTGGAAACCCTTTAAAAGCTTGTTGTGTAGCCAGACCCCATAAACGTTTAGCCCATAAACCCTTGATGTATGGAACATATACACCAACAACACTTGCAAGTGCCACAAAAACACACACACACATTCTCTTCTTGCTTCCTTTGGGAAGCTAGTCCTGCTGCGTATTTTTAGTGTTGTCGATGTGGTTTCAACCCGCTGCTTGGCAAGCTAGCCAGCTTGTCTAACTGAAATCCAATGTGCGTTAGAATGCCCCAAACAACCAAAAACTGGCAACCGCAATGTCAATAAATATGTTACGCTTGATGCGTCTTTTTCCTTTTGCTCCTTGTTGTTGGTTTAGTTTTGGCTAGTTACTTGGCTTTGATGGTTGGGGCTTTTGGGGTGTTATGTTTGTGCCTCACTCGGCAATTTGGCCTAAACATATTTATTTGGTATTTGTGCTTGTGTTTTGAGTTTATCTACTTTTTCTCTGCTCGAAAATTCATCACGAGATTAGCATTTTATGTATGTGTGTGTGTTTGTGTGTGAGTTTCTACACACTCGAAATTCCTTTTGACAAATAAGAATGTTATTGTTATTGTTTTATTCAATACACATTCCTTAAAAATATTGCGTACGATTTCGAATTGATTTTGGGCTGTTTTTTATACCCGAAGTCCACGCAATTGGTTTAAAAAGGTATAATGTTTTAAACAATCGATAAGTCAATCTGTTATCGATGCATAAATGTTAATCGAAGACATAATAATCTTGAATTTGGCAAAAAAATTAAGCATGTTTCTTTTTGCTTTTAAAAAACTTTTATGAACAAAATTAGTTTCTTGGCGACTTCTTGTAAAACAATTAATGCAATTTAATTTAAAAAACAGGGTTTCTTTTAGTGCATTCGTGGGTTTTCATTTGTTTTGGATTTTTGTATATTTGCTTTCTAGCTTTTATAAATGCATCAAAATCGAAAGCCGAAATCAAAGCTTACTTCTTTTTTTTTGCCTATCTAAACAAAATACATTTGTATACAACGTGTTCTGATTGGCTTTGCATTTTTGGGCTTCTAAAATGTGTTATGCAAACTTGCTTTCATGCAAGCCAAATATATTTGCGGACATATTTGTGTGTCTATATTTGTATAGAATAAAAGCATTATTCGTATTTTCATTAGGCTATAAATTCATACGTTTAAAGATAAGATGTGAATTACTATAAAATAAACATATTAATAATAAAATATAAGTTATATAATTATAATGATCTTAACAATCGTAAAAATATTTTCATCATGTAGAATTTTTTATAGCATACATTTTTGGGCAACAATAAAAAGTTGTTTTTCATTTTAGTTTAATATATATTATGGATTTCGAATGCCAAGTTTCATTTTGTGGGCTACCAAAGTTCCAATTATTTTTCTTTGATTTGGCAGCAAGCTAAACACAAGCACATATTTACAGTTGCAGCATTGTTGTTGCTTTTGCTTATATTGCACTTTTTGCTGTGCTCAACGCGCTCAGTGCTCTAACTGCACTTGTACTCTTTAACGTTCTCTCTTTCTCGCTCACTTGCACTCAACCTGAGGTTCAGGCACTGCCGCTGCTTCTAGCACTTTGTCGACACGCCTGGTTTCCCGCTTGTTTGTTTGTGTGTGTGTGTGTGTTGGTTTGTGTTAGCGCCAAACTGATTTACTGTTATAAATATTTGCTCGTGAGCTTTTTAAGTACTTTTTCTTTTCATAAGGCCCCCATCGCGTGCTTTGTTGCTGGTGCGCTCTCGCCACGTTTGCTTTTTAGCTGCCCGTTTGCCTTCTCTCCCCATTTGCCCTTTTGTCGTGCTTACCTTTGCCTTGTATATACATATTTCACTTGCATACTTTTCAGCGTAATTTTTATTGAATCATGTTGCCCCAACGTTGGTTTCTACTACTTCAGCTATATATTTTTTTTATTTTTCTTGTTTTTTTACGTTCATTTACTGGTTTCATTTGTACATTGTGCAAACGTGTTTTGTGTTATTCTGGCAACTCTGGTCCTAAAGTACTCCTCTCTCCTCTGTTTACTGTTGATGCTTTGTCTGTGGTTCCATGTTGTTTTTGTTTTTCGTTGTGTGTGTATTTATTTCTGAGATGTTATTGCCGTCACACTCCACAGGGGAATCATTTTGCATTAACTGAGCAAATAACCAACTTTGTTATATTTTTCGTCCAGTTATTTTCTTTAGTTTGCTTTTCGCTAAAGTTGGGAGTGAGGTTCAAATGAAGAGGGGTTTGTGTGTGGAGTTGTTGTTGCTATTATTTATGCTGGTTGTTGTTCAGCCGGTTTGGTTTCTGCTTCTTAATCTGCTTTCCCGCGTCTCTATACATTTTTTCGGGTAGGTTTTTGTGTGCTTCTACTTCAATGGTTATATTAACCCTCTGTTGTGTGCTGTTTGTCCACAACTGTGTGTGTGTGTATGTGTGTTTGTGTGCCTTTGTGTGTGCATTTTTGTTTGTGTATGTGAAATTGAATGCTCAATTGAGCACTTAATTAGCAAAAACAGTTTTTAATGACGACACGAAAGCTGTTTATACTTTGAATGCACTCCTGTGGGTAACCGAAAAGGCTACACTGTAATAAATAGTATACTGCCTTGTAACTAACTAGTTTGCTGAAATTTTTATTAGCTTATGTCTTTACTCAGATTTTCCAGCTTTTTATCAGTTTTTTGCACTGGTTTATTTACAACTTAATAATTTTTTTTAATCATAATTTTTTAAAACCAAAAAATCGTTTTCATAAGCATTTAAGCAATTTTTTATATTATATCCTCTTTACTTTTAAGAACTGATGATATGTAATGTCATCATATTACAATGTCATCCCTCTTTCTTATACCCATTGCTCATTCTTCAAGCTTTTAAGTTGCTAACTTGCTTTTCTTGCAGTGTGATAAAAGTATTTTTGTATTTTTCTGGTGGTTGCCTGGTTGTCGTTAATTCTCATTTCTTTCTCATTTGTACAACACTCGAGCCGCCCTTTCGCTTCGTTCATTCACAAAGGTTGCCACGTCACGCACACACTCAAGCACGCGCCAGGCATCCGTTACTCATTCTCCCACTCTTAAACACACCGAGTGAGAGAAAGAGAGAGAAAACATTATTTGGTGTAACTTACACACACACACACACAGACAGAGAGAGAGAGAGAGCTGTAATTGTCGATGTGATTAACGTGTTTTTAAGTGCGTCATTTTGAGCATATTATGAGTTTATAGGGGTTAATTTTCATCCAAGCAAACTTTTCATGTTTCTGTTGCCTCTGGCATTTTAATTGAATTGTTGCCATTGCCATCTCTCACGGCTTACTGCTGTTGTTGCTGTTATTGTCGACTGGTATTTATTACAGTGCCTTTTTGCACGGCATCACGATTTTTTAATTAACAACAACACTTTCGACTTGTAAGTGAGAGAGAGAGAGAAACGTGAACCAATTGATAGGGGAGAGAGGGAGAGATTTTATATCTTCTTAGCAATCAAGTTGAACAATTTTATTTAACCTTAACTGCGCCATTCCCTTAAAAATTCTTTCTTGCTCATCTTCGACTGTTTGCTTTCAGAAACAATTTATTTGCGTATTAGGGGAGTTTTGAGGGAGATTTAAAATCTGCATTGATCCAATAATCTCATTTTATACAAATTTCATTGATTTAGTTTGTTTACAATACGGAATATTAAGGAGAAAAATTACAAAAGAATTTATTTTTTCTTAAAATATAAAATTTAACTAGCAATTTTTTTAAATTTTAAAAATTCACACTAAATTTTATATTATTTTATTATTTTTTTATTAATCAAAATATTTTACAATTATTGTTTTACTACAGATATATAAACAATTATAATAAATCTTCTTTTTCTATATGTAATTAGTAATACTTTTGTTCAACATATGAAACAATATAAATTTTCACTAACTTATTGTTTTCATACGATAAAACTTAATCCATGTTTTCTCTAACTGTGAAAACAGCTGTTGAAATTGACAAATCGCAAACTTTGGCAACAATTTAAACGACAAGTGGCGTAATTTTCAATGTCTGTAAAATTCGAATCAATCCGACCACGCTCGAATGCACTCTCAGCTCCCCTTTTAACCGCACACTCTTCCCCTGCCCCTATTCGATAACTTTTGTGTTTGCAAGTCAACTTTTGGATATCCCTTAAGCGTGGCTGATGAACTGGAATGGGTTAGAGACTTATACATATGTATACATACATACATACATATGTATAAGCTTATACTATATGTAGCTTTGGGATATTTTTTGGATTTTGGTTGTGGCAACTGGATTTGTAACCCCTTATGCTGAATTTTATAGGCCTTTTAGTCATTGCTTAAATAAGCCGAAAACACATCATGTGGCTAGGTAGTACTCCACTCTCTCTCTCTCTTACTGTTTCATATACGAGGAGAGAATATATATTTTCTATGCGTATGTGTTCAATAGAGCGAACGTGAGTATTGTGCATTGAAGGAGCTAGAACTTAGTAACCGATTCTATCTGTTGCTCCAGGGGCATTCGATAGAAGGTAGAGAGACAAAGAGAGAGAGAGCGTGTTTGGCTGTTGTAATGAAATTTGAGTAACGGATGTTTGTGTAAAACCAATAATAAGACGATGAAACGAGACGGAATGGAATGAGATGGGATGGACTGGAGTGAGACATGCCATAGGCCTCTCAATTGCTAGATTCGGTTCTACGTGTGCTTCTATGTGTGTGTGTGTGTGCGTGTGTGTTCATGCTAAAACGGTTAACAAGTGGTGCGTGTATCAATTCAATTGAATTTGCAAATGTTGTTGTTGACAACTGATGCGTAAAGTCGACACGCAGTCATCCAGGCAACTCTACTAGGACTCATCTACCATTCCACAGGATGATCAGCCTCAAAGCAAAGTAAAAATTTTACCCTTTCTGCATGCTTACTGAACACACACACACACATACGGAGGCTCTTATTTGTGCTTGAAGGCAAACACCAAAGTTGGTTGGGCCGCGTGTGCGAGTTCAAGATGTATGTTTAAGAAAGCGTATCTTCAGTTTATCCAAATGATATACTCGGGTAGACGCACAAAATGTGCTAAAAGGGGGGAAGGGTAAAGAGGCATAGTGAAAACTCTGAAACGAACGATTCAATCAAATTCTGCTTGCCAATAATGTTAATGTTCTTCTTAAGTTTTTCGAAATTGTTAACAATTTTCTTGCAATTCAGAATCAAAATAAAAAAAAAAACATCTGCGGGGTATCTGCACGTCAATACAAACAATGTTTGACTTTCATTTTTTATTTGTATCGCATTATCTTCTGACTGACAAGAGTCAATCGAAATGCGTGCAAAAGCTCAAAAAGAAAACTCATTTAATCGCTTATTGTCGTGGGGCTTTAAAAAGAAACGTTTTTTTTTTGTATTTCCAAGCGCCAGGCAGTAAATCCAAAGGCAATCAGAAGGAGAGAGAAAAACAAAGAGAGAGAGAGAGAGTGAGTTAAACAAAAAACAAAACAAAAAATCAGATGCTACATCAAAATGGATGCCAACCTTCATGTTGTTAGCGTCTGTCAAGGATAAGGGAGCGAGCAGGTGAGGGGGAGTTGAAAGGTTGAAAAGGTAAAAAGTGTGAGCGGAGTAGTTTAAGCGAAAAGTAGGGGAGGAGGGGGATCGGGGGTTAGGGGTTTTCGGGTACATCATCCGATGACACCCAAACGTCACATTGAAGACCTCGTCGCTTATTCCGGTCTGCACCTGAGCTATTTCTGCACTTTTCACATTTGCACTGCAACCCTCTTTGCCTTCTTTGCAACCCTCCGCATCCGTTTGTCTGCCTCTGGTTCTTTTTTTTCTTCTGGCATTTCCACGCTTTTTCAACGGCTTTTCTACGTTTTATTTATTTTGTGCTGTTGTTGTTGTTGCTGTTGCTGTTGGCCTCGATGATGGCGCGTATAGTTTGCCATAAAAGTTTTTCGCAGCCAGTCAGGATTTTTATTAGGTTTTTCCACCGTTGTATGCTTCCATCTCTTATTTTTTGCACACTCTTTTCACATGCAACACTGGTGTGGCAACAACTGGCAGCTGGCTGACTGTTTGGCTAAAGTGAAGAAGCCGTTGCAGATGAAGCCCGGGCTTTATTGTTATGGCAACATCGTAAAAATTTACCATACTCCTCGCAGTTGAGTAGAAAGCAACACAAACAACAACAACACCAACAACAACAATAACACACAAAACAAAGTTATCGCATTTTTATGACAATTTGACGACAGCTTTCATTGCAATTTTTAGAGGTGGTCTCGGTCCATTCGCTCGGTTCATTCACTTTTTTTCCACAAAAATCTCATTACTCTTTTACAAATCTTCATTTTCACATGAAGAACAGGTTGAGAGGAGGGTTGTGGATATGAATTTATTTTAAAAACTTTCCGTTGAAATTAAATATGCATGTTTTAGAACTGGAAAAAATAATCCATAAACACTTACTTTAAACAAATTGTTTGAGAATATTTATTGAAAAAAATGTTACGCATTTTTTTTTGTCAGGAATTCTTGTTCAAAATTCTTAAATTATTTCTTGGTATCATTTTTATTATGACACAAAATTATTTCATATTAAAAATCTGTAATCTTGCGCTTTTTTGGCAAAGGTTTGACGTCAATTTGCTAAAAACTCAAAACTATTTTGAGTAAGTTTTCCAAATATGCTTTTAATTTAATCAAAATCTTTTATTTTTGTAAGTTTATTTCTATTTTATTTTACCATTAAAAAAACCAATGCAAATCCCCAAATTAAAAGTTTCAACAAATTTTTCATTGAATTTTGTGAACTTTCTGGTGATTTTAATTGAGGCGGGGGTACAATTCCTCTGCTAGCCGCATACTCTATTAGTTTGCAAAGTAGCCCAAGTTTCGGGGCATCTTTAAAATGAGCAAAGCTTCCAAAGTGTGAGGAACCTCAAAAACTGAAAAATAGCCATTCAGTTGTGGGTGTTAGTGTTGGTGTGTGTGGTGAGTTTCTCAACGTGTGTGTGTGTGTGAATTTGCGACGTTTGCCATATGAAAATATTCTCACATTTGAACTTCGAACACAGGAAACACTAAAACGCAACAGCAACAACAACAAAGAAAACTAAAACCAGAAACGCATTGGTTGCCTGTAGCCTGGATTGGCATTTACCAAAGCCATGCCAAATACTCTCTCTCTCTCTCTCTCTCTCTCTCTCCCCCAGTCTAATGCTGCAACAATAATAAGAGGAGGGAAAAAGTCCTGGTTTCTCCTGGTTCTCTCCTCTCTCTCTCTGTCGAGAACGAGGGAAGGGTGCGTAACAGCACACCCTACCTGTCTAATCGGTGTTTGTTAGTATATAAATCTAAAAGCTAATCCGCTTGTATTTCCGCATGGGCGCTGTGAGGTTAGACCGGAAATTCCGCTCTATATATGCAGCATGCAACAGAAGCAGCAGCAGTGGCAGCAGCGACGCCTGCGCCAATGTTGCAAAGGACACATTCGAAACGATTGTGTGAGTGTGTGTCTGTTCGGTCGTGCTTTGGTGTTGACGACGGAAGTTGGAGTTTTGAAACTCCTAATGCTCCTGGTTTTTACCGCCTCCGTTGTATGGGGATATTTTGTTGATGTTGTTGCTATTGTTGTGTTGCACTGTTGTACAGTATACAGTACATTTGTTCCATCCTAATGGTTGCGGCAATCCGCTCTATCCATGTTTCTCTCTATGGCTTTGTATGTGTCTGTTTCGGTTTTGTTGTGTTTGTGTGAGAGTTACCAAAATATATATATTTTTTGGCTCCTTGTTCAAAGCTCTTTCACTCTCAGCTACAAAATGCATTTATGCTCAACTCCCAAAAGTGTAGTTGCTTGGTTTTTGTTGTTGAATGTTTTTTATCTTTGCCTTATATATATTCTTGTTATTAAAGTGCAAACAAACAACTCTTCAACTACAAAACACTGCAAGAATTATGCAAAAAAACTTCAAATATTTAAATAATAAGTCTTGTTCAGTTTGAAGTTTTGTTTGAAGTCAATCAGCTGAGAGCAGTTTAAAACCATATCAATTATATCGTTTTTTTTTTTTTTTGAATTTAAATTGGTTTTTTTTTTTGTTATCCATAAAGTGAAAAATTATCGAGAGAAAGCCAGATGTCTATATGTTTTCGTAGTTAAAAATTAATTTGGAGTGCATTTGATAAGATTTAAGTTTTTAAAAAATAATTTAATTTTTTAAGTGTATTTGCATCACTTGCAACGCTTGTGCTGCTGTTGTAGCTGCATGCTGCACTTGGCAATTAACGTAGAAGTTCTCTTGGCCACCTCCTGCATACATGCAATCTCTAACTAGTTACATCGTCGCCACCTACACGTTCCCTTCTGCTCCCATGAATATTGCATATTGCTCTCTTTGTGACATGGAGTGCAAGCAAGAAGAACTCGTCGTCGGTTCGTTCTGTGTTCGGATCCGAAGTAAGATGGCTATTGTTCGAGTGTTCCCATCTTGAGCACGAAAAGTGCAGCGAGAAAGCTAGCGAGAGGCCTAAATGGAGGAGAGCCGAAAGCCAGAGAATAAAGAAAGCATGAGAGTAGCTTCTCTACAACTCCCTCAACGCTTTAACCTCTTCGAACTGAGTGTATGTGTTGACAGCGTTCTGTGTGTTTTTTCTGAGGCTGTTGAAATTGCCTAGTTTGGAGAAGTAGACGGAGTTGAAAGTTGAAAAACAAAAACGTAAAGTGCGGGTCAGGCTTGACTCGGATGGATAGATATAGAGATAGGAAAAATGTGTGTGTGGGAAGGATAGGGTCAGCAGGTCCTGGCGCCAGCTGCTCTCGACATGGAAACAGAGGCATGTTAGTAGGGAGGGCTATAGGGGTTTACCGAAAGGGTCGTAGTCGTTGTCGTCGCTGCGACTGCTGTCAGTTTAGCACAAAGCCATATCCTGGCTCCAGGGAGAGGAAGCCAGCTCATCTCGGTTTTGCGCATCGGTTCAGAGGGCAAGTGGTTTGGCGGGATATCAGTATGTCTGTGTGTGAGAGAGCTCTTCTCAGTGTGTTGAGAGTGAGATATTGACAATTGGTAGTGTGGGTTGGGCTCAAGGTATGGATTTTGGGTCCATGGGCTTGCCTGCCTGCTGGTAACTAATAACCAAGTAAATTGATACGTGACCCTGCATTTAAATGCCATTATTGCCTAGCGTTTGGCCACTCCAATACTCAAAGGCGCTGCGTGACGTCAGTTGAGTGGTCGGTCGATGGGTCTGGGGGCTTATAGGGTACCCAGGGTACGGCTAGGTAGATTGTGGTTTTTGCTGGGTTGGTTGGTGTGGCTGGTACTCCTGGTGCTCTCTCTCTCTCTCTCTCTCTCTCTCTCTCTCTTTGACAATATGTGATTGGAATTTTTGATGAGCCTCGCTTTTGACGTATTGATTGACTCTGCACAAACACCAACATGCACTTATACACTCTACAAAAAGAGCAAAGAATAACCGAGGTACTTACCCTCTCTTTTTGGCTAGAGAGGTACACCTGCCTTCTACCAGCTGTCCTGCTCACATTTATGACGTCTGTCAGCGACAGAAAAGATGGCAGAAAAGTTCGGTTCGGTTCAGCTTTTGCTGTTATTTTTTTTTTGCCCAAAAATTGAGTGAAGTATGGTTGCAACAGCCAAGTGGCAAACGCACCTCAACACCCTATGTTCTCACCTCTCGCCCTCTGCTTGTCTCGTTTGTTGTTTGCTTTTGGGGCTTTCGGCTTTCCACGGCCTGCACTACCGACCAACAAAGAAAGAGAGGGAGAGAGTGGGATAGAATGAGTCAGTGTGTGAGGGAGATAGCTTAAGCTCCAGCTATATAAGTATTGCATGCTTATATGTATGTATCGGTATCTGTAGCTGTTTCTGTAACTTTAGCCTGTATCCTCCTTTTTTTCCTGCTGCGGCTGCTGCTGCTGCTGCTGACCTCCAAGAGTTGCGGGGAACAACGTCAAGCTTGCTGCAACTTTTGTGTGTGTGTGTTCGTCCAAGAACTACAACAACGACAACAACAATCGTTGTCTTCTTTGCTTAAGGAAAATTCCTTTTCTGTGTTCGCAGTGGGGGGGATGGATATGGTTCGGCGGAAATGAGCACGGAAAATAGTACACACGACCGGAAACTTGCATAAGTTTCGTTGTTATTGTTGCGTATATATGTATATGTATATATTCGTAGACAGACAGTGTGGCAAACGGCAGTACCACAACCGGTCTGTAGTTGTTTAACTTTTCCTCCCTCTCTCCTACTTCCTTCCATCCTCTTTCGCCACTTGGACGTCCAACATCCGTCGTCGCTGTCACCGTTGACGCCGCACACCCGCGGCTATGATTAAAGTTTTCCTTTTAATTTCTAACAATTGTGTTTCGGTTTAGATTTGGTTTTTGTGGTATTTGGGGAGATTGTACAGCAGTACCCTAAAGTAAACATTTTAAATTTTGGGCATATTAGTGGCTATAATGCAGGAAACCAATCACATTTCGATATATTTAGCTATATAAGACATGTTTAATAGCAAAAATGGACATTTATCGATAAGTTTAGCCAGATAAACTGTAAATCGACACATATCGACATGTTATGAAAAAAATTTATTAAAAAAACATGTTAATTAAATACAAATTTAAAGTTTGATTCAGTTCTATATACTAACGAAAACATGTTTGAAATCCAAAATCGATAATTATCGATATATTAAGCTGATCAAAAATGTTTTCCCTTCATGCTGAGAAATCTGCTTAATTATGAATTAACCTTTTTTTTATTAGAACTAGATTTTAAAGTAGTTTTTATTCAATGAATTCTAACAGAAATATTCATATTTATTTATAGCTAGTTGAAATCTGTTGTTTCGATCGATTATATAACGAAACATCAAACAAACCCTGTAAACTGTTTAATATGCACCCCACAAACATAATCGCATTCACATTGAATTTGTTACCTAGCCGGATTTTATATATATAAGCCAACGTAATAGAGCTGTAGGTATATATGTACATACTATATCCGCTTTCGATAACTTCCATACACAACTCAACAGCATCAACATCAGCACTCAATCCACTCAATTGGGTTTTTTTCGCTCGCTTCGTCCGCTTGCTTCGTCGTCAACAAAATAACAGTACTAGGAGGATGTAGGATGCATTCGTTGTGGTCGCAGTTAGAATGTCAGGCATTTAGCACGGAGCAGGGTATTTAGACATTTGCCGTCTACTTAAACTGCATTCCACTTCTCTTTCCTTTCCACTCGACTCGACTCGACTCTCGTCACATTCCACGCACATCCGTTAAGCTTCTACTTCTTGCTCTCTTGTCGTGCCCATTTTAAAGACGTGGCCGCACCGTTATGCCCACACTTTTATCCTTACATACTCTCTCCATCTCCATCTCACTCTCCACTCACTCTCAGCTTATACACAAACTTGTCGCTCTACGTGGTGTGAAAAATATTTAAGCGTGAAGTTTTAGCAGCGGTTTTTGCTTGAAGGCTCATTGTCGTTATCGTTTCTTCGCCCTTCCCGTCTCATCTCTTCGTCATCGTATCGTCTTTCCCTCTCTCTATCTCTTCTTCTTCTCGTCGTCGTCGTCGTGACGAACATCGTGTTTCCGCATCATTTTTAACGCCACTTTTGTGTAAGCTTTGCTTGTCTATGTGTCGGTTTGTGTGTGTATTCTGTGTGTGTGTGTGTGTGTCGGTGTGTATTAGTGTTAGTATTAGTATTAGTGCTTGGCTGGTTGGTATCCGTGTCGGTATTTTTGTGGATTTGTTTTGTGTCTGAGGGTGTTTTTCTAAATGGCTTTTAAAATCTCATCGCCAACGTTTTGTCCTCGGCAAAGTCTCGAGGCTATGCGAGAGGACTTTTTGTGGTTGTCTGTGTGTGTGTGTCTCGTCTATTGTAAACGGTTGCTAGCATCAAGTGTGGTGGTGGTAAAACGGGGTTCGGGGTAAGGGAGCGAGCAACTGCAATGCACAGTTGATTGTGTTATTGGTTTGTGTTATTTTTTGTGTTATTTTTTTTTTTTGTAATTTTCGTTTTTGCTTTTGACTTGCGTTTTGATTGTCGCCACGTTTGCCAATTGAAGTTTTTGTATTGTTTGTTTCTTGGGGGTTTCTTTTTTGCTTTCTTATATTTTTTTTAGCATGTTTCGTAAAGTTAATGGCTTACATATCGAACTGAAATTGAATTTGACTAGAAATGAAAGAAAACAAAAAATAAATATGATTATGAAGCTTGTCAAGGGAGTAAAATGTTTTGAATAATGTGAAATTGTAGTTTCGCATATTATACAAAATTTATTAAAGTTATATAATCAGATCAATTCTAAATTATATATGTACCTAAATTATGAGCAAAATTGTGTCTTTTAGTTAGCAATTTATCATTATTTGATGATAAATTTAAAAATCGGTTCAGTTAAGTCGAAGTAAATTTCCTCTAACAGAGTTTTTGATTGAATCCTGGCAAAATGATCTAAATAAGTTAGTAGCAGTCCTTTATAGGTTATTTCATACATTTCACTTCACTTCCTCGTTTCACGTCTCGTATTGAATCATTCGCACACTTTAGGCACAAATTGAAGCCACTAATAATCAAATCCAAAACAAGCTCATATATATCTTATCGCCTAAAATACACAGACGCATACATATGTACGTACACATACACACACACACACACACACTCACATAGACATGTCCCAAAAGTACAGGACGACGAACAGGACTCATCCGATTTGGCTTTGGTTCACACTGGAACAAGGCAATAATTTCAGCTTCTAAGCCCTATTAACCATTGCTAACCGGAATGGTGGAAGCAACCAAGCGAACAACGCTCTAAGGGGTGAGTGGGGGAGGTATGAGGGGTGGTGTTGGTGGTATCGGAATGGGGTGTTTTTAGCTGGTATTGCATTGAGCAATTGAATATGCGGCACAAGGCACACACAAAGAACGACCGACAGTCGACTTCGTTGCACAGGCACGCACGAATGCACAACAAGAGGTATGAGTACAAGAGGGAGGGGTTAAAGTGGATGGAGAGGGTCTTGGGACGATGATGATGATGATGATGATGAGGTTTCCGGAACCAGCAACTGTTGTGCGGTGCACGAGGGCCGTGCAAAATCCGGAACGTACGAACATATTGACAAATTATCCTTTTTACACGCATCGCCTGCTGAGTTCGGCCTCGCCTAGCGGAGGTCCTGCCTGCCATACAAACACACACACGCGCATACAATATATATATATATATACATACATATACATAACAACTCGTATACATGCTAAGCCATTGTTAAATGTGCCAATGTGCACACATAGTCCAACAGCCTCATTGACCTCCTCGTCCTCAGCATCCTTGTTCCGATCTACCTCTTTCTCTCCTCCTTGCCTTGGGCACTGCGCCCAGTTTGTGTACATAAACAGTAGTGCAGAGATCTGAAAACATCAACGACAACAACAACAGCAATGAGAACAACCACAAATGCGATGAAGAAGCAGCAGAAGCGGACGAAGATGCCTCTTTGCTATATATGCAACAACAGTCAAATGTTCAATCGAGAATATGTATTTGTCTACATGTGTGTTTTTGGGTGCGTGTGTATATTTTTTATGCAATGCTTTTCCATTGTTGCACCTTGCATAACACGGAAGTTTTTCTTGTGGTTTTCGATATAATATTCAGAACCTGAATGTTCTCTCGAAACGAATTCTTAACTCATCTGATTTTTTTCTATGTCTTAACGATTTTTAAAACTCCTTTGTATGGACAGTTTAATGGACTTGAGAGATTTTTTGATATTAATCAAAAAAATTGAAGATTTTAAACTTTTTTATTTAATAAAATATTTGAATCTAGTTTAAAAGACTTTCAAGTTTTTTATTATTTAAACAGATCTTTGTTTATACTTTTTCTAAACAAGTTATCAAATATTAAAAAAAAAAAATTTTTTTTTCATTTTAAGGAACATCTTCCTTTCGATACTATCGTTTAAAAAATCCTTAGTAAGTTTGCAGTAGCCTTTTCACCATTTCCCTTCGAAATTGTGCCAAATTTTCGAACAAATTTATCATACATACCACAACAACATCTGTTATTGTAATGGTTTTTCTGGTGTTTTGTATGTGCCTGCCCCAATAATTGACTCAACTTAACCTCTCTTTCCCCCAAAAAAGTATGCAACAGCATTTTGCATTATAACAAAAACTCTGCAGTCGCTCTGCCAACGTTGACTCCAGCATAGCTGGTAGCCAGGAGGCAGCGACGTTAGCAGTAGCTGCGAAGGTGTTGAGCACATGAACCGCAAATTTTTGTTGTGTTTACAGTATTCGCTTGTTGTATACTCTTTGTGTAAGATGATAAAAGGATATATTTGGTTTGGTTGTGTGTCAATATGGAAATTAAAAACAAATTCTAGTTAATTAATTATATTATTTATTTTATATCTCCAATATCTGATATTATTTATTATTAACTAATGATTTGTTATATATAATCAAACTACGTATAGAGTATTTCTCTGTCGACTATGTTTCTCTGCAATGTTCTGCCAAAGCAACAACAACATTTATGAGCGCGTGCTTCGTGTTAAATGCAAAAGGGGAACAGCAACAAGAACAACAACAACCGACGACCTCAGCGATGTCGATGTCGACATTGTTGTTATTGTTGTGGTATCGCTGGTGGTGGCCACCATTTTGAGTCTTGCTCTCTCACTGCTCTGCACTGCATTGCTGCTGACAGACCCAACACAGGCAGGCAGGCAGACACACAGACAGACTATAGCCAACCGGCCAAACTAACTAACTGACTGACAAGCAGCCGTCCCGTGCTTGCTGCAAGAAAATCAACCCCCAGCGCTGCATTTATGCAGCATGGGCGACGACAGAGGTTGCTGCTCCTTGTTGTCGTTGTTGTTGTTTGTTTTTGATAGTGCCTGTTGGTGGTGAAGCAGCGCAGTGCACATCCCAAGCTGGCAACGCCATATAGTGCACATGAACTGCACCGAGAGAATGAGAGCGAGAGACAGTGAGAGAGAGAGAGAGAGCGAACAAGCGAAAACTGCTCTCCAACCAAAATCAGACAGTTATTTTTGCTCTCATGCTCTGGCTCTGCCGCACACTCAGTGCTCACACGCCGACGCCGCCTGCTGTGAGAGTAGCATTAGCCCCCACACACACGTTGAGTTTTCTAAGCAGTATACCGCTCTCCCATGGCGCACTGTGCTAGTGTAAGTGCGAGCGTGAGTGTGCGAGTGTGAGTGCGAGTGCGAGACGTCTTACCCAAAAAAAACGAAACGACTCAACTGTCGACTCAACTCTCGACTCTCACGCGCCTGCTGAACAGCAAAGCATTTTAGTCCTTTCGCAAACGTCGTCAGCGTCGTATGCGTTTGTCTTGCTTTGCTTGGTATGTTCGGTCGGTTCGTTTGTTGCGTTCGCCGTGCTCTCAAACTCTGATTCGATTTACCGTTGCAAATTACGATTTAAATTGCGATTCTCAATTACCAGCGTTTGTGTGATAAGTGCCGTGTTTTGTTTTGCGCCGTTGTGTGTGTTTGTGTGTGTGTCTGTCGATGTGTGGGTGTCTCGGTTACGGTGTATCAATGTCGGTGTCGGTGTGAAAGGCATTCAAGCGAATTCAATTACAATTACAATCGCAATTAGTGTAATTATGGCGGCCACTTAAGGTGTGGGTGCTACCAAAGGAGCAACGCTTAAGGGTACCCGCAGAAATTTGAAAAGTGAATGCGACTCTCAAAACGTAATCAGCATCCCCAAATTTGTCGCTGGTTAAGCGCGACAAAACGTGCAAATATTTCAATAAGGAAATTGCATCCCCCTCTAGACAAGCAACACACACTAGCCCCCGCCCCCCTCACCCAAAAACTACATACCATCCCAGTGCAGTTTTCAAGATTTGCCGTTAACCTTTTTCGCCATAAAGAAAGCGGCAAAGTTTTGAGTTCCTCTGAGTCAGTGTGTGTGTGTGTATGTAAAAGTGCGTGTCGCGGTCTCACTCTCTCGGCAGCGCAACAGCTCGAAAAAGTTGTCCCCTCAGAACTTCCCACGTCCCTCTCACACTCACTTACTCCACACTGAAGCATCGACGTCGTCGCGTAGTCAAGCAAAAGTTTCTGGGCGAGGAATTTAAATTGGAAAAGTAAAATGAAAAGAAAAGCGCTCGAATAAAAGTTAAACAAAGTGCAAAATAAATATTAAATTAAAAAAAAAAATAATAATAAAAAAAACGAACGAATTTGTGTTCTTGTGTGTGTGTGTGTGTGCGAAAGTGTGGAAGTGGAAGGAGCAACAAGAAAAGCAACAACAGAGCAGCTCAGCCAGGACTTGCGTTGCCTTCATTAATGCATTTGCCGAGCCACGCTGGAGGCCAAGTAAATCTCAACCTTTTGCACATAGCTCGACGGCATCATTTATAAAGCGCTTTTATACAGCACCCGACTGCTCATTCTCTCGCACTCATTCGCTCGGTCGCTCTCGCTTTATCAATCAACGTGCTTGGTTGGTTGGTGTGTGAGTGTGTTTTATTATTCCGTTTTCTTGGATTAACTCAATTTGTTGCCGTCGCGGTCGACGCGCTGCTCGTGAAAAATCGAAACACAAGTGGCGAACAACAACAACAACAGCAAGTGGAACAAGAGCAAATAACTGTAGAAACGTAGCCAACAGTTTGGAAACGGGAATTACGCATACATATATATGTATATACATATATATTGTAGTGCAATTCGATTCACAGGAGCAACAACAGCAGCAGGCACACATACACACACACACACAGACAGGCAGAGGAGCAAGCGAGCAAGCGAGCGAGCGAGCTTTGTTGTCCTCTGCTGATAGGCGTGTGTGAGTGTGTGTGTTTTACCGTTTTGCCTTCACCTTGTTTGGATTATAAACCATAATAAATGATGGAATGGCTACCAAGAGGATTACCCAGCATTCATGCACCGATACCGATTTGTGGTGAGTCGTTGGTAAAGTTTGTCGTCTCGTCCCATATCGCGCCCCATTGCCCCCAGCACCACTTTCAACTATTTGGGAACCAAACCAGCATAAGGGATACGCAACCAATACTCGAGCTGCATAATCCATATAATCTTAAGTGAAACCAAAACGTTTTTGTGCATTTTTGAATATGAGTTCTGTGTAAATTGGATTAAATATGTGTAGAAGCATATTTTAGCATTACACAAGGGATTATAATCTGACTTCTGGGTATTATGTGTATCAGATTGTAATGTATCATTAACATCAGACTAAGTTTGAATTTTAAATATTTCAAATACACTACAAGTATCTCAATATGTACCACATTCTACAGTATGAAATGTCTTAAAACGAGTAAATAATTTCGACTAACATCTCACAATCTAGTGGGAGGGCCCGTTTCTGTTTGTGTGTTGACAACGAGCTGACAACACTCTTCAAATGGAGCATTCCACAAAACGCTTGAAATAATCAACTCCCCGCACTCCCACAACCGCCCCGCTTTTAGGCACAACAACACAACAATGTCTAAACAAGCAATAAAATATCCGACAACCTCCATAAAAACACTCGACACTCAAAAATAAATGCTGGGCACTAATTGTCTCTCAAACCCCAACAACGATACGTTTACGAACGACTCGTTTGACTCGTAAATATTCCTCTTACTCCTCCCCCATTCAACACGCACTTTCGTGCCCCTGGGGTTGATTCACTGGCAAGTCTATAAAAAATTACGAATCGAAAAGAAATTCTATCGTTTTGTGGGCCTCCATCAATAAGTTTATTTTAATTTCCATTTATTTATTTGAGCAGCAGGCAATTAAATGCAGTCAACAACAAGAACAGTTTTTCAAACTATTATGTGGTAGTATTTTTTTTTGTGGGCCCCAATATGTCCCATTTATTTTTTTTTTTTTCACACCAAAGAACTAATTTCCCAGTTGCGTGTTGTTTATTTTTTTATATTTTTAGTGGAGGAAATGGAATCGTATGGGATCGCATCACTTAAAGCAAATATAAAAACATATAATAGAAAAGAGAACCTTATGCCACGGGTCGTAAATGCGAGAGATCGTGAGGCGAGAATTGATTAATTTGTTAGTTGTTGTTCTTGTTGTTGTTGTTGTTATTGTATAACAGCTGTTGGGGTAATGTCAGAAGAGGGTAAGACAGCTATCTCTAGTATTTTGCTACTGAACTATTTTTCTTTTGTGCAGCTGTTGGGAAAACTCTTCGAGCGTTTTTGCCGTGTGTTTTCTGTTTCTGTTACTGTTTGTTTTCTTAGCAATTTCCGGTTTGCGTTGTGTGTTTTATGTATTATTATAGCTTAATATACAAAGCCAGAGCAGCTATTGATCTTTTAAAGTCTTAATTTTATGAAAAATTAGAATGAAATACGATTGAAATTAGATGAATTCACATAATATCTTACTGTTTATTACTTAGTCGATGGATAAGAAAGAACTATACGAACCTCTTGGTGTTAACTTTTTTGTTCTAAGGGTATCTTATCAAAAGTTTCCTTTCGACATATCAAAGTTTTCCTTAGGCCATCTTATGAAGAAAAAAAACTACAAGGAACTTTTAAACTTTTCTTCTTTCTACACTTTCATTTCCCTGGGCCTAATAAGGTTTTAGAAAGTGTTTCTGTTATCTTAGCTATAAAATTATCTCAAACTAATCGGTTTTCTTAGACCATAATCGTTAGTTAACTAGTCGATGAAATAGAAGAAGACTTTTATAACCTTCTCATGCATTTTTCTTTCTAAATACACGTAAATTTTCCCTTCCTTTTTGGAGAATAATTCCCTAATCTTAAATCTTAGCCAATTCCAAGATAATTTCGCACAATTAAACCATTTTTATTCTCATTGTCTATCAAAAATCAAAAAACAGGCATTATAATATTGAAAGTTAGCTTCAGTTGACTTTTTAATGAACTCAGTGGCTTTGGGCCATGTTTCTAAACGAATTTGGCAAATTTTGTTGTTTTGTGTTTAGTCTCTTGAATTATTTTATTTGCATTTGCATAACTAATCATTTAATTATCAGCTTTGTGCTCTGGCAAAAGTCATTTAAAATTTAAACCACTAGCGACTGCCCCTCTCTCTCTCTCTCTCTCTCTCTATCTTTGTGGAATCCTCAGCCCGTAGCATATTGTGTATGTCAAATAAACAATTGTAATTCATTTGCTCGTCAATGTAAATATGCAAGAGCAACAGCAGCAACATAAATAAATTTCACTGTTTATGTTATTTAATTCACAATAAAATGAAATGTTCAACTCCCATTTCATCACCCGCAAGATCAACAAGCAAATATTCTCTCATATTTAGTTAGGGCAAACGCATTATTTATTTATGCATTTTCGCATTCCAATCGAATACAAATATAAACGTTAAGGGACCTGCTGGCTATTAAATGTCTGTCAAATAATCAATTCATGCATCTTTTTTTCTTCTTTTGACTCCCAAATGTTGAATAACAAATTTGGTTGTAATTCAAATGGAAATTGTTTTAACAATCGACTTCTTGTCACAATGCTCAACGGATATTATGAAGGTGTTTCTGACTATGTAAATACCCTATTATTTTGAGAAAGATATTTTGCCACCTTTTTCCTGTACTAATTAAGATCTTAATCAACTTTTAAGTGTAAAAAAAAAGGTTGCTAAGGCAGTCGATTTGTTGATTTACTTTTCCACTGAAATAATTATTTTACGGCGCCTGTTTATTGTAGATCCTACTTCTGTTAACAGCTCCTGCCCTCTCTCTCTCTCTCTCTCTCTTTTTCAATTCGTTTCATTTTGGGTCAATATTTGCTCAGCTTGGGCAACAAACGAAGTGAAAATTGCATGTAAATGATAATTATTTGTGTAAACATTTTTTAAGAGCATCATGTGCGAGCATTTTAAGCTGCTTTGTTCAACGAACCCATTTCATGAGCAAAGTCGCCTTGAAAAATAACAAACAAGCTAAAAATGAGCAAAGAAATAACATATTTTCGTTAAAAGAAGATGAAATGTGTCGATAAGTTTTTTTCTTGCTATGTTAGTTTAATTAAATATTATCATTTTTCGAGGATAAGCAGGAATGGAACAGAAACATTGAACTTAGATAAATACAAGTTAAAACAAAATCTTTCTCGTTCATATTTAAGTCAGTTTATTATCAGATTATGTTTCGCACGTATCAGACTTTAGTTTAAAACCATTTTGATGCCAGATGCATAAATATTTATTAGCTGTGCATAAGTGTTCCATTTTGTATATCTCTCTCGGCATTTAATGGTCAATCAAATCGATTGACTCTATAGAAATTGATATAGATCTAACTCCCTTTGAAGCTACTACATATATTGAACGCAATTAACAAGCAGTTAAATCGCATTAAATAACTTTCAATAGCCAAACAACAAGAACAACAACAACAAGTCGTTTGTGTGTGTCCTCCTTAGTAGCGATTACAATAAACTGTTCGCACTTGAATACTTGCAAGAGCAACAACAACTGCTTTTAATCCCTAAGTGTCACAAACACTCAGCGTACTTAAAATGTGTCTAACACATACATACATATGTACATACACGCATACATATCGCATAGCATCTTAAGATATTTTACTCTTGGGTTTTGACTTGTCTTCGGTCTCCTCGGAGGCTATTCAATTAAAATGTCAGCTCGGAATTGTCGCAACAATGTTTGTTGCATGCCACGAACGGGCATGCGGATGTAGATGAGCAACAAGGATATGGAAATGGATGTGGAAATGCAAAATGGAAATGGAAGTAGATGTGTATAACCGGCAGCTGTTGTTGGTTGTGTATCTGTATCTGTATCTGTTAGTGCAACATGAATTTGGATTGGAAATTAATGTAGAGAATAGTTTGTGTGTGAAGGACCAAAAGTGACATGGCATTTGTGTATAACCCCGATTAACGATCCTTATCCTTAGCTACCTACATATGATGGCATATCAGGGCTCCTGGGGGTTAATGTCGGGCGTCGAGGTTAAGGCCTCTTTTTATATACTCCCATGCACCTGGAGAAAAATGAGTGTGCTTTTAAAGTGAATTTCTTGATTCCTTTGAAATATTTTAGTATATTAGCAAGAATTAAAGTACATTAAGTGTCAATAACAAAGCTCTCTATTAATGGAAAGATTATTAGTAAATTTATTTTGATCTTTCTTTAGTGTACAAGTTCACATATTCTATCATATCTTGGCGAAATTTGCCCATGCAATTTTAGAAAATTATTCTCTGGTTGTTTTTTTTTTTGAAGTGCTAATTTTAATATTGTTCTCCGTTTTGGGACACATCGTCAAGTTAGTAAATTTGTCTGCCAATTACTTAAGCAGCAAACACCAAACTGCCAATCGACCGAAACGACAAAAGAAAAGAGGAACAAAGAAAGACAAGAGACCAAATAAACAAGTGACCGAACGAGCCTTTCGACCCAACTAAACGATGCGCCTTCTAACAGGCTGACTGCTTTAGCTTTGGCTTCGGTTTTGACTAGAAGGGTCAGAGTCATTAACATGCTGTTGTCGTTGCTGTGTTCGTAGCAGCATTAAGGGGCGACATCTGCACCTTTTTTCTGTCTGACACTCTCAATGCCGCAAGGCAAAAGAGAAAGAGAGAGAGAGAGAGAGAGGAAGAGACTGTAAAAGAGGCGACAGCTTTGACACCAAAAAAGCCAGCCGCATTGTGCCACGCCCATCAACATATAGATGAAGTGGCTGGCAGCAAGCAGGCCGCAAAAACATGTTTGTGTGTGTGTGTGGCAGGACACACATGCAACAGAAAGTCGACGAAAGCAGCAACCAAAAATTTAATGCAGCATAAAATAGCATTTTTGCCCAAAAATCGCTGTTTGCTTATGCAAATTTTCTTTATATTTTGTGGCTAGGAGTTTTCTGTCAGCTTAATGCTCACACACATGCATACAAACAGCCACACATACTGTCACACACACACGCACACTTTTAGGCCATGGCCTTTTTGCACTTTTGGGAGTTCGTTTCACTTAACCTTTCCTTCTATGTTTTTTTTTCCCCCTTGCGGTTGCTTCACAATTGCTACAAACCCTACTATAAATATATATATTCTAGTATATGTATGCTGCAAGCATATTTTAGATGAACTGTGTGTCTGTGTGTGTGGCAAAACCTAGGCAAAGAATATGTTGACGTCGATGGACGACCAAAAAGTTTGGCACTGTTTGAACTTTGGTTATGTTGGTGTTAAAGTTTTTCAACTCCCCAAACCCCTCTGCGCTTAAAACTTTTAAACAAGTATTCTTGACTAAAAATGTGTGTGTGTTGTGGGGGGGGTAGGAGGTTGTACAGATTTTGGTCAAGCAAACTAATTTGTGAGCATTTTCATCAGCTTTACCAAAGTGGAAAGTTAACTAGAAAGTTAAAAGTATTTGCCTTGCTTATACAAATATACAAATTTGTCAGTTTGAATTCAATTATAAAGTTCGTATGAGTTTTTGAATGCAAATTTTAGTTAGGTTGAGACCTGAGTTAAATAAGCATGGATCGATCTTACCTATTTATTTCTTATATATCGTAAAGAACTAAGTTTGAAAGTTTAGATAAAATATGTACATTTCTTATTAATATTTTTTGAATTTGTTTTTGTACACTTTTAACTTTTATCGTTGCAAAAACCTTGCTTGATTTTGTATTTCATGGATTGTTAATGTGATCTTATGCTGAATAGTTCTTCGACATAATATTGTGTATCAATACATTCGGAAAAATGTTAAAAAGCTTTTTATGTTGATAATTAAAAACACAAATAAGTTAAGGATTATCTATTAAGTCATAATAAAATAAACTTTTTTCCCAATTATCCCCTATATTTATCTATCCCTTTGGCCGCTTTTGTCTGTCACTTTTTTCATTTTGGCTAATAAGTTTTTTTTGTCTAATGCCCCTGCTAATACGATTTTGCATAAGAGATGCCAAGTCTAAAAATATTTCTGCAAATTCTTTGGTTAAAACTCAAGCTACCAACTGGGAATAAAAGTGTGTGTGTGTGTGTGTGTTTGCATGTGTGCTATTGTAAATGTGTGTGTATTTTGCTGTGTGGTCGGGGAATTTGTCTGGATAATAAGTATATGTAAAGCGAGACTGGATGCGAGAGAGTATTAAAACTTAATTTAAAAACCCATTGCGTTGTATATTTGCATGCAAGACAAACAACAACAACAGCAACAACATCGACGGCAAAAGGAACAGCAACAAAAAGGACACCTTGGGAATATATGCAAAGGATAAGAGAAATGAAGTCCTTGCCTCTTTCTCGAGTAGCTGCAAGTAACTGTGTGTGTTTGTGTCTGTTGCAAGGCGTCACTTTACGCAACTGTACAAACAGTTGCACAAATAATAAGGATGCGAATAAGAAGAGGAAGGAGCAGAAAGGCAGGCGGTTTGTGGGCTTGCCTTAAGAACGGGCCACTTTTAAGAGCGAAACAAAAAACGAACAACACATTTTTGCACTTTTATAGCGCAACATCTTTTATACAGAGAGAGAGAGAGAGAGAGCTTCACTCGTCCATTGGCAGGGCCAAACAAAAGTTTCAGCCACAGGACAAACACACATATAAACACACACACACACATGCGCACACATTGAAAGGCAGACAGGAGTCGTTGTGGTCCTTTAGCGCTTCTGGGTTGTGGCAATGGCGGGCTGCCTTTAATAAACCCACTTTATTGTTTAGAGCCCAAATAAAATAATCCCCTTAAATGATGCCTTCGCATAATAGACGCCTGCTGCTTATTTTACTGCCGCTGTTTCAGTCTCAGCCACGTCGCAGCCTCCGACGTCTTTATATCCTTGTTCATGCCTGGGCGTCGTCGTCCTTGCCAATTCGTGCCACGTTTCTGCTTTGTTGCGCTTTGTGTAACAGTGGCAGGAAAATACTTCTTTTTTTTTTTGATATTCACAAATATTTTTAAAAAAGCGTTTGAAACACTTTTAAAATAAAAATGTAAGTTTTTAATTAAATTCTCTTGACAAAAAAGTTGCTTTTTGAATTTTTATGTAATAATCGAAAAGTTCTCAAAGTAGTTTTATTATTATTATTAATTTCTCCTACTTTTTGTTTATGTATTTTTTACTATCTCGTCAAAAAATAAATCCTAATTAGCTAATCCCCAAAAATATTCGTATTAAAAATGCAACATCCGCAAGAATTTGACCATTTCTTGTGACATTTAACACCACTGTGCCTTATTCGTTACGCGAGAGAGTCCTTGCTGTGTGTGTGTGTGTGTGCGTTAGTCCGGGGTCTGACTGAGCCCAGGCGTTAGCGTCACTAATGATGATGATTTTGTGGTAAAACGTTGTGTTTGTGCTAATCGGGACAATATTATGCGGCAGTAAAAAGTAAATGACTCAAGACAAGACAAGCCAGGGCAACGGAAAGAAAGGCGGAGGTACATCAAGAACAAAGAAGTAGACAGAAACGTGGCAAGAAGGATATGAAGGCAGAATGGAAGGTTGGTAGAGCAATGGCGGAGGCGAAACAGAAACGCCTTTCCTTTCAATGCGAAAGATAAAGAGCAGCAGGAGCAGGAGCAGGAGCAGCAATGGGCAACAAAGGCAAATGTGCGCTAAGCTAAAATAAAAGGCAGCCAGGACATTGAAAATGAGATGATGACGGAGACATTGCCTGTGCCCGAAGAGTGCATAGAATAAATTGTTGTTGTTGTTGTTGTGAGGGCTGAAGAGGACTCAAAGGGACGACAAACCCACAAGGGTCGGACTCACAGCATCAGATTCTGAATCATTGACTGACTCCATATTCCTCTCCTTTCGTTTCGTTTGGTTTGGTTTGGTTTGGTTTCATTTCGTTTCGTCTTTTGCTGACTGCTTGGCTAAGTTATGCGAAAAATACGTAATTGTGCATAAATACGGGATTAACAAAGTGCTCCGTCTGTCTGTTCTTATTGTCTTCTTCTGGTTTGTCTGTCGGCTTTGTGTGCGAGGCTTTTTGTTTTATTGCATGCTGTTTAGGCTACACTGGCAGAAAATGGCATATGCTAAGGCAGAAACTTCTCAAATCAATTGAGTAATTCACCTTATTTCGCTCTCTTTTTCCTGAATATTTTCTATAGTTTGGCTTTAATATTTCTTTAAGTGTAGTAGTCTTACTCATGACACTAAAACTTGTTTCTGAATTCGCAAGAAAATTAGGCATTACAATTTGTATGTGTGTGCATATAAAATGCTGCTTAGTCGTCGTCGTCGTCGTCGTCGTCGCCATCTCGTCATCATCTTCGGCTTGTGTGGTCATAAAAAGGGACACCAATTTGATGCCCGAAAATCCTGTCAAGCATTTACAGGGATTTGTGGCATTAGTTTGGCATAAATTCAGACATTGTAAGACTTTTGGATATACAATCTCTCTCTCACTCTCTCTTTCTTTCACTCTGGTTGTGTCTCAGTTGAGCCTAATAAGGGTGATTGGCAATCTATCAAGAAGAATACATATCATCCTTTGGGATTAAACAGATTTGCAGCTGGACTATTGAGTTTAGTTTTCGGAGTGCGGCGCTACAAATTAGGTTGTTCTTTGTATTTTAAGCCGCTGTACTAAAGCATTCTTTGTTAAAGACTATAAAAGCTAGAAAGAGTTTTAAATTGATTGAAGTAATATTTAAATCTTACCCCTTATAAAATATACTAATTACATTTCTTGCAAATCCTTGTTCTTATATCATTGCAGGTGAGTTTTCATATCAATTGTGTACAAAAGAAACGTTAACAAATGCCAGTTACTGTAAGTATTGTCCTTTTTAACCCAACCCAACCTAACTCAACTCAACTCTGAGGCTGATGCATTTTTATTTGGCTCTAATCCGGGCTTTAAAAAGGTGACGCATAAAAGTCCTTGCTTTCTTTCTCTCTCTCTTATTTTCACAACCTTGTGTGTCATTAATCCACACAACAGCTTAACATTAAAGTGCATATCCTTGCGAAAGAGTTGAATCCTTCTAAGCTGATCAGAACGGCAGGACCGACCGACAAGTCGTAAAACAAATGACAAAAGCAACCTCATCTCCTCCTCCTTCCATAGATTAACCAAGAACAAAGAGAACAAAAAAAAAGGAAAATATAAAAGTTAAACTGAAGGCGTTTGAGGTTATACAGAAAAGTCGCTTATCGCTTTGCCACTCCATGTGGCAAGGATGCAAAAAAAAAAAAAAAAAACAACACAAAACGGAAAGAAAGAAGAAAGAAGCTGGCTACACAGATACAGATACAAAAAATATCTAGATACAGATGCACTTATACAGCAGCAGACATAAGAACTCTGGAACTCATGCTGTCTAGGAACACATGCAAGTCTCAGCATGTTATACACACACCCGAGCACACACCCCTCTCTAACAATGTCAAAGTTGATGTTGAAGACCAATTTAAGTCTTCTTTGGCTCGTCAGGCGTTTTACATCCAAGCACGTTTCTAGCACACAACTTTCTAGATATCATCACGCAAACATCTAAACTTATGTATAACACCTATATATGTATATATGTATGTACATCTCTCATCCCATTTTATCTCCTATTCCTTTATTCGGGGAAGTCCTGAAGCGAACTGTCTTTTCCCATACGTGCAGCATATGGTTGCATTCAAACACTTGAACTTTATTTTTCTACTTTGTTTTTTATAGAATTGTTGTGATATAAGTTGTGGAAATAAGTTGTTATTGTACAATTAGCAAAAGTTAGTTTAGATTAGTTTTAGCTTTGTTAGAAAATTAGTAGCGAGTAAACAACATTTTAGAGGAGCTAGCACTCCTTTCCAGGGCCCTGAACCTTTCTGTGGGCTAGGACCAGGGTTTATCAGTCAGAGCAGTCGCATCGATCTGCTTAACGCATGTGAGGACGCTTGGCGGTTTTCACATGGGGCAAGACAGAGCAAGCGACTGCTAGGTAGTTACAACAAGAAGAGAACTGAGGACTGTCTGAAGCTGAGCAAAGGATCTCTTCGGATAGTCACGGGCTTCTTGACCGGGCACTGCAGACTGCGCAAGCATCTGCATAATCTCAGGTTAGGGGAAGACAGTCTTTGCAGACTGTGTCTCGAGGGGGATGAGACTCCAGAGCACCTGCTTGAGGAGTGTCCCGCCATCAGCCGACTGAGGCTCTCTCTTCTGGGGAGCCTCTTTCTGTCTACAGAGAAGATGAGGGCTCTCCGACCATGCCACATCGTCGCGTTCCTGCGATCGATCGGGCTGTTCGGGGAGTTGTAACTCACAACAGTTAGAGGGCACAATAGATCCTAGTGGTCGCAGTGCATGATCCTCGTTCCAAATAATAATAATAATAAAACAACATTTTATATAGAAATGGTTTATGGATAGAAAAACTTGCTTATGTTTTGCCCTGTTAACTGTGAGTCCGATTTCTATCGAAATACTTTTAGTATTTGATTTAAGTATTGCATATAACAAATTTTATGTTAGTCATACTTAAATCAAGAAGAAATTTCAAGAATCGTTAACACTTTTGCCAAAGTTATTCCAATTTGGTTTAGGAAGAACTCTTTTCTCTCTGTATCGTAAGTGCTAACAAAAGTTGTTTGTGCTCTAAATGAGTCCCGCAGAGTTCCTGTGTAGTCCTGTCGTCAGTCTGTGCCAAGCTTTGGTCGTGTTTACACTTAACAGCTCAGTTGCAGGCCAGTTCACTTTTACATTCTCCAACAACAACAACAACAACTACTTGTGTGTTAGCTAGATAAGGGGGGGGACTGGGAGTCATTTGTTTGCTGCCTGGGTAACTGGAATTTCATTTATGCTCGCCCAGAATGCGTTTTGCACTTGGAATGCTATGAAGTTGTGCATTTCTTAGCGCGCGTGTAGAGAATTTTAGTGTGGAATTCCAGCATTCTGCATTCTGGACATGCCGCAGACATTGTCGAAGCAGGCAAAGCAAGGACAAGGACAAACAACAACAATAACACGAAGAGCAGGCAGGCAGACACACCACCTATGATAGGAATTTGGTGCTTGTGCAACACTATTTGCCGCAGTGTCAGGACATTCAGCCAGAATAAAACTTCTACACACAAAAGACTACCGAGTCCTGGCTGCCACTCCTGCCTCCTTCTGACTGAAAGTATTTAAATTGTGTACGAATGCGAAGCAAAAAAAACAAAATAAAATAAAGTTTTGCAAACATTTTTTTGATGCAACTAATGCGAGCTTTGAAAGACACAAATAAATAACTGAAATACTTTTGGCCCTATTCAATTAGTTGAAACCAATTCTTGTACTTTACCTCGCCTTACTAACTCCCAAATAATATGCTGAAAGAAAAACAAACCCGAATGTAATGCTATGAAATTATTTTAATAGCTATACAAAAAGCATTCGTTATTGATTCTATTAAGCTCTTTTTAAACGCTTAACACGCGACTTTTAATTAACACTTTAAGGACTTATTTCAGCTTGCTGATATGATGTTGTTCCATTGAAAACTTTTATATTAAATGCCATTCGCTTGGGAAATTTGCATTGTGGCATATTAATTATGGATCGCATAGCTAGGCTACATATCTAGCACTAAGTATATATTTTGTGTCGAAAGGGTTTTAATTGTGTCTATCTGTTTGTTATTCTACTAAAAAGTAACAAAAGTTAATTACTTACCATGTTTGTTTAGAATATACCTTAGAATGCATGCAATTATTCAGGGTTTAGAATAGAAAACAAAAATAATTGAGATAGATAAAGATATCGATGGCATATTTGTCTATAGCATTCACTGCTATCGCTTATCAGTATTTATTCGCGTTTAAAAAATAAATAAATAATTCCAAGTGCCACATTACAATAAATATACCTCACATTACTTGCTAAGTGCTCTCGCTTTTGCATAACTCGTACAATTTTAATGATAATTGCATTTCATTTTGATTATTTTATGCATGCTGACCAATGCATTTTTGGGGGAGCTTGTTATGTTTTAGTTGGGTTAATGATATAGTACTACAATAAGGTTGTAGAGAATTCCATGCTGCTGCCAGGCAACGATACTGCTGTCGAGCATGTGTGTGGCAAGAACCGCAACAGAGCAAAAACAGCCAAAGATATAATGTATCAAATTATTATTAAGCATATATTTATTATTGCTTTGTGTGTTTGCCATATTGAATATGTGTGTTTGTTTAAGGGGTGGGGAATAGGTTGGGCTTGGGGCAGCTGATGAATGCAAAATTTTGCCAATTTCAGTTAGTTAAATGAAGGCAGCTCCCCCTCTATTGTCTCATGGCCAAATTTGTTGGCAGCATTTGGTGCGCCACGTTGCGAAGCTTTAGACGGGATTCGGTTGGTTGTGGTACGCAAATTCTGTGTAGCGCCTTTTGCATTCGTTACGCACACGGCTGGATCGGCCTGGGCCGGATTGGACTGTGGCCAAGTGGCCAAGTTGACCAAGTTGACCATGTTGACCATGTTGACCGCAACAGCCGAGCAATAATTAATGCATGAGCTGCAAACTAACCAAAACTCGTTGCCTAGCGTTTGGGCCAAGATGCAACTTGCTCGGCCTGGGGGACACACGTTTGGTGTGTCTGCGTGCGTGTGCGGCATTGTACAATGGATACCAATAAACATACATACACAAATACATAAACGGCAGCTGCTGTCGACGTTGCCACCGCAAACGGTGAAGCCGTTGCCAATGCCATGGCCGATGCCATTGCCGAGATGTCGCAACGACAAATAATTGCATATGGAAACCGCAGTCACAGCCAGTTTTGAAGCAAGTTGACGGTTTCGCACACACATTGGTTGTACGATACGGACAGTTGTCGCAAGTGCCGCAGGACTCCACAGTGAATACACTCAGACGTTCATGGAACTTAATTTATTATTCATTTAGAGCTTGCACGCTTACTCAAGCCGATCAGGCAGTTGTGTAAGTTTATGAGCTGATTACAAGTACATAATTTTTTTTTTTTTTTTTAAAAAAATAATTATTTTTTTTTTTTTTTTTTTTTTTTTTTTTTTTTTTTTAATTTTTTTTTTTTTTTTTTTTTTTTTTTTTTTTTTTTTTTTTTAAAATTTTTTTTTTTTATTTATAAAAATATTTTTTCTTGAGGTTGACTTTGGAGTTTCACTTACAAATATAATGCATAGGTTTTCTTGACTTATCTATTAGCACAGGGGTGGAAATTAATTAAAAAGTCGTTATGTACTTCTTGTTTTATTTTTGAAAGTTCTTCTTTACTTTATAAATAAAAATTTTAAAAAAAAAAACTGACAAACAGTAGTTTGACACAACGTACTATCTATTTTTCATTCAAAGTGGTGAGTTTTCTGATGTAAAATAGATGTTTAATAGATTTTTAGTAAAGTTTTTTTTGTATAATTCTAGGAAGTTTTTTCAAGTCAAAGTAATTAAAGTTTAATTGACTTTTTCTTCACCCTTTCCAAAGAAAGTTTCTTGTGAATAATTTTACCTACTTAGTTTTGCCATAACTTAAGCTTTTCACACTTGACGTTGCTAACTCAAAAATCCATAAATATTCGTTTTCTCTCTCACTCTCTCTCGTTTAAGTGTACTTAGTGTCTAACAGAGTATTGCCATAGTCGGGAAAATACCTGACTTTACCAAGTTGTGTTTAACATTTTGTTTTTTTTAGATAGAAAGAGAGAGTCAGACAACATCATTTGAATTTTAGTTATGATTGTCGACCGATTCGATAATGTAATGTTGAACAAAAAATTGTTGTTGCACATACCACTGGCCGGCACATGCTGCATATGCGCCCGGGCTCTCTCACACGCAATATTCGAAATTGATTCAATTGTGAATGTATTTATTAAATAAGTTATTCATGGATCGCTCGATTGCACTCATTGTGAATGTTGTGCTGTGGCTGACCTAAACATGTCCGTTCGTAAGAGAGAGAGAGAGGGAGGTGGGGAGGATAGTGGCAGCATTGCTGTTTGCTACTGTAATTAGTTGTGGTGGAATAATCGCCCAGCAACCGGCGACCGGCCTTCTCTGTCTCTCCATCCTGATTTCCATTCATTCCATTTTGGCATCCTGTGGCACAAAGGAATTTCAATGCTGGTAACTATTATTTAAATGTGTGCCGCTTTTTGGAAGGGGGGGGATCAAGTGGCACATTGTTTGAATGTGTGTGTGTGTGTGCGTGTGTGTGTGTGGTTGGTTAAATGTGAATCTGTCTGTCGGATGGTTGGTTGGTTGGTTGGTTAGTCGGTTGTCTGGTTAGTTGGCCTGGTTGGGTTGGTGGCTCTCGTGCTTTGCATTTTGGCTATTTCGAGTGGTGACATTTTAATTTACCCAAACGACAAAAACCAATTTTGCAGCAACAAAACAACAGCAACAGCAACAACATTAACCTGAACAGAATTGAGTGTGCCTAATTTATTCAAACTTTATTTATTGGCAGTTATGATTTGTTTTATGCGGTGTACACGCTAGGTTTGTATATAGCTAGATTGTGTATATAATTTGCTATTTAATTGACTTTGCACAAATTGCATTTGCACCTTCGTGGAACAGCAAAAGTATAAATAGAAAGAGAGAAAAGGAGTCAATGAGGCACATAAATTAAGTGCATTATGCTTTGAAACACATCGAAAGTCAACATCAGTGCTTAATAAGCTCGTTTATATTAAATTAAAACTTATAATTCCCAACTCGTTTTAAGTGCTCTAAAGAGCAAAAATGCGCTTGCAATCAAAAACTCGCTTTATAAAATAACGGTACGCTTAACGGTTATATGTTGCAACTAGTTGAAAGATGTTTGCATTCCATCCAATAGAAGAAAATGAAGTTTGCTTCGTTCTTATTCAAGTTCTTCACTTAAATTTGACTATGTAGATATTTTTGTTTTCAGCTTTCAAATAATCCACAAAGAAGGAGAGTTTTTAACCCAACTTACAAATCGGTTTGAACAAAAATATTGATGGAATGCGTTGGGGCCATAGAATGTTGAGATTCGTTGCTGGAAATCGGAATGTGAATCTAAATTGAGAAACGCGAGTTTGAGTTCGGTTGAGTTCTGTTTTGCACTCTCGTATTGTTGTTCTGATTAAATTCGGCAAATATTGCTGATGCTTGCAAAACGCCGCTCAATGCAGCAGCAGCAACAACAACAACAAAAGAGGTTGTTGGAGGAATGGAAATAGCGGCTAGCATTTCGTCGGCCATGTTGAAGTGCACACTAACAAACAAACACACACACACACATAGAGCAAAACCCAATGCAAACAAACAGGCATTTCAATGCAAACAAGCGAGAGCAGAGAGAATCCTACTCTTCGATAGCAAACACCCAAACCCACACCCACACCCAATACACAAACCCAATATTCAGATGGCATTCGAGAGTTTTCCCCCCCTTTTTATTCCCTCCTGTTTTCCAGGTCGAGCCATACGCAGCAGTTTGGCAAACTGGCAAATACGTACGGTGGAGAGCCGCCTTTTGTTTGGTTTTATAAGTGTGCAGCAACGGGGGAGGGTGGAGGATTGGTAGTCGCTTTTGCAGTCGTTGGCGTTTTATTGTTGTATACCGAGAGTTGTGCAACATTGTTGTTGTTGTTGTTGTTGTAGCTGTTGCTGCAGCAGTTTTGGGCATTATTTCGGTTTAGTTTGGTAAATACTCGTGCAGCACATGCCCCAAACCTACAATTCCCCACCCATGATTCCCTCCCTCCCTTCTCTAACACGGTACTGTGCAACCAATCCAACTAGGAGTCGAAGGATGGTGAGGAGCAGGCGCTGGAGGAGGCTTAGGTAACAACTGCTGCTGCTTTTGTCCCTACTCCAATATCACCATGAGCAACATCACCATCGCCATCACGAACCGTTGTTGTAGAATCTGCATTCAGCTGGCAGGTTTTCCTACCATGGTTGCATTTGTACGAGGCACGCACCATAAAAATGCTTGAATGCATTTCGTGAGTGCATTTAATGAAAACTATGTTGAAAACGTTTTTGGCCAACCTACAACTACAACCGACGTTCCATCGTATTGTCCAAGCAAATATAAGTTGAAGCGAATGTGGCACAAAATAAATATGACTTGCAACACGGCGAAAAACAATTGTGAATTTAATCACATTTGAAATGATTTAGTTTGACTTGTCCGGTTAGGTAAAGTCAACATTTGTGTATCGAAATCACATGAATAATCGAGTTCTTAAGTTATCATTCACCTAACTTTGACAATATTTTTCTAAGCATTGTTACTTATCAAAGTTTCGAACCATTATCAGTACACAAATTCCTCTACCGTTATAATTGAAGTTCAAACGATTCACGTATTGACCCGCGTTTCAAACCAGTTTTCCTCAAACTTTGTAATGCTCTTATCAATTAGATTTTAAGTAGCAATGCAGCTGAATGATGATTATGATCCGGATTATGATGATGCTGATGCTGATACTCTGAAATCCAGAGTTGCCATCGAGTTATACACACACATACACACAAACACTTGCACACAAAAGAATCAGCAGCAAATGATTTTCGTTGTCCTGAATGTTGAGTCGAGTGTCAGAGACGTGGAGTTTGAGTAAGCACCTGTGCTGTTGCTGCCTGACCTGAAAGAGGCGGACCACTGGGGCGTGGCTGTCATATCTGAAAGCAATTTGGAACACCCCCTTCATCCTCCCTTCACCAGCCGCCCATCAACGAGTTACAAGAATCGATAAACTCGTTGGGCGTGCAATTTGCGCCGTGAGCAACGGAAGCCCTCAAAAGGAACAGTCCATCCAGCCACGTGGACACTGTATTACCTGGACATGGTAGGGCGGATTCGAATCGAACTGTTTGATAGGGTAGGGATAGGGATAGGTGCCGTATACGTGTCCGTGTACGAAATTCAAGTTTCAGGCCTTTGCATTTACATTTTCAGTGTATCGCGATGGCCGAAAATACAACGGTACCCAGCTCCCAGGTCCTAGGACTCCATTTGCAATTTACCATTTACCGTTACCACCGTGTTCACCGTATCAAACGCAGCGAGGCGTATGCGCAATTTTTGTACGCCCCGCCTACCGAAAAGCCGCAGGCTCAGCGACATCAATCAGTTATTAGCACAGGAAATCCGCACACAGGACCCCTCGCCGTCACCACAACACTTCCTCTATCCCTCTCGCTTTCTCCTCTTCATCTCACTCTCTCTTTTCCCTCTCGTTATAGCTACCCTTTTGCGAATATTCTTGCATTTCAAGTGTGGTTAAGACTTTAACTGATCTGTCCAGAACAACTACCGGATGATTTGTCTAACTTCAATATTAGGAAGAAAAATTTCGTATTGTTCTTGCTTAAAACTCCACATATCAAACTTGATTTCCTACTAAGAACTTAACTTAACGAAGTGGAGAATTTCGTTCCTTATTGGATTAGAAGCTTACTTATTTTAAGCAGTAAAGTTTAACTTGCATTCAGATTAACTTTTCTTATTTGAAAACATTTTGTGCTTGATTTAACTTTATTAAACATATTTTAAGACTTTGTACCTAAATCGCACATACTTTATTTACGTACAATAATATTCTGTGTTTTCTTGAACGAAGTACGCTGTCTCTCAATCCTAATTTAAGAAGAGTTTAACTTGGCTTAAGATAATTTTTTCTTGGTATAAACTATTTTGCACATTTTAAGAGTACGTTCTTCGAGTAACGAGTTCCATCTCTGATTTTGGTTTATAATACTATTTGCACTTGATTCATGAAGAATTTCTTCTTGTTTTTATCAAGTTTAACTCACGGTAATAAAACTAAAACTAAAATTTTGTATCTATTTTGTTCTTCCAGTGCCACCGAAGGCTGGACAGAAGCGACCGGCAACGAGTCCTGCTCCCCACATACCTGTTCCCCATCATTTGCAAACACCGCCAAATTCCGCATCGATTGCCAATAGTCCAGCGCCGCCGACGTCTAGCAGTGGATTATTAAATCACGCCCTGCCCACCAATCACATTGGCGGCCAATCACCCCAACAACAACAGCAGCAGCAACAACAGCAGCAACAGCAGCAGCAACATCAGGCACATCAACAAGCAGTGGCTGCTGCAGTGCAGCAACAGTTGGCAGGAGTTGGAGTTGGTGTGCCACAGGGTGCGATTAATGCAGCAACAGCGGCCAGTGCTCGTGGATCATTTGCCGCGGCATTGCGCACCCTGGCCAAGCAGGCTGACATCAAGGAGGAGGATGATGCTGTTCAAGTAGCCCGAGAACGTAATGTGCCCACTTCAGGAGCACAGACGCAGTCCAATAGTGGTGGACCTGTGCCCGTGTCCCTCAACTCGGTGGCAGGACGTTGTTCAGCCAGCGGTGGTGGTGTTGCTTGCGATGATCGCTCGGTGAGCAACAAGAAACGCACGGTGCCTTCACCACAGCCGCCCGAGAAGATGGCCAGATTGAGTCATACACCGCAGACGGCATCGCTGCAACCGGAACTACTCGCACGCAGTGGATTTCAGCCATACAGATCCGATGAGCGTCTTAATGCATCCGGCGGGTGCCTTTCCCCTCGAGGCATATTCACATTTCGCAGGCCTGCAAGGCCTTCCTCCAGCAGGTGAGTGCCCCATAACCCACCATTTATTTCCACATTAATCTGTAAATTATCCTCTTCTGCAGCATTTCTGAATC
The DNA here is from genome assembly GCA_018904305.1 of Scaptomyza montana. Taxonomy (NCBI): domain Eukaryota; kingdom Metazoa; phylum Arthropoda; class Insecta; order Diptera; family Drosophilidae; genus Scaptomyza; species Scaptomyza montana. The sequence goes on along the minus strand of JAEIGR010000008.1, from coordinate 2,031,578 downwards.
CGGCAGCAGGATTGCCGTACTCGGATCCTCTCTACTTGGAGCATCGCTATCAGCTGTTCCGTGCCGCTGGCGGTCATCATACGCATCCCCATGCCGCCGCACTCTATCCACAGATGGCCTCACCCTATTCCCATCTCTACTCCATGATGCCCGGAGCAGCGTTGGGCATCTCGCCGGCAATGCACGATCGCATCAAGCTCGAGGAGGAACATCGGGCACGGCTGGCACGCGAGGAGGAGCGCGAACGTGAAATGCAACGCGAAAAGGATCGAGAGTTGCGCGAGCAACGCGAAAAAGAGCAACGAGAACGCGAACGGGAGCAACGAGAACGCGAACGCGAGCAACGCGAAAAGGAGCAGCGTGAAAAGGAGCAAAAGGAGAAGGAGGCCAGGGAGCGTAAAATGCGCGAAGAAGAGCGCGAGGCAAGAGAGAGGGAACGTCAACAGTTATTGAATGCCACACATCATTATTCGAATCAGCTGTATGCGCCACTGAATCGCAATCTGCTCGGTTCAATGATGCCACACATTAATCTGGGTTTACGTGGTCCACCTGGTGGACTCCACAGTCTTGCTGGCATGTCACACTATCATGCAGCCGCAGCAAATGCTCAACGGCAGAGTCCTATGGGTCTGAATCTGGGCATGCCCGGTATGCCTTCGCTATCTGGACATGGTCCGAGCAATCTTCAGCATCATTTGCAACAGGCTGCAATGGGTTTGGCTGGACATCCGGGTGCACATCCCGGTTTTTCGGCCGCAGCTGCCTTAGGCTTGGGTCCACATCCGCACAGTCTCAATTTGAGTCATGCCCATCTGTCGCCCCATCATGCAGTGCATCAAATGCCGCCACATACGGTTGCCGTCTCCTCCTCATCGGCCGGCCCGAGTCCAGTAAGTAGTGGTGCCGTCGTCGTCAGTTCATCATCGCCGCACAGCAGCCTTAATCTAACGGTGGCCACCAGCAGCATGGCCCAGACGACCCCAACGCAAAGTTCGCACATTCCGACCATGAGCCATTACTATCATCATGGCCATTTGGCGGCCATGCATGCAGCGGCTGCTGCCAGCGGCCTTACGCCCGTTGCTGCCCATCAGCAACCATTGAGTGCTGCATCGCATCCCACATCGCCGAAGATAACACCACCGCTGGGTTCGGCCTCGAATGGTGGATCACGTGCTGCAAGCAGTCCACATGCGATGCGGCATCATATTGCTGCCGCTGTTGCAGCTGCTGCCCAGCAACAACAGCAGCAACAACACCAGCAGCAGCAGCAGCAGCAACAACAACAACAACAACAGCAGCAGCAACAGACAACAATTGCTGGAAAAGAACAATGCGATCACAACACCTGTTACACATGAGTCCACAACCTTAGATTTAACCGGTTCCAATTCGAACTCCAGTCAGCAGGCGCAGTCAAGTGCTGGGAATAGTAGCGCCTCAGGTATCCACGAGCTCAACGGCATCGAGTCCAATGGTCCGACAATGGATCCAATTAACAAGGAGGCAACGCAGCAGCAGCAGCAGCATACCATACTCAAGGAGCAGAGTGGTACGCCTCCAGTGGCGCTGGAGAAGAAGCCAGCAACACCACAAGCTACAGAAAAGGCAACAACGCTACTACCGGATAGCTCGCCGGAGAATTCATCTCGTCGCAGCGCCAGTCCACCCAACTCGGACAACAATAATAGCAGCAACAATGCCAACAACAATCACAACAACAATTCAAATAGCACAACAGCAACTGCAGCTGGAGCGGCACAAGGTAATTGCAACAACAACAAATCTGCGGAATCTGCACCATGTACAAAGAATCTAGCCGAGGAACAGCGGAATACCGAAGAGCCAGATACGGCTGGTTGTGTTAGCGGTGTGACCTCAACGACAAGTGGCAACACCTCACCACCGGTGGTCAGTAGCAGCACCAGCAGCAGTGGCAATGTTGGTGCTGCAACTGCAGCTGCAGTTGGTTCAGCTTCAGCTGATGAGGTGTCCACAAGTGCCACGCCCATTGCCGAGGCATCCAGATGATAAAAAAAAACAAAAAACTACTATATAGGATATATAGAACATATAACTATTATTTTGTGGTAGTTAGATATCGAAACTAGTTCACAATCTACCTTCAACTTAGCCGTTAATTCAAAATGCCTATTTATATAAGCAATATGCGTACATACATATATATACAATACTTTTGCAACGTATTGCATCAAACGCCTCATTTTATAAAAAAAAAAAACAGCAAAATACAAAAAACGAAAACAACAACAACATGCATACAAACATTAATCTTAATATTATTATTATTATTACATACCTTATTGGTTAATTATTATTTCACTTTATTTAATTGTCAAATGGTTTTGCTTATATAGTTGTCCCAATAAATCATTTTGTTTATAATTGCATTTTAGTTTTTGTTAATGATTTTTCTTTAATGTTTTCAGATTGGCTATAGAAAGGTTTTTAACGCTTACTTTAGGCATATCGCAAAAAAGAAAACATTTATTAACCAAATTCTAATGTTTTGTTTTAGATGATAACAAAACTGCCTTGGGTGCACTTGGACGCAGCAATAGCGCTGAGGAGGCAACAGCCTTATGACATCAACTCTTTAGCAATACGAATAACTAACTAATGAAAAACTTTGGCGATATTGGGATGTATCTTCTATCGGAACGCGCGCTTCATCAGCAACGTAAACGAATGCTCGACGAGTTTCTAAAGCTCTAAGGCAAGCAAATAGAAGGAATCGCCATATATATATATAAACAAACACATACTACACAACAATATATATGAAAAAAAAAAAATCGAAGCAAATCCGCTAAAACTTAGCAGATATCAGATATTTGTTTGTTCTTGGTGTTACACAATCTAACGTTAATCTCCCAACCAACCAAAAAAAAAAAAAAAAAAATAGTTGATGTTTGGAATTCAACATAAAATGTATAAATATAAATATTAATATATATAAATATGAATATAAATATTGTGAGACACTCAAAAGTTATTGAAAACAAACATTTAAAAAATAAGAATTTTACAGCATGTACTCACTTTGACTATGTATTTCGAAGAACTCTGAATGTAGTTTGCATGCTCCGGATAACTGTACATTTTAGATTAAAAACCAAAAAACAAAAACAAAGCTCGTAAGAAAATTTATATATACAAACTGATAACTCAAAAAAACAAAATACATTCACACTAAATAGTTATATTTTTAATTCTTAAATTGCTAATAATTGTGATTTGGAGAGTACGAAAAAAGTGGAAAGAAATGATGTGTATTATGTAAATTGAAATCAAATACAAAAGGTGGATAAAAACGGAACTGAAATTTAGGTAAAACAAAAAAACAAAATAAAAAACCAAAAAGAATTATTCTGAAATGGGTTAGCTAAATCGCGAAAGGCTTGAAATTATTTTTCGAAATTGTCGAATTTTTTTTGTACAGTTACGTGAGCAACTTTTGGCCCTTATGAACAAGTTTCTAAATATATATTTTTATTTTCTCAGTTTTTATACAAGTTTTTATATAATGCTGATGCAAACTACGCAAATAATTGTTTAGCAAATATATAAAAAAGAAAAGAAAAGAAAGAAAACTAAACTAAACACCAACAAAAAAAAAAAAACATTAAACATACCCAAAACAATTGTATTGTAACCTAAGCTCATCATTGTCATTATTCATTCATGTTTATACTTAATTGATGCATACATACATATTTTAAGTAGCTCAAATTCCATATGCCACTAAAAATTTCGTTATTTTTAATTTATTTTTATATCTGCCTTTTTTTAAGCACAAATCGCACCGAAATGTTCTTATGTTTGAGATTGCCTAAAATCAAGAATAACATTTATTTTATTATGCATCAAAATCTCGAGCAATCTGTGATATTATAGAAAAAACCCAAAAAAAGGAAACTCAACAAATTAAGCTAAACATTTTGAGCACTAATATCTCCAAATAACAAAAAATATATTAAAAAAAAAAAAACTCATTGCCATCGTATCGATCATGCTGGATTATTAGATTTTACAAGTAAATTCTCAACACATTTTCCGAACACATTTCCATGCCAATTTCAGACATACATAAATGCAAATTCATGTTTTTCATTTCTTATATAATGTAAGATGTGGATATGTAAGTATCAGTTAAACTGAAATTTAATATATATATTATTTATTTTACTAATAATACTAGCTTAAAAACATTTCCATAAGAGTTTCTTTAAACAATTTCATTTATTTTAGATTGAGTTTTAAAATAGAGAACTTAAATGAAAACTATTCAATGTGCTAGCAAATGGACCGCCTGAAACTTAATTTGATAATTTAGTACATGGGATATTTAACTATCAAATTCTGCAGATCGTTTTATTTTTCGAAATTGGTAAGCTAGTGTTATTGGAATAGTTCTTGGATATATTAAACACGGTTATTAATTGATGCGCATACATACATAGAAAAAAGAAACCAAAAACACAAATACTATATGTAACCTTAATCCACAAAGAATAAATAATGATGCATAATAGTTTCAAATACAAGAAAACCTTAAGCAAAAAACAAAGTACATAAATTAAACGTATTTCTCCCTCAATCTTCGTTGTGTGTGTAAAACAGAATACAAAATGTGTAAAACATAATTTTTAAGCTAACAAACAAATTCAAATATATAGAAAACATTGAACAGCAATAAAGAATGAATAAAATAAAAACAGTATCCGTTAATAATGTTGACCGTATGATTATGAAAATAACATGCAACAAACAGCAAACACATCCAATAAAATAAACAACATAAACACATTATGTCATACTCGTGACATGTGGCATGCAACATGAGCGCGGCACATGCAAAACAAATTATTAAAAACAATCTTGTGCAACTTTACTTAAGGCATTTATGATTTTATTGAATAAACTGTACGTAAGAGATTAAAAACAATGGACTTTAAATTTCCCAAGGTTTATAATCCAACCAATTTAACAAACATATATTTACAAATCTAGTCAAGAAATGTATTCTTATGCTCTTAAACTATCCGACTTCTTTACGTATTTAAGTATCCGTAGAATTGTTGCTGGCGTTACGCCCTGAATGCGACTGGCAGCGGCAATTGTTTGTGGTTGTATAAGTGTTAGTTTCTGACGCTCCTCATTGGACAGGGATAGGGATTTGGAGAAGTAGTCAATGTCTGAGGGTATGCATAGACGCTCCTCTCGCCGCACATCCTCCACATCACGCTGCTGCTCATCCACAAAGAACGAGTAGAGTGCTTCGATTTTTATTCGAGTAGCCAAATCGTTATCCGAACGAAGCCAACTCAGTTCGCTGGGACACAAATCAATTAGTTGGTCCACTGTTATGTGGTCTGTTGGCACAGCTAGCATGTCGAAAGCTGATTTCTGTGTAGATGACTTGCTTTGTGGCAAACCCAAAGCCTGGCGGAAATAGCTGCTATGCTTTTGCAAACCCTTCAAAGCCTCAATGCCAGCTTTGAGCTTCTGCTCCGTTTGCTTAAAATGCTTAAAGCGTTGCTCACTGACCAGTCCGAAATTGTAGCCCTTCTCGGTGAGACGCATGTCAGCGTTATCCGGTCGCAGTGATAGCCGGAATTCGGCTCGACTCGTGAACATGCGATAAGGTTCGTTTGTGCCCAGCGAGGTGAGATCATCTATTAAGACGCCAATGTAGCCCTCTGTGCGGCTAATGCTTAGCTGTTGGCCATCTTTGTGGCGTGTTTTGCCCGCAGCATTTGCTCCAGCTATGATGCCTTGAGCAGCAGCCTCTTCGTAGCCAGTGGTGCCATTTATTTGTCCAGCGAAAAATAAACCTGAAACACGTTTCGTCTCCAACGTGGGAAACAGCTCCCGAGGATCTATAAAATCATATTCCACGCCATAGCCAGGCTGCACCAGCTCAGCTTTCTCTAATCCCTTTATCGCTCGCACCAGCTCCACCTGTTGGGCATGGGGTAGGGTGCACGAGATACCCTGTGGATAGCACAATGGGCTATCAAACCCTTCTGGCTCAAGCCAAATCTGATGAAGCCTCGCACCAAAGCGCAAAACCTTCGACTCAATCGAAGGACAGTAACGCGGTCCCGTCACCTCTTCCGTGACATGACGATTCTGGTGCATATTCTCACGCACAATCTCATCGACACGTGGCGTTGTGTAGGTCAGATAGCAAGGCATTTGATCCGAGGCGGGCAGCCATACCTCTCGATTAAGAAAGGAGAAAGGCACAGGTGGATTGTCAGCGTCGTGCTTCTCCAGCTGTGTAAAGTTTATGCTATCTCTGGCTATGCGTGGTGGTGTTCCAGTTTTCAAACGTCCCATGCGAAAGTTTAGTCGATTCAGTGCCTCACCAAGGGCTTTGGCCGGCTTATCGCCCATACGCCCTGCCGGACGCACCTCCAGCCCAATGTTGATATGTGCGCGCAGAAATGTCCCCGTAGTAAGAACCACCGAATGACTGCGCACAATTTCTCCATTTTCCAGCAGAACGCCAGTGCAACGTGTGCCACCATTTGTGCTCTCATCCACATCGATTTGTAGGTTATCAACTGCTGCTGCTCGAATCTCTAGGTTTGCAGTGTTGAACAACTCCCGTTGGACAGCGCGCTTATAAAGCTGACGATCGATTTGGGCTCTGGGTCCCCAGACAGCTGGTCCACGTCGCTTATTTAACACCTTATAGTGCACACCAGAGACATCACAGCAACGACCACAAACTCCATCGAGCGCGTCCACTTCACGCATTAAATGCCCCTTCCCAATGCCGCCAAAAGATGGATTGCATGACATCTCACCAATTGTGTCCAGCTTGTGGGTGAGCAACAATGTGCGAGCGCCCATGCGTGCAGCAGCTGAACACGCCTCAGTGCCAGCATGTCCGCCTCCAATGACAACTACATCATATATTGCATTTCTTTGAGATTGTGTGCAGTTAAATCGCCTTGTGGTTAGTCCACGAAATGCACAAAGGCCCAAGTGCTGCATTTAACGGCATTCGTAATAAACGAACAGATGGGAACTATTGTTCACCGTTCTTTTGGCTGGTTCTTTTTTCTCAGTGGGTATTAGGTGTTGTCTGCAAGTGATTTATAAAAGCAAGCTGATAATCGCTATGGCTCACCATAACGTTTTTGGTTAACAACCACATATTCTGACACTTAATCATTTTTTTCAATATAATTGTTGTGCTTTGATTCATAAAAACGACTTATTGATATTTTTGTGGTATTTTTTGGCAAATTCAACAACACTACAACAACAGCTGCTTTTAATATTTTAGTGTTTTGTTGTTGTTTTGGGTGTGTAGCAATGTGGATTGTTTACGCGTTGGTGGTGCATTTGCTTCTGCTGGGATCAATATTTGTGATTTACTTTCGATCGCCAGTCATCAAAGGACTGCAGCCACAGGCAGCACTTAATGCTGAAGCCCCAGCTGATCGTCTCGTTCTGATTGTTACAGATGGATTGCGTGCTGAATCATTCTTCGATGAGAATTGCAATAAGGTGCCGCACTTGCGCAAAATATTTATGCAAGAGAGCATCGTTGGCATCTCTCGTACACGTGTGCCCACGGAGTCACGGCCCGGCCACATAGCGCTAATAGCCGGACTGTACGAGGATCCGTCAGCAGTGACACGCGGTTGGAAGGAGAATCCCATTGAATTTGATACGGTATTTAATCGCAGTGATCAGACGTATGCATGGGGCGCCCACGATGTACTCCACATATTCGAAAAGCTTGCCGGTAGCGGCAGGCCCATGCATTTCGATACCTATGACCATCTGGACTTTTCTGGTCAAGACAAGACATTAAAGCAGGACGAATGGGTTTTTAAACGGGTGCGCTTGCTACTCAACCGCAAGCAGCAGGAGTTGCGCAACGCCAAAAAGGTGGTGTTCTTTCTACACTTGCTGGGTCTAGATACGGCTGGACATGTGCACAAGCCGGGCAAGCCTCTATTTCTTGAGAATCTCAAGTTTACAGAGGAGGAAATCTATAAGATTTATCAGTATTTTGAGGAGATCTTTCCCGATAAGCGTACAGCCTATTTACTGACCTCAGACCATGGCATGACGGACTCGGGTAAGTTATTTATTCAAGCAGTTCATAGATATAGCTTTATTGAATTTTAATTCAAGGTTCACATGGTGCTGGTTCTGCCTATGAAACGGATACACCCTTTATGCTCTGGGGTGCTGGTATCGCAAATAGCCCATACTCCCACACCATGTTTGTGGCCAATGATGAGGGCTTGGAGTTGCCATTGCGTGAACTCGAACAGGCACAACTCACACCATTGATGTCTGCTTTAATTGGTCTGCCGCCGCCAATGAACAATTTTGGCATTTTACCTTTAGGTTATATAAATGCTGGTGACAAATATGAGGCTCTGGCAGCTCACAGCAATGCGCTGCAGTTGCTCGCCCAATACACAAAGCTGCAGGAGCAGCACAACCGTGGCATATTAGCGCCCTTCTTGAATAGTTTCAAGCAGCTGACGTCCATGCAGATTAATGCTTACAAAGCCCACACGGAGGCAGCGTTAAAGTTAGAACACTTTAAAGACACGCTACTTAACTCAGAGGTCATAATGCAATTGGCTTTGGAAGGCATTGATTTCTATCATGGATACTATTGCAATGTGCTGCTTCTATGCACCACCTTAACATTTGTGGGCTGGATACTTTATCTATATCGCCTGCTTAGCCAGGACAGAACAGCAGAAGCTAAAATAGCAATTTCAACTCGTCAGGAGTCCCGGCTAACAGTTGGCTTATGTACGGCAGCTGTGCTTCTGGTTGTCTTTGTTGTGGCACAACGTGTTCCAATCTCTATTGGGTTCTATTTGCTTTTGCCATTGATTGTCTGGCTGCTGGCTGTGCGATCCGGCAAAGAAAGCGACTCCGAAACTCAAGTTTACTCACAAGCAACAGCTGCCCATGGAGCAATGGTTTCTCCGGTTCAGTTACTGTTGCTTATTGCTTGTGCGGAACTGTTGGTCTTCACCTTCTTCGACCGACGCCTGATTTCGGTGTGCTTTGTTGCCTTTGCTTTTTACAGCAATTGGGGCAGCTTTAAGCTCCAAACTTTTGAATCCTACAAATGGCAGCTCCTGGTTGTCACACTCACCGGCTTTCCGCTGCTGCCAGCGTCGGTGGGTTACCAGAATAACTATTTGCTGATGGCTGGCATTGTGGTATTGCTGCTTCGTGAGTTTATGAACAAGGAGAAAAGGAATTACAGTTGGCATACAAAGTTTTGCAATGCTTTGATTCTGATTAATACCATTGTATGTATCTATTTACACAGCCATCAGTTGGCTGTGCCGTTGCCACTGAAACTGCTCAGTTGGCTATATATGATCTATGCCATTGTGTCCATTCAGTTTAGCAAGGAAACGGCTTTGGAGTTGCGTCTGGCGCAGATTCGATATAATTTCGGAGCACTTTACGTTCTATTCTGCACCTCGTATGAAGCTCTGTTTATGCAACTGCTGGCCATGGAGCTGACAGCGGCGTTGGAAGCACAGCGTGGACAGCTGGAGCCACTGCATCATAAGCCACAGTCACTGCAATCATCGTTACGCCTGGCCTTTACCATTCTACTCTACACATTCTTCTCGCTCTTTGGCAGCGGCAACAATGCAACGATCAGTTCGTTTGATCCAAACATTGCTCGCTGCTTTCTTAGTCAGTTTGCGCCATTTGTGATCATGTCGCTGGTGCTGGTCAAGCTTCTGTTGCCCTTGGTGCTTAACTTGGCCATTGTGTACACACACAGCGAGTATACACGTCAGCATGAGCGACAAATCTTTATCTGCCTGCTGATCATCTGCGATATCATGGGTCTGAACTTTTTGTTCTTGGTGCGTAATACGGGCTCTTGGCTGGAAATTGGTTCCTCCATATCGCATTTTGTTATCATAGAGGTGACAACCTTGGTGCTGCTACTTCTGGCCTATGCAGCTAAGTTAATGCTACGTCTGGCCAACTGCAATCGTGTTGTTTCCAAATTGCAGTAAATTGTTTACAAAACTTATTACCGATAATAGCATAATATATAGAATTATTAGAAAGTTATTTAAATATATTATAAAATTAAACATTATTACAACTCAATTCAATAAACAATTTATTAATTGCAAAAATTAAGTAATATATATAGAGTAGTATATAGAATTGTTATTTACAAAATTGTGTCATGCTTAAACGTTAAAATATTAAACTAATTAAAATCCTTCCATTTCCGCTTTGCGTTTGCGTTTCTTTAGCTTTTGTTTCATGTCGGGCGCCTTGCCTCGCACCACAGCTGTCTTGAGGCGCTTGGCAACCTTCTTGCGCTCCTGCATGCTCGCCTTGCGCTTGGCCGCACGCATCGGATCATGAATCTTTTCCTGGGCAACGGTCTTGCGGCGCTCGGCACGTCTAACCATTAGCTTGGTCTGCACAACATTGCGCAGCTTATCATAGGTTTCGGGTCCGATGCGCTTGCGTAGTCGACTGCCCACACGCAATGCCAGCTGTCGTAGATCCGGATCGACATTCTGATCCTCTTCGGACATTTCACGCACCAGTGCCTGCAGCAGCGATGGAGCTAAGCGCGAGACTGCATCAATGCTGAGTAGCGTCGTAAGTCCTTCAATTAGCGTAAACAAAGCAGTGCGCTGAGGATACGAAAATAAATAAATGAATAAGTAAAAAGAATTGGGAAAAGCATATAGCTACTTACAACTGTGGTATCGTGCGGCGCCTTGGACACCTCTTTGTTAATCAATATGCGTATGTTGCGCACCAGCCAGTTGAGATTGATTTTGCTGGCAGTGGGCAGCTCTTCGGATTTCTCTGCAGGCTCCTGTTTAATGCTAAAAGGCACATCACGTAGCATGTGCGCCACAAAGAGCAGCAATTTGACAATCTCGTTAATCATTTCCTTTGCCGTCTCACCAGGATTCACTTGGGCACACAAATCAAGCACTAAACTCTTTAGACCTTGTGCAGGCTGTGCATAGATAAATTCCAAAAGTTTGGCATTCTCTGTTTGCTCCCGCTTAATGCCAACTAACTGTTGGCCGACATAATCGTAATCGTAGTGCGCCAAAATCTGAGTTAATATCTTGGCCGCATTGCAGCGCACCCAATTGTGCTCATGTCCAAGCAGACGTTGACTGCCATATGCCAGTTCATCCACTGTGGACGCCAGTTCCTGATCGCTTATCAATGCCTCGCCACAATGCTCAAAGATCTTGAGCAGGCAATATTGCAGCTGTATTAGTTGATGATCAATATTACGCTGTTGATGCTGCACTAGAGCTTCTGGGTCCAGATCATTGAGCAAAATGTCCTCAACCGCTGCTTTATGCGATTGCTGCCAGAAACAAAAGTAGTATTGAATAATGTTCTTTATTTATTTTGTATTTGTTATTTTTACATACCTTACGCCTTCGTTTTTGGGGCATCTTTGACTCATCGACTTCTAGAGGCTCGCGATTTGGAGCACGTACAAACTTGCCACCAGCATCTAAATCGCCTAGCGTTAGAACGGTAACCAGGGTGGGCAACAAAACTGGCAACCTCTCTGCAAATCCCGAACGCTCCGCTTGCACAAAGCGGGAGAGCAGTGCTGACGCCAATTCACGAACTCCTGGCTTTTGGCTGGACTGTGGCGATGTAAAGAAGAGCATGGTTAGATCGAGGAGTGGCTGACGCTGTGGCTTATTGAGACGTCCAATCATTGCCTCCAGGGCTGCTGCCACAGTGCGACGGCAAGCAGTATCTTCATCATTGACAAGGCGCGTGCCCAGCGACAAGTACAGGAACTCCGAGTGCTTGGCCAGCAATTGCAGCGGGAACTTATTGATGATTGTGTGCATAAATTGTATGGCCGATTGGCGTCCAGCTGACTGTGTATAGGCCAACTGCACGGACATGAACTTGAGCAGTTGATCCACACGCTTTTGCAATGGATACTCCATGAGATAGGTGATTAAGATGCCACGCGACTCATCCCTGACATGATCCGACTGTGAGATAATGGACAAGTCAGCCAGACGCTTCATCAGATCGTGCAACGAACGCGTGTCCACCTTGCGTCCAACGAGTGCTTTAAGCAGTGTAAAGCACATTGTTTGACTGCTGCACTCGCCCTCCTGCAGCTCCTGTTCAATGTGCAGTAGCAACTGTTCAATTTGCTCATCACTCAAGGCATAATCTTCACACTTGCGCAACAGGGCAACCACAGCCTTGAAGCTAGCGCGAACCAGCTGTGCGTTCTCCTCCTGCCGCGTTGCACCAAATGTGGAAAAGTTCTTTAGAATCTCAAACATGCGATTCACCACTGGACACAGCGTCTCAGTATTCAGTTCCGACAGCTCATAGTCACCCATCCAGATTGCGGTATAGCACTTCAAAGCATAGGTTGTAGTCCTGGCATGATTGCTGCTCAGGGCATCCTTAAGCAGTGGCAGCAGAGGATGCAAAAAGGGCTGATAATCTAAATCCGTTAACTTCTTGCGTTTAAGCACAAAGTGTAGCAGCTCCAGACCGAATTCAATGAGTATATGAGCATTAGCCTGGGCGTTGGATTTGACCAGTTTGTTGCCAGTAGCGACACTGCGTCTTCCTGGTGCTGGTTGGAGCAACAAACAATCGGAACGCGAGCGACGCATTAGATCCTGCTGCTTGGCGCTTAGCTGTCGTTTCTGGGTGCCTGGCAATAGATCCGTTATGCTCTCCGACATGGTGCCATAGATGAAGATCAATAGGCTCTCCCTTGCTATATGCGTATTCTCCACCAGACCCGAGACAATCTTGGCAAAGCATTCCTGTATCTTTTGTGTTACCTTGCGGGAATGGGTGCGCGTCAATTGCTCCTTAAACGGCAGCAGCAAATCCAGCAGACAATTGTCACGTATATGCCGTGCAGCAATGTTCAACGTTAAATAGCTTTTGGCACTTGGCTTTGCCTCCGGCGTATGTGACACTATCTTGTCCACCTCCTTCTCAGCGCTCACATCCCCAAAGATATCGTTGAGAGCAACTTCCAATAGATTTTGAAGACACAATTCAATGTGCGACGGCTGCAGCTGACCACGCAGTGCATCCAATACACCATGTAGCGTTACGGAAAGCACATGCACCTGGAAGCCACGTGTCAGCAGCGATTGCAACTGCTCCAGCAGCATACTCAACCAACTGCCACCCAGCGTGAGCATTATCTTCTTCAATATATCACGGGTTAACATCCGCACGGACTTGAGAGGAGAACGCAGGAACGTGCACACTTTCATGAAGATGCCTGAAAAGTAAATAAGTTGAACTCAATTTTTATCAAAAAATAGCATTTTACACTCACCTGGCAAACTGTTCTCCAATAGCTCATGAGGCAGCTTTTGCAACAGCTTCACCATGGCCAGAGCAATGGGCACTCGTTGAATTTCCTCCTCCTCACGTTCGTAGCTCAAACGTCGACGATTGACTTTATGCTTGTTGTCATAGTTGGTTTTCTCGGTGATTGCACGATTTAGTGTGGGCAAGAGAATAGTGGTAATGGTTGCCATGACGCGTTTGGCTGCATTTGGTGCTAATGCCAAAGAGGTGACTCTCTGTTCCTTTGATGGTTCTTCATTCTCCACCTGCTCCTCCTCCTCCTCCTCCTCGAAATCAATGTTTGTGGAATCCACTTTGGCGTCCTCAACAGCATTCTCCTCTTTCTGTTCCGTTTCCGTTTCTGTTTCCTTAATCATTTGCTTGACTTGCGCCTGAAGAATGCCATCGGCATTGCTCAAATCAAAATGAAAGGCATCCAGAATGCGCACAACCAGACGGACGCACTGTTTTTGCTGGCCGTGAGCGAGACGCAAACGTTGCAGATAATGACGCAGCACGGCCTGATATTGCTGCCAAGGCAATAGCTCACACATAACACCCACCGACTCGATGGCTACATCGACCAATGTATGTTTCCCTGCATGCTTCTCACTTAGCAGATATCTTGTAGTCATTGGCATTAGGAACTGGGTTAGGGTGCGCGGCGTGGGACAAGTGTGACGCCAGCTGGCACCACCAGCAATATTCACAAGACGCTGGAGTCCACGTCCATGACGCTGTGTCTGTAAATGCAGCATGTTCTCAAAGAAATCCACATCCGCATCATGAGAATCGCACAATGGAGCCAGATCCCGTAGAATCTCATGGGCATCGGGACACTGGCGGGATAGTTCACCCAACAAACCGATGGCTTCATTCCGCGCATGCTCATGACGCTCATCGCGCAGACATCGCTGCAGCAGCGGCAACAAAGATTCATCCAGCCAAAAGTGGAGTTCATCGGGATTCTGTTGCAGCTGTTGGGTGAGCTTCGGGAGCAGCAGTTTGAGCAGCTCACCAATATTAACACGCATGCCCAGATCCGAGACATGACGCAGCATATAAAAGCAATTGTAGGTGACCAAAAGGCCCAGTTCCAAAGCGATAGAGGATTCGCTAAGCTCCTTGCGTTCTAGCAGCTGCTTAAGTTCAGTGATTGCTTGAAGCCGCTTGTCGTAGTCGGGCTGCTCCAGCCAGCGCTTATCCCACGCATTCAGCTGCAGCACAAAGCGTGCCCAATCCCGGAGAGATGCTGCAGCAGCTGTAAGTTCCGTTTGCTCCTTGGCCTGCTTGTGCAGTCGCTTGGCCAGCTCGGCGAGCATCTCGCAAAGCAACTTGCGTGCGGGCAGTACGTGAACCTGCTCAAAGAGTGGCGCCAACTGACGCACATAGCTATGAGGAGCAGGCACACGCTGGCAAAGATTAGACAGCGTTGTGATAAGTTGGAGCACGGTCTCTGGTCCTGCGCTAGCCGCCTGCTTGGTAAAAATGGGTAGAAGCGTCTGCAGCAGTAGTTCACAAGTTTCCGGCTGATGCACATGCACTGTAAGCAGAGTAAGGATGTTGAGTTCCCTCTTGTCCAACGTCTGTTTGCCGGCACGCTTGTGACGCCAACTGGCCTGCATCAGTTGGAGCACATCGGGTATATAGGGTTGCAGTATGGATAAAGCAATTGCACCGTGTTCTTCCTCGGAATTCGCACTCTCCAGCAACTGTTCCACCAGTTGGAGTAGGACACGTCGCACCACAGATTTAGCCTTGTCGTTCATTAGCAAAGCCATCAGATGATGTATGATTGGCATTGATTCGGGCGTTGGACGCTGCTGCAGCCAGGGCTGAAAGGATGGCTCGCCACCCCAAAGCAGAAGCAGCTTCAATAGTGGCGTTGGCGTATGTATGGAATCCTGAGACAATCGCTCCAATCCCGGCCACACAAACACCTCACAAATGGCATGCAGCTGTTCCGATTGCCACAGCTCGGACATATCCACAAGCTGTTCGAAATAGTTGACCAACGTTTGAAGTGCTCCATGACGAACATTCTTGTAGGCAGCCTCCAGTTGATGAGCATCGCCTCCTAGCACCTGTTGGGCAACGCTGCCCGCCAGCAGCAACAGCTTCAGCACATATTGCTGGAAATTAACACTCAGTCTGCCTGCAAACTCCTTGCGTATAAGCTCTAGAAGATTAACAATGCGTTGAAGCTGACGCGCAGAGATTACAGCATTGGGTTGAAATTGTTTGTGGACATAGCCCGACAGCAATGCAATGGGTTGATCCGTGTATTCCTCAAATCGTCCAAAGGCCATTTTGAGAAAACTAAAAATCTCCTGCTCTTCCAATTGGCCCAGGAAACGTAGTATTAAAGTCTTGCGTTGCTGTCCACTCAATTGACGTTGTCCACCCTTGGTAAGATGGCCATAGAGCACACGAAGTATAAATGGCATCAATTCCTTACGCTGCTGTTCGTCTAAAATGGCCAAGTCAAATCCACTGAGTACGCTCTTGAATTTGACATCATCAATGAGACCCGTTAACTGTTGTTTGTGCTGCACGAGCGTTGACGGTTGCTTGTAGGCAACTAGGCAATCCAATGCCAACTGCTGCAACTGTCCGTTGGGGCCGGCTAGCAGCTCCAAATAGAATTGACGCATTTCCGCCTCCCGATGCACAGCTTTCGGATTTGGTTGCTTAACAAAACAGGCCAATTTTAATTGAAGTGTTTGTAGAATGTATTTCGCTTGGGAATTGCGTGTCTTGCGTTTCTGGCGTTCCTGATTTCGCGTCTTCTCAACTAATTCGTCGGCATCATTGTCCGCGTCTATTTCCATGTCAGCTGCAATATAGATAAAAAAAAATGAACTCGAAGTGATTCTGTGATTTACTAAATAAATTTACCTGTTATCTCATTTAGATTCCATGTGTATTCCGTACGCTCCAGCTGGCCACGATACTCAAGCTCCACGAACTGCATGAATAGACTAACCAAATCACGATTCTTGATCTCTGCAATGTGTCCCAACATGGGTATGCATTGCCAGAGCAATTGACGATAGTTAATTGCCTGTTGCTGTGTCATTTCCTGCTCCTGTTCTTCATCGAGTGGCAACAGTGTTGTCAGAGCATGGGAATTAAAAGTGCGCTGTGCCAATGGTGATGACTTTTCTTTGGCATTTATACTTGTGAATGTCAGCAAAAGTTTCTCATGAAACTGGGGCCAGAACTCATCGGTGGTCATCACTTTAACATACTCCGAGAGCAATTGCTGCACTGGAGCCCAAACAAACTTAAAGTTGTTAAAGAGCAAGCCGAGCAGCAGACTGACAACATGCTCCTTAAAGTGAGGCAGCTGCTCGTATTGTTTGAACTGTGCTGCTGTTGGCTCCAGTTGCTGCAGTTGCAGCAATATATCACGATAGTTGTGCACGGTGGGCACAATGCCACAGGCAGCAGCAAAGAAGCTATAGGGATTCGATTGCTTGATGTTGTTTTTGTTTAAGAGTTCCAGACAATGTGCTGCAATGCGACGACACTGACGATCCGGTTGACTTAGCTGTTTGGAGACAGCACTTAAAATCTCCTCCGTTAATTCACTTTTGGATGCATTGAGCAGAATAAGCTGCAGGCAGGCCAAGGCACGCAGATCCTGGTTAAGAAGTGGCAGCAGTCTCTGTTGCAATTGTGCGCTGAGTTTTTTGGATAACTTAAACTGAAGCAATGAATGTGTTTGCAGCAGAAGCAACAAGAGCTGGCAATCAGCCAGTGGAACAAGTTGCTGCTGTATGGCAGACTCAAAGCTGTTCTCTAGCGGCTGCTTGTTGAAGCCACGCAGATGAGGCAGCAGCACTAACAGCAATAATTGTTGCTCCTCCTCAACATCAATGTGCTGCATTTGTTGCTCCACAAGCTTAAGGGTCGCTGTTTGTTTCAACTGCATGGGATATGGCTGCCAATTGGCCAGGCTCGTGGCATCCACAAGCAGCGGACGCTTGTGCTGTATAATGCGTGCGAGGAGTTCCAGTGCAGCGGCATCCAGATGCTCCTCATAGTGCGCCACGACATGGGGTAGCACGAGCAGCTCAAAGAGTTTATAGTCCAGCATTTGAAGCACAAAATCAGCGTAGATTGTGCGCGACACTTGGCTCACTTTGAGCTGTTTTTGTAGCAAACAACTGGCATCGAGTTGACTCAATTGCGTCTGCTTTGCCTGCAACAGGCTGCTAACCAATGTGCTCAGCTGTTGCAGTGGCTCCGCCGTGTGTAGATCCAGCAGCTTTACTATTGTAGGCACCAGCAGCGATAGTTCCGCAATGTATTTGCCATCTTTGTGCGCAGTTAGGGGTAATATTAAATCCAACAATTGCACTGTGGCAGTCACACTAAGTTTGTCGGTGGAGATAGCAGCACAGAGCTGCTGCCATAGGACAACACTTTGATCAGCGTTTATAAAATTTAAAAGCAATCCAAAACAATGCTGCACAATGTCGGCAAGGAGTGCTGTTTGTGCCTCCGTGTGAGTGCCCTCTACATTGCCAAGCAGCTGGAGCACGTGTGAGAGCAAATCTGAAGCACAAGTGTGCAGATGTCCATTGACACCACGCAGAATCTCGAAGAGCAGGCGTCCACAGCCATGGACACTTGCTACCTGTTCGCGCAGCACTGTTTGCAGCACGTAGGCAAGGAAACGTGGAAAATCACGAACATCTCTTGCTATATAGGCAAAGCATTCAACAGCAAAATTGGTCACATGCTCCGCATAATGGTGCTCATCCAAAAGCGGCAGGATGGCATTGAAGACGATGCCAATGTTGCGTTTCAAATAGGATTTCAGTGTCTTAAACAAATGCGCTAGACAAATGAGTGTCCATTCCAGCTGCTCGGCATCCTGTGTATTGAGCAGACATATTAAACGATCCAAAACGCGTTGAAAATACGAATAGAACTCCTCGCGCAGATCACGTGCCAGGACATAGAGTAGCTCCAGCAACGGTTGCTGCGACAAGTTGGTTGCTGTAGCCAGGCGCTCTAGCAGCAGATCGATGACAAAGTCTTTCTGGTGCAACAACTGTGGTAGAGTGACAATTTTGCGACAACGCTTGCTAAAATCATTGTATTCCTCCGTCAAATTGAGCACATTCCATTTTTGAAGCGTTTGCTGAAAATATGTTTCATTTTCCGCCTCCTCGAGTTGTTCGTTTTTGTGGCCTATGTGATAGAGTGCCAAATGGCGCAAATCAATCTCGTTGACGCGATCTGTAAACGATTTAAACTGAAAATGCAAAGAAAAATAATGAAGTGAGCATAAAGTTCCCATGTGCACCGTATATATGCATGTATGCAATTCAGTTACCCGAAAAGTATTTGTGTCTTTCGACTTTTCTGTTATTGCCGCCATTTTGCAGTTGGTGTAGTTTGTTAATTACGTAAATATAACGCGTTAAAAGCACTTAATAAGTAGTACTTATTAATTTAATTTGAATTATGTTTGCAACACGTGCACATTGTTTACAAAATTGCGGAGAATAGAACTGCTAATAGAGATGGTTAAAATAACAACCGTATTTATCGATAGCACCTGTGTTGTTTTGGTGCACAAGTGCCGGTAATAATTGTTATGAATCAAAATAAATAACTTCAATCGAATATGTTATATTTGCTGTCAGGTAATTCATTTAACAACTCAATTTAATAGTTTGGCAGCAATGACAATATGTACAACGAATTTAAGCTAAGCAACAGGTGGAGAGTAGCGTGTAATCGATAGGTAAAATTCGTTTTGAATTAGCCTGTTCTTTCGATCAGCTGCTTCAAACCAAAAATATATCAAAAATCCCTGGTCACACATAATACTTATAGCGGCACTAATAAATTTTTAAAATACATATTTTTAGTTTGAATGGAATGTTATAAAAAAAATTTTAAATAAGCTTTGAACAATAAAGATCGAAAAATGCTAGTATTATTGTGAAAAAAGCGTGGGTGCTTTGTGATATATTTTTCGTACATTGAGCGCCTGACGCTTGTTGTTTTGACAATAATACTAGAATTTTTCGATCATTCTTGTTTTAAACTTATTGAAAAATGAAGTTTTACAATTTTTAGTTCGATGTTCCTTTTTTTTTCGTTTTTTAAACCACATTTATTTTTAACATTTAAGATCAATGTTCTTTAAAAGCCGCTCTAAAAGTATGCTTTATAATTTTCGCTTTCTGAGAGTTACAAACAAACAAAAATGCAAGTGAAACTTATATAAGCGTGTTAAAAACGCTTATTGTAATACATATTTATGCAGACTCCTGGGCTTGACGGTAATCATGAACTGTACCACGTTCAATAAACTTCTGTGTGTTTTCATTATTTTCTGAAGATAAATCTGCTTTGGAGGCGTCACCATAGCCACCACCACCAGGTGTTTTCATCGCAAATGTATCCTATTAAATACAATCGATATATTATTGTTGTTTTTATGCATGAGCTAGGCTATACTTACTCCCGCCTCAACATCGATGCATGTTTTTCCGCCAAGAGCAATAACTCTTCCATCATTTTTAACGATTAGATTGCGTCCAGTTTTGCCTGGCTCTCCGCCAGCTAGACCATAAGGCTGCAGTGTGCGACGCTCGGTGAGAACGGATAATGTAACTGGCTTACGGAAGAGTAAATCTCGCTCTACACCCTCGCCTCCAACATATTGCCCACGTCCACCGGATCCATCGGTGCGCAAACAGAAACGTTTGAGTATCATGGGATAACGCAATTCTAGAATCTCTGGATCTGTAATACGTGTATTGGTCATGTGCGTGTGTACACCACCAGCACCATGCCAACCAGGACCAGCCCCCGATCCTCCGGCAACAGTTTCATAATAGCCCCACTGATCATCACCAATCGTGATGTTGTTCATGCATCCCTGGGAGGCGGCACAAGCCCGGAATGCCTTCAACACAGTGTCAACAATACGCTGCGAAGTCTGCACATTGCCACCAACAACAGCGGCGCCCTCTGACGGATCTAATATGGAATTCTTTGGTATAATCACCTGAATGGGTGCAAGGCATCCCTGATTAAGGGGCACATCGTGTCCCACCATGCAACGAAGGCAGTAGATCAAAGCTGACAATGTGATGGCACGTGGCGCATTACAGTTACCCCAAACCTCTTGACCGGAGCCGGTGAAATCACAGAGCGCCGAACCATTATCAGGATCTATTGTAACCCTTAGTGTAATGGGTGAACCGTCATCCATAAACTCTTGTGCTTGGAGCACCGTTGAACCCGTTCTTGCCAACGTGTCCTTGCCAATCTGACGCAACATGTCCCGCACAGCAAGCTCAGCATTCTTTTGTATATGCGTCATGTATGCCTGGACAACATCCAGGCCATAGCTATCAATCAGCTCCGACACCAGATGAATCCCCTTGTGATTAGCCGCAATCTGAGCTTTCAGATCGGATAGATTATCGCTGAGATTACGGGTGCCAACAGCTCCCTTGGCGCCCGTTGGTGTTGTCAGGCGTTGCACAATTTGTTGCTCCTGGAATACACCGTTCTCCACAATGAGGAATGACTTGAAGGCGGCTCCTTCCTGAGCCAAAGATGTCGAATGCGGCGGCATTGAACCCGGCGTAATGCCTCCTATATCCGCATGATGTCCACGGGAAGCAACAAAGAACACTGGACGCACTTGACCACTGCGACGGAAAGAGAGAGAGCAGATAGAGTGAAATCTCTAATCCCTTAAAGTGTTTTCTGCTTACTCATAAAACACTGGTGTTATAACTGTTAGATCCGGCAGATGGGAGCCACCGGCCTGTGGATGATTTGCCAAGATGACATCGCCATTTTTCAATGTATCTCCTCTCACTTTAAGCTGATACTGAACCGTCTCCTGCATGGCACCTAAATGCACTGGAATATGTGGAGCATTACTAACCAATCCGCCATCCGGACCAAACAAAGCGCAGGAGAAATCCAAACGTTCCTTGATATTAGTTGAAATTGAAGTGCGCTGAAGTACCCTGAAGAAAAAAAAAAGAGACTTCAGTTCCCGAGAAGAGACGAAGAATCGAAGAGTCAAAGAATCTTACCTGCCCATCTGCTCGGCGATGCTCATGAAACGATGACTAAAGATGCTCAGATGAACTGGATCCAAATCTGCATTGATGCCATGCTTGTTGCTGGTTTGTACATCCATTATCAGATCACCATAGCTGGTCACATGGACCTGGCAATCGGGTTCCACAATGATCGTCGACAGCTGATCGATGAGCACAGCGGGTCCAGGTATTTGGTGACCAGCAAGCAAATGCTTGGTCAAATAGATGGGCGTATCGTAAGAGCCCTGATCAAAGTGCACTTTGGTATTCCCTTCGGCGGTTGGTGTTTGCTCCTGGGCACGTTCTACTTGAGCCTCTGGAGGTGTCTCATTCTTGCCCAGACCACGTATGCGTATATCATCCACGATGATGCGTCGATTCTGGAGAACAAATCCAAACTCAGTGCGATAGCGTTCCAGGAAGGTCGCATGGAAATCGCCATAGGCAGCAACTAGCACTGATCCAGATTGATTTTTAGCACCAGTTGCAGCAGCAGTTGGTGAGCACATTAAAGCGCCATCTGTTGCCTCGTAGCGCAAATGTAAAAATGATTGCAATTCAATTTGTTTAAATCCCTGCTCAGCCAGCTGAGCATGACAACGTTCCGACAAGGCATCTAGACGTGATTTGAGAAGCTGAGCATTTACATCATCAAACACTATGCCACTGGGCTCCTGCACTTCCTGGACGACATCGGCTAGAGCCATGCCATAGGCAGAAAGTACTCCAGCATATTTATGCACCAGTACCTTGGAAATGCCGAGATTTCTAGCTATGGAGCAGGCATGTTGACCTCCAGCTCCTCCGAAACAGGAGAGCACATGATTGGCTGTGTCCAGGCCACGGGATTGGGTAAGAGCGCGTATGGGACGACACATTGTTTCGTTGGCAACACGAATAAATCCAAGAGCCACTTGCTCTATGCTCAGCACACGGAAATCTCCGGTGGCTTTCAAGTGAGCATTAATATCCGACTGCAATTCACTGAATTTCCTTCGGGTAAGTTCATAATCCAAAGGTTCGTTTTCATTTGAACCAAAGATCTTGGGAAAGTATTGCGGCAGAATGCGTCCAAGCATTAGATTGGCATCCGTAACAGTCAGTGGACCACCCTTCTTATAGCACGCCGGACCCGGATGCGAGCCCGCTGACTCTGGACCCACCACAAATATGCCAGAGCGAAAAAAGAGTCGGGAACCGCCACCCGCCGCCACCGTATTGATGTCCAATTGTGGCGCCTGGATTGTAACGCCCGCCGTCGTGCTCTCAATCACGTGTTCATAGCTTCCAGCATATCGAGACACGTCCGTTGACGTTCCGCCCATGTCAAAACCAATCAAGGGCAGCTCTGTTTCACGGCAGCCCGTCAATGCGTATCCTACAACGCCACCTGCCGGCCCGGAGAGAATGGCACGAGCGCCACGGAAATTCTCCATATTAGTTAAGCCACCATCCGATTGCATAAAGAGCACATCAACGCCACTCAATTGATGCTCGAAGCCAGACTTAAAGCTGCAATTGATAAAACAAATATTTTTAAGTCTTCTTTATATTTTTTTTAAAAACACACATACGACAAATAAAAAATAATAATTATAATAATAATTTGCAAGAAAATTATGTCAGCAGAATAATATAATAAGTTATTTTTAGCAAATTCATTTGAATGTATATTTTTATGTTTTATGAGGCTTGCCAACTTTATTGACCTCTACTGTAACGTTAGAGAACGTGTTTGTTGTTGCATTTAATACTCAAAAAGTTTTGTGTGATGAGCTTTCACATACATACATAGTAGCGACGTGTTTGTTGTGCATTATTCTATTTATTATCTTTATTGTTGTTATTTATTGCGTTATTCTCGCACAAAAAAACGCACTCTCATCACACTAATTAATGCGAGACATAAAGTTAGGCCGCAAAACAACACACACAAATATTTACCTACGTACAGGAAAGAGAGAGTAAAGATTACTTACCTGGCTAAATAGCGATCAACATGTGGCGTCAAATATGCCTCCGCACAGGCTGTATAACCTCTAGCCACCACCCGGCACATCGGCATGGCCTTGTGGGAGAGTGTGACGTGACTGAATCCCAGCTGAGTGGCAATTTCTCCAATGCGCAGTTCATGCTCCGGACAGGCGTAGCTGTGGGTGAGAACCACAGCAACCGAGTTTATGCCCTGTTGGCGAGCGTTAGCTAAGGATTCTCGCACAGCTGACTCATCCACTGGTTCTACTTCCAAGTAATTGCTTCCTGTGATGCCCTTCAGGACTTTCCACTGGTGTTCTGGAACGCAAGTCTTTAGAAGACTAATAAATTCACGAGAAATAAAGTCAATTTACTTAGCTGACAGCGTTCCGGCTGCTCTGGCACAATGCGACAGTTGACCTCGACAACCGTCTGGTAGAGATTAGCCGGCTTGCGTATGTTAAGGTCAAAGATTTTTGGCCTAGCCTGGTTGCCAATATAGAGAAGATCCCGGAAACCAGTGTTAACCACCAGAACAACAGGATCACCCTTGCGTTCGAGCAGAGCATTTGTTGCCACAGTGGTGCCCATGCGCACCCAGCCAATCTTTGAGGTATCCACCAGACCCCCTGCAGTCAAATCTGAGCCAGTTTCCTATAATCAATATCTTTTGTTCAATTCATACTAACTTTAACTATTTATATTATACCTCTTTTAGTATACGCCTTATCCCTTCACGTGGTGCATCGCTGTAACGTTCCGGATCTTCAGAAAGCAGCTTCATGGTGCGCACTCGGCCACCGGGACAAATGCAGAGCACATCGGTAAAGGTGCCTCCACGATCGATAGCAAAACAATATTTGCCGGTGGAAGACATTATTTTTGTTTAACGTACGTGTATTAAAGCAGAGTGATCGTCGCTAACTGAATGCGTGTTACGTTTTTTGCGCATATTTATACCAAACTCAGAGCGAGAAGCTCTCTCTCCCGCTCTTTCTGTATTAAGTGTGGTTTGTTTTCCGAGAACATTGAGCAGATTTACATACATACATATGTATGTAGTACATACATATGCATGCATTTCTAATGCCAGTTGTAATCTCACGAAAAACAATAATAACAAATCTTTTAAGTGTTTTATATCCATATTTTTGTAAATTTGTTAAACTAAATTTGTGCACAGAAATTATTTGATTTATTAGGCAATATCTTGTTGCAAAACATTTCCATAAACATATAAATATGTACATATACATCTTCATTAAGCATGTATTATTTTCTGCATACATCCATACATATGTAGATGTATAGAATTTTATGCGAGTCACTTATCTTGAAGAGATCTTGACATAATGATTACTTTACGTTTATAATAATATCTTGTGATAAGATTTACGTTTTCGGTAGTATACACACTCAAATTCTATTGAAGTATTGCATATAAATAGCAAAAAATATTTAAACGTCTTTAACAGCTGATTTGGCATGTGTTTAAATTTGTAGTGAAAACGTACAAAGAGAGCGAAAGAGTAAAAGGAAAGACCGACAGTAAGAGCAGAGAGCAGTAAGCTATTTTTTATTTGTAACCTCTATCAAAGAATAAACATTTACTATAGACGTGGCAATTCGCTCTTGAGTAAAAGTCTTATGAGAAATATATGCGGGCACGATTAGGTACGAAAATAAAAATTGACTTTGCAAACGCATCAAACTAAAACGGAACGACAACAGAAATTAAATTTATAGTACATTAAGTCTTTGCTCAAACTAACTATTTTACTTACACTTGTATTAAGAGAGACTGCTGGTCAGCAGCTTTAGTAAAATATCCAACGAAGGGATTAAGTAAAATAAAACAGTAAACAAAGTAATGAACATACGATTTAATGTACATATTTGCTTATCTAGTTACACAGGTCTTTTGGTAACATCCGTCAATTTAAATTGTTTACAAAAAAACAAAAAATGGTCATTAGACATCTGACTGAAGCAAATCGAGAAACCTTTTCATCACACCTATTAGACTATACGCAAAATCGAACTTTTTAAATTTCTCTCGATGTTCGTTTTGCGCAGTCGCTACCAAATAAAACGATACCATCATCATCTTTTGGTGAAATTCACTGTCACGGAACATTTCCCTGTGTTTATCTTTGACGCTAAACAAACTCAGCAGGCAAACTAAAACAATATACTGTTCCACGTAGGAATAAGTGTCCGGATCTCTTTCTTGAACCGGCGCCGTCTTTAGCACAATGTCACGTAGTAGACCCATGAATTCGGTCGTGCCGAGCAAGCGAATTCGATTGCCACTGTCAAAGCACATGTTGCGCAGAATGCGAAGGCAACGCAGCCGCAACTCAGATAAAGGGCTCAAGCGATTGATGGTGCTAAGAAGTTCGTCAATATGACAGATCTTTGAGCCGTACTCGTAACGCGAAAAAGTCTCCCAAAAACGTAGCCAGAGATTCTGCACATCCGGCTTGACATTTGGATTCAGGACTTTATCCATCATGCTAAGGACACCCATCTTGTCTAGACACATGCGTCCCTCGAAGCAAGCACAACAATTGTTCATGACACGCAATGCGCCATGCAACATGTCACCCAGTGGCAAGTAGTCATTGGACATACTTTGAACGGCGAGGTCAACCATACGCTGCAGTATAGAATGGGTCATACCGCACGGCGCCTGGGATGCCTGCTTGCATATAATCAAGGAGCATTCGGTTATCACTGTCATCAGACGAATTATCAAGTTCACAAACATCATCCAATCCGAGAACCAGTTCCAAAAGCGTGTCAAGACGCACACCAGACGCATAGCCAACACCGAATCCGTGATGGCAGCATGCGGCGCCGCATGCCAATTGATCAGCATATTTATCACCACCGAAAGATTATAGACAGTCGCGTGTGTCTGATAGTTATCCGAAACGTTATCATTGGGTATTTTAAAGCTGCTCTTGTTTTTGAACGTCTCTAAGTGTTGAATAATGCGGTGCAGTAGCTTGTTTTGAACTGCCGCTTCCATTGCTTGTGGGAGTACCTGGAGCAGCTTGCTGAGCGCTTCACAGACCTTAACTTGATTTTTTGTGTATGGATCGGTAAAGGAGTATTCGCCAGTCGGATAATACTTCTCAAACAGTTCGTCCAACCTGTGATATATCAACATAGTTCCGTTCAATTTAGTTGTCGGTTGTTGAGCTTCTTTCGGTTTTGATACGTTGTGATTTGTTTGTGGTTTTAAACTGAACATTTTCAGTTGTTGGCATATGGGATTTGTGGAGTTCTCTTTGCAGCTGTTGTTGTCGTCTTCGGTATCTGGTTCCTCCACAACTTCGTCCATTTCCACATACTCATTGAACAGTAAGATTACATCGTTACCCACAGTTGGATCCAGCGACCTATTTAGCAGCAACAATAACGTTGACAATGAATATCTCATTACAGCACCTTCAACATTGTCGATCCTTAGACCCTGAAGGATCAGATCAATAATCCTCAAGTTGGGCGGCCGAAACGATACCAGATGTGAACAGGAATTTTTTTCCTTAAGAAAGACCATAAGCAGTTTAAGCATTTCCACGTGACAGTTTTCCGGCAGCGGCGACATTAACTTCAGCCCCATATCCAGCAATCCGTAGAAGTTCTGGAGCATCATCGGCGAACGACAGATAGTTCGCTGAATGAACAGCTTATTGAGCTGATGGCATCGTGCAAAGAGCTTGCAGATATGTCCAGCGCATAAGTTCATATAGCTCTTGTTGAACTTCTCCATTGGAATATTTAAGTTCATAATTTCAGTGAGGCTTTGGAAGAAGGGACTGTCGCAGAGTTTGGCATGCCACTTTGGCTCGATGACTGTAAGACGTGTACATATAGCCACATAACAGCTCATTATTTCCCATGAATGCTTTGCATTCGATCTATTGCAATGCAGTGGGATTGTTGAAGCTAGAAGCAGTGCACTGTTTGGCAAGGATGCCTCCTTGAGAAACGAAAATTGCTCCAACGGGTTTATGATGTCAGTGGGAAGCATAAACCTCATTAGCATCTCAAACAAACGTCCGGCAAGCTCACGCACTATCATCACTTCACTTGGATTCAGCAGCGTGCGTAGGCAACGATCGCGCAGAACTGCGGGCAGATATTTATTCAAATTCAGTAGAGCGGGAACTATATTACAACCAGCGCTCTGACACCAATTGGCCAACGCTGTCCAGCCCAGGGCGCGCACCTCTCTATCACGCTGGTTGGTCAGACTGATTAGATAGCGTAGAACCTTTGATTTTCCCTTTGTTGAGTAGCTGTCTGCCGGCTTGAAGTCGGTATTTGACTGCAGTTGACAAATGATCAATAGACAGTCTCTTTGCATCTGGGCTCCAGTATGTGTATTTGTCCTTATATTTTTCGATAGCTGAACAAAGTGCTGATAATGTGCCTATTTGAAAAAGGAGAAAGAATCAAATATGGTTAAAGCAGGGCGAGCAATTTGTTTCTTCTCGCTTATTTTACTTTTTAATGTGCTTACCTCTACATTGAGTTCATGGAAATAAAGAGGCTTGTCGCTTAGCTCCCGCAGGACACTTAGAAGACATCGAAGGTGTTGCAGTTGGCGTAGCTCAAAATGCGTGCGTGCCATTATGCTTAGGTTCATGAAAAGATGTTGGTGCAACGTGGAGACAACGGTTTTGGAACAGACAGTGTCGGAAATAAACACAACCAGACATTGAGTAACCATCAGAAGAATATTTAATGAGACCTCGCTATTCTGCAGTACCTCTAAAAAACTGTGATTAGGTTCAGTTTGCAGTGCAATTCTCAAACCCTGATGCACCTCCGGCAAGCGTATGCGCAAACATCGGAGACAAAGTTCCAACACTAAGGTATAACAATTAATGTCCTCACAGTGGCTGGGCAAGACCCGTAAATATTTGTCCATAAACAGCCACAGTCGGTTAGATGAATCAGGCGTGATATCGTCACCCAAGTGGATCAGAAATAGGTTAAGGTAGCAAACCACATATTGAAATTTCAATTGGCTATCGCACTGATTCGTCTCCTCGTTGAGTAGTTTTTCAAACTGCCGTTGCAGTTGGCTGGCATGAATTAAGGCCAAATCAGATGGTGTTAACTTTAGCGACTCTCCAATGTCTATTTCACGCATCGCGGACAGTGATAAGTCTTCCAGACTGCCACAAACAGCGTGTGCAAAAAAGAGACGCCAGTATTGAGGATTATGATACCGCTTATGTAAATAGAGTGGAGAAGACACCGTTTTGTGTAACGGCAGTTCTCTTGCAGGCTGCGTTAATTCTTTTATATTGTATTTGAACGGTATTAATAATGCCGACAAATTGATCTGTAGCTCAGGAGTATTTGTTTTAATAACGATGTAGTCGCGAAAAGCCGACAGGAATAGGACAGTGGAACCATAACATCTCTGTTCCGACTCGGGTTGTAAGAAGATGTAACGCAACACAAAGGATATATTATTCAAATTGGGCAATGAAGATTGCACTACGCTCTCCAGTGACAGCAAACTCAGCAACGCATCAATTTTCTCAAATTGTGGATTGTTAAGGCTAATATTTAATGCCTTGGAATAGTCAATTGGTGGGTGAACTATAAATAAATCATACGGGACCAAGGACGTATCCCGTATATTTATCGCTAGCCCTTCACCTTTTCCGAGGCCATGCTGCCAATTTAGACAAAAAGCCACGCGTACAATGGCGGTCCTACGCGTTTCCTTGTCTGGATGAAATAGAAAACACACATTACCATTAAGCGCCACAAGCCGATCCAAATATTCTCCATTTGGTTCGAGTAACTCCCACAGCAGCCGATGCAGTTCCGGCTGATCGATGCTGCGATAAACGAGTAACGGCAGCAGAGGCCTTACTAGCTCAAAGACTTCCGCTATTTCTCTGACCGGTATTAATTTCATCAAACCCAGCAGCATCATTAGGTATTCAATACACCACTGTTTTAAGGCTGAATGCCATGGCTGCCAACCCACGATGAGCAGTTCCTTCAACAGACTTGTGCTCATCGGCAGACCCAGAATGTGATTGCGTATTAGCTTTATATTGCTGCAGCCAGGCAAATAGCTGGTCTTAATAACCAACGCATTAAAGTGATCGCTGACGGGTTTCTTTAGCAATTGCAATGTATAGCTGTGCAATTCCGCGTCCAAAGTCATATCAAAAAGATTCATGAGCAGTGTTTGTGCTATGATTCGTAAATCGGGTTGGGTTATAAACAAGCTGGTGCACTTGACAATTGCCTCAACGAGCTGTTCCACCAATGACTTGCTGCCCAAATGCATAAGGGCCGAACAAATTTCATAAAAACTTCTCAACAGCTTCGGCGGTGGCAGTTTAGTTTTGCTAAGAAGCTGACCAATTGACAATTTGATTTTTTCCTTAAACCTCACTAAATCCTCTTGAATGGGCGATTTAGTTTTCTCAAACTGATTGTGCAGCTTGCACAGTTCGTCCAGGCGCTGTGGCATACAAATCCAGTAGACGTTGTCCTCAAACAACGAATCAAGCAATTTTCCATTTGTCCGACATTCGTTAAAGAATCCATTTAGCCGGATTGCTTTCAAAAGGAATTCATTGCATAGTATTGATTTAAGACGCGTATTCATCAGTATTTTGCCCATGAGTTGTGAGTCCGGTTCATGGGACACATCTATTTCTTTGCAGTGGACCAAAAATTCCGATACAATCTTTTCCAGTTGCTGCATTTGGCAGCTTGGAATTGGTACGTTTAGCTGAACATACGTTTGGATTACCTCATCGGTAAGTTCGAAACATCGCCAAAAATGGTAATCGAGCCTACCTTCTGGCTTTTGTATCCGTTCTAAGCAGGCATATTTTAGCAGCAGACGCAAAGCGCTTGCAATGGTCAATTGGGTACTTCCAATGTTCCTAGCTTTGGCATAGTTGCGAATATTGCAGCGATCACTGATGCCACGCTGGAACTGCTTTACAATCGTAAGTAGCGCACGATATATTGATCTTTGTGTTTCGTACGATTTCTTAACTTGTTGTACGTGCATCAGACGTAGAAAGATGTGCGGCGGCTGTAGCAAATACTCCACGGGATAGTCGCATATTTTGATTTCTATGTTGAGTATTTGCTGCTGCAACAGCTCATCGTTATCGAAGCTTAGAACATCCACAATCGTGGCCTGTGTGATCAGATCGTCATGGCTACCGGTAGACCAAGCTCTTTCGAGGTCTTCATCAGGCTGCAGTTGAAAGAATTCGATCGAAAATTCTATATCGCTGCTATCCGATTCACCTAAATGGATATTAAATATTAAATAAATAAAAAATAAAATAACAGTCTTTTCCATCAAAGTGTATACCTGCTGCCATGGTGAAATTACTACAAATTTTTGGTACCAAACCGCTAGTAATGTAGAAGTTTTTGTGTCTTTTTTTATTTATTCCAATCAAAACTCACACTTACCAAATCACACCATATTATTTCTATCCCACTATATCGACATATGTATTTTGCTTTTGAATTAATTGGTTTGGTACCATGGTAAAGCCATGTTAATAAATTCACCATGAAATAATATTTCACCACTTATATTTTTTTTATGTACCTACTTATGTATATATATGAACATACACATAACTTATGTAGTGGCAATGCCATTATATACAATATTATTTTTACGTTTTCAAATTGTTAACTTACCTGAAGTGGGAGTCATGCAATACATATCTTTTATTTGGCTACTTAAAGCTTCTAGTAGATCCAAGCACCGTTTTCTCGGCACATTTTCTGTAGTTTCCAATAGTTGGCGTATTTTGTCGAGATCGTCGAGCGCATTGTAGCATATGTCGGAAGCGTATTTAGAGCGCAATAGCTCAAAAATCAGAGCAAGGACGCGATCCGGAGCTTTTATTGGTGTGAAGCTAAACCAGCGTATCAATTGCTCAAACAGCAACAATGGCTTAAAATTTTTAGCGCCGCCATTTATAAGGCAGTGCATGAAACTTGTCTCAACTTGTTCAAAGCTGAACATGCGAATTTCTGCTGAATCGTCGGACAATTTCGCAAGTTTTTCGTCATCAAGCGAAAAATTGTATTCCGTAAATACTGGCATTCTTGATCTATTGATAATCCACCCTGATTACATGTTTCAAAAGTTATGTTTACTTACTTGTACCAGTTGTTTCGTAATTTAACACAAATCAAATCACATTGCGCATGTGAACAAACGCTTTTGAATGCGGCGTTAAATTTTTGCGCATATTATTAAGCCACCTTTTTTTTTTGACGGCGTTGCCGTTAGTCAACAGCGCTGTCACTTAACAGGGCGCTCCATTTAGCACTTTGCGTTTTTCATGCGCAAAATGTTGCGTTTAATTGTTTGCACAAGATCTGGCAGCACTTGAACACTTAACGACTTCAAAGTGTTTTCAAATAAATCGACAAAATATCTCAATAATTAATAAAATAATTACAGGGAATTGCAACTATCATTTTAATAAAAAATGGTATATAGCAATACAATTTTCGCATCAATATTTTTAAAAACTTTTGGTACTGGCAATTGGAATCTCTCAGCCAAGTACAGAATAACATTTCAGTGTCAAAGCGTGTTCCTTTGGGGTAGCGGCACTCGCTGCAGCGGGAATCATGAAAGCGGTAATACCGGCCACAAACGCCATCTTGCCAGCTATAACAATCCTAGCTGCGATTCTGATCATAATCAGTACCGTACACATTTCTACCCAAGGCACGATTCATTGCCCTCAGCAGGGGATTAGTCTCGCCACAAAGGCCACGAAAATCATCAGTCTCCATAGACCAGGTCATAGCACCACCCAAATTTCTTGATTCCACAAGTTTCATCTTAAGCTCAATACTTAGAGCATTATCGTAGCCAATCCACTGATCACTCTTAAAGGCGTAGGGCGACTGGCTATCGCTATCAAATACAGTCGTCCAGTTATTTTGGCATATTTCGTGATAGCCCATGAAACCATTTTCTCCAGTATAAATACCAGCTGATCCGGGTCCAATGCTAGGTGAGCCCGGTCGATTTTGCAAACTATTTGCCATCTGATAGCTGTGGCCATAAAAAGGAATTCCAAGAATCACTTTCCTAGGAGGTGCACCTGAACGAATAACAAAAACAATGATATCTTGATTATGTGTTAAGAACATCGAATATTATTACCATTCTGCAGCCAAAAGTCGATGGACTTTTCCACCTCGGGCAACGGAGAATTAAAGCCCAGATAGCCATCGAGTGCCATATGGAAGTCATAGGTCATTACATTAATAAATGTCACGTGATGTGAAATTGCTGGAATATCGTACGATTGCTTAGCAGTGGCCTCCGAAGCTCCCACAGCAATGCTCAATTCCAAGCCATATGGATCAAATCTGCATAGAAAAGCAGAGAGAGATAAAGTAAAATAAAGTTGTGATTTAAAATAAATATTTCTGATTTGGTTTCTACCAATAATTCACATATGCATATAGTTAACCAATAAGAAAAATAATGTTATTGCATTAAAAATTTCCCAACATACGCTTGCTTAAATTCCTTTAAAAGTGTCACAAAGTTGACTTTATCGGCAGCAGCGCCACCACGCTGTCCCGGATATTCCCAATCCAAGTCCAGACCATCAAAGTTATTTTGAAGAATGAAGGCCAAAGTGGTGGAAATGAATGTGGCACGCTTTTCAGGATCAGCAGACATAGCTGAATATTTGACAGAGCCCTCATTCCAGCCACCCACAGCAGCTATAACTTTCAGTTTGGGATTCGTCTGCTTCAATGCAATTGTTTTGTTTATAAAGCCTAAAAAAATAAATTCTTTAGTCTAATAACATGCCAAGAAGTCTGCAAGGTTTCATTTAATTACCCAGTCCATCATCCAGCCAAGGGTCCAGTGACTTTAACTCACTATTTTCGCCAATGCCAAAGAAGCTGTAACTTATGTGAGTACATAAGAATGGGTTAATGTTTTTGGGTTCAAATTTACCATAGCCCGAACGATAATTTGCCCAGGTGCCCCAATAACAATTGAGTATTGCTGCAAAACAAATTACAATTTGAAATTAATGGGAAGTAACGAATCGTAACAGGTACTTTATACTTACTACCGCTGGCAATGGGAAATCCCAGGCATATCAAGGAAATAACCAAACAAGCGAATAATGACTTCATGGTTCTCGCTTTAGAGCTGGATTGATTTTCAACGTTTCTCTTATAGGTGGAACACTATAAATACGGTCTCTTACGGATCTGATAAAGTCTATAAAATTGATCATAGAATGTGCTTTTTTTGAGTAATAACACTTAATGTAGTATATTTCAATCAAACCAAATTGTCCGAAATATGCGAATAAATTAGGTTATTAGGTTATGTTTGCTTCCACCAT
The DNA here is from genome assembly GCA_018904305.1 of Scaptomyza montana. Lineage (NCBI taxonomy): Eukaryota > Metazoa > Arthropoda > Insecta > Diptera > Drosophilidae > Scaptomyza > Scaptomyza montana. The sequence goes on along the minus strand of JAEIGR010000008.1, from coordinate 1,997,665 downwards.
ATTTTGACTGTATTCTTATCAATGGCAATAAGTACTTGAACTTAATCAAAGAGTCTACAATCAAGAGTATGATTTACTTGATTAATGGCATAATCGATACCACGTTTATTTGCACTGTCATAAATAATATTTTCCTTTAAATTTCTACACTAGACAACAAAATAAAATTAACTTTTGCTATTAATAATATAATCATGCTGCCCTTGCAAATGTAATATATTAAATTCTCAATTGCTTAGTTAAGTAAGTGGATATTTTGTTTGAATACATTTGAGTAGTTGGCACAACTTATAAGACTCTTGGTCGAGTACTACAGATAACTTTCAAGTTCAACACGCTTAATAAAATATATTTGTATTTATAAAAAGTTTTTGAGTGAATTTTTATTTTTAACATACTTACCAAACATATATTAGGTGAGTTACATTTTAAATAATAATGATTTGATTTAGGCAAATCTATGAACATTTTTGCATCAAATCAGTCAATTTATTACACAAAAGCTAACGATTTCAATATTTGTAACCTATTTTTTATAAGTCATTTGAAGACTCCACACAAATAGATCTATTTTTCCAAAAATATTTTATTTTGTTTTAAAATTTTGTTTAATTTGAAATTACTTTTGTTACCATTCTTTAGTATATATTTCTTTTCAGACTTTTTTCAATTTGTAATGAGATGACTTTAAGTTAATCATCATATCGCTTTTATAATATCACTCTCGATTTTTTTCTTCTACTTGAAATCTAGTCAATAACAATATTGCATTATTATTTCGTAATCAATTATGAAGATTTATTTCATCCAAGTATGATTGCATGTAGATAAGCATAGTTAAAATGTGATTGGTATTTAGTTATTCATTATTATTTATTAGAGTCTTTAATGCATCGTAAAATGATTTTTATTTTATTTAATTCAAGCTATACACAAAATATGTACAACCCCAAACAACATTAAATTTACCAACGCAACTTTCTGTTAATGGTCTTGAGGAGAGGATAGGATTCACCACAAAGGCCACGGAAATCATCAGTCTCAATGGACCAGACCATGGCACCAGCCAAGTTCTTCCTAAGAGCGAAATCCATTTTCCACTGCACACTAAGCACATTGTCAAAACTGACCCATTGATCACCCGAGTATGCATAGGGTGCTGCGCTATTCAGATCAAAAACTGTATGCCAATTGTTCTGGCAGATCTCATTGTAACCCAAATAGCCACCATCGCCGGTATATTGGCCTGCACTACCAGCACCGCGGCATGGTGCACCTGGCCAATTCTGGGAGGGATCCGACAACTGGAAGCTGCGTCCATAAAGACCAATGCCAAGAACTAGTTTATGAGCGGGTGCACCTAAGTAAACATTTCTGAGAATCGAGAATCAGTAGGAAAGAGTTTTGAAAAAGTTTCAACCTTGGTCCACCCAATAGTTGATGGCATTCTCAATTGCCCATTGTGGAGCATTGAAACCCGTCCTGCCGTCGGCTGCCATGGCAAAATCATAGGTCATCACGTTAATAAAGTTGACTTGTTGTGCAATATTGTAAATCTCATAGGATGTGCTAGCTGTAGCCTCTCCAGCGCCAACGGCAATGCTTAGCTCATAGCCATGGGGAGCAAAACTGTGAATGAGAAAATATGAGAATCTTGAATAAGTTTTGTGTTTCTAAAGCGTAGGTTAAAGTAAATTTGTATGATGTATCTTTAAAAATGTGCGTTTAGCTGTTGTCGGTTATCGATTTATATCGATAGCTCAGTCACTTACGCTTCCTTGATTTCGCGTAGTAGAGTTACAAAGTTGGAACGATCCTCCCATTTTCCGCCACGTTGATTTGGATACTCCCAGTCCAAATCCAAGCCATCGAAGCCATTATTACGCAGCAAATCCACAGCAGAGTTAATGAAATTACGACGTTTATTCCAATCAGAAGCCATAGCGGAATACTTAGTCGAACCCTCATTCCAGCCACCAACAACAGCTAGTACTTTCAACTTGGGATTCTGATGCTTCAAGCCAATAGCCTGACGAATGAAACCCAAATCATAGTCTAGCCAAGTATCCATCGAGTATATATAGCCATCATTGTTGATGCCGAAAAATGTATAGCTCAGATGGGTGCACAGGTTAGCATCGATATTGGATACATCGAATTTTCCATTGCCGTTCCAGTAATTAGCCCAAGTGCCCCAATAGCAATTAACGATGCCTAAAACACAATATTGTTAATGACATTATAGTCATCCATATTCCTTAAGTCCACACTTACGCTCCCCACTTATCAATGCGCCAAGACTGAGAAAAACGAGTAGCGTTAATAGCTTACCCATTTCACAAGCTAATTTAGAATTGTTTTGGTTATAGCCAAATGCAGTGTCTTTTATATACATTTTCAGTATCTCTGGGTAAAGTGACTAAAGTGATATATATTATATATGGTCTTGCATTTAAAGTGTCATTATTTCAAAACGTTTATAATTTACTTGAATTCTTTTTTCTTTTTATATTTTGATACATGCGAGCCACTTGAATATTTATAATCAGTAAAGTCAAATAGAACTTAATTCGTTATTATTAGAAAAATAAATACTTTATATAATAACAGTATTTGTTGATTACAATTTTTTCAAAAACAATTTACAATTTAATAAAACAAAATTGGACTTCTACCAAGAATGGACTTCTACAATGTGAAAATAAAATTAAATTGAAAAAAAATATACATACATTTGTATTTTAAATACATTTATTATATTTTTTTCAGTGCATGCTTCACAAGCCATCTAAGCTGCCTAGTTTTGACTATTATTAAACATTATTGGGATTGAATCCTCAGTTGGACACAAAGACTTCAAACTTCCTATTGGCCAACTCCTGGCCAGCATAAGGAATATAACACGAGCCGTGAGATGAGTGCAGTTTGCCCAAGGTCACAGTACCGAGATGGGTGACACGACAACTGAACAAAGTTTCACCCTCAAATGTCTTGCCAGTGGGCACAGCATTGGGTGGAATTTTTCCTCCCTCGACCGGAATCCAATGACCGCCACCGGCGCAGAGGACTTCGTATTCATTGTGGGCATGTTCACCGCCACCCCAGGCAATGTAGGCGACACCATGCGATGGATGCAGCTTGCCGGGAATGAGATCACCCTCATGCCTAGCCCGCGCAATGTACAACTGTTCGCTGCTATCGACGCCACCTTCCATGGCATTTGGTGGCACCTCACCATTGGCGGCAGCCACCCAGATACCGGGTCCACTATAAGTAGAAGATTGAGCAACTAAAAATAAGAATAAGTTAATCAAAAGTTCACTTTCGCTTTGAAAAAGTTATGACTTCTCCTACCATTTAGCTGCCAGGTGCCGTTAGAGCCCCATCCCGTGCAGATGCCAACATAGTTCACGTTGAAGAGTGAGCCAGCATAATGTAGGAAAGCAGCTGTATTACCCTCATGACCCACAGTTATGACATCGTAATGCCAACGCACCCAGAAGCCACGGAATTCGCCAGCATTTAGAATTCCAGGTGTTGACACCTCAACAAGATTGGTCCGTTGTCCATCTTTGCGGATGACAGACTTGGTGTTAACCCAGCCGCCCAAGAAGATCTCATAAATGGGCGAACTCTTCTGTGATGTTGGGCTCAAAGCAATCTGGGCATCGTGTGCCGCACGTACCTTGAAAGTGAAGACACCGCCTCTGGCTGGGAAGAATTGGTAATTCAGTTTATCGGGAGTGTTGACTTCTAAAAAACAAAATTAAATACAGGTAAGAATTAATTATTTAAGAGAACTAATGATTGTTATTATGTAATTCAAAATGTAATTTTGACGGTTCCTACCATTTGCTTTGAAATATTTTGTTGAGCGTTTACAAGTCGCTTAATATTATTAGCTTCCAAAATAATAACTATAGCCAATTTACGTTGTCGCAGTATAGACCATGCACAAGTTCAGCCTTGTGTCATTTTTCTGTGCTAGCATCACTATTATTTCGGACCACTGATGTGTAATTCTCGACACCTCAATCATATTAATTTAGTTTATGTTACAATCGGCAGTAAAAGAACAAGCTTCGATATTTTTATGCTGCGAAACACGTTAAATTTTTAAAATATTACTTTGAAGTCACGAATATAATTTAATGCTATATCAACTTTAAAAAATGCTCGATTTATAGCTATAAGTTATTTGCAAGTTTTATAAGCTTTTCCACTTTCAAATATGCTAGATCTAGCCTGAAATAAGCTAATCTGGAAACACAGCGCGCAAGGCATACTTAACAAGGTAGCCTTACTCGCTCTATCCTTTACTGTTTATGCGGTCTACCTCACAAAATCGCTTTGAAAAAGTTATAACTTCTCTTACCATTTAGCTTCCAGGTGCCGGTAGCACCCCATCCCGTGCAGATGCCAACATAGTTCACGTTGAAGAGTGAGCCAGCATTGTATGATAGGAAAGCGGCTGCATCACCCTCACGAGTCACAGTTATGACATTGTCATACCAACGCACCCAAAAGCTACGGAATTCGCCAGCATTTAGAAGTCCAGGTGTTGACACCTCAACAAGATTGGTCCGTTGTCCATCTTTGCGGATGACAGACTTGGTGTTAGCCCAGCCGCCCAAGAAGATCTCATAAATGGGCGAATTCTTCTGTGATTTTGGGCTCAAAGCAATCTGGGCATCGTGTGCCGCACGTACCTTGAAAGTGAAGACACCGCCCCTGGCGGGGAAGAACTGGTATTCCAGTTTATCGGGAGTGTAGATATCTAAAAAACAAAAGTAAATACAGGTAAGAATTAATAGAAGTTGAAGAGCAATAGTTGGGGGTCTTTAAATAAGCCTATTTAAGAGAATTAATGATTGTTATTAATTCAACAAGTAATTTTGACGATTCCTACCGTTTGCTTTGAAATATTTTGTTGAGCGTTTGCAAGTTGCTTAATATTGGCTTCCAAAATAAAAACTATAGAATAAGTTTACGTCGTTGCAGTATAGACCATGCACAATTTCAGCCTTGTGTTATTATACCCTTAACCCATAAAATGGGTAAATAAGGGTATAATGGTTTTGTGCAAAAGTATGTAACAGGCAGAAGGAAGCATCTCCGACCCTATAAAGTATATATATTCTTGATAAGCATCAGCAGCCGAGTCGATATAGCCATGTCCGTCTGTCCGTCCGTCTGTCCGTCTGTATGAACGCGTGGATCTCAGAGACTACAAGAGCTAGAGACTTCAGATTTTGGATATAAGTTCTCCTAACCATAGAAACAAGTTTGCTTCAAATTGTCGATAACTATTCTGGTTTCCGATATACAAATGTGATCGATAACAAAAAATATCGAATTTGGAAAATGTAAAAATGAGGGTTGAAAGAACGGGTAACGATCTTTTCTGAAAATTTCGTCTAAATCGGTTAAGAAACACCGGAGATATCGAATTTAATCGATTGAAGTTAAGTCAGTATACCAAAGTTAAGCATTTCTTGGTCTCGCTTTCGTCCTGAGCGCGCCTTTCACTCTCGCGTGGATCGCGACTTTGGATCGTGGGTCGTGAGCGCGCACACAACCTTCGTTCTTTCTTTTAATTAAAATAATTTTTATAATCGTACTTAATGTAACTTAATATCTACAATTTGTTATTAACATAAGAAAATAATCTGTACGAACTGTTTGGGTTTATGCGGTAGGCCTAACTCACAAAATCGCTTTGAAAAAGTTATAACTTCTCTTACCATTTAGCTTCCAGGTGCCGGTAGAGCCCCATCCCGTGCAGATGCCAACGAAGTTGACGTGGAAGAGTGAGACAGCATTGTATGATAGGAAAGCAGCTGTATTACCCTCATGACCCACAGTTATGACATTGTAATGCCAACGCACCCAGAAGCCACGGAATTCGCCAGCATTTAGAAGTCCAGGTGTTGACACCTCAACAAGATTGGTCCCTTGTCCATCTTTGCGAATGACAGACTTGGTGTTAGCCCAGCCGCCCAAGAAGATCTCATAAATGGGCGAATTCTTCTGTGATGTTGGGCTCAAAGCAATCTGGGCATCGTGTGCCGCACGTACCTTGAAAGTGAAGACACCGTCTCTGGCTGGGAAGAACTGGTATTCCAGTTTATCGGGAGTGTTGATTTCTAAAAAATAAAAGTAGTTGGGGTCTTTAAATAAGCCTATATAAATGCACATTCATAAAAATATTACATAAACAAGTGGAAACGTTGCAGTCGGACGCAACCGACTGCGGTATGCTCATTACCAGTTTAAAAACCGGTAAAAAGAGGCCTGATTGCAAAGGGGTACGGATGCGGCAGGGGTGTACGCTGCCTTAAAGATTCTGCAATGCAGATGGGGATGCCACCAGCTGTCTTCCTTCCAAATTTGGTGACTCTAGCTCAAAGTTTGTAAAAGGTGGGGAAAGGGGGGTGGAAGGGGTGAGCGTGGCTCCAAAACTTTGATGCAGATTTTTGGGGGTCATTGCCAGCTATCTTCTTACCAAATTTGGTAACTCTAACTGTAAGGGATTGGGAAATATTAGGATTGGTTGATTTTGGGTTATCGAATTTATCGATTTGCCAGCCCTCCAGTAGGCTAGTACAACCCCAATCTTGACACTTTATGTGTCCTGGTTACAGAAAAAGATATTTGGAAAGTTTTAATTCTCTAGCTTCAAGGGTGTCGAAAAAAGTTGCGTTGTCCTTCTAAGTTTTTAAGCTAGAGTCACTAAATTTGGTGGGATGATAGTAGTTGGTAACAACCCCCAAAGTGAGTGATCGAAGAAAAAAACAAAAGTCGTTTTAAAAACTTACATAAGAATAGCACGGTTTTCGTTCCGGTTATATTGATGTGAAAGGTGCATTATGTGCTGGAAGGCCAACCGTGGCAAATGTGGTTCAAATTAAGGAATTTGTCGAGAGAGACTGTGAGAGTGTGAGCACTTATTCTATTGCGAAGAAGCTAAAACTCATTAGGAACGGTTTGCATATTCATAAATTTAAAAAAAGGACGTTTGGGTGAAAGCTCAGTGTTTATATACATTCTTTTCTAAAGTACACGACCCATGATGATAACGCGTCATGTTTATTGATCTCGGTCACGTTTTTTCACATTTTGCCATTAGAGCTTGGAAAATTGTTTTTGTTGATCGGAAATTAAATTGCAAGAGTCAATACATTTTTCAGTTTAGTTATAGTTGAACCGGTTCGTCAAGGGAAAGAAAACCAGTGGATTCAATATACTAATTACTTATACTTGTCTTTAACCCTTTATTCGAATGTGTGTTAAAAATTTTAATATTTATTAAAAAAAAATTAAATTGTTTTTTTTTTGTGAGAAAATAGTTTGATCCTTGTTTTTATCCTTAGAAACAAACAGTTTTAGCAATGTTGATAAATTTTTCATAAACAAATAAATTTTTTTTTTATTATTATTTTTAATTAGTTTTTTTCGCAATTGTTAAACCTTGAACTTATAATAAAGCGTTTAACATTTATATAAAAACTCAAATTCACATTTTCTGGTGCCACTTCAAAGCTTACCATAAAAAAGCATAGGTTTTATCTTCAAAAATAAGAACAACATGAGATTGAGACCATTTATCTTGTTCATTGTACGATTTATAGGGAGGATAAAGGGGATTAAAGAACTGTGTTGTATTTGAATTGCCTTTGTCAATTTTATATTGTGTTTATTTTTAGCACAATTTTTAGTAAGATTTAGTGCCGCACTTTTCGCGTATTTATTTTGTATCAAGGACTTAATAACTGTAACTGTATCACATATACACAAAAACACACTCTCCCAACTACACTTTCCGTCAACGAGACTGACACAATCAGCGCCCTGTCAGTGCAGGAATATTTCTAACTATTTCAACCGTCTTCATTTTATACAAAAAAAATCCCTAAAAGAAACCTAAAGAAATGCATAGGTTTGGTTCTATCGATTTCGTTCCGGTTATATTGATGTGAAAGCCAACCGTGACAAATGTGTATGAAGTTTTGGATGTTGTCCAGAGAGACCGTGAGAGTGAACATTGTAGCGGTGGAAGGTCGGTGACTCTTTTGACCTTCACGGCCACCTGTAAGCCGACTTTGTTTTGTAGATTCTGCTGTACCAGATGAACAGGGTCGCCATCTTTTACTTCACAATTAGGATCAAAAGGCTTATTTACAGTTGGAGAGAAATTCAGGATCGATCTCTTGCCGGAAAACCAGTGAACTTCCCCCGCGAGACTTCTCCTTTCCCAGAAGGCACTAGATAAATATATATGAAACTCTAACCATTTTTATTGAGTTATACTGATATACTTGGCTTCCGAAATTATTTTTATTCTTATGGACTTATCTGCAGGGATGTTTAATTCCATGAGGTTTCTATAATAATACCGTCTTAGCTCAAGGAGTCCAGCTTCTTAAGCTAAGTGTTTAATGCTAAGTATTCTATTTAGCAAAGACGACAACCCTCGTTCTAAATAAAACGAAACGACAGTGGGGTTCCAAAATATTATTAATTATGCCACTACACAACTTTATATCAGAATTGTGCCGTTTGACAAATCATAGACTAGCCAAGTATATATAGCCATCATTGTTGATGCCAAAAAAGGTATAGCTCAGATGGGTGCACAATATTGGATACATCGAATTTCCCATTGCCATTCCCGTAATTAGCCCAAGTGCCCCAATAGCAATTAACGATGCATGAAACACAATATTGTTAGTGACATTATAGCCATCTATACTCTTTAAGTCCAGACTTAGCCTCCCTTATCAGTGAGTCAAGACTGAGAAATATGGATTTTTGAAATAGAGTTTGTACAGGAAAACATGGTTTGATTTTAGATCAGATAAAATATCAACCGTTTGGACTTCAACCAAGAATTGTGTTTTCGAATTTATTTGCAGTACGGAATATTTATTTGCGAGAAACCAAACCATACTTTAGTCAAAGCTATGTTCCAATCGTTGGTTTGATTTAAGAAGGAAAACCATAAAAATACTATTCTCGATATTCTTAAACTTTATGTATATTTAACATTTCTCATTAATAAAGCCAAAGCTACAATAAAAAGAAGAAAATTATTAATTGCTCTTTTTGATTACGAGATTCATTCAACAACAATGTGAAAATAAAATTAAATTGAAAAAAAATATACATATGTATTTTAAATATATTAAACTTTTTTCAGTGCATGCGTCTCAAGGCATCTAAGATGCTTAGTTTTGACTATTAAATACATTATTGGGATTAAGTCCTTAGTTGGACACATAGATCTCGAACTCCTTGTAGGCCAACTCCTCGCCAGCATAGGGAATATAACAGCAGCCGTGAGACGGCTGCACTTTGCCCACGGTGACAGTACCATCATGGGTGGCGCGACCAATGAACAGAGGTTCACCCTCGGATGTCTCGCCAGCGGGCACAGCATTGGGTGGAATGTTTCCTCCCTCGACCGGAATCCAATGACCGCCACCGGCGCAGAGGACTTCGTATTCATTGTGGCCATGTTCACCGCCACCCCAGGCAATGTAGGCGACACCATGCGATGGATGCAGCTTGCCGGGAATGAGATCACCCTCATGCCTAGCCCGCGCAATGTACAACTGTTCGCTGCTATCGACGCCACCTTCCATGGCATTTGGTGGCACCTCACCATTGGCGGCAGCCACCCAGCAACCGGGTCCACTACCTGTGGGAGCAGAGAAGCCCATCGCTGGCGCGGAAGGTTCGGCATCTACGGAAGAGGATAAGTTTATCAAAAGTTCCCTTTCGGCTTTAAAGTTATAGCTTCTCTTACCATCTAGCAGCCAGGTGCCGGCAGCACCCCATCCCGTGCAAATGCCAACAAAGTTGACGGGGAAGAGGGAGCCGGCATCGTAAGATAGGAAAGCAGCTGCATCACCCTCATGACCCACAGTAATGACATTGTCATACCAACGCACCCAGAAGCCACGGAATTCGCCAGCATTTAGAATTCCAGGTGTTGGCACCTCAACAACATCGGGCTTTTGTCCATCCTTGCGGATGACAGACTTGCTGTTCTCCCAGCCGCCCAAGAAGATCTCATAAATGGGCGAACTTTGCTGTGCTGCCGGGCTCAAAGCAATATGGGCATCCTTTGCCGAACGTACCTTGAAGGTGAAGACACCGCCGCTGGCTGGGAAGAACTGGTATTCCAGTTTATCGGGCGTGTTGATTTCTAAAATCAAAAAAAAATTTTAAATAAAGTAGGAATTAATAGATGTTTAAGTTGTTGTGGTCTTTGAAAAATGCTTTTAAAACGCATATTTATATTTATATCACATGAAAAACTAGCTAATTAAGCCTCCTCAAGATTAACATCACACAACAATTTAAATTTTTAATACATTTTTGGAAAAAAATACGTTCTAAAATTAAGAAACTGACATCTTTGCATCTGTTTTGTACACAATATATTTTTTGTTGATGTTAAATCTCGAGTATAAGTATACATACCCTATAAAAAATTCATATTACTTTTTGTAAATAACAAATCTTAAAAATGTATTACATACTAATTTAAACGTTTTTGAACTAGAAAATATTTTAAATTTTACATAAATCTTCAGCCCATTATAGACACGTTAAATTTATTGAACAAAGAATTTTCCAATAGGTTTATTAGAAATAATAATATTAAAATAATAATTTTGATGTCAAATAACTAAGGATTCTTAAGTGCTGTGAAATGAATAACTTTGTTTTCGAAAAATTATTCAAATTTCCATAAGTATTAGAAAACTTCAGACATTTGTAGGTACAGGATATCTCCTAGCCTCTCCATTCAAACACTCCTCCACCAAGACATTGCTAAGTATTTGCTTTTGGATTTGTTATTTTTTTTTTTGTAGCAAAAAGAAAAACAACAGAATATAACATCGCATTTGGTGTGCATGATGTCATTAAAATTGACGCCGGCAGCCAAAGCATTTTCTAGATCTCCCTAACAAACGAGCGCTTACTCATTCCGCACTGTACAGTTTGCCCCACTTTGAAGCCCAGCTCTGCATTGAGCTAAGCTTTTGTAACCTACACATAGATATGTTTTGGTTGTATGTTTGTATCTGTAAGCACATTCATTTAAAAGCAAAATAGTATATTAAAAAAAATATTTAGCGGTTTCTCTCTGAGAAATCTGAGATAGATACTTATGCATACATACAGTACGTTTATACATATATATCTAAAAGCTGTCGGCATTGAAAAAGTATGCTAAAAAGTAGGTGCAGATGTATTTGTTTGTCGAATAAAAAAATGTTTGCTGGAAATTTCACAGCAAGTATTTTGTCGAGAATGACATCATTCTGATGCACCTTAAAGGTCAAGTTATTTTCTGTATATTGATTATTATCGAAGTTCAAAGTGGAGATAAGAAATTGTATGTGATATGTGTGTTCTTAATGGTTTTTGACAGAGTGACTCATTTGCTGTTGTCAAGACATTATACATTATTTAATATAATTAAATAATTATAAGAAAGATGTAAATATTTGTGAATATGGTATAAGTAAACAAAATAACTTCATAGGAAAGTTATTAAGAAGGAATTTAATTTATTTTAACAAGTGTTTATAGAAACTTGATAGAACTGTTTTTCCAACTGCAGTTAGAAATCGATTAACTTTTTTTTAAGGCAAACCACCCGGGCATATTTGATGTCATATGACTCCGTGATCTGTTTACAATATTTAACACTTTAGCGGTATTCGCAATAACGGTAGTTTTCCCCATTTATTTTTTACAAGCCAAAGTAAACAGTTTTATTATTTTTTATAAAAGGCATCGACCTAATAAAAATTTTATAGCCAAAGCACATACATACATACATATGTATGTAAAAACCTTTGACGAATATCGAAGAATTGTGAACACAATTTACTTTTTGTATACTTTCTTGGAAGCCAGCCAGCAAAAAATCTAACACAATTACAAATTTAGGCGAAAGGTGTGAGTTAGTGTTGTTGTCATTGCCGGCAAATTTGGGCTGGGCAATAAAATGGTGGCACTCTATAATATGAGGTCAATCTATTATTCCATACTTATATATGTACATATATTATGCACTAAGTGAAAACACACAAAACAACAATAAAGTAGCACTCACGACTCACCAATTGGCATGATTGCTTTTTTTTTTTGCTATAATGACTTAAACTCGACGTTGTTCGCTGACTGAGATTCTGATTCAAACTGATGCGACGGGAAAATTTCAATAGCGAAGTAAACACATGATTCGCTAAAAGAGACAACGACACATGCAAAAAGCTTTGAGAGAGAGAGAAAGCGTTGACGCGCTCGCAAAGCTTTTTTCAGCTTGACGGAGTACAGTAACAGTAGCTATACGAACGTGTCTTGGATCGGTCAGCAAAGGGGGGTATTGGGATCTTCTTTGTCTAGTGAATGCTAGTCAGACTGTACTGAATTACAAACATACCAACATTAAGCTTAAAACCTTTGAAAATTCGCAAACAGTTAAATTTTATGTAGTTGCAGTGGGTATAAGACTTTTATGATGCACTTTGTCTTATGGTACAAATCAATTTGTAATGTGGAACGTAAATGTTAAATGATTATAGTTAATTTATTTTTTATTCTTAACTTAATATTAAACTAACCTCGAAATATATGTAAATGTAGCAATGGTGAAATAAATTTTCACTTTTAATTATTTGTTTTAATCAAGTGTTTGACTACCTTATCGACGTGCTAATTGAATAACTCTAACTAAAAGCCCTTGTTGTTGTTGTTATTTTCACATTTTTTTTACAGCATTTTACCATCAGGTTACAAATTTTTTAAAAAAATTCTTATACATACTTGAAGCCAGTGTAGAATTTGAAATTAGTCACAAGCTTAAAAGATACAGCTCATACATATAAATTGTCTCATACTCATAAAATGACATAAAAAGCTTTAGCAAATGTTGAGCTTTTTTGTTTTGAGTCGTAACAGTTTTAAATAAACTTATGCCGTCATATGACGGCTTTTGTTATATTAATTTTCATGCAAATAATCCGATCTAATGGTCTTTTTTAATAACGTCATAAATGCGATGCGAAATTGAGCTTTAGATATGTATATATAAAAAGATTTAAGAAAAAAAATTTAATAAAATCTCAATGAAGTAAGAAATATTTTATTTTTTTTCAGAATGATCAAATCATTTACATATTTATTTCTGTCTGCTACAAAGCACTCCGAATTATATCCGGTGTTCACGTGTACCACCATACAATGCCAACTGCGCATGCCCATCCGCTCAATCTCCCAGACCTGGAAGACGGCGTATCCTCCCTCACACCAGCTCCTTAACACACCTAAACGTACTACTGCCAAGTTCTCAAGCTAAACAACTAAATTACTGTACACACGGGCTGATCTTGAACAAAAATCCAAAAGAGAAAATAAAAAATAAACTTCTGTCTATGGAAAACGAGAATACCAACTTTTTAAAGCATAACTTTAGGCTGAGCTATATAATATTTTGCTCACGGCAAATATATGTTGCCACCTGTTTAGCTCATATTGTGTTTTTTAGAGTACCGTCAAGTCGACCATACTCAATTAGGGCACGCTCAGTTCTTTTACTTTACATTTATCGTTGATTTTCTTTATCTAATTCGGTTATTTTTCGTCCATGTCTTATAGTTGCCATTACGCATTCGTGGAAGTTGTGTGAATATTTTATCAAAATAATAATGTAAACTTAAGTTATTGTGTGTGTTAATTTTTTATTGCAATGCTAATTAAGAGTCTTATTACAAAGTTTTGAATGGGCTTATCTTAACTGTGGACAATAATAAAAGTTAATGAATATAAACAACGAGCCCCCTTAACAAACGTAGCACTACTACTACAACTAGGCAATTAAAGTGTAGACTTACAAGTAAACAAGTTGATTAAATTTAATTGTTTTTCACATTGCATTGCATTGCATCGGGTTTTATTAACATCTAATTTATTCACTTAACCATTGGTTACGCGTTTTGCGAAGAATTTTTATGTGGATCGCTCAATTCTTAGTGCTCAAACTGGAATGCAGTTGTGTCAACAATTCGATTGTCATAAAAAACAACTCAAAATACGTAGTAGAAACCCATATCAGGCTTAACTCACTATTCACCAATTGACCATACTTAGAATGCTGGATAGTACATCGTCTATTGTTCTAACTAAATAAATTTAAACTATTCAATTAAGATTTCCGCCATGGACTTGCACATTTTTGTTTAGTAAATCTGCGCTACATGTGGATGACCGTTTTCAATTTACGTTAATTTAGTCTCTTTCACTCAATGACGCAACGCCCCTTACCCCTTACTCAATTGCTGTCACACTTTCGCGTGGGAGCTTATTCTACAGTTACAATGAGAGAAGCAAGTAAAACATTGCAAGAGGTTTTGAGATGCAAACATTGAACTTAATATAGGGTGTTGTTTTGCGTTTCAAAAGCTAACATTTAAATGCTTGTGTGTAAAAAAAATATTTTAATATAAAAATGTAATAGTTTTTAGTTTTTGTTTTGCTATTTTCAACGGTTTACTTACGAAAATTATACGCGAACGACGAGCCCCCTAAATACTACTCACACACACACTTAAGCTCATAATCGTCTCACCAACACAAATATAGTTTATTTGACTGAAGCTTGTTTGAATTATCGCTCTCTTGTCCTGTATGTATGTATGTTGCATTTGTTTTGCGAAATCATGCTTGGAAGATTAAATAACCGTTAAGCTAATTCCTTTATTTATTCGTTTGAGTCATTGCAACACTCGATAAACAGGTTTGTGATCTCTAAATGTTTAGTGTTTCAACGATAATACATTGATTTAATTTCCCAATCAAAGGTCATGTACGAAGGTCATTGTCTTTTCACTTTGGTATTTAAACTGAATGAATTAAAACGTGCTTATATTTATTTATAATGTTTTCAATTTTCTCATATTGTTTTGAAACAACAAGCACGAGTTTTCGAACCGGTTCGCACTCAGTCAATACAATGAGACAAACCGGCAGCAACAGTTGGCAAGGGCACCTTGAAATTGAGCCAACCAAATGATTACCACTACTAAATACATACAAATATAATTACCATATTGTCTGTGTCACTGTATGTAACAAAAATTGTCATATATCTAAACATTTTGTACGCAAAATAGCGACATTTTGCTATCAACACGCCAAAATTAAAATACTGCTACAAATTGCATCAGCAGAGGCCTCAAACGTCATTCACCGCGAGTGTGAATAAGTATGTATGTACATATGTGAAAGAGGGGGTGCTCGAGGTGAAAAATATAACAAATGGACTGCCGACTACCGGCTACATGCGGAGTTTGGTCACGTATGACGCGTCATTCAAAGAACTCGTTTACACACTCTCTGCTCTCTCAACTTTTGTTAGTTCTCATGTACCTTACAAAGGGAATATTCGGTTTGCGCATAGCTTTTGACTCAAATGTAGGCATGCAGAGAAATATTACACTTTAACCCACACCTGCGATCCTTTTGGGTAACTGCACATTGAAGCAGAAATAAGTCGATATTATCGTTATAATTGGGCTGCTAGATTTATTATAGCAAAAGGTTACAGGGTATATACAAGTCAAAAGCGCTATCAAGGCTGCAAAGTTCATGCTTGCTTTTTATCATAACGCAAACCGACAACATTTATTGCGCTCTTTCCGTTGTTTGCCTCTCAATTCAGCTCTCTTGCTCTTTTGTTCGATAAACAGCTGGCACTGCCCCAAACCCGTGCAAACTCAGATATGCAGAAATATACATATACATGACTGTACACCTGTGTGTGTGCAGACGTGCGAGACACGAGAGCAGCTAAAAACTATTTATTTACATGGAAAGGCAACTTGGCGATCGTTGTTACAGTCAGTTTTGCACCGATTTTGCAGCAGTCCGCACGCGCTCCGTTCGCGCAGGAATCGTTTCGTTTCCTGTGATAAAATTGAAAAGCAAACAAACAACGCGTGTTCGAGTGATACAAGTTTTTGACTGCTGACAAGCTAAATAATAATAGTGGTGAAAAAAACAATATCTTGCCGCGTGGCGTTGAGTTCTTAACAAAGCTAAAAATCTAACAAAGTCTATTTTCAATTTCAAAAGGACTTCAAAAATTTACATCACAGCATTATGAATGCTAACGGGTAAGTTTTATTACTAAATTGCATTTGCAATTACGATTCGCGCAATTTAGTTGCATAATTTGAAATATTTCAAATCAACAAAAAAACAAAAAATCACCGACTGTCTGCCAGTTTGGCGGTGCTTTCACTTTTCAACCCCAAAAAGCTTTTACAACAGCTATGCGTAGAAAATAAATATGTTTGTGTGCATTTGTGTGTGTGTGTATGTAAGCAAGTCTGTAGAGTTAAAAATACTCTTGTTTCTTTTTTTTTTGTTCGCAGTTTTGCCATTTTGTCTCGTGGACATTTTCTTTTCATCTCTTACTCTCACGTACCAACGTCACAATAGAAAATGTTTTGTTTTTGCATTTTGTTTATCGTGATTCCTCAAGTGTCAGCCGAAAAGGTGTATAAACAAACGTCTGTAAATGATTCTGATATGTATCATTTACAGTGTAATGCTTGAAAGTGAAATGATACAAAAAAAAAATAGTTAAACTAACTGCAAACATTTTTATTAAAAAACAAATAAAACCTTATCGTGCTCGAGTACAGTTTCATTTGCTTCTGTACTATAACGATTAAGACATGAGTATGTTTTTTTAAATAACTCACTTTCTCTCAGACGTGACTAAATAGTAGAAGTAATAGTATAGTAATAGAATGCATTGCAGTCACTTTGTCACTTTGTATAGTGACAAATAATTATGCAGTTTAACACGTGTTGCAGTACAAGGGCCATAAATGCTTACATACCCAGTTTCTTAACAAAACGACCTTGTAGTTGTTGTATTATCAGCTGGTTTTTTTGTTATACCCTATACAGCGCAGTTAGAAGTGTACTATGGATTAAAATGCTTTTCGGCTAACCATTTACAATTATTTGTATATTCAGTTGGTAGTTATTTTTGGACTGAAAATATAGTGATAACAAAAAAATGTTTTTTATTTGCAATTAGTTTTTGTTCTTTAAACCAAACTCTAAAAAAAAAAAACTACTTATAATCGTTTCTTGGGTGTATTGGGTATAAACTGGTCTCGACAAAAAATATTTTACCTTTTTATTTTTTTTATTGCATTCAAGTTGCAGTGTTTTGCTTAACCTTTGGATTGTTAGGGTTCTCAAGACACTAAAAGCTTAATAAGTCGCCAATAAATATTATTTAGATAAACGTACTATTTTCAGGGAATTGTATATTTTTTCATTGAGAAAGTGAAACCATTCGTTAAATTTCGTTATTTGAAACACAAAAAAGATAGTTTCAAGATGTTTTGCAACGAAACTTTCAGATATTAAAAATCAAATAAAAGTTATGATTTTTACAACGTGGAAATATGCTTAAAAACGGTTTGTTACAATAATATAATTGATTAATATAGCTTGATATTAATTTGTAAAGTATGGATTTTATGAAAGATCTTTTTGATTGCTCTATGAATAGTCTAAAAACTTCCTAACAAAATAATCATAAAACAATTCGTTTGAATGTACATAGATGTGATTTATTTTGGATTTTGCACTAGAAATTAGTCCGTGCACAAACCAAATACAATCCAATTTTATACACTACACTATATGTATAATATATTTACTCTTATCTATTACATTTGTTCTTTTTGCTTTCGAGCCAATGAACTTTTTAGACAACACTTTTAGAATTATACCATCTGTAAACAGTTAGCTGTGTTAAGTGCCAAATAATTAAGCGAACAAATCGAAATCTTTTTTAAGCAATTCTAAAAGCAGTTTTAAAGATAAAATAACCCTATTCCGCCAGATGTGCTTGCTGCAACAGCTGAGCAGTTTTTCAAAGCTTTTTCAATTTCCTTTTTATATACATATTTGGTTAAATGATCAATGTAAACGTTATCAGCACCCCCATATTTATGTAAAGAATTTATCACATTTGATTATTTTGCGTTGTGATGGAAAACATGAATGTGTATTCAAATTAATAAGCAACAATCTTGAACCATCTTTTCTTAATCAGTTAAAATTACTCATTTAAAAGGCAGCAACGTTCTTATCACAATACCTGTTACCATCATATAATTAACAGCAGTAGCCTATTGCTGCGAATACTCTACAATAATTTGCTCATCGACATTGTATTGACACAGAAATGGCTGTTGAAAAGATTCAATGTCTGTGGCGTTAATACCATGTTCGCATCGAAAATTCGATTCAAAAATGTAACGTTCATTTGTTCTGCAGTAATAGCAAAATATGTGCTGCATACTTTTAGGGTCGCTAGTATTGCAAGTAAACAAAAGCTGCCTGCTATGCTCTACACAAAATCTGTTACTATTTTAAATTGTCTCTGCAATTAAAACAGTACGAAAATTAAGTAAAACTTGATGTTTAAAAAGATTTATTCAAATTTATATAAGCAAAAAATAACTTTTGCAAATAAGTACAACTGATATAAAATTTTAAAATTCTTGTATTTTCTCTTCTTAAGCTTCAAACTATTCTGATAAGTTTTAAATTGCATAAAGATTTATGTCTTTTTTAACGAACATTTCAATCCAATTGTTTAGCCAATAGAATTTTATTTTCTCACACCAAACTTAACACAAAAACAAAGAACATTAATCAATACGTAAAAATTCGATAATTATGAGTATTAAACAAACTTCTTATACATGTTTGTTTATATATACTACTACTATCTATTTGATTTGAAGCAGGTGTGCAATACAATAAAAAAAATAGCAAACAGTAGTCACGATTTGATCTCGCACAAACAATAGTTGGATTTTCCAGCATTCGTCTGTTTGTTCGGTATTCCTGTTCTCTGATTGGTTAATACTTTGGCGGTGTGTCCGCTGCGTATACGTAATTCAAATTTAAAATCCAACTGTCCAAGCGGAACAGGTTTTAGATTAGTGCATTCTGTATAAGTAATCAACCATTTTAATCACATTCTAAAAACTGTTCGTATTTGTCTTAAGTGTTTCAGTGCTTTGCTATAATCGCACCCGATATTATAATGATTAATTTAACTTGTGTATAAAAAATAACAGATGGAGGCTTGGCTAGCGAAACGTTTATTTTTGGTAATAGTTTTTTGTTGAACAGGTTTTAATAAAAGCCTTTCTATAGAACATCTCAGATAGTAAGAAACGTAAGCATTGAACATATACTCATGATACATTTAAAAAAAAAAAAAATTTAAGTGTGAACTGACAAACTGATGTGACTAAAATTGCAAGCAAACTTGGTGCAACCAATGAACAATAAAAAAAAAAGGTTGTATTATAATAATCTGCTTTGCATATTAATATACTTAGTACAACTTTCTGCTATTATCAGTCAACAATTGCTGCCTTATCAAAAACGAGAGAGAGAGAGAGAGAGAGAGAGAAAAGCCTTAAACTAAACAACGCCTCACTTTCAGTCTCAACTCGTTAATGTTTTTCAACTGCAAAAATGTGGCCGTTAATCAAACGCAATTTCTTCAGTGGGATTAAGAGAAATAGTAGATCTGATTCGAAGAAGCTTGGAGACAGGTAAAGTAGGCTTTTCAATTATCTAATCGCTGTCAATGCAATAAAAACATTTTGCTGATTCAAAACTCAAAGCACGCGCAAATAGATAAGGACAACTAATTTCCGACTGATAATGATTGTTTTTTCTTAAAAACTGTTTAAATCTGGCAAGACCTTGAGCCTAGGAAATCGTTTTAAATATTTTCAGTACTCCAGCAATAGTGAAATATGTTTCATTTCAGTTATTTTGCACGCAATTAATGTTAATGCTCGTTTACTCAAATTTAATATCTTTGATAATGTCGTTTGACAGAATCGTATCAATGAATGATTAACGTTTATTTAATCGTACTAAAAATAAACGTGGCATTAATCACAGTTGCCGAATTAATCCACCATAATAATTATAATGTGAACTTACTATAATTGTTAAATTGACACGATTTTGTTTCGTAGTTGACGGAGATTTTTATTTATATTTAACTTCAAATTGCGTTTGCTTGCGCAGTATTAAAACTGGTGTCAAACGCCAAACATCGCGACGCGGACCAAGATCAAACAAAGTAATCACAAAAAAATTGAAGGCAACAATCACACGATTATAGTACAACACTCTTTACTTAGAATAATTATGTTATAATCTTGTTCAGTAATCAGTGCCAAAGATTATGAAACAACAACTGCTAAACCTCAAGTCGCCCAGCTGTCACCAATTGTCCATAAAACTAAGCGCAAATACTCAAAAAGTATAAACAGTAACAAAAACCGCAAAAACCCTCAGCCAAAGCTCTGTAGAGTATATAATAATGTATGTACATACAAACAACGTGCAATTATATATGTACATATCTAACTAATGCACAAGAAAAAAAAATCTAAATTTAATAATTGTAATTAACGCTTAACCGCAAACCAACAAACAAAAGCCTCTACAGCAAATAATCAACACAATTAAATTGTAATTTTCCAAGCGTTTTTATTTCATATTTATTTTTTTTTTACTTTTGTGTTTAGCACGTTTTTTTCTTCTTTAAATTTGTTATTTTTACTGTTATTTTAACGAACATAAAAAACAAACTGTAATTATGAAAGGTTTTTTATCTAAATGAAAATACAAAAGAAAAAAAATAAGCATTTTATATTTATGCGAGATTTGGTTCATGTTTAATGTTGATTTTTGCATATTATTTTTAAGGTAAAAAAGAACAGACTTAATAATTTGTTTTACTTATATAAACTTGACCATGACCAAGAACTTTCGAGCAGTTCGAGCTTCATTGCCAAATTCCCGGCACATTCTTCAATAAATATTTTTGCTTTGTACGTTTTATAATTTTCAATACAAATAACTTTATAATTGTGCAAAATGTGAAGCAATAAAAATATAAATTGGTTAATTACATTTCTTTGTGTTAGGGTATGTCATTGTTTCAACTTTAGTTTTGTTTTTCTCTCACGTATAATGATGTAGATTTATAGGTATAGGTTTCACGATAATGAACAAACATCAAACATTCTTTAAAGCACTTGTAAATGCAGTACTCAGAAATCTTAGAATCTGTGGGACTAAGTTAAACTCATGAAAATCGCGGAGAACGGCGATAATTAAGAGCCAAAAACAACGAATAGCAAAACGAGCGAGAATGACTGTCTTTAAGAAAGGGATAAGACAGGGAGTAAGAAGCGCGAAGTAATTGAATAATTGACACACATAAATATTGAACTACATATACATATGTATTCGCAATTCACATACAAACAATTATACAAGTATATTGCACTTGTTGCAATCGAGTTTATCACTTTTTGATTTAGATATGAGGGTTTATTGATCTTGTGAGTTTAAAACAAAAAAAAACGCATTTACAAATTAAAAATCAATAAGATCAAGTCAGGGACAACTTTTGCCAGACTCTTAAAACATGTTTGATTTCAAGTTTGTGTAAGCAATTGCTGCTAATAATGATAATCGCTTATCAGTTGTTATTTTTCATGAACTTGGGACTTAAAAACGCCAAGGGCAGGAAAAGTTGTAAGTTCTCAAGTGCCGCGCACAGAGAGCTTAAAGAAGTTCTTAGCAATGTGCTTAACAAACTGTTTGATTATACACACTTTATTATTCAACAACCTGCGACTCTTAAGTAAGTTGTTGATAGTCATGATAAGAAGTTATTACTTTAACTTAAAGTTTCAAAAGTTTGTTAAAAAGTGTAAAAGATACCCGATTTTTTGGTTTTTGTGCTTGCTTAGCACTTCATTATTAACGTCTAAGGCTTAAAGGGATTAATTCATATTCTTTCGCTCTTTAATAAACACTTGACCAAGTTAGTATAATCGCAATCAATGATTTAATTCAGTGTCAAGTTGAGGATATAAAACTTTCCGATATACGCTTATCTTTGTTTATTTGTTATACAGCGAATTGAAGGCTGGTGCGTAAATATCTGAAAGGTCTTGTCCAATAATATTATGTACCTAAATATTACCTATAAAAAAATATGAACAGAATGAAGTCAATAAGCAGAAATATCTATAAGAATATTCAATTTATTTTCTAATATTAAGTATACTACAAAACTGTATTAAACCTTTAGTTTGGTTTATATTTTATTTTTAAAGTGTTTTTTTTTATTAAATCTTATATTTCTCTCAAACAAAAGCCTAAATTTATTATTTAAGAAAAAGTTCTTTTACTATTCTTAATTATTAAAAAACATAAGTTTTTGTGCTTATTTTGTTTTGCCATTAAGTCTACCTATAAATAGTCAACTACAGTCAAACTTCCATATAACGAATCTCAAGGGGACAAGAAAAAACTTCGTTATAGAGAAAATTCGTTATATAGAATGGGTTTTTGACTTAATCAAATTGCATGGTTCTGGTTTCTGACTTCGTTGTAAAGAAAATTCGTTATACGGAAGTTCGTTACATGGAAGTTCGACTGTACTACTATAAAATTTCAAACTGCAGCTTATACCACCAGTGAATCCAGTTTTTGCAGTTATCAAACGGCTATTTTGACCATTAAAAAACACAATTCACAATTTGTTTACTTTTAATAAACGTTGTCCTTGAATCTTAATCTTGAGCACAAAAAATTCGCATTATTTGCATTTTGCTGCAATTAATAAAAAAAAAGATTAAAAAACGCGCTTGCTTGGACCATATTTCAAAACGGGTTTGCTTGTAACGAATTTGAGAGCCAGTTGAGTTATTGACCAAGAACGAACAAAGACATCAAATTAGACAATAAAGCCAATAAAACATTTAGCACTTTTAGAGATTAATAACGAATATTGGTTAAGATAGAAAGTCGTAAATTAAGTTTTAAAAATTTTAGTCACACAGCAAATAATATAATAATCAATACACATAATAAAATGATTTAAAATTTAATGTTGCTGACATTTTTTTTATTCAATAAACTTAAACTTAAATGCATAGCTTTATTTCGTGCATAGTTTCCAACAAGTTTTGCAAATTCATCTTAGAAATATTTACTACAATCTATCGTATAATTTAAAAAGCCCTTTAACTTTTTAATGAACCTTTTCATTTTTAATGCATGAATGATTATTTTATATTAACAGCTGCTTAATAAGGGTTTTTAAAACACTTGTTTGCTTTCAAATAACTCTTTTCATAAAACGTGATTTGTAAAACGTAGTAGATTTTAAGGCTTTTTAGCTTATATAAATTACAATTCTTTTCCTGTGTTTTTTTTTTTATCTGATTTAAGCGAAATCGGAAACACAATTACATACAAATAATTAGGCATGGGATGGCTTTAATAAGTACAATGCTTATTAAATGTTAACTATTCCAAACACGTTGAAACAACTGACGTCTATTTGTCATTGTTTTTGTCGCCTTTATTATTATTGAATAAGTCCATTACACTCGTTCAAATATTTGTTCAGCAAGCTATTATGCCATCACAACAATGTGACCTTAAGTTTTTGAGGTGTTTCATTTTAGTTATCATTGAATTATTGGTATGAGTAAGAGTATATATATTTTTTTTTGTTTATAGTAATTATAAGTTTTATGAATAGGAAGTCTTTCTTGTTTTTGTGTGTTAAAAATCGTGATTAATAAAATAAAAACGTTCCTTTATTGATTGGTATTACAAAAATAAAAATGAAACGTTTTCCATTTAGCATTAATTAAAAAGAAATATATTGACCTCATAAATAAAAGTCTTAAAAAGCTTTCTTTACATTTTTATAAATAACATTTGTATAAATAATGTTAAGAATTGTGTTAATAAGATAAATGTCACTTATAATTGTCATCTGTCATTAACGCAATAAATTATATGTGAACTAAACTGAGTCACAGCTAAGTAGACTATGGCTAGACATAATTATATACATACCTAATAAAAAGTCAAAGCATGCACTCTTAGCTGATATTAGTATCCAGATTATAGCGTCGCGTATTGTTTTACTAATGAAATCACGATTCAATTTGTTGTGTGTGAATTTCTTTCGCCTTTACACTAATTCAAATGCATTCAACTTCAATTAAACGTTTTATTCAGTTCCGTTCTGCTGTCGTCACACAATCTATATATTTCAATAAAAGACAATGCCTATCTGTATACACTCTCTCACACAGTAAAAACAAAAATTGCACAACTGTTTCGTTATGCTTAGTCGGGTAGTGAAATTAAGTATCTTTTGTTTTTGTGCTAGGGAAAGAGATAGATTCGTGTTATATCATCGCTTGAGGTTGCTTTAAGTAAGTCGTACTAAGTCAAAACAATATGCCAAATGAGACTAAATACCTATGTACATATATTCTTGTCAATTGAATATTAACTTATTGTGATAAATCACTAAATGTGCAACACATGCGATACATGTGGCATGTAACACTTTTTTTTTCGTTTAATTTCCCGGTTAATGAACAGACGGCAAACATTTTTTCGTATTTTTAATAAAAAGTGTGCAAATTTCTCAGTTCTTTTTTGTATTCTTATTTTTTTACTGAGGCGCAGTTTCATTTTTTCAATGCAAATCTCTTCTATATACGTTTATTGTGATGATCACCGTTGATTTTGGGGTTCACAAACTAAAACGTATTCACAGCAAATCAGTTCAATTAAGACTTGTTACAGTTTGGCGCTCACAAATAAAGAAAGTTTTGCGACGCAATACAATATTTTGCATAGCATCTAAGAGAAAAACCCTCATTTATTGGGTCAAGTAAAAAGTCGTTGAGGATTTTCACACTTTTTTCATCGCTTTATATAGCTGTAACTATCCGATTTAGGTTAGATATGCGCCACTTTGTTTGAAGGAGGCAATTTGATAATCTCCCCCTCTTTGTTTGAAGGAGGCAATTTGATAATCTCCCCCTCGTAAAATCTCCTTTCGACCGAATCAGCCAATTTTGAGTATTACCAAGAACGTTTTGCATGGACCGGAAAAGGTGTGATAGGACCTCCCATCCGAGCTCCCCTTTCTATTGATCAATTCTTGCCGCTTCTGGTCAATCGCCTGCTTCGAGCAGTCGAGTTGCTCGCAGTAGATGAACGAATTAAACGTCTGTCCATAGTTGAGCAGCTCATAGCCCTTCCAACCCTTGGCGATGTTTTGGCCGGCTCATTGCGCTTCGACCACGATCTTTTGCGCTTGACATTGTCGTTTGGCAGCCAAACATCCAGTTTTTTTTTCAATCCATCTTTGTGCAAATGGCTCAAAACAGTTTTCAGCTCCTTCGCAGCTCTCTCTCAATACTACTCTCACGATTTCTCTCGACAACTTCCATAATTTCATCCACATTTGCCACGGTTGGCCTTCCAGCACTTAGTGCATCTTTCCCATCAATATAACCGGAACTAAATCGACGGAACCAAATCTCTGCTGTTGTTCTGGGTACACCTTTTGAGCCGCCTGCGTTGCGTTTATTGCTTTATCTTTACTCTGAATTCTTTTCCATAATCGATGCGTTGTAACTTTTGGTGGCTTGAACCGAAAACAATGCATTGAAAAAGTATTTTGTGTCAGCGTCAAAATGCCGTAACAACAAGCGATGTCGAAATTTTCTAAAAACAGCAACGACTTTTTACTTGACCCAAGATATATTTATATATGTATAATTCTACCTCTATAGATATTAAAATAGTCTTACAAAACCCTGAAAGTTATTTTTGCAAATTTTCCCACATAATGCGAGCTTTATCGGTTCCCGCATTTGATTTAAAAATAAATAAAACCCGATCTTTGCAACTAAACATTCCCAGAAATACGATCTTAAGTACAGTAGGTATTTGTAGGCTTGTTTTTGAGGATTTACCCAGTTACTTATATTTATCCAATCAGTTTGACATCAATTCCAAATAGAACACTTGATAATTAATTAAATTTGGATTTGGGTTGAATTCAATTTACATTTTAAAGCTGTTTAGTAGTCCTTGATATGCCCAAAAAATGTCTTTGGTGCTACAATTTCTTATCTTCCATGAACTTAATGAGTCGTCATATCATTTCTTCTCTATACGACATGCGTTTACGGACAGAAACTTATGCGGTTTTGCGTTGTACAGTGATGACTGGCAATAGTGACAAAGTTAAGACCGCAAATTTCTTAAAGGTTTCTTAAATTTTTATGAAATTCTGTATATGTATTGATATGAATTCTAAAATAATTTTATAATCAAATGCTGTAAAAGTTTATGATGATATTGAGGTTCTAGATTTGGTCTAACACTTGTTCTTATCAGTTAAATAAAACGCCCATAATAAACGCTTATGGAATTATGACTGCAGCTAGTATAAAAAGATTGGTTTTCCCTATAAACATTTAGAATGTGCCTTTAATTTAAATGAAAACGTTATGCAAAAATTCCGTGCATACAAAATGGCTTAAATAAAATGCAAATAAGTATAAATAATAGCAAAATCCCAACAAACCTAAGATGAAATATTAATATTGAATATAGTAAATACTTGCTTCGAAGATACAAGTTTAAGTGAACTCATATTAAATTCAAAATAGCTCAAATAAATGCAATTAAATGCGATAAAACAACAACAATAACAGCAAAAGCTAACGGATATAATAAAATACCGCTGATAATCGTACTACTTCGGTTCAGCGACAATTACAACAAAAATTGCGCTCAAAACTGATTTAAAAATAGAACAACAACAATAAGAACACAATCTACCCACGCCCACCTCGTACTCGTGCCTCGTGTTTCACATATCGTACTCGTGCCTCGAGTCCGTCAGCCGATTACTCGGATCCCACTTGCTCTTGATCGATCGTCGGCGTCGTCGTCGTTGTCGGCGTTGCAGTCGCCGTCGTCGTTTACGGATTTATTTTATAAAATGAAAACGGTTGAAACAGTTAGAAGTATTCTTGCACTGACAGGGCGCTGGTTGTGTCAGTCTCGTTGACGGAAAGTGTAGCTGGGAGAGCGAAACTTTTTGAGTGTGTGTGTTTTTGTGTATATGCGATACAGTTACAGTTATTTATTGTCCTTCATACAAAATAAATACGCGATTAGTGCGGCACTAAATCTTAATTGTGCCAACGTTTTTAAAAAGTATTTTTTAAGCAAAATCAGACGCCCCCAGTCCAGTGTATTCATTTCGGTACTTGATCGTACTTATATATATAAATACATATAGTATTTGTATGTGTGTACTCGTTTTTAAACAAGTGAGCGCGTTTAAGCGTTTAATTAACCAATTGTACTAAAAATAAACACAATATTAAATAAACAAAGGCAGTTCAAATACAACACAGCTCTGTAGTCCCCTTTATCCTCCCCATAAATCGCATAATGAACACGATAAATGGTCTCAATCTCATGTTGATCCTCGGCCTTTGCTGCTTAGCAGCTCTGCCGCCGGTAAGATCTAAAAATTTGTTCGATTATGTTTTGGAAAATACAATTTTGAAAAATGCTGGTGAAGATGAAACCTACGATTTTCCAACATGGTAAGTTTTGAAGTGGCACCAGAAAATTTAAATTTAAGGTTTTTTATATTTTTTTTTAATGAATTCGAATAAAGGGTTAAAGACAAGTCTAAGTAATTAGTATATTGTATCAACTGGTTTTCTTTCCCTCGACGAACCGGTTCAACTATAATCAAACCGAAAAATGCGTTGACTCTTGCAATTTAATTCATATTCAACAATAAATAAAATTTGCATTGTAATCGTTCGATCAACAAACACAATTTTCCAAGCTCTAATGGCAAAATGTGAAAAAACGTGAACGAGATCAATAAACGTGACGCGTTATCATCATGGGTCGTGTGCTTCAGAAAAGAATGTATATAAAGTGTATTGGTGTCTGTTTGCAGATCCTATCTGACAGGTGTTCCAACCTGGCGTTAGACAAAAGCAGTTCGAACTTAAATGATTTATGAATTTTACACTAATTTATGACTTCAGGTGAATGGGCTATAAAGTCATGAAGGCTGCTGTCATAAAGTTAATGTTTAGCCAAACTTAAATGTTATAACGCTTGATAAACTCACTTTTAAATACTCTTCATCTAGTTGCACTTTCTAGTTGAATAAACAGTTAAAAAAAAAACATCTACGTCAATTTATATTAATTCATAGAGTTATACTATCTAATGACATGTTAAAATATAACCAGTTTATTATTTTGGAATTGTGTTTTTAAACCTTGCATAAATAAAGAACAAAATTCATTAACTATAAATCAATTCAGAACTTGATTAAACTGATCAACAAATATGCTTTTTAAATTTTTATTTTCACTTTTTATACTTCTTAAATAATAAATTAATATGAGTGACAGAAGAAAAAACAAAAGTAATTTACACTAATTCTATTGCGAAGGAGCTGAACACCATTTTGCATAATCATGAATCGAAAAAAATACTGGTTTTTTGGGTGCCATAATTAGTATTATAAAAGACTTTTAATTGCCATATAACAATTGAATAAGTATTTGTGATGATTTATAGAGTTGTCAAGTAAACCTACTTATTTTAACTGACAAACAGTATTGAAATTTTTGTAGTATAGTTATCCTACGAATATGCTATTTTAATTTTCCAAAAACTATCCTACAATATCTTCTTTCAGCCAAATCTACTGCTATGGACCCCTGTTGCATACTATACAAATGGCAAAGCTATATCCCGATTCGAAGACCTTTGTGGACATGAAACTGAATGTTTCGCCTGAGAAGACAATGGAGGATTTTGAGGCATTGATGGCATCCAAGCATAATAATCCCAGTCAAGATGAACTGCGTGCATTTGTAAAGGTTCGACAAAAACGTGAAAATATTCAATATAATTTTGTACTAATTGATTGGTTTCTAGGCACATTTTGGTGACAAGGGCACCGAGTTGGATGTTTGGACGCCAACAGATTGGAAAGAGCATCCCACTTTCCTCGATGTTATCAATGATCCTGATCTTAAGCAATGGGGTGTGGATTTGAACAATATCTGGAAGGAGCTTGGTCGCAAAATGAAAGATGATGTGCACAAAAATCCTCAATATTATTCCATTATACCTGTGCCAAATCCCGTTATTGTGCCAGGTGGACGCTTCATTGAGTTCTATTATTGGGATTCCTACTGGATCATTCGTGGTCTGCTCTACAGCGAGATGAAAAACACAGCTCGTGGCATGATTGAGAACTTCTTGTCGATTGTGAAGCGTATTGGTTTCATTCCAAATGGTGGACGTGTCTACTATGGAGGACGATCACAGCCACCACTCCTAACAGGGATGGTTAAGTCCTATGTTGATTTCACCAAGGATGATCAGTTTGCCATCAATGCCTTAGAGACTCTGGAGCATGAATTCGAGTATTTCATGAACAATCACATTGTCCAGGCCAAGGGACACAATTTGGCTGCCTATCGTGACACCACATCAGGACCTCGGCCCGAATCCTACCGTGAGGATGTCGAAACATCTACCAACTTTAATACACCCGAAGAGAAGGAGGATCATTATAGCGAACTTAAAGCAGCTGCCGAATCTGGCATGGATTTCAGTTCTCGCTGGTACATAAATGCAAATGGCACCAATATTGGCAATTTAACACAAACCAAGACTCGTTCCATTGTTCCCGTCGATTTGAATGCCATCCTGCATTGGAATGCCAAATTGATTGCCGAGTTCCATGCCAAGGCAGGCAACATTGAAAAAAAGACCGAATATGAGACAAAGGCAAAGAAGATATTAGAGGTTTGTGGAAAATGCTAAAGCTACTTCTATACTAAACTACTTCTACTTCCACTCTTATAAAACTACTCTTCTACTACCACACTTCTACTTTTCTTATACTACTACTACTACAATGTTAATGTCCCTTCTCTAATTCCCCAGGCAATTCAGGCAGTTTTGTGGAACGAAGAAGTTGGCTGCTGGCTGGACTATGATTTGATCAATGATAAGCCAAGAAATTACTATACATCCAGCAATCTATCACCGTTGTGGACCAAATCATACAATATTTCGGATTCGAAAAAAATCTCCGCTTCCGTATTGAAATACATTGGGCAGAATGAACTGGATAAATTCCCAGGCGGTGTGCCAAATACACTCTATCAGACTGGTGAGCAATGGGACTATCCCAATGTATGGGCACCCATGCAGTATATGTTGGTCGAGGGTCTGGATAATCTGGGCACACCAGAAGCCAAGGAGCTGTCCCAAAAATGGGGTCATCGTTGGGTCAAATCCAACTTTGAGGCATATCGCGAAACATTGGCAATGTTTGAAAAGGTAAGAGAGATCAAAGAATGCAGAGGAACAAAATCTGTATGCTTTAGCTCCTTCTTTTTTATTTCGTTTTAGTACGATGCTGAGAAGTTTGGCGGGCATGGTGGTGGTGGAGAGTATGGTGTACAGAAGGGATTTGGCTGGACTAATGGCATTATTATTGAATGGCTGGCGAAATATGGACGTAATATCTGTCTAAATTGCAGCTCGTGCTGCAGTGCAGGTGAAAATAAGAAAGGTTGTCTCAAACTATGAGAAAAGGAAAACACAAAAGATAAAAACCCAACAAAAGCTATTATGAAAATCATTATAACCCGTTATTGTCTTCCTGAAAAGAGAAACTCCCAACGTACTTTAGTTTTTAAAACCCGAAGCTCACAGAGATGCTCACAAAATATAAATATGGTTGATAATATTGTATAATTATTTAATAAGAAAACCAGAAACAAACCATTGCAAAGCGCGTACCCATCCTATTTCTATAATCTTAAATCTATTCATCAATTCGTAGGATAAGCTCTCTCTTCTATCTCGCTCTATCTATCGCACCTGTCGCCTTCCTTTGCTGTCTATAACCTATCTCTGTATCGGCAAAACAAAAAAACAAAAACAAAAATACCATCAACGATGTCAGTTCAACAAGCACAAAAACCAAATCAAGAAACATCAACTACAACAAAAGCATCAACGCAAAAGAAGAACAGATTGGAATCCTGTTAGGATGACAGCAACATTTATCTCTCTCTCTCTCGCTCTCTCACACAATATGTTTAAACTTTATCGCTTCTCATTATGTCTGCGCCTTCGTCTTCGTCTTCGCATCGCCTTCGAATTCGCCTCGTCTTCGTCTCGTCTCGCATCTGTATCTGTAACTGTTTCAAATTATTTAACGAGTGTCGCATCTATGCTGCCTTCGTCTAAATACCAAAATTTTTTAATACGTAAGTGGCTTTAATTGTTTCATTTGTCTTTCAAAAACTATTATTTTTCCATATCATAAGTTTTCGAATTATTTATTTACATTTTTATTTATTATTATTTTTATTCCAATATTCACATAAATTTCGTTATTTTTCTCACCATATTTGTTTATTAATTTTTATTTATTTTTTCATATATTAATGTTGTGCATAAAGCATGGGAAATCTTTTTATAATTTTTTAGAAACAATTTAAAAGTAGTTTGGTGGTCAAACTTCTCTAACTTAAACCATCAAATGCAACAAAAATTTAAGATATGGATTCAAGATCAAAATTTAATTATGATATGGAACCTAAAACTTAAAATGTTTATAAATCAGTTTTGGATGATTCCTATAGACATTTTCTATGCATTTTTCTCAGATCAAAATTTTCTTTAAAAATTTGAGTCATAAACTTCTATTTTTGTGGATTTTTGATTTCCACACTATTAAATTCCATTTAGAAAGGTTCAAGTCAAGAGAAGTTTGATTGTACATATAATTTTTTTTTTTAGCGTAACTTTTGCTCAATTAAGTTTTCCTTAGTCTCATTTGAAACACGTGCGTTTTCTAACATTATCTATTTTATTCCCCATTTCTCATATGCAGCTCCGAGCAGACGTCTCATCAGCGTATTGGGCGTGACAGCTGTCGCGTTATTGGGTGCCGTTGCGGGTAGATTCATTTGGTGAGGTAAGTAACGAGTTGCAACCAACAATGATTGTATGATTGATAGCTTTTATATTTCACATTGCTTTTCAGTGCAGCCAATTCAACTGACATTTATATTTCGCATATCTTATCATTGCAGGAAATGATGTTCTAATTCCAAATTCCAACTGTAATTGGCCCATATATTAAAAGTGAAAAATGTGATTCCCCTCCACTGTGTCTGTGTGTTGTTCGTTGTTTTAAGTTTGTTTTAAAAAAGTTCACAAAAAGTTTTTGCCTTGTTGAATGCGGAGATTGCAGTATTAGATATAGTAGTACTTTATAGTATATACAATATACAGTTGACTCATTAAAGTTAAAGTGAAGTTGTACATACAAAAATATTTAAGAGTAAACATTTACACAAATACATATATAATACAAATAGTTATAGTCCTCGCAACCCCCATGAAGACATTTTAAAAACTACACCAAACTTGTTATATGTATACTTTTTGTGATGCTAAATATTAACAAAAATATAAATCGAAAATGTGTTGCCAAATTTTTTCCGAATAAAACACAAATATTTGTTGCATGAAAATTCTATTTTTCTAATATTTCTTCTTTGTGTATTTGTAATTCGAAATATACAATTACAATAACATTCAATTACTTATTTTTCTCAACTTTGCAGGCGTACTTGGTTTAAGTAATTCAAAAGTAATGAGCAGCACAAGCATCATATAGTGTACTTAGTTTTTATTTTATTTATATTATATGTATAGTATTTTGGCTTCTGCTTGCGTTAAATTCAATAATGAAAAACTTATCTATATAACTAGAGGATTGAGTTAACGCTCACTTTTTGCGACTGGATATGACTCGTTTTCAAAATGTGACAAACAAAAAATGAAAATAAACAATTAGATAAACAAACAGCATAATTATAGAACACAGTAAACATACACAAATAAACAATTATCAATATTGTCCAAAAGCAGCGAGAGGGAGAAAACAAAATAAAGAGAAAAGGAAGGTGAACCCATTCAGTTTGACTGCTGCTGCTGCTGTTGGTGCTGCTGTTGGTGATGTTGCTGTTGTGGCTCATGACTAAAATAGGGAGCGGTGTTTGGCGTGAGCAATGTGTGACAGATATCACAGACGCGAGCGACACGTTTCCGTGGACCCGATGGCACCGTTTTTGTTAGACATTTATCGCAGTAGATATGACCGCAATGACGGCAGTGGATCTTTCTCACCATCACAGTGAAGCCTGCATTGCATGTGGGGCAATTGTTGACATCATCATCGTCCTGCCAGCGTACCTCAGTATCGGCATGCCGGAGCTCCTCCAAGGACATCTGAAACAATACAAAAATAAATTAGTCTTAAGATAATTTATAATAATAAAGCTCAGCTTATTATACCTGAAGTGTTTGTGATAATTTGACAAAATCTTTTTGCACCGTTTCCATTGTGGACAGCTCCTCCTGAAGCGTTTTTATCTTAGATCTATAATCTGCATTGGTTTTAGCTTGTTTTTCCTGTGAACAAAAAACAGTTTGTTAATGTCAATGGTAAGCAATATATATAATTGGTACACTGACGTTGGCTTCCTGTAGTTCTATAATCTCAACACGACACTCCGATAGCTGTTTATTTAATTCAGCCTCTTTGCGTTCCAATAGGGTTTTAGATGATTCATGCGATTGCACGGCAACCAAATGCTCCGTAACGCGATCCCTGTGCGAAATATTTATGAATTAGTTAACATATGTTTATAAAGTTTTTAGCTAATTAGCACTTACTGTAGCGACCTGATATCTAATTGCACTTTACGCTTATACGCGCGTCTCTCATTGTTGCTCTCCTCCAGCTGAGCGCGCAGTATTTGTATCTCGTCTAGAGAACTGACACACTTTTGTTTCTCGTATTCGCTGCTGACGCGCGCTTGAATTAATTCACTTTGCTGGCGCAGCATTAATTCCTGTAGCTCTACAACCGTATTGGGCAGATTAATGTATTGGTTTTCAATCTCTTCGGCGGTGGCGAGAAAACGACCAGACATGAAATCATTGTCAGCCTGTAACTTCTCAAGCTGTTGATTAACTCGCTCGCGATCATCGGTAACACGTTGCAACTGACGCATTACATCCTCCTTGGTCTCAAGAAACTTTTGTTGCATATTCAAGAGTTGTTGCTCATTGTTTTTGTAATGTTCGCGCAGGTTTTGTACTTCGCTTTTGTGTGCCTCACGCTTTGCTTGCCACTGATTTTCCAAATCATTTCGCAATGCTGCTTCTTTGCTCAATTGTTCACGAGATTCAACAAGTTGTTTTTGTATGATATCCAGTTGCTTTTGCTGATGCTTTACTTGCGTACTTAGCTCTTCTGTGAGCTGTTCACTCGCCTTGCACGCACTACAATTATTGACAGCCAGCATATCTGTTGAGGTTGATTTGTGCATGGCAACTGCCGTTACCTCCTCTTCCTCCTCCTTAAACGTCTTGGATTGTAACTTTTCGTCCTGTTCGCGCAGCTTTTCTTTGAGTGCTTTCATCTCTTCCTGCAGTTGCTCAACAATTGAGTGCATCATCTCGGCATCTTCTGTAGCCTGTATAACGAGTGAATATTAATAAGGTTAAACATTAAATGTTTTATTATTCAAACTCACATATTGCTTGCTGTTGTTTTTGTTTGACCCACGCGCATTGCCTCCATCGGCACTCTCCTGTTGAAAGCTATTGTTTAGGGAATCACTGCCCAGCTTCCGAACGGACACTAGCGTTTTCTTTACATGATTCATAACATTGCCACCTGCAGATGCAAGGCTACCAGATTGCTCTACCTGGTGGGGAGTTATGTGCTGTTGTTGTTGCATTTGCTGTAATTGCAGTTGTTGCTGTCGCAGCTGTTCCACTTTGATGCGCTCCAGTTCGGCTTTGTATATGGCTGATTCTTCGATAGTGTCCTGCACTAGCTGTTGCAATGATGATATCTCTTCTTGTGCCTTGATATCCTTCATTTGCATTTCGTTTTCTGACTTGAGGTCAGCCACCATAAGGCGTGTCTTAAGCTCATCCATTTCATCCTGCAGCCTCTTGCGCTCAGACTCTTTTTGCATATAGAGCTCTTTCATTTTTGCTCGTTGCGTATTGAACTCGTTTTGCATTTTGCGCATCTCGTTTTGGAGCTGTTCCAATTTATGCTGGCATGTCGCGTCATCGTCCCCTGAAGAACAAGTTCATGACATGATGAAAGTGTCTAGGGAATTGATTATGGTTTGTCAAGCTTACCATTTGCGACGTTATTTGTGGCCTCTGACGTATTCTCATTTTCTTCCATTTTACATCAATTAATGCGAATTAATAACAACAACACCTATGTTTAGTTTACAACAGGGATGCAACACATTCGACTTAGAGATGAGAACTGTAACAGATAGCTATCACTTGCTTTGCGATTGTGTCTTGACTTGTAGGCGATGTTTTTAACCGGCTGAATTGGTATGATTAACAACACAAAAACTAGAACAAAACTTCGTTATGCATTAAGTTAAATGAATGAAGCTTGTTATGTGTTGGCGAAACCACATCACATATCACATATAAAATATCGATATATATAAGATGAGCTTCGATACTGTAAAGTTAATATCGATTTCGTTTGCAGCTCCATAGCACACCTCTAATGCACATGTGTTTGGGAACGCAATAACTACGAAAACTGCAACACAAGTTTTAAAAGGAAATCAACGCCAAAAGCAGAAAAATGGTAACAATTATATTGCTTATAAAGAGAGAATCAACAACTAAGTGTATGTTACTTGCAGGTCAAAGGAAAAAAGCCATATATTGACCGCAAAAAAGCTGTCAGCTTTCACTTGGTGCATCGCAGTCAGCACGATCCGTTGGTGACCGATGAAACAGCTCCACAGCGTGTGCTCCTGGAGGCAAGTGCCAGGCAGCCACAAGCTAAGCCTGCTGCAGCACCCGCAGACCCGGCCAAACGTCAGGAGGAGCTTAAAAAATTTGGCATTCACTATGATGATGACTATGACTACATGCAGCATCTGAAGAAGCGAGAGAATGATGTCATTTGGGAGTATATGGAAAATCCTAACCATGCCAAAAAGCCACACGCTGAGGAATCGAAACCTCATAATCTTATGCTGCCCAGCTCCGTATTTGCCAGTGAATTCGAAGAGTCTGAAGGTATGTTGAATAAGGCAGCTCCTCAGCCCGGTCCACGTCCGGATTGGGATCCAGATGTAGTAGCAGCTCTCGATAGCGATTGCGAGGATATCGAAGAACTGGATGATGATTTTGTGATTCAAGCCATGGAAGATGACGAATATGAGGAAGGGGACGAGGCCGATGATGATGAAGATGAAGATGGCAATATGCAATTTGATTCAGATGATTTAGATGATGAAGAAAACGAAGATGAGCTAATGGATCGCCTTGGTCCGCTGATGCGTAAAAGTCGTTTCGACGATGAGGAAACAAAATCACGTTTTACCGAATACTCAATGTCCTCGAGTGTGATCCGTAGAAACGAGCAACTCTCTTTGCTCGATGATCGTTTTGAGAAATTCTATGCTAGCTACGATGATCCCGAGCTGGGAGATCTTGCCATAGAGGATATTGAGGGGCACTGGCATCAAAAACATCCGGTGGTTATGCAATGTTTCCAGGAATTCAAAAAGAAAAACACTGATATAAGCTACAATAAGGATTGGGATCGCGAACGCATCAAAAAGTACACTGATGTCGTCGATGGTGAACAGGATCCGACGGAGGAACTCGTCGATTACGAAGTAAATGACACGAAAGATAAGAAATGGGACTGTGAATCCATACTCTCAACTTATTCAAACATTTACAATCATCCCAAACTGATTGATGAGCCGCGTCCCAGGCGAGTTAGAATCGATCCTAAAACAGGTCTACCCACAAATGTGCTACGTAACGGCGCCGATGGACAGCTGACAGCCAAAGCGTTAGCCAACCTCGACGACAATTCACCAAATGCAGCGGGACCCAAATCGCTGTGTGGCAAATCTGTTGTATCCACGCTTAGTGTTCTCTCCCTACGCCCTAAGGACGAAACTGCCGAAGAGAAACGTGAACGTAAACGTTTGCTCAAAGACTATCGCAGCGAGCGTCGCATTGAGAAGAAGGCCAATGCCGATGCCTTCAAGGAGGAGAAAAAGCGTCAAACACATGTCAAAATCAATCAGCGTACCAATCAACAGGGCTCAACAATAGTTTAGCTTGCATTTGGTATACAAATTTTAGTTTTAGCTGTAAATTTTAATAAAACACATGTTAATACGATGACAACTGCTCGCTGAAAAATACTATCATTAAACGTACAAATTTGTACGCGAAAAGTACATATATAGTATATATGCATTATGTATGTGCTTTTGTACGCATCCATTAAATTGATAAAATCACCATTAAGATTTTCCCACGAGACATATGTGAAAGTAGGCGCAATTTTTCCGGCTCGCCAGTTAGCCAATAATTTTATGCTACACGCAGGTGTTGCCGCCTCGGGTAAGTCCAACTTGCGAACTTATAATGTATATTACTTACTTTTGTGCTTGTGTGACTCTTGCCGTCGCTTTTCGTTTAGTTTTTGGCTATTTTGTGGATGTTTCGACGTCAAAATGTATAGATATTTTTATTGGAAAGACCCAACAATCCGTCAGTCATTTAGGCAAACTAGCAAAATAGACATATTGTGTAGGCGTGTTGTTCATGTCGAAATGATTTTGTTTTTGGTATGTGTTTGCAGGTATTTAGCAGGTAGTTAAGGTACTTTGAGGATAACATGTTTCGACATGTCGGTGACCTTTAATTAAGTAACTTATCATAAATTATAAGTGTGGTTAGACTTTGTTTTTGAAAAAAAAAAAAAATTGTAAATATTAAGTATACGTAAAATAACAATAAGCCGAATTTTTGTAACTTACAACTGGATAAGTTCTGAAATAACACAACCAAAAAATATAAGCAATGAAATTTTAGGTTTTTTAACTTAAAAAAAAAATATTCATTCATTCGTTAAGCGTCACATTAAATACATATAAAAAATGCAGCTTGTTTGCGTACAGCAAAAAGTCAATAAGCATACTATATCTATACCCTAATACTATTCCATACGATATTATACTATATAGTCTAATTACGGTCGCAGCTAGCAGTTCTACTACGACCACAAAATCAAGCAAATGATTAAAAATCCACATGGCCAAAACATTTGCATGGCGCCTAACGGAACCTAACACCAATTTGGAACCAAGCTCGAGCTCGCACGCTTTTCCACCAGCACGCTTACTCATACACACAAACAAACACACACACACACATTCACGAAAAACTCCTTGGTAAGTAGAAACCGTCACAGTTGTTGTTCTCTCCTCTTTTTCCTGCTACCAACTGGCGAGCAGCGACAGCGCTGTTTGTCTTTTTTTTTTAGTTTTTTTATTAAAGTGGCAAGAAAGTCAAGCAAAGAAATTCGCGCATTTTCAGTTCCGTTCAGTTCCTGAGCGAAGCCGAAAGGATTCGAACGTCGCGCGTCGGCCAACAAACGCGGTAATTTTTAACCACATTATTACCAACAATTCAAGCTAAAACATTTAGTATATATAGTACTATATGTACATGCATAGTGTATTAACAAAAGTGTTAATAACTGTTTTCGCGTTAACACAGTTTGCTTTTGATATGGCTTGATAAATGTGCTACGGTTTCGGTTAATATTCAAAACAAATTAAAATTGAATTTTGTTATTTGCAATCCAAGTGAATCTAGGCTAATTATCTTGGCAACATTGATGAGGCTTATAAGTAATTATTATAATTGCGTTTGTGATTGGTACAACATTACAAAAAATCGCAAAACAGTGAAAATATAACGAAATGTTTGGAAAACTTAGAAAAATATGTAGATTAATAAAAAAGCTAGACATGAAGTGAATTTCAAATAACTAATAATAAAAATACTTAATTCAACATAATAACATTATAAACAAGCAACAAAAACAAATGTACTTAATTTAAAATTAATTTATATTAATTGTAAAAAAACTTAAACAAAGTCGAGTTAAAACGCAGAC
This sequence comes from Scaptomyza montana, assembly GCA_018904305.1. Lineage (NCBI taxonomy): Eukaryota > Metazoa > Arthropoda > Insecta > Diptera > Drosophilidae > Scaptomyza > Scaptomyza montana. The sequence goes on along the minus strand of JAEIGR010000008.1, from coordinate 1,958,517 downwards.
ATAATTAATCCAAATGTCTTTTCAGATTTAATTAATGCACATAAAAATAAACATCAAAAAGATTATAAAGTTTTTTAACAAAAATACAAAATATTCGTGACAATTAAAAATACGTGAACAAAAAGAGACGCAGATCTTAAATCAAGATGTGTGTTTTCATATATATATGTATACGAGATCTAGATCTAAAATGTGTGTGACAGTTGCAAATGATTCTACTTGGCCTTAGCCGGATATACTTCATCTTGCTGTCCACTCATTGAAGTGGAATTTTTAATTTGAATGGCGAGAAATGTCATTTCCATTTCCATATGCCATTGTCAGTGCCAATGTCAATGCCAGTATCAGTTCCTATACATAAACATATATATACATGGATACTACATAGTATTTATAAAAATACTAGCATCTACTACAACATAATAAGTAGCTAATTCATAGATAGGTATTTTGTTTACAATATCAATTGGCTGTAATTGAAATGCAAATTTTGTGACAATACTCTAACATATTTATTGATCTACATGGATTTTCTTGTTTAAGGCTTTTGAATAACTTAAATCAATCGAATACAGATCGTTTGCTTAAAATTATAGTAGTAACTCATAAATGTTAAGGAATAAAAATAAGTTATGTTATTTTTAGATTTTGGTATCCTAAGCTAAAGAAATGCAAAGGTTTGCTATGGATTCAGGTCATATTTAAAAAAAGGATGCATTCCTTTAAGTTCTCTTACATAAAAAACAATAGATTCCGAAGCATGAGAAAAAAATATTAAGTATCCGTTATTTCTTTGATTGTTTCATATAACTTTCATAGGTATTTTGAGCCCTTTACATAAATAGTATCATAGATCGTATGTCCTACATATTAGTATGTAAGTAGTGTACTTTTGCGTACCGCATTCAAATTGTAACGATAAAAATTTGTTTAAAGCGCGCGCTGCTTAAGTGAAATCGGCACGCGATTCAATTATCTTACATTGACCGAAGGCGCGAAGTGTGCCGCAATTACACTTATCAATGTGTGTATGCTCATGTATGTATGTAACATACATACATGCATATACAACCAAACACATTACTTGACCGCTTGCCAGGCATCTATCTCAGTGGCTATCATTTTACTAGTAGTACAAACAACAACAACAACAGCAAGAAATACACTAAGAGCGCATGCCTCCCACACACAGTTGGCCCGATAATCGCGACAATCCATGAACATATGTGCATATATCCGACAGCAGAAATCATGAGATAAGTGCTATACACAGACTCTGCGTTTGTATACATACAGACAACCATACATACATATATATTAAAGCTACTTACACTTGAAAAAATACTATAATTTACTAAAGAGAGCTTAAAAAAGTAAATGTAATAAAAAAAAAATCTAATAATTTGTTTTTTTAAAACATAAATTTCCAATCCCACGCAAGATTATTAGAAATTCATAATATACTAAATTTTGTAATAAATTAAAACAAATATAAATTAAATCTAACTTTTATAAAGATTATACGTTTAAATTAGTTCCTTGAACATACAAAAACATTTTGTTTCACAAAAATACACAAAAAAAAAAATGAAAATATCCAGAAACGTATTCTGGCTTTTATCAGTATTTTAACTGGCGAATGTTGTGAATTTTTTCTCTGAGTGTACCTACACATATCCTACTCACATTTTGCTAGCATGTATTTACATGCATGGGCATATGTTATAATGTAGTTGTAGTAGCCGTTTGCTTCAGAGACTGGTTGGCGGTTTTATTTATTCGATATTTGGAAGTAAGCTGAGCTGGTTCCACCGAGTCGAAGTCAATCCAACTCGCCAGCTGTGCACACACATACCTACACTTACACACACACACACACACAATATACATTATTAATTATATTGCTGATGTTGTTGTTGTTGCACAAATAATTCAACGGTATCGCGAACTTATCCTAATCCTAATTGCATTAAATAATTCCCTAAAAAAAAACAACAAGTGCTAATTTTATCCTTGTTTATATTCAAATCTACACACGGAGTGTAGCATACTTAAAAATACTACTCAATGAGTTGTTTGTGTGTGTGAGTGATTTTTTGTATGAATTTTCAATTCAAATTTGGTAAAGCGGTATATCTTCATATCGTATTGCAGATTTCATAAAGCGAATTATGAAATTCCCACGTCGATGTAAAGTGAGATGATTTGAGGTTTGGTTTCATTTTCTGTTTCGTCGTCAACATCATGCTGGGCAAATACAACATAAATGCATTCATATTGCTTGGATTGCCATTCTTATTGATGTGGTAAGTTCATATAACAATTCTGTGTTTTATTTTTTTTTGGTGACGATTAGTATTGAACTTTGCCAAGACTTCATAGATATTTAAGTTATAGTTCGATTTATAGATTTATTATTTATACGATATTTTTGAAAATTGTTTTAAACTATGTGTTTGAAATTTGATTTGATTTTGGTTTTGCAATTTCTTTGTCATAAAGTTTCCTCAAAATCGACTACAAACAATAAAAACGAATTGCCGATAACTTTGAAAATTTAAATCGATTTACTGCTTGGGCTTTTTGCTTAGGGTTTTTGTGTTGATTAATTATGTATTGTTTTTATTATGTAGTTAATAAATTTTTTATTTATGTGTATGCACAATTTTCTTTCCACTTTAAGAATAAGAAATTCTAACACGGTATTTCCGATAACTGACAAACCATTTGACAAACCAACCCAACCAAGGTCAATCAAAACACAGCAAATGTTTTTCCAGCACGAACATTATTCAACTTTAAGCTATAGGCTAAGGGTTGTCAGCTAAAAAATAAAAATCTGAATATATAGGACCTATAGGTACTTACATATGTATATGCATATAGCCAGACAAACCCAAACACGAAGTCAGTTAATTTGCCATTCAGACTTAAATTGACAAAGTTTACAATAGTTGCATGTTTGCCACTGAGGGCCAACAAAAAAATAAAAAAAAAACAAAAACTGGGCCTCAACTCCATGTTTAAAAGGCAGACATGAATGTACTTAATTTTGACTACATATGTATATGTATGTGTTTCTTTATATACATATATGTTCATATATATAATATATTTGCTTGAGTTTTTGCTATTATATCGGTTTTTTGTATTTTTGGCCATTTTTTCAGGATTAGTGAGGCCACGGACGCCCACATGAACTACAACTACACAGCGAAGCCGCGAGTGGTTCTTCCGCCTAATTATGTCAAGGGTAAGTTTTGCTTTCTTTAATTCTTTATTGTATCTTACTAATTTTTTTTTTTGTTTGCAATTTTGGTGTACCCTTTCCCAACTTTAAAACGCAATGTTTGTTAGGTTATTTTTTTTTTCATTCTGATATTGCGACTTTAACAAAAGATGACTCAGTAACATTCAATTAGAGCCTTTCCCGCGGTTTGCTTTTTTTGTTTTTATCGCATGGATTTTATTTGCTCTCTAGCATGTGGTATTTTATCTACATGCGTCACAAGTTGTGCAGGGCATTAAAGAAGGTCTTTGTAAACATTTTAAAGTAGGTGAAAATTGTCTCTCAGTTCGTAAAGTTGTGCTTGAAATTAAGAAGGTAGCTGGAAAAATTAGCATATCCAAAATTTTTAAAGCTTTTTTTATTTTAAACATTTTTTCACAGTTTTTAACAATTTTTTGGTTTGGAAGGAAATTATTTATATTTTTAACTCCTATAGATTAATGATTTTTTGTTTTTTTTTTTTGTTTTTGCAATGGTTTGAACATTGCGTGTTGCGTTTTCGTGACACAGCCAATTTCAGGGCTTTTCGTTGGCAGAGCTCCATTTTTTTTGTCTTCAGACATAAGGGTATATATATATTCGCTTAACTTCTGTAATTACAACTTAGGTGCATATGTCAATGCATAAAACACTGAAAATGAATGAAATTTCTTGACGTCAGCAAAGAATGCGCGAATGTCCGACTAGAAGTTATGTGTAGAAAAGCAAGCATTATTTGGAGAGAGCGAACAAGAACAAAACAGAAAGCTGATCTTAGTTTGTTTGTCCCATGGAAGGCAGCAATACATTAAGCAATTCCTGATATCGATAACTGTATTTGCGCATCTTTCCAACGATCTCGCTCGCGCTTTGTTTATCTGCTCTCAGAAGTTTTCTTGTTCTTCGCGGTTTTCATTTGCGATGTGTATGTACGCATGTGTGTGTGTGAACGAAAAATAACGGCACAACGAGCTGCAACAACTAAATAGGCAAGCTTTATTATTTTTTGCCTAGCGCTCTGCAGGCTGACGCACCGAAAAAGAACCTGCAGTTATCTCTTATACACTGCCGTGCCGATCCATCACTACTACTACTCTCACTCACATTATAAGCTAGACTTGTACAAAAACTGCATGAAACTTACACACACATATGTACATACATACATATGTGTAGTCATCAACTTTCTAGGCAATTAAACTTTAACCTCAAGCCCCTAACACCACAATATCGATTTTCACTGTTGTGCAAAACGGCTAACCGGTGTCCATGAACTTGCAGAGTTCCCGAAATTATTGTTGTGGAACACCTTTGCCTCCATATGTATGTACGTGCACATCTTATACAGAACAGACACGTCAATGAAATAGCGCACGAAATATTTAACATATTATCAATATGTGTTTACATAGGAAAATAGTAAACGCCTCCTAACTGTTTTACATTTAAATATTTTATAAACTTTTTTTTTTGAAATGCGACCTCCCTCAAAGAAGGGTTCCCCAGTGGTAGTAGACTTTAGCATTTTTGTTGTAGATATTAACTCAATAAATGTAGAGGATATGGACTTTAGGTAAGTGTATAGACAACACTCCGATATCTCATTTAAGGAACAATCATAATATTAGCTAGAAATTACATATGCATTTTCAGAGTAGACATGTTTATACATCAACGATGGTTGGAATCGCGACTGGAAATCTCGGATGATATATTTGAGGAGGGCGACGATTATGTTACCTTACTTCCTGAATTCTTTGACAACCTCTGGCAGCCGGATCCCTATTTTCTAAATTCAAAAATTGCCGGTAAGTGTTCTTAATTTTTTTCTTAAAATATAAGCATGTTCTTCAGAGAGCGTCTTAGTTGTAAGTAGGGTATTTGTGTTTTGTAGGATCTTTCACGTACTCACGACAAAAATTAAGATAGATAGTTATTCTGAAAATCCTTAATGCACTCGTGCTTTGGGATACTACATATAATAATATTGTTTTTTTTTTACTTTTAATTTTTATTGTTTTTTAACATTTCCAAATAAAAAAAAAAAAACAAACTAACAACGCAAACTTCTACTAGGATTCGGAAGTCCATATATTTCCGCAGCTTCTATGCTTCGCAATAAGGATGAAAGAGAATCAAAAAACTTTCATCTGAACAAAACTTTAAGTATACATATAACCAAATCTAGAAAATGTGTATTTTTGTCTTGACAATTTTGTGGTGTCATTCAAAATATTAAAAATTCACAACAACAAAAAAATCGTTCATGCAAAAATAATCTGTTTTCGGCATAGCCGAAGACTTAAATAAACTTGCAGATTAATAAAATTTGTGTTTGGTATTTTTTTAAAATCCTTAAAAAATCCTCTGCAAATTTATAAGTATGTTCGACATTCATGAGCATTTTTCTCACATCAACATTATTTAGATAGCTTAAATAAAAACAAAAGTAATATATTATTTATTTAGTTTCATTGTGGTATTTTTTATCTTGTTAATATAAAGGTGGTTAAAAAACCTCTTAAGGCAAACCCATGTACAAATATTGAAATGGTTATTTAATTTTTTCAACCCTCAAACAACAAACTAAAGTTTATATTATTTTTATTCTACAACAAAAGTCAACACTTGCTATATACAATAATTATCTTTGGCATTGCGTGCAACTGATAAATCACCCAAGTACTTTCTAAAAATGTTATTCGGAAATGGTTTCTGATTCCACGTGTTGGCAAGGCCCAGCTCACACAACAGAGAACAATTTCTAGCTGGCTGGCTATTTATTCGCACGCTGACCAAAAAGCCATTTTCAATGCCATGGTCAACCATAATACCTGTTATAACACCCATTTTCGGGGTGGTCAATTCAAAAGTCCAAAGTACCATTGTTGAAAATTTGCCGTTGCATTGCTTGCGATAAGATCTGGACAAGGTCTTCATTGAAGCAATTTGTTTAGCCAGAAATTTAAAATCGATTTTAAAAAATTTAAGAAATTTAAATACCAATTCTACTTTTCTAGTCATTTTTAAATTTTCCATGTGATTTAGTCTTAGTTTTGTGTTTTTCCATTATTGTACGTATACGTAATATCGTGTGTTATGTACAGTTGTGTCGGTATAAAGCGAAAATTTCGATTGAGTGAACTACTTTTTTTTTTATCATTAGTCATTTTAAAATTCTTTTAATTAAGTTTTATATGTATGTAAATAATCACAATTTGGTTCTAAAAATAAATTGAAACGAATCTTTGAAATAAGAAATTTCAAAACTTTATATTTTAAACAAACTAAATGGAAATTCAAACACGACTGCATATCCAAAAAAATATACAAAAAAAATGTTCAACAAATTATAGTGCAGCTCATAACTAGCACAGAAAAAAAGCATTCTGATCAACACTCGATATACATTCGAGTCCATTTTGCTTGTAGTTGTACTGTACTTTCAAGAAGCACTCGCAAAATAACTGTACACTCGCATTCCGTACATGTAGACGCAAAACATCAGACTACAACAAAAAATGAGTGCCAATTCTATAGTTCTAATCGAAATAACTTTATTCCGCATCTCTGCAACGTCTTTTCGATGTCTCTCTTGTCATTATAGAAATAGCTACACTGACGCACAAATTCACATCCGTGACGTTATATAAGAATAAAACCGTACGATATGCGGCCCGCATGCATGCAATAATTGCCTGCCAGATGGAGTTTCAACTATATCCCATGGACATACAAGTCTGTCCCATATACATTGAGAGTTGTAAGTGGATAGCTTTTGAGAAATATGAAAATCTTTTCTAATAAAATTCTTTTCTAGTTTCGTCCAATAATAAAAAGGTTAAGCTACGCTGGTCGGATTCCGGCGTTACGCTTAATCCAGAGCTGAAATTGCTGCAATATAATCTTGGCCAGCCATTGGAGCTGGAGGAGAGCGATGGCTATATGCCTGAGAAAGTTGGAAATTTTTCACGTTTGACCGTCTACTTTCGTTTTGAGCGACAAATCGGACATCATCTAATACAGACCTTTGCACCCTCCTCCCTGGTCGTAATGCTATCCTGGTTTAGCTTCTGGCTTGGCCTCGATGCGATACCAGGACGCGTTACTCTATTAGTTACCTGTATGCTAACGCTAGTGACTATGTTTACGGGTCTGCGGGCGGATATACCACCCGTTGCGTATGTTAAGGCAATTATCTAACCTACCCTAAAAAACCCTAACCTATAAATTCAATATGATAACTAACGTTATTTATATATTGTACGTATATCATTTTGTTATCCAGGCTCTTGACCTGTGGATGGCCGGTTGCATGGTGTCTGTATTCGCTGCCTTGGCCGAATTTGTTGTTGTCAAAGTATTGGATGTGCAGTACCAGTACCAGGTGAATCGCATACCAAAGGTATTGCCAATGGTAAGCCTAAACACCCATACACACACACACACACTTGCACACACACGGAGTTTGGTTATAAATAACATTTATTTTTCTATGTGTGCAGCGCATTAGCAATATGGAAAAGGGTCAATGTGCAACGGTCGCCAGTTGGGAGGGCGGCGCGGTAAGGTCGAGGAAGGCCACACAAACGCCAACAACGCCGGGACAGGTAAGTTTTTGCCAAGTCAAATGGGCCTACCTATTGGTCTTTAAATATCGACATTAACTGCGATTCGAAGTCAAAGTTGCACTTATTGGATGTACTCCAAGGGGAAATACCTCCTTATTCAGGGAAAATTCTTGTTACAAAAAATAGATAATTTTGGACTAAACAATTTAATTCGAACGCTTTTGTTAGAAACTTCCGTGCAATGAAGTTATATTTTTAAGGATTTGATTTCATGAACAATTTGGATCAATCAAAAAATAATTCTTTATTACAAATATTCTTTATAAAAAAGTTCTTTTTTCCTATTAATAATTGTTATATAGAAGTTTGACTGCAGTCTTAAATATAATAAGTCGGAATAAAAATACAAATTTTTAAAATAATTATATTAATATATCAAGGCTGTATAATTGTTTTACAAACATCCTCAAACTTTCGTACACTACGAATTAAATACACTTTCAAACCTTTCAAATGTAATCCTTAAAACACAGACATCGCTGCAGGGCAATGGTGGACCCCCGAAACCGGCGCGTCGTCAAAGTCTTCTGTCCGTTGCATGGACGGACACGGATACGGGCGTTGAGAAGATCATGTGGCGTGAGATTGATAAAGTATCTCGAGCCGTATTTCCGATATTATTTTTTGTTTTTGTGCTGCTTTATTGGCCCATATTGCTAATGAAATCGTCCTAGGATTTGAGGAGCTCCAGATCACATCTTTCTGGACTCCGTTAAAAATTATAATAAAACATAAATATAAATTGAATTCAATATCACAACGAAACACAATATCACAACAATATTGACCATACAACTATTTAAATATCTGAATAATATACCGCTTTGAGCATAAAACCATTAAATTGCATCCTCTACAGTTACCTTAAAAGATTAAAACACAAAACTAAAAACTTTAGCTACAAAAATTGACACTTGCTCATCTTAATACTTACTTTTGTTTTGATTATTAAACACTATTAGCTAAGAACAATAATACACAGAAAAAATATTGTTAATGCCTTTGCTAAAAGATGTTTATTTTTTTTATAGTAGGCTTAAGTAAAACAGCCATAAAAATTTATTGGTGCTTTAAAAAATAATAATTAAAAAAACCTCTAAGGATCAAGAAATATTTGAAATGTAAATAAGTGCTATTTAGAAATTTTTACACACACCAAATAATAATGAGACAAATAATCAATTAAGCGTGTTAATGCGAACTTTAGAGCTGTGGCTTTATATAAATATATATACATTTATTATAGTATAAATATATTTTATATATTTACCATGTAGTTCAAATAGCGCACACTCGAATATTGCTAGGAGTATCTATACTTTATAAGTAAAAGTTAACAATGAGCATTATATTTTGTATAAAAAGAGGATGGATGACATGCTGTAAATATTAAACAATATTAAGTATCTTACACTTAGAAAATTTATTTACTTTAGGCAACATAATATATGTGTGTACATAAATTTCCATTAGATAAGTTCTAAATATTTCACAGGTCTTTTTTACAAAGAAATCGAATACTAATTACCAATTCTGCTTTAACTAACTTTATACTCAAAAAGCTTTCTCAAACTATCTTCAAAACAAAATCAAAAAAAGAAATCGTACACAATTATGCATGTAAAACATTAAGTGAAATAAAAAAATCAATTCAAACAAACCAAATAGAAAAGTCTAAAGATCAATTAAAAACTTTATATTTAATGGGTTTTATTGTAATTTCTAGATTTGTAACAAAATTATTCTTTATCGTTGTCCTCCTCATCATCTTCGTCCGTATCTTCTTCACTTTGTGCACTAAAATTAGCCTCCAGGGCTTCATCCTCTTGGCGACTTGCTATCAACATTTCACTATCACTATCATCACTTTGTGCATCGTTCCCGGATTGCTCTGACTCCTTTAGGTGCTCTGATCTTTCCAGGAGAACGCGTATTGTGTATTTGTTGTAGTCACAGCTGAATAATAATAATGATTTTTTGATTAACTTTAGACTCTTTCATTTGCAATTCAAACATACATTTTATTGAGCATATCATACTTGTGTGATATACTTTCGTGTAGCGCCAATAAAGCTGTGTGTTGAAAGACCCCATCACGATAGCCATGAGTTGTAAGGAGGCAACAGCACCACTGCAAATAAAACTCAATGTGGGGCGAGGACTGCAGCAGGCGGGCCAATTGTTGCAGCAAACGTTGGGCAAACTCGGGCGACAGATCCGCGCAAAGTAGCTCAACTGCAAAATTCAAATGGAAGGGAAGGTAGTAAAAAAACATTGACTTCAATTTATTTGTACAAGGAGGCACGTGCAGTAAACTCAATGGCAATCAATTTACATATGCATGCATATTTGGCAGTAAAGGGGTTATTAACAATGTTAAAGCCAACAATAAGAAAACTTCAACTAAGCGAGTTTTAAATACTCTTGAAGAAATAAGTTAAATTTTGAGAAGATAAGGCGGTGATTGTTCCAATTATAGCTTTAGAATATAGAATACATTGGAATACTTTTAAAAAAGTTTTTGCGCTTTAGAGCTTATATATATCCTTTTCACATAGTAACAAACTTAACTTCTTAGTTATAATACTCTCGCGAGGTATATAAAAACTCGTTTCGCCTGCCAAACGCTTTGCCGGCCACGTTAATGCAGTCTAGAACCTTGAAACTTTTTTTTGTAGTAGTTAGCAGCACAAAAATTTACACATTCGATCCATATGAAGTTGGGGCTAATAAGCACCTTGAATGCAAGGGTGAAAAATTTAACTTTCCATCTATTTTTAGACATGCGAGCGAATGGGCAAAAAATTGCTATTGATTATGAAAAATAAAAGCACAAAAAAAAATTCTACTTAAGCTGACTCCATTTGCAAGGTCGTTGTAGTATGCCCTTTTTATGCCTACGAAATATTTAGGTAGTTCATGAGCTAGCTAGTATACTTACTATCCCTGTACGGCACGCGCTCCAATACTAAGGTCACCAAATTAGGCTCATTTAGTTTCAAGGACATGATGAGCGCCTTTGTAAACTCCTTCGTTTTGAGTGCCTCGTGTGTTGCCTTTGGTGTCACTTCCAACGTCAAATCGAACGGATCGAAAACAACACCTAGACAAAATCAAATTAAAAATTTAAATAAACTGCCTAGCATCATAATAATTGCAATTGATTGTCATACCCTTATCTAATGCATAAATGCAAAGTCCTTCTGTTCCAGCGGCAGCAAATGCTTGTCCAGTTGGTGAGAAGCGCACCGAGAATACTCTTACTTCTGGCTGAAAGCGTCGCGCAGACATATCACCTTTGCGTACGCCAGGCAAACGTATTGCTATATTGCCACCCTCGAGTTCTTCGCGCTGCTCCACCAATGCCATGTTGCCAAACTCACTCAAATGCTTGCGACTGATGAACTCCTTAAAACGATAGAGAAAGTATTAAATTCAATGAACTTTAATGTACATTTGTGCTACTAACATTCAAGCCATCCAAACTGTGATTCTGTGTGATTTGGAACTTCTTAAGCAGAATAGCTTCACGCACATGGTATATACAAATATTGGCCGATTTGCCAGCAGATATTAAACATTCTCCATCCGCTGAATATTCAATTGTAGAGAAGTAACTAAAAAGAACAGGCAAACGTTTTTATTCCATTATCAACTTCTTAACTTCTTTACTCACTTGGACTGTGCATTCTTTTTGGCAGTTATAACATCTGTTTCTAATCGACCGCCGCCAATATCATTGCGTCCCTCAATTGTGACCACTTGTGTAGCAGATTTAACATCAAAAACGATAATATTACCAACAAGTGTGGCAACAGCAACCTGCATCAGAATAAATTAGTATCAAAAGAGTACATGGCAAAGTTCATTTCTATTCATTTACCTCATCACCACTGGGACTAAATGCTACGCAGGTGACATCAGCGAGCGCATCAATTGTCTCATGCTCACTGTTGCTCTCCAAGCAATTCCAAATCTTGACAGTTTTATCCCACGAGCCAGAAATCAGAGTCGATGAGGTGCTGATTGGTGAAAAGGCTATCGATGTCACTGGACCCTCATGTCCGCTAATCACTTCTAGCAGTTTGCCCGTCTGAATGGACCACAAATAAATATCGAAAACATCTTGACCACCGGCTACGACCAGCTCACCAGAGTAATCCACAGCGACACAAGCAAATTGAGCAGGAGTTGGCGAAGTAAAAGTTCTAAAGTTGCGATACCTAAAAGGGAAATATATATTCAAACAAAGTTGTAATAAAAAAGAGATTTAAAGAACATACCTGATAATATCAAAGGCACGCACAGTGCCATCTAAGGAGCTGCTCACAAGGAACTTTTTATTACGACTGAACTGGATTCCAGTTACACCGCTCGCATGCTCACTGAATGTAACAAAACAGAAGCTGCTCTGTGTGTTCCAAAGCTTCACCTTGGAGTCCTCACCACCTGTGGCAATATACTGTCCGTCCGGAGAGTAGGCAATGCAAGACATTTCACTACTATGACCCTGTTGCTTCATAATATATTGCTCACTTTGCCATTCCCACACAAGTAGCTGTCCAATCTCCTTTGAGGCCAATGCTACCCAGTCTCCGGTGCAGTTAAATACAGCTGCAGATATGGGATAATCGGAAATGCTTAACGAATGAATCATATTCACATCGGGCAGCTCATACAAATAGAAAGCACCAGTGCTAAAGGCAACAACCAGGATCTTCGTGCTACAATTGTAATTGGCTGCTGTCAGCAATGCATCTCTCTTCTCCTTGCGTGGCTCGTTGGCTAAGTAATGCCTGCCCAGCTTCTTGTAGAAGAATGGATGTGATTTCTTAACACCTTCATCCTTAACTTCATTTAGATCCTCACTAACAGTTTCCGTTCCATTTTTTGCTACTTGCTTTTCCACATTATCGTCAACATCGTCTTCGGATTCGCTATCCAAATCGTTTTTTAAGGCCTTACGCTTGTGAACAGGTGGTCCAGTCTCATCCTCCTCCGTCAAATCTGAGGGCTCCAGACTGCATTCCCACAGGCACAATTGACCATTTCTGCTGATAGTGTTGACGTCCAAGCTATTTGCTTCAAAGAAGCACGAGACTATTGCATCCGTGTGGCCACTTAAGTTATATGTGCGAAAGTTTTTGGTGCGTTTCATGCCACATATTTTTGTGGAGCTATCGCGACAGCCAATGGCAATAAAGTTTGAATCTGTGGACCAATCCAGCCATGTAATATCATCGTAACCACCCAGGAAGCTACGTCTTAACACAAATGGATTGTATTCTCCAGTGATTTCACCCGGAGCGCAGAATACAAGCACAAGATTCCCTCTGGCCACCGCAAAAAAGCATCCATCCGGACTGAACTTGATACATTGCACTCCCGATTGGAATTTGTGACGATGAATAACCGTGCAGGAGACCATGCTTATTAAATGTGCATCGCCCTGCTCATTGACAGCGATCAACAAGCTGCCATCCGGAGACAGAGCGAGGTTTGTGTAATTGTAACGAGACTCCAAAGACAATGTGCGTGACTTGTTGCTACAAAACAATGAGATTATACATAATAACACAACAAAGAGCGTAAGTATTTAAGAACTTACTTCTTCAAATCATAGACTGTTATTCGGTTACCTACTGGACTGATTACTGAATTTCCATCCGGTGTAAAAAGCAAATTACCATTGCGATAAATTGTGCCCAACAAATTCGAAAACTGTAAGTCAAAAAGAATAATTATGAATAGTTTGCTTATCATACAAATTGCGCACTTAACTCACTTTGTAAGAAAACTTCATATCGCTGTTTTATTTAATAAAGCTATGATATTTAATTAATGAATTTAAGCAGTCGGCATAAACAAAACGAACTGCACGTGTTTATCAGTGTGGCGCTTAAGGAAAATACCCAATATATATATAATAAAAATACTAAAAACCATTTAGAAGGCACAACATTTTTGTTGGTATTTTGGTACAAGGTATTACAAAATTACAGCTGATTGCTAAAGTGCTGCCAACCTGTCAAAGCTATAAATTTTATACAAAGAAGCACAACAAAACATAACATTGCAGCGAAAATCGTAATAAATACTTGGCAAATAATAATGGAAAAGAGCAAAACGACTGCAGACAAGTTTGCCGAGCGCAAGGCACGCTTGCTTGAGTTGCACAAACAGCGCCAAGAGGCACGCACACAGAACCATCAGGAAGTCGTCGCAGAAGACTCACGCAAAAAGCTGCCTAGCAATTGGGAGGCACGAAAACGACAAGCAGAATGGTTGCTTGCAGATGATAAGGCACGCGAGGAAGCGCAGACAGCGGGCAAAGATTACGAACGTCTCAAGCTTTTGGAGGTCTCGGCAATCGATGCTGAACGCATTGAGAAGAAGAAAAAGCGCAAGGATAATCCCGATTTGGGCTTCTCCACGTACGAGGCACAGACAGCAAGGCAATATAATCGATTGGTTAAAAGTATGCCCGCTCGCGATATGTCCAAGTATGAGAAACAAAAGGCTGAACTCGGTGATGCTTTCTATGGCGGTCCAAACACAACACTGCATTCACGAACGAAAGACACACCAGGTGCCATTAATAATATGGTCAAGGATCTGGAACAGCAAATTGACCGCAGGAAGAAATATTCGAGGCGTCGCATTTACAACGACGATGCCGACGTCGATTTCATTAACGAACGCAATTCGAAGTTCAACAAGAAATTGGATCGTTTCTACGGCGAGCATACGGCGGAGATCAAACAAAATTTGGAACGCGGCACAGCTATCTAAATATATTCAATCTTTAATTTTAACACACATAGTTTTTAAGTGCATTGTGTACCTAACATTCATATGTACATAGTCTATATAAACAAATACAAACCTCAAAATTAATAAATAAATAATACAAGCCAGACAAAAATACCCAAATATAGTTGCTTAAAATATACCTAAAAACTGGTATTAAATACCAAACAAGAGACTTAAAGCTGCATGCATTTATTTCTCCGCGCAAAATTTGTTTACATATTTGATTGTTTAATTTTTGTAGAAAAACAATAATGCAACAATTCAGCGCACGTGAAAAATATTTAATAACAAATACATTAAACTGTTTACCTGTAATGCTGCAAGGTCGTGCGGTACTCATCGATCTAAACAATGCGACCTCTGTAGCAGGAATAATAAGCTGTGCCGACGGACACATGACATGCGAACTAACAAGTGCTGTATTTATTGATAGAAATGGTCAGCAACATGCCTTTGATCATTTCATGATACGCAATCGTATGATTCGATTGCTGCATGTGCCAAAGGATTTGGACATAAAACAGGAGCTAGAGCAACTGCAAAGAAGACCAGCGAGGAATAAGAAAAGCAATACCAAGCGCACGTTCAAGCAAAAGCGAGCTGAAGAGCGTCATAAAGAGACTTTGGAGAGCATTAAGACGCAGAGAGAGGCTGAGAAGCCATAGACTGAAACTCTATGTATTTGTTTCGTATAACTAATGAGATATACAAATATTTAAGTTTTTTTTATTACAAATTATTATTTCCTTTCACATATTTCTGTTTGCTTTGCAATTACAATACAATAAAAATAAGCGATTACTTAGATTCCTTTTCTTCCTTGTATTTGTAATGCAATTCCATGCAATCTGTTTCGGATATTTTGATCCAACCATTTGGGGTCATGTGATAGACACGAATTATGCCGCCGGAGTAAGCATCGCGGAATGTGGCATGGTAAATAGCACGACGACCCAACTCCTGTGCTTCCTCGTCCTTCAAATCCCAATGGTAGCCTGAGTCCAACACACCGAAGGCGAATATAGAACCACTGCCAACAGAGAAAACATTGCCGGGTGTACGAGATCCTTCCGAATCCACATAGTACAGACCCGGACCACGCTTGTCGTAGCCTGCCAACATCATGCCCATGCTCAGACCCATGCCCTTGTATTCGTGAGCGATGTTGGCCATAATCTTGCTGGCAGCAGCCACCGAGATGCGTTCCTTGTTGCGCAGCTCATGCAGGCGGCATTCTTTGGCCAGCACGCGATCCCAGTAGACGCAATCAGCAGCACCACCGGCCAATGTGCCCAACAAGAACTGATTGATTTCGACAATCTTCTTCATTGTCTGCGATCCAATATATTGACCACCAGTGGCACGCGAATCTACAGCCAAAATTACGCCACCTTGGTACTTGAAACCAAGAGTTGTGGTACCGTGATCAAAGTTTATCTTGACACCGGACTTGGCAGCATTTGCCTGGATTTTGTTTAGATTCTCAAGTGGCTGCAAAGCATCGTTTAGTTATGCAAATTGTTTTTAAAATAGATTTATTGCACATTAACTTACATTCTCAAATGGCGGCGCTGCCAATGTGTAGGGATTTGCAAGGTTGCAGGTGAATGCGTTTAGATCATTCTCAACGTCATCTGAAGTCCAAGCTGTCGGCTTCATGTACGAAGCGTTGGAAATTTTACAAATTTCTGCCAAAGCCATTTTTATTACAACTTTTTGTTTGCCGACGCGAAAATTGTGGATATTGTGGATGAGTTGACAAATTAAAACAAGCCTTAGTGATGTGAGAACTAATACATCGATAACAATAAGCAGAAGACCGATGTATTTTGATTGCACTGCTGTGGGCACCCTAAAATGACGATCGTACTGGTTTCACAGCACAGCTGATCTTTGAATTATCGTCGATAGCCCACAAGTACTGCCGATGTCGTTTTAGATAAATGCAATAGGTGACAGCCCTAAACTAAACCTGTTGCCAATTTTGCAATTCGCCTTAATTTTCTCTTCTATTTTCCTTTAGGCCTGGCTTAAAGCCAAAGTAATTTTGAACATTTAAATAAATGTAAGCGAAATAATACTCAAATTGATTATAAATTTGGTAATCAATTAAATAAAAATAGCGTGGGCAACAAGTGTAATGTAACGTATAACGGATTAAAATTGAACAGCGAATTAAATTGTAAGTCGTGAAAATAAGTTGTAATTCGCTGCAAAGCATTCGAGCTTGATTAGCAAAAATCTGTCGTGTTTTGTTGAATAGTTTCAAGAACTAAATAAAAGTTTATTAATTAAACACTTATATCAAAGTGATTTTATGAAAAATACAAAAGATTCAACATAGTTAAACGCTTGACGGCAATAAATACGTGCGTGGTATTTATGGGGCCAATTTTTGTGCGTACGTATGTATGTACATAAGTGAGTGCGTGTGTGTGTATTGAAGAGTGCAATGTATTTTAATGGCAAACATAAATACATACATATGTAACTGTTGTATGCAAAATGTTTTTAAATTTTAACTTTACTTTTTGAAGGACAAGTCTAATTTTATTTTGATACTTTTAGACAATGCAGCATGGATCGAAATCTAAAACAGGAAGCCTTGCCGAATGCCATTTCCGGGGTAGGTTGCAAAAAGAAAGTCAAATTCAACCGTTAGTTCTTATTGGTGACTTAAAAATGTTTCAGCATGACTGCAGAAATTGGACGGCTTTGCATGAAGCTGTTGCCGCAGGCGATGATAAAAGAGTTCAAATACTTCTCTCCAGCAATGCCACAGATCGTTTGGCCAGAGAATCCAGTCAGGGTAATATACCATTGCATGAGGCAGCCAGTCGCGGTTTCAGTCGCTGCGTAAAGCTTCTGTGTACCCCCCCGCCCACAAACGTTAAGGCTCAGGGCAACAGCAAGGAGAAGAGCAGGTTGAAAGCGAGGGCTGCAAACACAATTGAAGCCTTGCACAATAGCACGCTAAGCATTATAAATAATGAGGGACTCACTGCTCTTCATATGGCTGCTCAGGCTGGTCACAATCAAAGTTCCCGGGAGCTGTTGATGGCTGGTGCGGATCCCGATGTACAAAATAAGGTTTCTTAGCAATAATATTAACCTATTATTCAATTTAATAATCTAACAATTTCTACTTTAGTACGGAGATACGGCTTTGCATACGGCTTGTCGTTATGGGCATGCAGGAGTCACACGTATCCTCCTTTCGGCGCTGTGTGATCCTAATAAAACTAACCTTAATGGAGATACTGCCTTGCACATTACCTGTGCCATGGGTCGGCGGAAGTTAACGCGAATACTGCTGGAAGCAGAAACGCGATTGAGCATAAAAAATGCACAAGGAGAGACGCCACACAACATTGCGATACGGAAAAATTATCGGGAAATAAATGAGATACTTAGTACGCCAAAACGTATACGTAATCGGAAAGAAAAGCCAAAGGAAAACGAGAAAACAGATAAAGTGCTGGACAAAGATAAGGACAAGGATAGGGATAGAGATAGTGTGGATAAGGCTATTAATTGGTCACCCTATGGCTGTCATTATTTTCCCGATCCGCGCAGCTTTCCATCGCCCAAGCTAGAGACTTTACCCAAAGAGCCGCTAAAGCAGGGCGAACAATATTTTCTCGATTTGGCTGGAAACATCCACAAGGGTCCGGTGAGTGTGGGCAACACCTGCTACTGTGGACCCTTCTTCCGGCATATTGAGAACAAATTAAATTGTAATCGCAAGAGCTTGAAGAAATATGTGCACAAGACCAAGGAACGTTTGGGTCACAAGGTCCAGGCGCTGGCTATCAAAACCAATGATCAAATCGAGCAACTCACGCGCACCATGATCGAGGATCGGATGCGTTGTGAAAGCAAGCGACATTATCTCAATGAATATCTGCGACGTGGTGAACCTTTACGCTCGACACTTGACAATCAGATCAAGAGTACAAGGATTGAGAGAACGTTGTCCCGTTGTCGTAGCCTCGATCTGCTTGAGACTAATTTCGAGAGTAATCAAATGACCAATTCGAAAAGTGTTGATGTTCTCGAAGAGAATCAAACTGTCGTTGATGTTTATCATACCCAATCGAAAGATGAGAGAGCTGAGAGTAATTCAAATGCGGACACGCTTTCGAATTGTAGTGCTGGAGGAGTCGATGATGCTTTGGAGCTACCCCTTTCAGCAGCTCCGGCGGATTCGAAGCAAACAAAACTCGATGAACTCAAACTGGATTTTCTCAAAGTTTCCGAGCGGCTGGGTGATCTGCTGGAGAAGACAACACTCATTATGGAGCGTGACAATGAGCAGGAGAACAAACTACAACTCTGCTCTCTATCGCCGGAGCAAAGTAATCCATCCACGCACAGTCCAGAGAATCCAGAGAACAAAGCCAGTCCCAACTATGATGATGAGTATACGAATGGACAACGACGCTATCCCAACTCGAGTGAAACCTCAAATCCCTCACAGAACTCAAATAGTTGGGAGTATGAAACAACTCCTCCGGATGCTCAAAAGTATTATCATCATTGCATTGGCCGCGGTGAAAATATGCTTAACACAGTCATTAAAGCTTTGCGCAAGGATGCCGCTTTTGCGGAACACAATCAGGAGGAAGGTTTAAAGCTCAATCAAAATGCGGATAGATTGCGTGGCGATAAACTAATGTACAAGGAACATTTGCATGAGACTCCATCACCATCCTGCAGCACAGATGCACAACAAGTCTATCCAAATAGTCACAAAACCATGTCGAATTTGATGAAACGCCAGCCACTGTGTTTGGATGATGATCTTGCTGCACATCCCGCACTATTTTATACAAACTCCAGCGGCATGCCTCAAGTTTCCGCTGGTGCAAATGAAGCTGCGCCCAAGTTAGAAATTAAAAACAGCGAAATAAAATACCTAAATAAACCCCAAACGGGTCAAGTTAAGGATATGGTGGCACAGCTACAAGGTAAAATCGATTGCATACAACAAGCGGATATTGAGATTGGTTTGAGTTCCGATATGCAGCATTTAAGTAATGGATTCCATGGGTTTGAAAGTCCAACTCAGCTGCCAGTGCAAAATGCTTCAGCTTTATACTCCAACCATATGCGCAGGAATCCCCAAACTGTTAGGCATATACCCAAAGATGCATATTTTCATGATTTGCCAAATCGTTCCAGAGAATCACGAAACTATTACTCTGCCGAATTGGCTGGTGCGCGATATAATAATATGCACGGCTATGCTCGGCAGCAGGAAACTCCACTCACACTCCATCTGCAGCCGCATCATCATCCACATCATCAATCTGAAGAGTATATAAGCAGGAATCAGTTCCAACAACAACAGCAACAACATCTGGTGCATAATGTTAACTCAGTAAGAGCACAACCTTTGATTTATCGTAATCCTCTGCCACATGATGTGGACTTGGATGTTGATGAGATTGGCTTATATAATAATGTTTCCAGTCTAGTTTAAGTAACTATAATATTTATATAAATGTGCTTAATTTGTTTGTAAATAATTGTCACAATGTATTTATCATTATTTTCTTTATGTGTATGTATTTATGTATGTTTATGTAATCCTGTTCATGTTGGACGTTTGTGGCCGGCAAATAGCAACAATTAGCAAACAGTAAAAAACTTTCAGAATTCGCAGCATTATGGTTTTTTTGGCACTATTTTGTGTTGTCTGTAAATACAATCTATATATAATATAGTATGTTTATGTACTTATATTTTGTAGTTTTATGTGTTTTTTTGGGTGTAAGTTCATCTTCGATCTATATTGACAACTACGTAATAATGTTAATTATTGAATTAAAATATATATTTTCTTTAAAAAATTTTTATATATAATAGTTTTTGTTTAATGTAATGTGTAAATATCATAATGTCAAGTACATAATATTTATTTCATAACAGATCCGTGTGTGTTTATTTTTCTTGATGTTTTGATAGACATATGCGGCTTACGACATTGAATAAAATCAATTGTTTTTATCTGACGACGATGATGATGATGACAACATTTTGATATCATTAAATATAATAATATTTATATGTATGTATATAATATGCTGGCTTGCTGTTTAATACAATTTTGTTGTTGTTGTTGTTAAGCAATTGGCTACACATGTCTCGATGTTTTTCCTTTTTTTTTTTAATAATATAATATACTATTTAATTGAAAATTCTATATAAATGATGCTGTCTGCCTTGTTCCTTTCTACAATTCTCAAATTACACAATATCGGCCACTTAATAATTAATCTTAATATCTGCATAGTCAAATTACATGTTACAATAGCCAATAAATTATTCGCCTTTCTTTTTTTTTTTAATTGTAGCCTAATATATTTTTAAACCTATTAACATTATTTTTGTTTTTCTGTTTTTTGCAAACTATCGGAAATTTTATCTTTTCTATTTTGTTGGCTTTAATGTAAAATGAGTGTCGATTACCCGGCTTTCTCCTTTCGAATTGAACTTAACAAATATTGTTGTTGTTGTTGCTGTTTGATTGGTCTTGATGACAGCAGGGATGAGTTTAGATCAGGTAGTGTCTCAAAGGGGACTATTGTCCGAGTCTTCGCGCTCTTGGATTGTAGTTATACTTTGCTGCAAGGCATTCGGTGTCAGCCACTCCCTAAAAGTATGGTTAAAATATATATTCAAAAATCTTTAACTTTTTCAATGCTCACACTCACTTTGGTAGGCATCTTTGTAAAAAGGGTACACAGGAGCTAAACTGTGCTAGACGGTTCACCCAGCTGGGTATTTCTTGGCCGCAAAGTATCTGTTTAGAATATTTGTTTATTAAATACATAACGAATATTGCGAGTATTTTTGGTATCGTACCTGTGTCAAATTGCCCGAAAAGTGGTTACAATTATTGTTCATAAGATGATAACGATCGCCGCGAAATTGATTGCCCAACTCCTCGACAAGGCGACGCACTTCCTCATATGTAAAATCCGTACAGCCAATTTGTATGCTCTGCCGGAATTGAAACTGTTCACCCAATTCGTCGTGATCACGTGGACTTATTTCAAAGACGCCCGTAAACGGGAACGGATGTCCGCCATAGGCGAACTCAGTGCCAAATGCTTCTACGCCGGAATGGAATACGCCCAGACCAATTGAAGTGGTATACTCATTAATCCAATACTATTCAAATAGAAACTTCAGTTCAATATCATTCTATCAAGAAATTTTAAGCCTTACCATATCGTAAACATTGAGGATAACAGGTTCTCTTGTTCCCATATTGGATGGCAAGAGCTCCTCGTTGCCATCTTTTGGGACACTTAGGCAGCTCGGAAATGACAGGTTGCAGGGCAGCCCGTTGGAGAACATCGATTAAATGCGTTTGTTGGTGTTTTTTTTTTATTTCTGTTCTGCAAGAAAAACATGACATTTTTTTATTCTTTGTTTTAATTTTAAATTTGCGACTTAAAGAAGTCTCAAAAATTGCAAACGCATACAAACACATGTGTAATAAAAAAACTACACTTGTATGCACATATGTTCAATTACATACATATGTGTACACATTATATACTCATCATCTTCTTACATACTTACACACGTACATATGTATATGTAAATAAATTCCAAATGTGTCATGACAAACAACTTACACGAATAAAGCAGGATCCTAATATCCCATTCTCCGGTGGAAATTTACAATTAGCAATTGCCTAATGTAAAGTTGCATTCATCTATTGTTTTATTTACTTCCGCATCCGTTCTTTTTTTTTAGTTTATACACAAGATTTTTTTGTTTATGGATTGATTGTAGAGTTGTGTTGGCCCAGTTGAGAGTACCGTTCATTGAAACCGATTTATCGAACTACTTAAATTGGTTCTTCGATAATTTAACTAGTTAGTATATCGAACTTGTTTAGACGCAAATATCGCACGACAAATAAACAAAGATCGTTTGCTTAAAATTTGAAAAAACGGTTTTAAAGAAACTTAGAATGTAAAGTCCACTTGCAAAAGAATAAACCACACACTTCGTAATAAAAAATGTTTTATAATAATCATTCGAGTTAGACGTGAACATTTTAAGCTATGGCTTTAGTAAGTTATGTCCATAATTCATAAAAAGATGTTTATTGTCATTTTATTATTATTTAAATTTTTAAGCACACTTAATCAATTAGAATAAAACATACCACGGTAGTTTGTTGTAAAGACTAAAACAGCTGTTATCGAACATGTATTAAACCTGTAAATGTTACAACAACTGCGCATGTCAGAGAATTTAAATTACAAACAACACGTGCTAATCAAAGCTCTACTGCGTCAGCAAAAGAACAAGAGTCAATGTACATACACACATATGTAAAATTTAACAATATTAGCCGGCTCTCCCAGTCGTTGCGGCGCCATAGTCGGGCTCTCATTGACAAACGAAAGAGGGTCCTCTAGAAGCCCACCCGTTCTATAACAAGCTCCGACCGTATTCTCAGTCTTTGCCGAGCGATGCGGAAGCACGGTTAAGGTTGAGTCACCAAAAACAAAAAAAAAAAAAAAAAAAATAAAACCAAATGCTTCAAACAAAAATTGCACAAAAAAAGTATGTAGAGATAGAAAAAAAGTGATTTTTAATGTGAAAAAGCAAATTGAATACATGTAAAAAATACAAAATAATACCATCGACCATTTGCCAAAGTTTAAACAGACGAATTTAAATATATTTTTATTTTCTTAAGTGTTAATTGTGTGCTTCCAACAAAAAAAAAAAATAAGCAATAGGTTGCAAATATGTGTAAATAAATATGGAAAGTTCGCCGTCCAGTTCGATAGAAAAGCAAATTGATAACTTTTTGGAGCATTTTAAACGTAGTGCTTCCAAGGCCATTGACACGGATTGGAGCAGTGTCTCCACAGATACAACTAACAATGGACCCTCAAGTAGTCCACAACGGCAGCAGCCTTTGCAACGTTTATTGAAAAAGACTAAAAGTCGTTCCAGTTGCTTAGACATATCCGAAATGTCGGGTAAGTTTTTCAAGCATATACGAAATTCATTAGAAATACATTATAATTCAAACATCAAGGTTACTTTATGCCATTTGATTCACCCATTCGCCCCACTTGTGCATATTTTTGTGTATTGATTTTCCATAAGAATGAACACCAATGGCATTTTTACTCCCTAGTAAATGTCATGGCTAAACTCTCTTACTTTCTCTCTCTCTCTCTCTCTCTCTCTCTCTATTGAAGAAGTTTTCTTTTAGAACTAGAAGTAATTGTTTCTTTTTTTTTAAGTAATCTTAGAATGTAGTTACATATGCACCAACTCATTTGGAAGTAATCTTATATGTTGTAGGTACAAAATGTGAAATGCATATTGCACTTTTCATTTAGCTGCACTTTAATGGCCGCTTTTATGAAATACGTTCAAACACCCACACTCACACACACAAACATGCACATGTGGCTGTGTAAATACTGCATAAACGCTGCAAGCTTTACCCCCATTGCAATTGGCCCAACGCTGCAAGTGGGTTTCAATTCTAATTAGGGTACACGACGCTTAGTGCTAATCACCGGTGCCCACAATTCACATTTGTTATTGCCTGTTGCTTTGCTCTGAGCCCACGCATGTAAGTACATGAGAATTTATATACAGGCACATGTATATTTTTGGTCTTCGTTCTGTGTGTTTGTTTTGGTAACTTCAAATTTATTCTTTTTATGGAATCGATTGTGGATATAACCGTCAGCAGTTATTTTGATTTTGTGTATTGCTATCGATAGTTTACGATCGTCTTAAATTTGAGCGGAACCAGTAGTTCGGTGTTAAAATATAATAATGATCTGCCGATATAATTTAAAAATTAGCTACTCTTTATAAAAATGTGTTGGTCCATACTTGCAAAATATACATTACATGTGTGTAGCACATAATAATAACAATTGATCTTTTGAATTCTTTCATAAAGTTCACAAATCATTGATTATCCAGCTGCTAATAACAGTGCCAGCAAATGTTAATGTTGCTCTCTCGCTGATCTGTTATTTGCCTTAGTCGCGCTCTTCTTCTTCTGTGTAAAGCATACCCGGTGCGGCGTTAAAAAGTATATAACAAATATTTATTGATGTGCAATTATAAACAAAACAAATTAATTTAATTGCTATCGACGCGGATGTATAGGTAATAACATGAATCGTGATGTGCGTGCGCTCAGCTATATTTATAAAAAATGCAACAAATCATACATAACAAATGCCTATATGTAAATGTGCATATACTTATGCTTGTATGTATGTATTTATATTTGGTTTTTATCAGCTGAGATTGAATCAAGTTGCCATTAAAATTAAGGCAACTGTGAAAAACGACTAAAGTCGTGATTATTATTTTGTGCACGATTGCATGATTCTAATGATTCTGAATTCGCGTTCATTCATCTTCTGACACACGGATCACCAAAAAATTCGTAGAACTTGATCGTAGTGAATGATGCACAATATGTGTGCGTGTGTGAGTGAGTAAATTAGTTTTGTGTGTAAATGTATGTAATGCAAAATAAACGGGCATTGTAACTTCTTAGGCGCCTTTTTATATGCATGATTCAGAATGAAATGATTGCTCACCTTTGTTATAATCATGAAACAAGCACTTCATTTCAACGCTGAACAATCCGGGCAAATTGTCATTACGAGATCTTTAGTCCCCCCCCCCCCAAACCATCTTAAGAATGTAGTGCTGCAATTACGTGTGAACATTGTAAACAAACTTTGTATGTATTTATATTTTGGCATACATAAATATGTATATGAGCTCTTTGGTGTTATTTGCCAATATATGTAAATAAGTATGTGAAATTTCACAGCCTTGAAGCCTAGAAACAAACATATCTATAGCATAAATGTATGTGTTTCAACCAGGGTCGGTAACGATCAAACATATTTGGTCTTAATTATTACCGCAATATCCCTTTGCAAATAAAAGAACTTTTTCTTTTAACAAATGAAGTTACATGTTATATTAACTGTTATTTTCCCTGGCAAATAGTATCAACAACGTATTTTATTTACAGATATAATTATGTACAAAGTACAATTTTGATTTAAGACTTCTCGAATCTTAACTTTTCTGTCAGATGCATTAGTACATATATGTACATAAGTGAAGAGTATACAAAGTAATCTTGTTGAAAGTTACGCAATTAATTTTGTACTTCGAAATTTGTATAAGCAATAATACATGCTCAGTACAAATATACTCTCAACCAGATTGTACACAAATATAAATAATTCTTTTCGCACCTCGTCCGTTCAAATTTGTTGAAGCAAAAACTCAAATGAGATCGCAATCGACGTAAAAAAAACTATAAAAAGCAATAACAATATGATAAAATTGCAGAAAAATCTGTCTAAAAAATACTAAATTAATGCTAAGTTAAATTGTACGTGCCCCCAAATATGTATATGTATTAGAACATACACCTGTGTGTGTTTATGCATGTATTTATGCATACACATAAATGTTGTGACAAAAATAAAATTGGAGAAAAGTGCGCCGCAATTTGCAAAAAGATCGCAAAACACTGTCGGCGTTGTGACGTCACTATTCACAAGTCTGGCGATAAAAAGTAAAAGTTCACTAAATACAGTTCGTAATATTTAAATCTAGTTTATTTAGTACATTTAGAAAATAACAATAATTATCTGTAGCTTTGTGCAGTTTTCACATTATTCATACTTTCTATTATATATTCATACTATTTTACAAAACCCATTTATCAACCAACTTTATACATATATCAGCAACGTTATCACTGTCAAATGTTATGTACATGGAAGTGTATAAAATAGAATGTATGGGAGAGACATCTCCAACAATTACGACATTTTTAAAATACGCTATTCTTAACGGTAGTAATGACGTTAATGCCTAATTACAACGATTAGAACATCAACTTTGTTTTAATTGCAGCAGCGGGAAGTGTAGAGAATTAGAACAACAACAACAACAGCAAGCAAAAATCTCTGTAGAATTCATTGAAAAGTTATCCTCTCCATCTGCACAGATGTTACAAGCTTTACAATTTAACAGAGAAAAACGAACAAACAACAACATGCACAGAATAGTTTAGATACCCCAATAGGACGCGGTTTTTACATTAAAATTTACAAATATTTAATATTATGTTATTGTTAAATATTTACTTTTTCAGAAATCATGTCTACATGAAATATCCCATGAATTGTCATGTAAGTTTCAAGAAGTGACAAGTTCCACAGGGTATTATTTTGGTTAGTTTCCATTTTCTTTGTGCATCTCTCGATTTTTGAAAGATCTTAAGTGTTTCATTGACTGACTCTTTTTTTCGCGCTGCTCCAATTAGGTGTTTATTTGTGTGTTGCAAACGAATCTTGTGTGCAGTCGTTGTAAAAATCTTACACACACACACACACACACTTTAACACTTCAGCTCGCTTAGATGAAAGCGGCAAAAAGAAACGACCGGCTAAAAAAACTACAGCGAGGTCTTTTTTTTTTTTTTGTGGTTTGGTCTTAAATTAAATTGTATTCTGGCAATTTTGAGCAAGCACCTTTATGCCACTTCGTTTCTCAAGTGCTTGCTACTTCTCTCTTACGCAAGATCTCTCAGCAAACTCTATCTAATATTACACACTCTCTTCCTCTCTATTTCCCTATTTCTCTTTTTTCTCCGCTTGGCAGCAGCTGTTGTTTTGGCCGAGGCCAACAATGCTGGAATCATTGCCAGAGTCTCTTTGTATATCACAGTGGCAATAACATACGGCTACGTTTCTACTTACTAGAATTTATTTATTTGTTGTACTATGTGGCTTTTGGTACAGCAAAGCAAACAAAACAGCATATACTATAAATAGTATTACTCACTTGTAAAACATATGTACATACATAAACATATATAAAGTTAAAGTTGACATTTATTCGTCATAAAACTATACAACTTCAGCTGTGTAGCAAACCATTTGCTGCATGGCGGAAAAACTCAAAATAATCACACAAGAACGTTTGTAAAATATTTAAATTGACCGTGTGGTGTAATCAGTGAACGTGTGCATAGTTATCTAAAAGATACAAACATATACGGAAAAAAAAGAGTATAAAAAGATATGATGGGAAACCTGCAAGCGTTGGCTGTTGGTATGTTTAGTGTTTATAATAAAAGCGTTTATTATAAAAGTTTGAATTAAGAGTGATCTAATCAACTTGTGCTAACTAAGTACATACAATGGAAGGTTATAGTTCATTGTCTATTATTTATTAATTAATAGGTAAAAAGCAGTACGATTTAATAAATGAGCCTGTGAAAACTTGCTCTGACAATCAAATGATAGAGCCGCCAAGTTCTCAAAGCATTATATATTTATACTTTGACATTTAATAATTAGCAGCTTTAAATAATCATTTAATCATAATAGAAAAGCGTCTTATTATTGTAAACAATCCCAATATAGAACTTGATTAAGTTTATATAGTTTTCATATACAAATAAATAATCTTTTTTAAGGTACTTTAGTCTTAAATACTCAAATAAAAAATGGTTATATATAATCAAATTAAGAAACTTTTCCTCCTGTAAAACTAACGATAAATTATAAACTTTTGCAATTTTAGTAGCTTTAACTAATTTATTTTGAATTTCTTTTTCAGACAATGACGTGGAGAACGCATTGGCCGAATCTCAGGCAATTGTGATGAGCACATCGCAACAACGTCAACAGCAATTGATCAGCCAACATATGATCGATTCACAGATCTCTGTGAGCAGTGGAGCTTCCATACAGACGGCGATCTTTCAATCGTTAACAAACTCGCCGGCGCATACAAATCGCAACGGAGGAGGACTTTTACAGCATACAACCTCAACGATAAGCAGTAACTCGACGACTTCTGTCAACTCTCAAGGCATCGCGTATGCCGCTGAAGCGTTAAACGCTGCAAAGCCCTCGGAACAGATCAATTCGCTTTTGGAACATATAAGTCCAGCTCAAGCGGCTGCCACAATGAGTGGCGAGGGTGTGCTCAATATAGCTGATGTGGCAGATTTGTTGCATCCACAGCATGCGATTATAACAGGCGGACGTTCGCAAGAAGGCTGCCCACTGATCATCTTTCCGGATAACAATAATTTCAATTCAATCGAAGAATCTGACTACCAAAAACTCATTTTGTACCTTAGCTCTGTGCCATCGTAAGTAGAGAAACTTTTAAAAAAATTTATATTCATATGCTGAAAAGTAACATTATATTATTTTTATATAGCCTGCAAGATGCTGATCTTGGCTTTCATTTAATAATTGATCGTCGCAAGGATCGTTGGACATCAGTCAAGACAACTTTGCAGCGAATATCGGTAGGATATATCAGATAGTTTCTCTATACGAATCACTAATAAGGAATACTTTTTTTTTTCTTAGATATATTTCCCCGGTATTATACATGTTGTCTATGTGCTGCGTCCATCAGGCCTCTTTCAAAAAGCCATCTCCGAGGTCAGCTCCAAATTTTCTTCCAAAGATGAATATCGCTTTCGGCTAATTGTATGCTCAGCTCTAAGCGATCTACATGAATTTGTTGATGTCAGTCAGTTAACGCCAGATATGGGTGGTTCATTGATCTATTCCCATCACGAGTGGATACAGCAGAGAATTGTAAGTACTTAAAGATACACTAACCTTGTGTAATTTAGAATAAACTTATTTATTTGCTTGCAGTCCCTTGAAAAGTTCTCCAGCTTGACCCATCAAGTCTCTGCCGAATTGGATGTATTTATACAAGCCATACATGACACCGAGTTTCCCAATTCCGTTGAGGCAACAAGAAAGTTATTAGAAGATCAGGGCGTAGACTATGCGCGACTTAAGGTTAACCTTCTATATACTTCCCATAAAGTCTAAAATCTAACAATCACTCCTATACTTTTAGGAAGAAATTTTGGCTGCTGCCAAACACGGCGAAACTCTACTGGAGAAAATTAAATCGAATGAGGAACTTAAGGAGTTTTCTGAACGCACCGGCAATGTTAGCGCTATCGAGAGGTATATATACGGACTACTATATATATATAGAGTTGGTGTTCTTTAATTGCCCTGGCGTTTTCTGCTCGATGTTTTTAAACTCTCCCTCTTACTCTTTCTCTCTCTCTGTTAACTTCGCGATCTTGTATTAACCTTAATTAAAAATTGTGTTATTTACTAACTCGAAATCTATTTTGGTTTCTTATAGCTCTGCACTGGTTATGTAATTACTATTAACGTTTATTTCAACAAAATGTTTTAAAAAACACATTTGTTTCATTTCCTCTTTAAGTGTATGTATGTATGTGTATACCATAACATTCCATGATTTTGTATCAGACAAACATTTCGTCTAAATTACATTACTTTTGTATTTAAAGTTACTTCCAAATAGAATTTATATTTAGTAAATTTTAATACAAAATTTAATACTTTTTATTGCTTAGAAATTTGTTGAGAACGAATAGACTACCATAGACAAGGAAAGATTATTTGTTTTAGTTTTATGACAATTTATACAAAATATAATACAAATGACGATGATTTTGAAACTTATCCGTTAATGCTTAGCACACATAAACTCTTGTTTCGTTAAATATTAATACATGTTAACCCTTTTTACACTTTGACTCCACTTGTTGTGTTTTTAAAAGTAAAAAACTTTCTAAGAAAAACTACATACATATAATTCTTCTTGAAAGTTGATTTAAAAATTCAATTAGATCAGTTTGTTTTGAGTTAAATGCATGAAAACACTAGTAATTTAACTTAAAATTAAATAATAATAACAAAGCTTAATGTTAATTGGTTTGAAAGCGAGTTAACTATAAAATGCATGTAGCTTTTGATGTTCTTTTAGCTTATGTCAATAAGAACTCTCGAGCTATATCATGGGTTTTTATTATAAAGATATATAAACTTTACATACATACACTTCATGAATCCGACAGTCAAACTACAACCTTCACAAAGAACTTTCCACTGTGCACACACTCAATCATCACACAATGTTTCATTTAAGAAAATCATATATTGAAAATGTAACTATTTAAGATCATGGAAATGTCGCTCATCTCACTCATAAAGTTGTTGCCGTCTCTTGTCTTTTATCTTTCCCTGTCGCGTAAAACATTTTTTGAAAAAAAAAAAATGAACGAATTTCCTAAAAAAAATCCAATAATGTATTAAATGTGTATGTAAATGTTAACGATATCGATGTGCAGATCCAGTGCAGGGCAGCAAAAACATCGTCAACAAATTATTTATCACCAACCATATAAGTTTAAACAACCCCAACATTATGATGATTGTCGCGATTATCGTAGACTGCTGGTCCAACTGGAGGAAACCGAGCGTCGTTTCGATGAATTCTGGCGCACACATCGCAATCGTTTGGAGCAATGCCTGCTTCTTCGCATGTTCGAGCAGGAATTTCGAGAGTTGCAAGTAAGTAGCATACCAATAAATGATTCTACATATTTATTTCCATTCGAAACTTTTCTTGCAGAACATATTCGATGGTCACATCAAGACTGTTGCTGACATGACAGAGATTGGCGAGAGTGTTGATAGGGTCGCTACACTCGTTCAGGACACTGAGGAATTTTGTATTCTTATCAAAATCGATTTAGAACGTGCCCAAGAAGCTATTCAGGCGGGACAGCAGTTAATTGGTTCACGTGGCGTCTATCCCTGGGAGATTGTCCAACCAAAATGTGATGAACTGCAGCGCGTTTGCGATATCATTAGATTGAGGCTTGAAAAGCGACTTGAAATACTTGCTAAGAACAGCGAACTAATGGAGAGAGTTGAAAAGGTCAGTGGAACTGTGAATACAAACTTTCGATTCATACTAAAAATCCATCCCTTCTTACAGGCTAATCAATGGTGTGCCAATGGCGTTGAGCTTTTGGCCTCACAACGTATCGAGAAGTGTTCGGTATCAGCCGATTTGGCTGAACAGAGTTTGCATGAAATACAGGCGTTTATTGCATCTGCTTCCGATTTTAAACTATCTAGTCCAAGTGAATTCAAGAAAATCTTTTTGGAAAGCACAACACCAGAAACCAAAGCACTTGTATCTCAGGTGAGCTGTTAATTATTAAGCTATGAATGGGGACTCTCTTAATCAAGACTTCAAACTCAAGTTTAATCGAAACTAAATTGTTTAAGAAATATGTTCATCTCAATAAGTATAAAAGCACTTTCTGCTGTCATTGTAAATCTGTCACAAATACCAATCAAACAATCAGGTCAACAGTTTGATGATGCAATAGGGATGGCCATATTGACCACTCGACTACAACGATTAAATAATATCATGTAGTATTACCAAAGTAATTGCTATTGGACCATAGATAGCCGTATGTCTTGCTATGCAATGTGATTGTCTTTCAACTGTTTTAAAGACTGGTTCTTACTTACAACAAATAGTTGTTGTTGCTACTGCTGTGTATTAGTACAGTTAGATAACAGCGTATGAAATTGGAATGGTGCCTTCTCTTCCAACATAATGTGCATTTAATGTGACTCAAATGCTATCAATCAACCGGTTTATATAACTGCTGGCTTAGCTAGTTAAAGTCATCATAAAGTGGGCGCACATAAGATAAATAAATATTTTTGCTGACTTCAAGACCTTATGGCTCGTTATTCTAATCCATAGTTGTATTAATGCTCTTGTAACTGAATATTTATGTCTTGTTTTGCAAAAGTTAATGAGCAATAAATCAAGTCAAAAAGAACTTGTGAATAATAGGTCCAGTTAGATTAAATTAATGGGGAAATGTTAAGCAAGTCAAGAACTAAACTTTTTTTTTGCAAATAGTAAAACGTGAATCTTTAGTTGTTAACTTTTCTTTAATAACAGGATAAATTTACTGGAAAAATCTTAAACGAGCTAGAAATATTTTTAATGCTATCTGTCGTTTTTTATTTCCATGTGATCTTGTGAAAGCTTTAATTTTATAAACTTATTGAAACTGTTTCTCAAATCGCATTGGTTTTTTTTTTTGTATCTAGTGTTAAGCATAGTCTTATTTAAATTTCAGTTAAGTAAGCCGATCGTCAGCTTTTGATTTCAAACTTGTGCAATGGAAATTAAAGCAGCAAACGCTTGCAACATCAAACCAAACATGTTCGATGCTTTAAGTCTTGTCATTCATATCCATAAGCAAAGAATACTCCATGAATGACATTGTAGCGCTGCTCATTATAAAATATGTATAAAACCATATGCATATTAAGATTTTGATCTTATCTGAATGCTGTCCAGTTTTGATTTTCTGGTACACACAAATTCCAACTAAGTTTTTAAAGAAAAAAAATAATCAACCCATTTTCATAACCTCGCGTCACGTCAACGCAAGTCCAGTTCTTTTGTATTCGTTTATTTTTGGTTGGGTATTTATGCACTTTGTAGCAATCTGTACAAATATGTCGTGCTCTTGAACGAAATGGGTCAAGCAAGACCAGTTTAAACTCTGCGGGAATATTCTTGAAGCGTTTACATTTCTTTCTGGATATCTTTGCTGCTGCTGATGCTGCTGCAGTTGTTTGGAGTATGTAGTATAATGATTCTGACACAATTCAGAGTTTCAGCTTTCATTCCAGTATCTTGAAGCATGTTTGACCACTTAGCCAACTTGATATCCTTGCGTTAGCAAGAACTATTAAAAAAACAAAAATTGCCTTACTTCTTTGTGGTAGTTGTTAGATTACCAAATGCTGCAGATGGCTCCGATAAAATTGCATCATGTCTAATAACTCTATGAGTTGCTTCTGTGTATAATTTTTGTAATTTTTCCGAATCATATGCTACAATCAACCAATTAAATCCGTGGTTTATTGCAGCTTGCTGGCTTTTGCTATTTTCCTTCAAGTATTAAAAAGCCAAAAAATATTTAACATATGCATTGTATGTGCCTCTTAGTAGAGTTCATTGACTGTCGTTTGGCAGCGTGGGTGAGCAGAGCAGACGGGAGGAGAGGAGACTCTTGAGAAAGGTCAATGGTTGTCAATGGTTGGATAACTGGTCTGTCTTTTGCTGCGATGACACTTTCCCAATTGCATAATAAGTCACTGATTCTGTTCAATGTTTGCATGGGTTAGCAAAGAAAAAAAAAAGCTAAACAACTTTTGTTGAAGTTAGACATGAAAAAAGTTGTATTAGAAATATAAAAATTACCTTTAAATGCATTCGACAACTCTGAAGAAGAAAAAAATAGCCACAAGCATACGATTTATTGAAACTACAGGTCATATAAATAACATTTTAGTACGTTACAAAATTTTGAGCTTGCAGTTAATTTGGTTAGCGCATCAGCAGCTGCAAACATTTATTATTTGAACAAACAAACGGCAAGCAACTAAAGATGTTCAAATGGACTTTCGCAGCTAAACCCATATAACTGGTCCTGTCTGTGAGACTGCCTGGATGGCTGGCTGCTGAAGATGCACGTTGCAAGATGCACTCTGAAGATGCCACCAATCGAATGCTTCGTTTGACAATGAACCCCGACGGAAGCAAAAAGTGAAAGTGGCAATTGTATATTTATTGCTTTCGACCATTATGTAAAAATGTCAAATGTCATGACATTGCCAAAAAAAAGGCCTACGCTTTGTCCTCCAGGCGCTAAATCTTTACAAAAACTATATTATGCAATTGTCTGTTTGTCGTCTGGCCCAAAGGGAGCTCTGTCTGTTTGAACTTGCAACCTTTTAGGTTATATAATTTATCAGCTGATAAGCGTTAGCTTTTTGCCTAAGTGAACCAGGTTTAGTTTGAGCAACGAACTGAGATTAAATTTTGTTTTGTTCAATGAAATATTTATAGAATATTCTAACTTATATTCATTTTGTACATAATCAAAGTTTTCTAGATATTTTTGTTTATGTTAATATCTATCTATAAACTATTCATGCCCTTATATAAGTTATATATTGTTGGATTGATATGATAATCTATAAAGTACTTTTAATACACATCAGTTCCCATATCTCATTCACCATTTGTCACCCATCAGTAGACTTTTATGATTAAAACTATCTTCACTTCACTCCACAAAATAAGTAGGGAGCTCGATTTGACAGTTAAACCACACCTCCTGTGTTGTGTTGTTGTGTGGCACATTTTTAATTGTTAATGCAACTGTTGCAATAACAACAGCCTGCTGCTGCAGCTGCTTAAAAGTATCTCGAAACTTGGCGAACTTCACTTTTCTTTCGCGCGCACTTTTCATTTTTTGTTTTCCACGAAGGGAGAAACTTCGTGAGAATACCACTTAATTCTCCTACATAGTAATTAAACACATTGTCATTTTACAACTAATGTTGAGATTTTGCTTATTTATTATGGTACAAAACTGTGTTATATACGGAGATATTCATATGTAATAAACATACATACATAAGTAAATGCATTCGGTTGATTTGATAAATAAGTCGTATTAAATATAAATATTTATTTAACAAAGGGGTTTATACTGCTTTTTATTTGTTTATTACACCACGTTGGATTTTTGCATTGTTTGACAACCTTAATAAAAATCACTTTTATTGATTATAATTTTCAAGTATATTTTATTGCCTAGTTTTTACATCTTTACTGCGGCACTTTCTCTTCGCAAATGTCACTCTAAGAACTTGACGAATTTTATATTATTTCAAATGCGAACAATGAAGTGTAAGCCGTTAAAATAAAAAGAATGCAGGGCAAAGACTCATTGAAGAAGTTTTTCTAACATGAATGAGTACATTTGTGTGAATCAACAAAAGACAGCTTATCATCTTTGTAGTCAATAAATTCTTTGTGATTCTTTGATATGTGATCTGTTTGTAGATCAAGAAACTTTCCAAATGTACGTTAAGTTGAGTTAAAAAGCTAAAGAGAAATATCTAGAATTTTCTATGCATTGGTCAATAGGAATGTGCGAAGAGTTTTGGAACTTCAAATTTAAGCTAAATTTCAAATTAACCCTTTTTTTATAGGTACTTCAACGCATTGATGATGTATCTTTGATGTGCGATAAGCGAATTGCAAGTTTAAAAAAGTTGGCATTGAAACCACCGCGTCCTGTGCAGCAGGTAACACCAGAGCCAGCGGTGCCATTGCAACCACCGGGTGGAGCACCACACTTATTAAGACGTAAACAAATAAAGGTAAGTGTGACGATACTTATATTTTCAGCTACCCTAAGAAATTGCTGGTTGACTGATGAAAAAGTAATGAACAAAAGATTACTTTAAGTTTCAACTTTTCATAGTCATTAGTTGGAAAAGAACTAATTGATTTTTAAAAGTAATAACATTTTGATCCAAGTTTAGATACTGCATTTTTTTTTTCAAAGATTAAATTCTATCCAAGTTATTTCTACCTTTATGCACTTTTCAACAACATATTATGTGGCTTCAGCAAACAAGTCGATGCGTAACCACTCAACCACTGAACCACTGATGCCTTTTTTTTTCATTTGAATTTTAAATGCGCGCGAAAAAGCAAAATATTCCTATTTGAACAATGACAGCGCCGTATGTCTTTATTTTCTGGTCTGGTTGCTGTACAATTTTCATTTTTGTTATGCACTATACCCTTTAAAGACCTTTTTTAACAACGTGTATAGTTGACTTAAAGAGTAAGAATAATAATAAGAGTAAGAACAAAAAGTTGAAAGTATAAAAATAGGTCGATATCGATATATCTGTGAAGCTATTTTTATTTTTTTGACACTATATCTTCATGTTTGTTTTTAGGATATCTCCAAGTCTCACGTTTTCAACAAAGTAAACTCTTACTTGTTGCCTTTTGAATTTTGTTTGGACAAATTTCAAGTTCATTGTGCAAAATTCACACGATGTGTTTTTTTCTCCCTCTGTTGATCTGTACTAATGATTGTGGGGGCTAAAGGCAATTGTTGCGCCCGTAGCTATAAACCAGAGCCAAACAAAAGACCCCTCTCTAACCTCCCTAACAAAGAGAGACATAAACAAAGTCACTTCGCTTTACTTTTGTGTACTTTGATAAGACAAGTTTGAAGTTTCACTTTTGCTGCTGCTGGTGCTGCTGGTTTTTTGTTAGATAGATTAGCCGACCCATAGCTACGGGCAACAACAAAACTTGCATTCAGACAGTTGTAAAAATTGACCCATTCAAAGCTGGTATGTTTGACCAAAAATTATATCATAATTACCTTCTGTGTGCAAAAAATACAAATGGTATTGTTAATGCAGACAGAGCATCATAATTTAGTTGAAAGCTTAGTGGCATTTTTACCATTAGGTGTGTTTTAATGACTTAATGACAAATCCCCGACAAAATGTCGTGCCCAGTACCAATTATATTTAAACCATTTATCAAGTGTTTTTCCTACTCATAGTTTCTTTTGAGTTGAAAAACAGCCAGAGTACAAGGTACAAGCACAATTAAATAAAGCTATTTGGGTACTTTAAGTACTTTCAAGTACATTATGTCTTGTATTATATTTTGTTGACTTAATAGCAGTGTTCTGGTACTGTTTACTTATGCTTTCAAACTTTTCTTTACAATTTTCATACTAACAGTAGAGCTGCGTGGCTCGACCGTCTCAAGGCTCAGTTTCCTGAACTTAACTTAACGTGAACTTAACTTGAACGCGAACGTAAATTTGAAATTCAAGCGATAACGCAAAGCGTGATCTTTAAAATGTTTGCTAGAATTATTATATAAATAATCTTTTCCTTGAACCAGACAAATTAGCTTCATTTTAAAATCAGCTGTTCAACTTGAACTTTAAATTCAGTTTTCTGCAGGTTGTCAACTTGATTTTAAGTCAAAATGCATGCTAAAATTTAATGCCAAAAAATCGACTTCTGCATTTGTAAAATCTTTCGACTTCCATAACTTCGGCAAAACTGACCCGATTTTCAAAAGCGATATCTTAAAACTCATGGTTCGACTTCTAAAATAAAAGTCAAGTTAAGTTGGGGGTAACGACCAAGCAGTGTTTTTCGTTAAGTTGATTACCTCTCAAGTAATAGTTACATTTCATGGTCTAATGCAAAAGTATGAAAAATTATAGAAAAGGTATGAAAAATTGTATGAATAAGGTATTAACAGCTCTTTGTTCTTTCTCCATTCTTGGTTCCCTACTGGAACTACATTGAAATTAAACTCATTTTGCCTTTATTTGCTTTTCTTTTTAACTTGTTAGGATGCAGACAGCTGTGCTTTTAATTATAGATATTAATATTCATATATTCAAAAAGCCTATAATGCACTAAGCAACTTTAGTCGGTTAAGTCCAATTAACATTTCTTATGGCAGTAAAGTACTAAGTAGTAAAGTTAAGAGGAGAACGCTGCTTCTGGCCATTCTACTCTACAACAATTGTAATAACTGCACTTTGCAACGAGCTGCACAAAAGGTTAGAAATGCATAGTAAACATTTCCGCTGGGCAGTTAGGCAGCCATCTGCCAACTAGCTGCGAGCAGGAAAATAAAGATTTGCAATTCCGCATTGGAAAATTCAAAGCAATTTCCATAAATGCATAATCTTTCATTTCTGTTGTCTTATTTTCTTTCTATCTTCCAAGTCCAAGACCGTTCCAATTGCAGTTAACTTTGCTAACGTTGTTTTTTTCCGTTTCTCATAGATTTTCTGATCTAAGCTTGGTTCTCTGTTTACATTTAAATGCTGCTTGGTCTAAAATGCCCTTGAGTTTAATCTAGGTCTAGAATCAAGTGTAATCGCAATTGGATTTGTGTGTCAAGTATAATATATATATGTTTCATTTTATTTATTATATATTTCTAAGATTTATTTTTCTTAGATATAATATTACTTAATGTGTTGTATAGACATCTCTTAAGATTGTTTGTTTTGTTGCATATTTTTATTTGTTTATTAGGTTGATTTTCATCAAATTTATGTAATTGAATCCTTTTGATATTTTTATTTGTATTTTGCGGATTTTTCTACACATAAAAAATGATTTAACAATTCTTAGAAACAAAAAATGTTTAAATTCATATATTTAAATGGTTTTTCTGTGTTGTATTTTGCTCTACTAACTTCAGATACGAAATGAGAAATGAGATCAGGTTTTGAATACAGATCATTTGCAAGTTTTTGCTAACCGCTAGGCTAGTTTTTTTTATGCAGTCTCGAGATTTGTTGTAGTTCTTCAGCTCGTCGCATGATTGATGTCTATCTAATGATGAGCTATTGTCTGCTAAACTTTTTAGTGTCTTTGTTGTTGCTTTGCTTGCAACTTGTACAAATAGTATATTATATGGGCTTTTCTTGCGATTGGCAACAGCGACCCGTTCTTTGCAGCAAGCGACACAAAAGCCGCATAAGCATTTTTATTTATGTATGTTGCAAGTTGCTTTTTGCATAGCTTATCGTAGCTGGTGTTGGGAGGAGGAGTCTGCAACGATTTCTCTTGCTGCAACAACAGGTGGCAATTGAGCAACTACTATAAAACAAAGCTAAACAATCGAAAGTATTTACGTGCATTCAGTTTCTAATTGTTTTTTGTTGTTGTTTTTTTTTATCAGCTTAAATCCAATGCAATAATGTACGGAGTCGTATATCAAATTGACAAAAACATTAAAGCTGTCGCATTGGTGTTGAATTTCTTTCCAAAAATGGAAAATTGACGAGAAGGTTTTCAGTTTGTATATCTTTTTAACTTGCAGTCTGTGCAATCGAAGCTTTTTCCATAATTAAATAATTAATCGTCATTTTATTAGGCCCGTCGACTCGACTCGACTCTTTCACTTTCATATTTGTTTACATATTTAAGTATGCGCGAGATATATTAAAAAATTATGAGACACGATGCCAATTGAATGTCTCTACTCGTCGACATTGTCGCAAGTGTTTGTCTGTTGTGCAAAGTGAAATATTTTTATTTTCGTTGTTGTTATTGTTGCATGTTGTGTGATTTGGCATTGTTAAAGCAACGCACGTAAGGTTAAGTAAGTGCAGAAATACAACAAACATAATATATTAAACTAACAACAACAACAACAACAATATTGAAATAATACAAACATCAGCGACATTATGAACCTGCTGCAACACGCATCTGCGGGCTTTCAAATATTGAGAGACTTTTCACTACACTTGGAGATAAAGCTTAAAAACAAGATTTTTAAATTCAATTTCGAAGAAAAAGGTTTCAAACGGAAAAATTTAAAGTTTTTATTGATACCTTTTATTTTATTATCCAACAAAATACTTATTTTATTGTTTGTGTATAAAACTTGGATTTAAATCTTTATTAAATCTAAATATTTTGTTTCCAGTGTACTGCCTCCCGCATTAGTTACTCTGTGTCAGTTTTTTGTTTTTGGCTTACAATCCGCGCTCAATGTTTATTGCACTTACTTATTAAGCAGTAATTATTGTTAAAAAAAAATATTTATGTATATTGCATATTTGCATACAGGGGCACTGTACTACTAAGGGCTCCATCTTAACCCGTATTGCCACACTTGCCACATTTTTGCGTCACTTAATGTACTTCTTTTATTTGTATTCGTTGGATTAACATATTTTTAAATACAAGTGCAAGTATTAACCCAAATACTAAGTCATCAAGTGCCTTACTTTCACTGCAATTAAAAAAAGTAATTTAAAAAAAACAATAGGATAATATTCGGTAACTACTTACAAATCGGCAATAAGACAGACACTCGTCCTTTGTATAGAATCGATTTAGATTGCCGCCGCAGCTTGAATATGTAAATCGTGCACAGTTTTGCGATTTGGAATTATAATACCACATGCGACCACGAGCTCCACAATCTCCATATGCTGGACGTAGTTTGCAAATTTCTGTAATAAAAAATTAAAATAAGAAGAAATTTACTATTTTCTTAAAACAAGCAGACGTTATTTACTCACCCCAATGCCTGAACATATCAACAAGCGTCCAGCAGGAAACTGCTGAAAGAACCATCAGCAGTGTAAAAACGCAGACTATTTTAACCATTTTTGTTTTGTTGAAGAGTCTCGAAACACTTCAATATTGTACTGAATGCTTTTTAGAAAAACCAATGGCTTTTTATAGCAGTCTGCAATTATTTTAAGTTAGTCAACAATTCGTCACTTTTTTTTTTTAAAGAACTTTTTAATAGTGTTTCCAATCAATATAATTCTTTTAGATAATTGTAGCGACAAAAATATCTAGAAATTAAACTTCTGTTTATTATTTCTTATTCATCAGTTTTTGTTTTTTACTTTCACTACAAATTTCAAATCTTTTAATCAGAGACATTTAACAACAACAATTTTCTAAAACAAATAACAACAACAATGCCACAGCAAACCATAAAGTGAAACAATGTGTTGTGCATGTCAATCAAGTTCAACTCACAATTGCAAAAGGCTAAAAGCTAAAATGCGTCAACCAATTAACCATCTAACCACCAACTCGATTTCTAATGCTCCGATATGTTCGTGCAACCGAGAATTGTACATTTAAATGCGTATGCTATTACAATGACATGGAAATTGATCATGTCTCGAACATGCAGGCAGGCAGGCAGGCAGACCAGCCGAACAGCTGGGGCTTAGTCAAAAGATTTCACACCCGTGGACAAAGCTGCTGGCTATCTAACAGGAAAGTTAAGAGCTGCATGCAGATGCAGAAGCAGTTCATTGACATTGAAACATACTACACTAAAAAGAACAAGTAAGAAGGCTCTAGTCGGGAGAGCCCTACTAGAAGATACCCTGAACCCAGTTGCAATAAATAAATTAAATTTATATAAGACTTTGGTATATGTACTGACTTAACTTCAATCGATTAAGTTCGATATCTCCGGTGTTTCTTAACCAATTTGGACGAAATTTTCAGAAAAGATCTATCGTTACTCATTCTTTCAACCCTCATTTTTACATTTTCCAAATTCGATATTTTTTGTTATCGATCACATGTGTATATCGGAAACCAGAATAGTTATCGATAATTTTAAGCAAACTTGTTCTGCTCATGGTATAGGAGAACTTATATCCAAAATCTGAAGTCTCTAGCTCTTGTAGTCTCTGAGATCCACGCGTTCATACAGACGGACAGACGGACGGACAGACGGACATGGCTATATCGACTCGGCTATTGATGCTGATCAAGAATATATATACTTTATAGGGTTGGAGATGCTTCCTTCTGCCTGTTACATACTTTTGCACAAAACCATTATACCCTTATTAACCCATTTTATGGGTTAAGGGTATAAAAATACTTGATGGAATCAGAATATTGTTAAGTTCTCTTAAGTGGAATGTCTTAACAGTCTTAACGTTTGGCTACTTGTTTTCACTGTCAGTAAAGAAAAGAAGTTATTAAGATCGCATTTGAATATGAATGTTGTTTCGATTTTATTACAAGTTTGTACTTTATCAACTTAGAATTGAACGCAAGGTAATTTTTGACTTAAAGATGGTTTATTTAAAGACCTTAGAGGTTGTCTTTAAGCAATATTATAGCAAAAACTATTGATAAAAGAAAGAATTAACTACAGTCGAACTTCTGTATAACAACAAATTAATTTCCAGAACCCTGCAATTTGGATCGATCGAAAACCCATTCTATACTACGAGTTTTCTCTTTAACAAAGTTTTTTTTTGTCCCCTTTAGATTCGTTATATGGAAGTTCGACTGTATATGAAGCAGATGCTCGCTGACATTAATCTGTATCTAGTCGCATTTTTTTGTTTCATCTCACATACTCTCACACACATAGTATTGTTAATGCCTTTAACGCACACATAATGCATTAAAAAGAAAGATATTGTTGTTTATGTCGAGGGCATAAATCACTGTGCCTTTTAGTATGAGAACTTTCACGGCACTTCCGCAGATCGCGCTTACTTGTATGGCTACCTGAAGATCGTTTCGCAGATTTGGCCCTTAGTGAAACTACCATTAAAGTGTGAGACAATCGTCAAAAATGCCATTGCGTCGCTTGACATTTGTGCTTTATGATTTATTTACTAACTGTGTTATATATGTTTAGGTTGAGCTACATAAAGTGAAATCTATTGCGCAAATAGCGACTATGACGACATTTTCTTAGAATCGCATAATGTGTTCTACTTATTTAAAGATTGGACGTGTTGGCTGCCAATTAAATTTGACCAGTAATTCGGCCACAAATGTTATTAAGGCCACAGTCACGCCTAAAACCCAAACGAGCAATATTCCAGCAAAATTGGACATGCCCAATTGGACGGGCTCTATATTGATATCCTCTTGAGCAAGGCCAGACATTGTGCTCTCTACTTTCTGCTGTATGTGTACATTGAGATTATCGGCAACAACCCGGTATTCCCAATACTTGTCAAAACCCGACGAATGCCAGCGATAAACCAAATCGTTGAAGCGTTCCAAAAGTGGCCAGCAACGGGGTACAAAAGCAACCGTATACTGATAATAAAGATCTTCCTGCATTATAACCATCTGCTCGACG
The DNA here is from genome assembly GCA_018904305.1 of Scaptomyza montana. Classification (NCBI taxonomy): domain Eukaryota; kingdom Metazoa; phylum Arthropoda; class Insecta; order Diptera; family Drosophilidae; genus Scaptomyza; species Scaptomyza montana. The sequence goes on along the minus strand of JAEIGR010000008.1, from coordinate 1,915,301 downwards.
GCTTGTCTTGTGAGGTAGTCTCCTATGGCGAAATGTCCTGGGAGGTAATAATAAAGGATGTAAATTTCATAGATGTGTAAGTCAGTCTAGTTCTTATTTGCTACTTACCGAAGGGCAAACGTTCCACAGTAAAACCCATTGGTACTCGATGCGCCAAGTCCAACAATTGATCATCGTTGTAGATGCGAAAGTTTCTAAGGAGTTCGTGTACCCGAGGCTATAGGATTAAAGGAAATTAATCAGAGAAACTCCCGAAATCCATAACGGAACTTAGACTTGTGCTAACTTACATCATCCGAGCCACGTAGACTTGCTACCCATGCCTCTGAGTTTGCTGCCCATTGAATTTGGTGGCTAAGCATTCGTTGCATTGTATCCGCCGCTTCGCCCAGACTGGGAATGGTCAAGATGCTCGCCAATCCTCCACCATAGATACTTGTAATAATGATGTCGTTGAGAAAGCAGGCAAAGAGCAAAACCCTTACAGTAACTGAACGCACATTGGTATTGCTGGATGGCTGGGATACGAAAAGCTTAAGAGTGGTAACCACTGCAAATTTCAAACTGGGAAACCATCCTTCTATCTCTTTCGTTTTCCCATATAATTCCTGTTCGGTTCTGTGCGCCAAAATCAAACCCATTGTCTCAATGCTCAGGCAGACAAGTACGGCAGCCCACAGAGTGAACTGAAAAGGCTGTAGCGGTAGATACCAGCTGGCTAGGCGTAAGGGTGCTGGCACCAGACACGTTATACCCGATCGCACTAGATACATTGACAGATCCAGATAGATGTAATCATCGTGCCACGAGTACATGGCGCTAATGCACATGTCCGCCTTATGATTCATAACCATGCCCATAGCACCATCTCCAGACATATTCGGATAGATGCTGCCCCAATCGTCCGCGTCAGCTGGAATAGAGGAACGGCGGAACACCTTTAAAAAACCTATAACCGTTGGTACTGCGCTACTTACACGTATCAATTTCTACTGTACAATTGAATTGCGCACAAAAGTTGAGTACGACACGCGTTTCAGTGCCATCAATGTAGACATTAGCTAACTCCGATTCCGGGGAGACTCCAACATCACGTGCATTGCTTTCCATGTGCTGCAAAAGACGGAGAGGGAGAGAGAACCGGAGTCAAGTCAACTTTAATAGCAATCTTGTTTAATTTCTACTCACATGCTTGATAACCGTGTATGGTCTGTAGTCAAAGCAAGCTATTACAAGTTCCCTGCCCTGCAAGTCTTTAAATTTATCGGGAAATAGTATATTATTATATTGAAATCGCCGCTCCACAGCATCATAACGGTCGAGAAGAAGCAGCTGTTCCGGGTGTTCCGATCTGGAACCCACATACTTATTGGTTTTTAGATCAAAGTTTGTGCCATTTGCATAATTTCGCACTACGAAAAGTATGTTGGGCTGTTCTGAAATGAGAAATTTGTTGTTTTTTTTTTAGATGTTTTGCACGTTTCTCGAAGTGTATTACCCTTAAAGAAATAATCATGCCAGCTTGTTTTATCGAATTCCTCCGAAACATAGGCAAATACAAATTTATTATGCAACGAACGCCAAATAGAGTACATCGCTGCCTGTGTAAAAGCAGCCACAAACTGCGGAATAAGTTCACCAAAGACAATAAAACTCTGTTCAAAGGAAGAAGTAAGTAAATTAAGTAAAATCTTGTTCGATTTCTGTTTTTAAATCATACCTCGCAGTGCGATGTCTCAATGGATATTGTAAGCTTAAGCAATAAGTCATCATAGCTTAAATCACTAAGCTTCAATTGTTGTTCCTTGGCGGTTGCATCCACCACATTGTCCTTAAAGCTATCCGAGAGTTTTGCAACTTGTATATTAACATAGCTCGAGTAATCTTGAGTTGAATCTTGTGGTTGAAATCTGTAGTCATCATGCCATAGAACACAAATTGTGCTGCCATGCAAATAGCTCTTGACTACATTGAAATACATTTAAATTTCACTTACATAAACATAAATTTTATTTATTTCACACTTACTGATTATATTCAATATAAGCGACCAACTTTGTTCAATAACCAACATTTTAACTTATTAAACAACTAGCATAAGCTGCGGCTATTTGTCAATTGAATCGAAATGGATGAATGGAAACCCAAAATGCCAATTGAGTTATTATTTGACAGACCATCACAAAAGCTACATTTATAAACTGTTAGTTTAGGCATGCAAATTAAGCAATTTAACGTTAAAACGTTTCTAATCTGTTGTCTTAAGGTGAAATTGCTTTTGTTCACAAAAAGTTTAAGGTAGCTTAAATTATTCACTTTGATCAACTTTGCAAAAAAAAAAAAACATTCTAATTTGCTGGTTATCAACAATTGCTAAAGTATTATCAATTGTTCTTTCAACTAAAATGCTTAACAAACAAGGGCGTAACCAGGGTGTGGGTGGGGGGGAGGCAGCGGCACACAACAAAAATGAAAAAAATTTTATCATTAATAAAATATTTTGTAAATTTCTATTTAAATTAAGAACTAAACAATGCAAAAACTTAAGTTTGCAACCTTAATCAAAATAAGTTATCAAGAGACAGCACTCTAATGATAGTTATCGATCGTATTTCTTACCGTCTGCCCACCCTCCTAACCCCCCCCCCCCCCTTGTAAACAACTTTATTATCCTTCAATAAGACCATAATGTGTTGGCTTCGAAACATTTGCTTATGTTTGGGCTTGTAATTCCCAACTGGTTTATGCTGTAACCGATACCTAAGCCAGACAAATGCTTCGGACCATTTGGCAGAGTTCAGCTGTAGTTGCTCTGCCCAATTCTATTCTAACTTTTTATATAAAGTTATTTTTTTCAAAATTGTTTTCGAAAAATAATGGAGAATTGACATAAAAGTTAAAGAAAAAGATAAGGCTGTGTTAATATTTTACTCGATGGACTTTAAAGTCGAAATGCTGTTATGCTGTTCTCAAATGATTTACTAGCCAAAGTTCCCGCTTCTCTTCCAGAGTTCAGCAGTAGTTGCTCTGTTAAATTTAATTCTATCTATTTTTTTTCTCGAAAATATTCAAACCAATTACGTCAGAATGGAAAATTGACTTAAAATACATATTACACTCGATGTGCCTTGTAATTTGCAACTAGTTTAAGCTTTGGCGTTTTATGTATAGCAGAGTTCAGATTTGTTTAATATTTTATGATTATCGAACACTTTTCTATCGGATACCATTTATAATATTCTTCCTACAACCAAATGCGAACATAATTATAAATTCTCTTGATTTGGATTATTAATTCTGCGGCTGATGTCGAAAAGTTTTGTGCTCATAATGAAAAGACAATGCGGAAATAAAGAGAAATAAAACAACATTTACTACAAAAATGAAGAAAACAATTTGAAAGTGGTTGAAAAATACAGCAGAAAGAAAATTTAATTGATTTCAAATGAGATTTTAATTCGGTAATATTGAAGCACAAAAGTACATTAACATATAGTAAGCTTGTAAATCGGAAAGGTACTTTTATAAAACGGGAAATATAAGTAAAAAGTCAAGTTTTTTTCTTATTTATATTGTTCCCTCATTGGGAAAGGAGGGTCGGTCAATATATGTCACAGATCTGATTAAAATTCTAAGATGTTTTGAGAAAAAAATTTGACCCTTTGTAAACTTGACTTTGACTTTTATCAGAAAGAGTTCTACGACGCGTCGTTAAATACTAATACTTGCAACATAAAATCCACAAAAATATTATTTATTTTGCAATTCTTGCTAATTTAAAAGATGATAAATTTTCTTTCTTTTTTGTCATCACTTTGTTCATTTTCCTACCTTTATTTATTTGAATTTCTCTAGACAAAACAGAAGCTGACACAGTTATATTTTTAAAGATTAGAGCATTTGGAAGTTAGGAAATGTAGTTTGTTAAAAATAATAATCGAGAACATCTTACTAAAATTTACGTGACATAAATCTTAACTTTCGAGTCATTATACTTACTTATATGTAAGGTTAAGATTTTGAGTGCTTTTCTCATTGACGAAGTGATGAAATTTAACAATTATGAAAACAATCACAGTCAACAATAAGCGAAAATAAACAAAAGAACGACGATGGTCACAATTGACAAAACAAATCCAAACCTTATTTGGCAATATCAATGTCAACGGCAGTAGAGTTGAACGACGTTCAATTATATATATTAACTACCTGTGTCTGATCAAGGTCTTATTTTAACAATCCATTCAAAGGTATAATATGTGCTACTTAAGAATTTGAACCAGTCTACAGAAGTTTTATTTGTTCATACAAGTTTTTTGTCTTTGTCAAACCAACTTTGACCTTGACTTACTCTCGAACCTAGCTTGTTGTTAGCCAGTAAAAATAAATTGATAAGCAGCACAATTACTCATTCTAACCAACCAGTTTTGAGCTATCTGAAAACATACGAAAAAAAACTGCTTGTTTCGTACAGAAATTTTGATACTCTAGAGTTTTGTAGAAGAAAGTGCATGTTCATAGTTGCAACGCCGCATTAGTGTTGTTATTATTTTTCACTTTTATAGATGATGACGGCTCACTTTTTGGTTGTGGTTTTGGGCTTGGGCTTTCATTTTTGTTTTGTTTTCAGTTAGTCATAGTAAATGTCAACTGGTTAAGAGGGCCAAAATCGCATCTGTTTTGGGCTCTGTATTGCTGCCGCCTGCTGCGATGAAATCATAACATTAATATACGATTCAAGACGCTAAAAGAGATTAAAAAGAAAGGAAATAAAAGAAATGCGAGCACGCAAAGCTTCACTTTTTAATGGCATTACATTTTCCTCACATAAAATACTTATTTTTTTATAAGATCATTTCTATTGTGTGCGCGCTTGGGTCTGTGTTTTAATACCCTGCAATTGATTAGAAGATGAAAATGAAGATGTTTCGAGAGAGATATGATTAAAATGTCAAGATATATTTTTTGAAAACAATTTTTTATTGTTCTAAACTTTAAAGTTTTTCATATTTATTTTCTTAAATATTCGAATAATTCCTGTTATACATTTCTTTGCTTTTGAAATTCTTTTATTTGGTCCATAACTTTTTCCGGAAAGTGGATTGTTTTTATTGATTTACCAGCGTCGTCACGTTTAACTTTCAATTGAACCTACCACCGCCAGCTTGCCTCTTTTGGTTGCATATGCTTTTTTTGTGCCTTGTGTGGCAGCTTGCTTGTTGGTAATACTTGGTTTTCTACCGGCAGCTCCCCTACTCATGCGTAATCCTTTTGTGGGCGCTTAGCTTCCGTTTCACGTAATTGCCCAAACAATATTTTCCAATGCCGTTGACGCCCAAAATAAATTAAAACAACAACTTCATGTACCTTATATGTGTGTGTGTGTGTGTGTGTGTGTGTGTGTGGGTTTGCCAACTATTTATTGCATGCTCTCAGCCATAAATGTATAAGCACGCAAGTACAAATTAAGCTACATATTTGTTAGCCAGTTTTTGATTCATATAGTACATCGATGCATCGAACATAACCATAAACCACATATTATAAAACGTCCATGTTTTTATGTAAACAAATAATATACATATAAATATATGGCTTAATATTATAACATTCATAAGAATGCCGTTATAGCAGAAAATATGCTTCTTTTACTGCTCTACAATGCTGCTCAGCAGGCGAACTTGTTTTCTCTAAAAATGCCGCTACTTACCAATAGTTTGGCCAGTCCGCCATATAAGTATTTACATATAATACAAACAAATATAAGAACATAGTAATTCGATTTCTTGTTTTGTGGGCATCCTCTGATTATCTGTATGAGTGCGTGTCTTCTGTTTAAGCGAGATGGTAGCATCAAACAGATTTTTTGACTTACAGCCGCATGCAACATGTTAGATGCGACCAAAGTAAACTTAGCTTACACCTGAGCGGGCATCAACTAACATAATCATACAAACACACTCAACACGTCGAAAGCAACCGACTTGCTGTCTGACTAGTTGTCGATCGAACGAAGTTGCAGATGTTTAACGCACTTGGGCATCAACTTACAAGCTCACTAACATCACGTTGCGTGCAACCAAGTCTCCAAACCAAATCAAACTTGGCTTACAATTGTCCATCGAGCAAAGTTTAAGCAACAGTGTAAGACGATCTGCCGAAGACGCAACAACGTCGCGCATTAAAAACCCGAATATCGTGCCGAATCGAATTGAATTGAAATACAAAGTGGTTAAGTCTTCGAGTATTTGATTTGCATAACTATGAAGAGGTGCATAAAGAGCCAAAAGGCAAGCACTTTTTGATTGCGCTTTATAAAGACGGCGTTCAATGAATCCGTGACAAAAGACTGACCTCGCAATTGGACCAACAAAACAAAAAAAATATTAAATTTGAATACAAATAGAGCAAAAAACCGGGCTCGAGGCAGTGACTCTGGACTGCGGATTGTTGTGAACCGTGTGTGTTTGAAGTGTGACTTGTGAAATGTGAACCGAATCTCTGTTGAAATTTTTAAAATATATTGTTGCCACAATAAAAATGTGTGCTTGCTAAATAGTTAAATATGCCATCTTTAATATAAATTAAAAATTAAAAAAACCTAAATCGAGTTCAACGAAGAAAAACTTTCCATTAAAATGCCTATTGGAAAATTACCCGCGGCTGTAAACCGTAAACAATCGTCAATTGAATTACCCAGCATGGATAGCACCATTGATTCACGTATGTCTTCAAGTGAGCTACTCCCCATGGAGTTACTCAAGGTGAATTATGTGCACAAGTGCAAAGAGGCAATGATGCATAAATCGAATGGGACTCCGCCTACACCAACCACACCGCATCTCAACAATCCCGCACGCTTCGTTGGCTATCGTCGCCAGGCGCCACAAGCTCCAAAAAGGGTTGCAAAACCGATGCCGGTAGCTGCACTACCTCCTCCAACGGTAGAGTCCTGGCTACTCTTAGCCAAGCAGCAACCTTCTCGTCCGGATGACTTGGACTGCTGTTGTTCCCGCTCTGGTTGCTCTTGCTCCGACACCAACTCGAATTCCGATGCAACCGAAACGAACACCGTGACACCCGATTGCGAAAAGTCACAGAGTTGGAACTACCGAGATATACGTCGAGATCTGTCACGTACTGGTGTCGCAGCTGGCATCCGTTCCCGGGCCGATCGCATTGCCCGCATTGAGAGAAGGGAACCCTTAACAAGCGAATGCGCTGCGTGTCTGGACGAACCGGAGTCGCCACAACGCAAGCTTGTTCCCTCGTCAAATAGGGTGCTTTTGAGGTCTCGAATACCCAAGCCAACACCCGCACCCGTTCCAACACCATACAGTGAATCAAATGCCCAATTACAACGCCGAGTGAAGCAGCTCTTCCAACAACCACTGCAGGATGTGGTATACAGTCAGAGTGCAGCACCTCGTTGGATGTTCCAAAAGGCGGGAAAAGATAATAGTACCGGGACAGCACCAGCACCCCTCATGGTAGATCAACAATCAACACGACTCCTCGGCCAGCAGCGAACCAAATTGGAACGCGTTCACATACGGAAAAAAAGACAGCCATTGCATATAATTAACCAGTTGGCTAAAGGTGAGAACCCAAGGGCATCACAGGAGAGTACAAGTAGCTCCAGCAGCTACAAGCCTCTACAACAACATAGTCCTATTCAGGTGGATCGCCTAAAGCGTTTCTCCCTTGAAAGCTGTTCCGACTCAGGCGTTTCCTCCTCGAACGACACAAAAGAGCAGCAGACAAAACTAACGAATCTGAGAGATAAAAAGTGCGTTAGTTGTGTGCAGTTGTTGGACAACGACGACTATTCACCTGAAAAACACAAACAGTATGATGCAACCCCCACCTCCGGTAATGCACCACTCAAAGCTCATGTCGATCCCAATGATGTGCAGAACTTTGCCAAGAAGAATGTAACAAAGGCTACAACAAATGAGCTACTAACTGCTGCAGCTGCTGCAAAGCAATGCAACATTGAAAAGGAAAGGAAATTGAATAGCTTAAAACCGACGACTTCTACAACGACGACCATATGCATAGACGATAGCTGGGTGCAGGAATCCTGCATTGATCCCAACGATGATTACATGGAAACTGATTCCCTAATGCTGCCATCCATACCACGATCTATTAATAGCCACAATAATAACAGTGTCAAGATCTTTGTTAGCAGTAATGGAGATGGTGTTAATGGGGAGGAGTCAATAAGTCGAACCAATTCGTCAAGAGCGAGAGCTCTGCTTGCCGCCACATCGTCGACCAGCTCAACAACATCGTCAGGTTGTGGCTCTAGCTCCCTTTGCGAATCGGAACAGGATTGCTGTTCATGTCTGGGAATATCCGCAGCGAATGCAGGAAACTCGAGCAACGATTGCTGCAACGCCATTGGCGGTGTTTTCTGGAACAATGCGTGCTATGATAATGAGGCAGATATTGGTGCCGCTTGTTGTTGCAGCATCTCAAGCTGCGATGATGACGACTGCTCCTACTTTGAGGCTGGTTTCAATGGCATCAACTTGAGCAGAGACAACGAGTTGCTGCATCAACGAAACAATAAATTGCTGCTACGAAAGGTATGGTCGAACACAAACTATACTAAATACTTTCCGCACCTCACGCCATTCCAGACCTAATAATTATACGTCTGTTAATTAGGCGGAAGTTTTTCAAGAAGAAGCAAAAAATCGAAAACAAGCTCATGCTGTTTGTTGCTCTTGTTCCCATATCTACACACGTTGTTTCCTGCTATTCAACTGTTTTCAGCTTAAGTTCCTCGACTTTATAAATTAAGTTGTATTTGAGTTTGTGCCAAAGTGTTTAGAACCTATCGCATTTACCGTTGACCAATATATTATCACTCTTAAACGTTTTGTCTGCTCTTTTACTAAACGTTAAAACATGACATGAGTTTAACAGAGGTTTGTGAAACTACAAAAAATTTGATTGGGAAAACAGTTTTTAGCTTAAGAATTTTAAGGCTGAATCTTGATTAAAATGCATTTTAGTTTAAATATATGCTTTTAACTTAATTTGGCTAATTTTTTTTTAACATAAAAATTCTTTAAAATAATTTAATCAAACAAACAAGAACGGACTTTAATGCTACTGTCGTTAATGTTTCAATTTAAATTCGATAGTGATAAAACTATTTAATGCACAATTATTATTTTCAATGAATAGTTTTTTTTTTATGGAATTTACTCTTATATAAATAAATACTTGATATATTCGCTTTCGACTTATTTTGCATTTGTTTGAATGAATTGATAATGTAAACAGTATTTTTGTTTGACTACAATATCGAAATTGGTAAATAGTAATAACAGAATTTTGAGCTAAAATCAAGTTTAGCATTATAATTATAAATTATAATGATTAAAAAAATCCAGTCCTTTTAAAAATCTGCTAAGACATGGCAGAGTTATTTGTATAGGAAGTAGCGCTCTTTCCAACGGTAATTAATGTCCGGGTAATGTTTGGGTTAATTCCGCAAACTAAACTCAAAATATGTGCAAATGTGTTTTTGCATCAGGAAATAAACACACACCTATTCACCTATCTCCTATGCTCCATTGACACGAAGCACTCAAAACTCAAAATCAAACTTATAATTAGAGTGCAGCGCATCTTTGTGAAAGAAAAATAAAATAAAAAAGGAAAACCAAAATAACCATAATAATTACTTATGAAGTCGGCTACGGATGAGCAGCAAATAAAAACATAAGTTAGCTGCGCTGCCTATATACAAACATACATCCCCATATATGTACCATGCATACAAGTATTATTATCTAACTGAAAGTCGCGCATCCGACAATGAGACCCAAGACCCAAAAGGTGAAGGTAGCGTGCAGTTGGCGTGTGTGGCAGGAAGCTTCATTTCATTAATAAATAAAACAAAAACAACAAAATAGTATAGCAAAAACAACAGACACACTTTGGCGTTTGATTTTATTTGTTATTTCATTCTTTCTTTTTTTTTTGGCTCGTTATGGTTTCCATTTCGCGGTTTCATAACCAAAATTATGCAGACAACACACATAATATAATTTTTATTTTTGCACATGTACATATTTATCTTTTTAATATCGACTGTCTGTCAAATACGGTTGCTGTCTTTAACTGTGCCATTTTTTTCCTCTTTTTTAATATTGTCCGGAGGCTTCATTAACAATCATACTTATTTTATTATGAGTTTAAGATGTGGCAAAAGCATGAACCGTTGTTTTGTTGCTAATTAACAGTTTAATAATTGCCAAGCAACAAATCGTCTGTCTACGAAAATTTAGTTGTTGGTTTTAAGCAGGCTTTTAAATGACAGTCAACGCTTGGTTTAAGTCTTTTCGAAAAGCCGCCCCCCGATGACCCAAAAAACAGTCGGCTCTCATTATTATCTATCTTTGAACTCTACTTATACAAATTTGAACAATTCACTAGAATTTACATATTTTGGTAAGAATTGAAAAGAATTTTAAGCTATTGGCTATCTTAATATGTCGTTTGAGCTGTGAACAGAGTTTTTTAAGAGAAGGTTTTTAAGTTGGCTTCTACAAATATTTAAATGCATATCTCAAACAATTGATATCAAGTGAATTTTCACTCTCGCAGCACTACCAAAAACCAAAAAAGCATACCGAAACGTTTCTTGTCTTCTTTGTACTTTGTAGCGCGTTCGTTCGGCTTAGGCATGAACCGTTAACATACCTTTCACTTTCCCTATTGTAATTGACATGTTCAATAACCGTGCATATATATTTTTTTAATTTCGTGCGGCCACCCGACCCAACCTTCAGCTTGACAGAACTCAAGAACTAAATCAGAATATGATTTCATTTCTATAGCTAAGAAGTTGTCAAATTTGACTGCATCTTCGAATTCCGAATTCTATGATATAACGGTACATGGCAGAGATTGAATTTATTTATGTTCATCATTAGCCTCGTTTCGAACAATACGAATTTGTGTCACCTTTGGCTCTTCACCAACCTGATACACGCGACAAAAGTTTGTTTATTGGCTAACTTTGAGCTTGATTTTTTTACTCTATTGTTTGTAGTTTTATTTGCTTGCATTAACAAGTGTCAAAGGGGAACCACAAAGTCTTTGCGGTCATCAACTTTTTTTTTGACGGAAACAGAGTTAATTAATTATGGTCAACATATACATTTTGTTGGCAAACGCCTACGCACTATTTATTGCAGCTCATAATTTTGTTTTTTTTTCCTAAAAACTGTTAATAATACACTTAAAATATTTTATTTAAATTTTAATATTTCTGAAAAATAATATGTAATAATGGAATTTGTTCACAGCTATCAATTTCTGCCCTGTCGTCACATTTTTTGTTATTTTAAAATAATTTATATATTTATATCGATATCATCCTATGTGTAAACTTCACACCAAAGTCTATATTTCAACTTGTGACTCCTGTTTTTGCGTTCTTATAATTCAGATCTCATTATTGTTAAAATGCCCAACTTAACCAATTTTCTTCTTCTTATAAGTCTAAGAAAGTAAACAAAAAATTGAAAATGAAAATGGTTGAAAAAAAAAACAAGAGGAGAAAAACACAAAACGCAAAACAGAAAAGTGAAGAATATTGTTAGTAGACCTTGTTAAAAACAATGAGCGCCAATGTAATGAGTTTATTCTGGCGAAAAACGAAATGCGGCTAAAACTTTCTGCCATAGCAATTAAAATCAGAAACAGACTGTGTGTTCAGCAGTAGTCTAATTGGGCAATTGAAGGGGAAGGGGGGGCTCTTTGTTGCTTGTTGGCTGATTTAGAAAGCGCTAAGTCTCATCCACTAATTATCTAATACACACATTCTGCCAAGCCAACAAAGGGTGAAGGAAAGAGCTTATGCGTAAAGTTAAAGTAGAAAAAATCTCCCACTCTCTAGAACTAAGTACTAACTAGGTAATTAGAATAAGAGTTGGCCAAGTCAGTTGGGGCCAATAAAAAAAATATAATAACGAACTGTTGTTTTTTGGGTGACACTTGCAGAAAAATGTGTGATAGATGTTTTAAAAATGTGAAAAGTACTTTACGTTTATCCATAAAAAAATGAGGGAATTTCTATCCCTAAGGTGGTTCTGGTTTAAGAACCAAAAACTTGTTATACATATTAGTAAAAGTTAATTATTTAAAAAAAAAGGAAAATTCTTAATTTCAGTATGAACAAAATTCATAAATTTAAATGCTTTATATGTTATAATTATTAATTTAACAATTATTATTTTCATAAATTTTTTATAAAGAATATAAACGAAAATTGAATGCTTTGAGGTTTTTGTAAAAATTTCTGTGGTTTTATTTTAATGAACTAAAAATTGCGTTTAACTAATTATCAAAAACATTTCTTTTGGGTGTATAAAATGTAATATTTATAAAAAATAAATTCATTTAAAATAAATACAATATTATTCTTAAACTTTTTTTATTCACTTTTCTAAAAAGTTTAAGTTAATTTTTCAGTTATCAAAAATGTGTTTTTTTTTTATCTTTTCTAAAACCACAAAAATATTGTAAACATCAGGCACAATTTTTTCTCTGAGTGTTTGAACCCACAAAAGCGTTGTACTTTTGGTAGCTGTATAAAGTATGTATGGAAAGTCAAACGAATTGACCGACAGACCAACAAACAAACCAAACCAAGCAATCTTTTAACGGTCAAAACATTGCCGGCGGTTAGCGAAAGTGGTAACAAACAGCAAAACGTACCACACCAACATAACAACCTACGAGCAAGAGTTGCTTATCACAAACAACTAAACGAAAAGAACCGTTTTTTTTTTCATTTAAACTAAACGTTGTCTAGTTGACTCAATTGTCGAAACTCTAAAGATTTGTTAAAAACAGTCAAAGATCTATGCCAAATAGTTTTTTTTAATTAGGTCATTTTGTTGCTTTAAGACCTGTTTTGGCACACTTATCAGCGATATATTAACCGTCTTATCTATATGTTTTTTTTTTGTAGACTGGTATACATGATCTGCGACCCAGATCCATGGATGGTGTCATTGACTCGGGCGTTTCGTTAAATGGCGACACCGGCACGAGTCCAGACAATGGCGAACTAATACAAAATCAACAGGTAAGATGCCTTTTGATACGAATTGTTAGATTAAAAAAAATTTTAAAAAAATTTTTTTTAAAAAAAAAAAAAAAAAAAAAACCAATTTTTTTTTTTAAAAAACCCATTTTTTTTAAAAAAATTTTTTTATAAAAAATTTTTTTTTTTCCCTTGGCTTCGTTATATGGAAGTCATGTATTATCTTTAAGGCTTGATAATCTGCGGCCTTTAAAAAAGAACAATATGTTAACTCTAAATGAATTGGAAATGCAGAATCCTATCTGAAAGAACCTTTGCCGAAGAGTCTCTGTTAGCTCTTTCTTTTTTTCAAGAAAGGCCCTTAGATGTCTGTACTTTTTAATTATATTTCGATAAATCTTTAAGAGTTTTTTCTTAAATGTTGTACATGAGTCTTTAAGTCTTTTTCAAAAAAAGGGTTTACAGAGTTGTACTAACCAGATTCTGCGGAATATAAGTGGAATATTACCGTTGTGACCTGAAACTTAATAGTTACTTTTTAGGTCATTTTGTTCATAAGAATTAAACCACTTAACAACAACTCGCTTGACTAGAAAGATTGCCTAAATTTTTGAAGTAACCTACTAATATTTGTCCTCCATTGAAATTTGTATAATAACAGGATGCAGAGGCACGTAAACTTAAACGAGGACATGTACTATCCGAACTGTTGGAAACGGAACGAATCTATGTGAACGAAATGAGTTCAATTCTAAAGGTAAGTGACTGCATATCATGTGAAGCTAGATAATCATTGAAGAGCTTAAAAAAGCATAAAGCATGAAGAATTCATAACTATGGAAGCTGCCCAGTGGTCAGCGAACTGAAACCAATACACAATAATATATATTTTATAGTTCTTCTGCAACGGCGGCTTCTACACGATGAGCTTGAATGCGCCTGCTTGTAATTAGTGCATTAAGCCCATTAGGCTGTGAGCAGCGTTACTCTAAAAGTTTAAGAGAGATAGAGAGAATATATGTATATCTTTAATAATTTGTTACCAATTCTAAGCCTCAAGCTACTAACAATCATTAACCGATCGACTCTTGTGCGCTGCGGAACAGCTACGAAGAAAACACAAAAAAAAAAACTTCTAAAAATTCCGTTTTAAATATTCTGACAAAATAAGTTCATTAAGCGATATCGATATGCGCTACGGGGGCTACGATCTACGCAAAGCATCAAAACCAAAGACACCGGAAGAACAAAGCTCATTCCGCTTGCGACGCGTACAGAATACGGCATCAAATATTGTCGGAAAATTTAATTTCAAGTTCGGTGATTCACTGATCAAACGTTTCAATACCAATGAGCCCAGAGAGTCGCCGCTTTCGTTTCAAGGCTCACTCTTTGATTCTCAAGCATCTGGAGGAGGTATCCAGTATCGACCATCAGATTTTCGTTCATCATTCAGTGAGGACTTTAGTGGCAATTACGTATTTGGCACGAACTTGTGCAACTTTGCCACACACAATATACTAAATGGCAAGTCGACCATTAAGATTATCAATTCCCTTCAAGAGTGCGAGGAACGAGAAGAGAGAAAAGCCTGCTCCGAAACCGATCGCGAACTGGTCGAGAGTTATCCAACAACTGTTAGCAATAGTCTACAACGCTTAAAGGATCAAAGACGCACCATTTTCAAGGAACTCATTGAACTTTCTAGTTGTGACGAGTCATTGGAGTATCGTCTGGTCAAAGATTATCTCGAATCCAATAGTTATTCAGAGATCGAAAACGATACGGAGTTTAAAGATTATTTGCAACGCAAAAACTATATGGATATATTGGCGTACCTCGAGGACACTGAGCCCAAAAGCTGTACGTCCATTTCATCGTCCATTGCAAGAGCTCAAAGCTCGATGGGCTCACTAAACAACACCAAGCGGCTAGCGACGCCAAAATCTTTAAAGGAACCAAAGCATATGCCCATTTTGGCCACTCATATGTGCAGCTCCTGTCGCGAAAGAAGAATGCAACAAGAATCAGGAAGCGAAGTTGCTTTCAATGTGTCCAAATCGGACTCAAATAATACCTATCATGAGATACTCAATTTTTGTCATCAATTTTTCAATGAGAGTTTTAACGATAGCTCTAGGGAGGAATCCAAACTGCTGCCTCAACTGGGAAACACCAAGTTTAAGTTATCTAAATACGAACGCATACTAAAGGATTTTGTGCTCAAGCAGGGGTTTTCAAGTGTTGAGAATTATGTTGAGCAAAAATTTGGTCAATTTATAAGCCGCAAAATAAATGCATTCAACAACGAACATGAAAAATCAAATGTAACTTTAATTTTTTTTCAAAGGCTTCCTTTTCACTTAACAAACATGTTTTTTCCTTATTGTTTTTAGGGCTACTACGATCAAATGCAATCGGATGAGTTGATGCATATGGTGCCACCTAGTCTGCAGGGCAAAGAGGAGATACTCTTTGGCAATCTACACGAACTCTACACTTTTCACAATGAGATCTTTCTCAAGGATCTGGAGAATTGTATTTCAACCACAGAACTGGTGGCTTTGTGTTTTGTGCAGAGGGTAAGTAATTTAATTAATCTTATTAAAAAGATAAATTCTCGTATTAAATTATGCTCTTTCTATTTAAGCGTGACACCTTCTATCGTCTGTACTCGTTCTACTGTCAGAATATACCACGTTCGGATCGTTTACGTGAAACTCTTGTGGACACACATCTCTTTTTGCAGGAATGCCAAAAGAGATTGGGTCATAAGCTGCCCTTTAGCTGCATATCTATTGAAGCCAGTGCAAAGAATCACAAAGTATCAATTGTTGTTGAAGGATCTGCTGCGCTTTAGTGACAGCGGTAGTTGCACCAAGGAACTGCAAAAGGCTCTCGACTGCATGTTGATTGTGCTCAAGTGTGTCAACGATTCAATGCATCAGGTGGCAATCACAGGTTTTCCAGTAAGCAATCAAATTATTAACTCTACTGTTGTATTCGATTTGAAACTCTTGCTTTATTGACAGACCGATTTAGCGCAACAGGGCGAACTGCTGCTACAGGATTCATTTCAAGTGTGGACCGAATCGAAAAAGGATATCCGTTTGCGTATTAAACCACAACAACGTCACATATTTCTCTATCAGAAGTCGCTGCTGTTTTGCAAGCAAACCTCAAAAGCGGGTCACAATAAGAGTACCTACCAGTTCAAGCATCACGTTAAAGTAAGTCTCTAACATATATACATATAATCTGTGTATTCAAATATTAAAACTGACTCTTTGCAGATGTCACACATTGGTCTAACAGAATCTGTTCGTGGCGATACCAAACGTTTTGAGGTGTGGCTACAAGGACGTCAGGAAGTACATACAATACAGGCACCCACTTTGGAAGTCAAGCATAAATGGGTATCTGAGATTAAGCGAGTGCTGCTGAATCAGCTGGAAGAGCTCAAAGGCGAGAAGATCAAGCAGTATGGAATGAATCATCGTGGCTTAAAGCAAACCACATCTTGGGATACGCCCAATATAATACTTGGCACACCGAGTCGCACAATCAACTGTGATGCATCCTCCGAGTCCTCCAATCGCAACTCGAACTGCAGCAGCGAAGAGAATGGTCCAGGAGCTTTGTCAGTCGCCTGTGGCAATACCAGCAGCGGCGGCATAGTGGACAGAGATCATCCAGAGGGATGCGGCTGGTCCTCAGACTATTCGAATAGTGAGGATGAGTTGTCATTAAATGAGGATAATAATACACCGGTAATTCAAGTCCCAACGTAACAAGAGTAATATTTCGCTTCTTGGTGGATTCTACTAAATATCCTTAAATATAAATTTTCCATAATTAAGGTTCAAGTGGAGGGTACTTCTTCATGTGTGCTTCAATCTTTATATTGTTATCTTTGTCTGCTGTCTGTCTGTTTGTAAATGCAGTAATTGCAAAGTATTCCTAGCCATTAAGTCAACTATTATTATATTATAAGCAAATTTTTGAAGATCTTACAATCGGCAATATTTTGATTATGGCTTTCATGGTTATATATTTTTTTAATTTATCACATAACAATATCACAATCATTACAATAACTTTGTGCACAAACACAACTCATACTTTGTATATTCTAAACTACTATGACACACACATCGTGTATGTAAATATATGTACATGCATTTCTTATTTGTACATCTCGACAATCTCAGCGCTTCCTGAATCTACTGGCCCAGTGGGCATCATACAATATCAATGGTGGTGCATCGTCTACCTCAGCAACGTCTTCCACAACGTCCTCAACATTTGCGCGCAGCAGCAAATCAAACTCAACATTTTATGTTTCCGTTGATCACTGAGAACAACAAAATTCCTACCGTAGCTCTATAATACTCTATATATATATAGGTACGGTCCATTACAACACTAGTATGCACGCTTTATATGAAACTTTGTTTGTCAACTGATGCTTGTAATCGTTGTATGCGTCTCTAATTTGATTGGTCAGCCAGCTGGCTGCCAAAACTGTGATTAATTTATAAGTACATAACCGATTCACAAAAACGTTTCACAGTTTCTTCTATATTTATATAAATATTTAGTAGATGTTCCATTAAATCAATAACCCATATAACTGTATACCTAACCTCAATAGAGTAGGCTATATAATGATTAAATATTAAAATTAAAATTGTTAAGTAAGTCAAATAACGTAACATAGAAAGATAAAACCGTTCACACATACAAAAATTTTATAATTTCAAAAGTATTTTAGTTTCTATTAATTTTTAAATAGAATTTAAACTGCAAAGCTACATTAAGAACCGCTTGAAGCTTGATTGAATACCTGATTGACAACTAACACTAATTTCAGTTTAGCATTTAAAAAATTAAGGCCTGCTTTAATTATGTATAGAATGCACTTCCTAACACCGACCGTCAATAATAACCTATTGTATATATATATTTGATACAGGGCAGTAAATTCATTGCCCTGTCTGATTATACGGCTATGGGACATTCGGAAGTTTCGATGCGAGAAGGTGAAACTATCGAGCTACTTAAAGTGGGCTGTGCCGGTTGGTGGTATATTCGTGTCTTAGGTAAATCTTTAAATTTGCCCCCTTTAAATAACTTCACTTGCATGTTTGATTGGATAAACAATGACTAACTTTATAAACTCAACAATTTTTTTAATTTTCATACAGATACCAATGCAGAAGGTTGGACTCCAGGAGCGTATTTGGAATCGATCAATCGAAAATCGTCACGATCTTCGAGCTGTAATCAGGAGCGAATAAATGTTAAATAAACAACTGGAGTACCAATTCTACAGACATACATACACATACATATATCATTTAATCGGCTTGCTTTCAAAACTTAATCTATCGCCTTCAAAAGATAACACCGTATTTGAAATTCTCCTCAATATCAAGCTATATATGTCAACGATTCTTATTATCTGATCGAAATACCAAAAATATTCACTCAACTCTCAAACTTATTTTTTCCATTTTTAAAAACCATGACGTGGTCAAAATTGTATATAGTGGATAAAAAAAATCGAAGCAAAAATAAATATCAAAATTATTAAGTATTTATTGTTAATAAATTATTTGATAACTTTGCTAAAATAAATAATGTTTAAGAATTTCTAGTTTCTAGTCCGTAGTAAATACATTCTTTAGTATTTTGAGGACTGTTGCATTGATTGTTAAGGACTATTTGTCGAATATTTCTTGAACTTGTAATTTGTATTAATATTTAAATATGACAATTGTTTTTGAATTCAATTTAGAATATATATAATATACACATCGATATGTACAACAATTATTAAAATAAATAATTACCCTTAAATCAATATATTGGCTTGACTACATTTGATAAGAATAATTAAAAGCTGAAAGTAAGTATTAAAAAATTAATAACCAACTTACCAATCTTAAAAATTACATCTATACATTCATACAAAAAATGATGAAACCTTCGAGCAAATCATCTACATGAACTTTTATCTTTTCATAACCATCTGACAAACCCAAAAATTTGATAAAAAGCAACACGAAATTCTAGTTCATAATATATTTATTTCGTAGATTTTTTAACAATTTTTAACGAAATGTTAAGGTGTCGAATTACCACCCCAGAAATTAAGTAGTGCAAAGCGTGGAACATTAGATAGATAGTGGTGTTCCATACATTGACATTGATTACAATTCAGAATACATTTTTATACACACAAAGAATACATATTTATACATTGAATCTGAGATGGATTTTTTTCTCATTGCTGGAGGCAGATGTAGTTGATATAAAATTGTTGCTCTTGTTGTTTTTAATTCGATTTAACGAGTACGGACGATACAAAGAAATAATTGAACTAACAAAGGAATGTGAATTATTACAAACGAAAACAATTGTATTACGTACATAATACATACATACATTTTTTACTTAAATATTATATTTAATTCAATTTAAACTTTAGCAACGAAACTTTGGGGTTATTATACAGTAAATTAACAAAATTTCTTCAACTTTAAAATAAAACATTTCAATACTAATTGTGGTGGTAAGGTGCGATCGTAGCGATGATTGCACAAGTTATAATTTTTTGCTCTTAATGGATGTTTATTATCCCCGCTCAAGAAAAGCAAAGTTGCAGTATCGTTTATATTGTAGTTGTTGTTCAAGTTGAAGCACAGATTTTTAGTTGGCAGTCACTCTGCTGTTCATGTAGAATTGTTGCGCAGAGAGCAACAAAGTCAACACGTAGATGCACGCCGCAATCCAGCAATTGTACGCATTCTAAAATAAGAGAAATTTAAAACTTAATTTTTGCATTTACTGTAAAGGGAAATAATTTTTTCACAAAAAGAAATTTTAGGTAAATTGGCATTGGGCAAGTCACTGCTTGAGTGGAACCAAGCTAAGATCTGGTAAGTCCATATAGCAATTGGTTTTAATTCTTATCACAAAAAAAAAAACATTTAGTTTCCGCGTTATTCCGAGCTATTCACAACTCTCAAATGATTAAAGTAAGAGTTCACGTATTTTTATATGTATGTACATATATTCACACATATAGAGGAACATATACTGTGCGTATAATCATACATAATATGCATACATATATTCTCATATATATTTTTGTATATCTATACATGAATGTATCTATTTATGAAGTATTATTAGTTTATATGTGTTTAGCACATTGCTCGCTAAAAAATAATAAAAACATTAAACATACCTGATTGTATGCATTATTGGCAGCTGTATAAAATGCATCTAAGCTTTCGTACTTCTCTTCCAGCGGCAAATCCTCAATCAGTGCCACACTGTGTATGTAGAAGAACAGCCCCATGAGCACCTAAAACACAATAAATATTAACATAATCCGATTTGCATAAATGCATATGTTTGGTTTTTTTTTTTGGTCTTGTGACTGTCCCGTATGACCCTGCAAAACAAACCAAATTCACCAGCAGTCACCACACTTACCAGCTGCACAATGCCCCAAACGGAGATTATCAATCCGCAAAGGGAGCACTTCGGACCACAAATTTTCATTTTGCTAGCTTCGTTGAATGCTGCTCGACGTGGGATTAAATTTGTTCCTATCAAAATGGAATTCTCGTCGATAGATATTTTTTGCAGAAGCTAGCAAATGTCAGGTGAAAATCATGTGACAGTTCGTGGTGAGTTAAGTGTGGCCAAGTGCCATTGTCATCGATATGCTCACACATTGTGTATCCTAAAAATACCAAATACCAGTTTTACCAATAATTGAATTGCACATCTCGAACAACTAATGTTACAATATGCAATTTATAAATAATTTATTCAAATATAATTAACTTAAAGGCAATTCATAAAATTGACACTTCTGACTTACTGCTGTTTATTAATAAAAGCTCACAAGTTAATTTACAAATTTTGTTAAACTAGTCGTACCGTGCAGTCAGACAAGCGTATATGTACGTGTATGTATATCACATCCTCTAACAAAATTTCTGTCAACAATAACAAAGTACAAACTTTATTGAAAATACTTGGAAGTAACCCAAATTATCTATGCCAACACCATCGGTTTACCACGAAAAACAAACGAGGCAACTATGTGCCTTGCACGCACTCAACAATCTGTTCCAAGGTAAACAATCCTACACAAAGGCTGAACTGGATGAGATTTGCTGTAATTTAAGCCCTGATGTCTGGATTAATCCACATCGGTCTGTTCTTGGACTTGGCAACTATGATGTCAACGTTATTATGACTGCCCTGCAGAAGCGCAATTGCGAGGCCGTTTGGTTTGACAAGCGAAAGTGGGTAATTCATCTTATATCTCTCCAGCTACTCTCATTTTAAAAATCCCACTACACAGAGATCCATCTATCATTAATGTGGATGCCGTCTTTGGTTTCATACTCAACATTCCCTCTGATTACAAATTTGGCTTTGTAACGCTGTCACTAGGTAGACGCCACTGGATTGCAGTGCGTCGCATTGGCCAGTTTTTCTACAACCTAGATTCCAAATTGCCCGAGCCAGACTTGCTGGGGAACGAAGTGGAAATGCTGCAGTTTTTGCGGGAGCAACTCGATGAAGAAGGAAAACAGCGTGAACTTTTTGTTGTACTCGAACGAAAAAAGGACGATGAAACTGCCGATCGTTGGCTTAAAAAAGACGAGGAAATATAAATTTTTTCTAGTCTATTATTAATAACTTGCTTGAATGTATATATTAATTAAAAATTTTTTTTTAGTGCACTAACTTCTGCAAAATATCTTATGCTTTTGTACTCAAAATATAAATTAAGACATTTACATTATTGTTGAGTGTAAAATGCATTTTATTTAAACAAATACACACATGCATTAAGTAGAAAAATATTACAATTAATTGATTTATGAAAGTTTTGTATAAAAAATGTGGAATGATTAAAAGTTTGGTAATTAACACAATATTCGAAGCTTATTCGCACTTAAACTAAGGACGTCGATCAAGAAAATCGCTTATGACAGATATGAACATATATCATTGGACGGATATAATAAAAGTATTTATTCAAAAAAGGCCCCATTGTGCATGATGTAAGGTATATCTATTAATACCCTCATCTTTGGTAGACTCTTGCGGTTTAAATGTCAGTTTGAATGCTGCCATGGGCTGGAGCTGTTGGCTGTGGACGTCCTGGCTGTGGACGACGTGGACGGCTGGGTTCCGGAGCAAAGTACTCCTGTGGTGGGGCTGCTGAAACAACTGCAATGCCTCCTGCTCCTGATGATGACGCTAATGCTGCTGCTGCCTGGCTTTGGTAATAATCATCGCCATATTCGCTTACCTCCCGATTGCTTATCTCATTGAGTCGCTTATAGCGCTCGCGACGTGCCTCGACCATGTACAGTATGCCCGCTGGGAGCAACATAACAGCACCAACTACAGCCAAAGCAAAGGACCAGCCCATATCGTTATTCTGCCATCCGGGCATCCAATCACGCGAATCTCCCTTGGCCCCGAAGATGACCACAGCAATAAAGCCGAAGATTGAACCAAGAACCTGACAGGTACCAATCGTCAGCAGTAGAAATACATAGCGATCATCATCACGGGAAGTGCGCAGGAAAGACAACGTCAGGGGCAGCGCAAGGAGGCACATAACAAAACAGAGTGTTGCAAACATCTGAACAGCTATATAGAATCCTGGCAGTAGAAAGTCGTGTATTATGTAGAATTCCTCTTCGAACACCCACATGCAGCCAGTAAAATTCGTATCGTAGAACCGGTGTATATCTTGGAAGTGATTGAAGCACACTTCCCAAAGTCCGAGATTTGAGAAGCGTGGATTATTAACTCTCCCATCGGTCACAAGCCAATAGGGCGTTGCAAATGCGATGACAAATAACAGAAACGAAACGCCCGATATTCCTAGGGAAACGCGTGTGTTGCGATTTGATGCGCCCATCGCAATAATATTCGGTATATATCGTTTTTTTTAAATTATAACACAGAAGAAAACAAAAACGTTGAAAACAAATGAATTGAGTCAGAAACACACACAAACCACTCCCCGACCAATGTGACCAGACTAGCAGCTATAAAGTACTTTAGACCAAGCGTTGCCACCGCTCAGAAACAAGCTGTAAGTTGTACTTGAACGATACAAATGCTTTTAACACGCTTTTAATGATTATCGAAATAACAAGTTAAAAATAAAAATATAAGCACAAAACAATAATGATCGAAAAATGCTAGTATTATTGTGAAAAAGGCGTCTGGCGCTCGATATAAGAAAAATATAGCACAAAGCACCCACGCTATTTTTTAAACAATCATACTAGAATTTTACTATTTTAATTAATTTAAAAACTATTTTTAAATTTTTAGTTCAATGTTTTTAAAAAGCTTATTTTTTAGTTTTTTTTTAAAACAATATTTATATTTGTTCCACGTTCCAACAAATTCTTCTCAATTAGCCTCGAAGCTAACACTTCAGACGCTTGTTTGGATAAGGCCAAATCTCGAATTAAGTTATTAAACTCGCATTGGCTAAAACGTTGAGGAAACGTTGACTCAGAACTCAGCTCTAAAGAATCATTTATTTTTGGAATGGGAACATCTGAATGAGAAAATGAACGCGCTGACGATAAATCTGTATACTGCCATTTGATAAGATTTTTCCTATTAATATCAGCAACGCTGTCTTCGTGTAGGTGCAGCTCTGTCTCCAGCAAACTATAATCCTCCTGCTCTTCATCGTCATCATTTGCATCAGATTGTTCCATGGCGCGAAGCTCCAAGCTGCTCCTAGGCTTGTCCACACGAATAAAATTATTTTTAAACACTTTCTTTGGCGCCAACGGTCCAAGATTAAGTGTCGGCACACTTCCATGCATCAGCCGCACATTGTCCAAACAGATGGGCTCAAAGTGTGCGCTGCAAATGTGATAACGCCAGTGATATTCTGGATCAAAGGGTACCTGCGTATTGTGCTGCCACTTGGTGCACATGTCCGCCGAGTGTGGAAACTTGTGAAGCGTTACATTCTCGCTGGTTAGATGATTCGAACATCCTTCGATTTGACAGTATTTGCTGGATTTGCGTGGCGGAGCAGGAGGCGGAAGACGCAGGTCAATATTTACAGTTTGCAACTGCTGCTGCGACTCCATTGCTTGTTCAATCGCTCAATTGAGCGGATTCCTCTTTGGACTGCAGTTCTGGCTGCAGTTGGCTACTTAGCTCATTGCCATAGATATGCTTGGGTCGACGCGATCCCAAACGCAACGTGGGCATTGCGCCAGGCCTGATGCACGAGCCCTGAAAGCAATCTGGTATAAAATGATGACTGCAGACGCGAAAATGCCAAGCAAATTTAATGTCCACAGTAACTTGGGTGTTGTGCATCCATTTTTGCATGGCATCCATTGAGGTGGGAAATTTGTGCAGCTTTATGTTGCTATCTTTATTGTTCGTGTTGATATTGCAGCCATGCACGCTGCACGCACGTGAGCTATACTTGAATCCATTCCGGGCAGGAGCAATGCTGCGGCCTTGCGGTATAATTGCGCTCAGGGGAGAGAGCTGCTCGGCGTAGTTGGGATTTGGCTCGGGATCCATTTGCTCGACATGACTTACCTCAAGCAGCACCTCCAACGTCTGCTTTTCCAGCTGCTGCTGTGAACTGCAGTCATAATCCCCTTCATATTTTATTTCCGACGGCTGTGGTGGTGGCTCCAACTTGCACAGCGTCTCTAGTTTAAGCAATGTCTCTGGAGGCTCCTCAATCTGGGTCGAGGCGCTGGTGTGCAGTCCATTCATAAGCTGCCACTCTCCCTCTTTGGGATTCTGATACGGAGGCGTTTCACCCGGTTGACGCTCCGGCAACTCCAGCGTTGGTAAGCTCCATGGCTTTAGGCATCCGGTTGTCTCCGTCAGACACATTGGCTCAAAGTGCTTACTGCATATTTTGTACATATAACGCTTCTGCTCGTAAAACACCAGCTGAATATTATGTAGCCACATCTCGAGCAAATCCCGGCGTGTGGGCAAGTCATGTAGACGGCCTCCATCGCGTGGTTTGAGCGTTCTGCATCCACGCACCGCACAGCTGACACTACGGATGCGAAAGCTGCTGCGTGATGACTCATAATCGGCGTCCAGCAGCTCCTCGCCTGCATGTGCTGAAAAGTTATCCACACTGAGATCATAGAGCAAGATCAAATGTAGCGGACAGAGCCCCAACTGCTGCTTATCGAGCGGCTCCGCCAGGCCCATATAGGAGAGCCATTGCTCACGCAGCTCCTGCTTCTGGGGCAGCTCGTAGGTGACACGCAGATAGCTTTTCTGCAGCTCCACACACTGGGGATAGCAGCAATCGTGACTGGCGCCATCTTTGTTACAATAATATCTGTAGTTTGTTGACGACAGTTCAAAAATTGGGTTTATGTTGTGCAGTTGGTCGTGACCCAGATGGAGCGTTGGCATGGCACCATAGGTGGGACGCCCATTCTTCAAACATCTGGCCTCAAAGTGCACACTGCAAATCTTCAGGTTGGCTAGCTGGTCCTTGTTTGGATCGAGGTGAATATTTTGTAACCACTTCTCCGCCATTATACGCCCCTTTGGCAGCCCTATAAGTAGGACATTATCCACATCTTTAGATCGCCTGCAATTGGGCACACAGCAAATGAACGCATCCTCCTCAAAGTTGTTTGGATTGGGCAATAAATCATCTAGGTCGTCATGACCCAAATGTAATGTGGGTAGGGCTCCTGGACGCAGCGCTTTGTACACATTGAAGCATTGCGCCTCAAAGTGGCGCTCACATACGTGCGAATCTGTGCCTCTTATGGCTGTTCGAGCTATGCGCAAATTGTGGAACCAGTCGGATTTCTGTGCAGCATGCTGGGGCATCTTGAACAGACGTCGTGTAGCATCCTCATCTTTAACGCAACCATTGACAACACAGCGCACCTCATCCACAAGCCAATTAAGCGCCAGCATGGGTACAGCATCCTCTTTGCCTAGAATGTCCTCATCATCATCATCATCGTCGACAGAGTTATCATAACTGTGACGCTCAGCAAAGGTTTCCGCAAGTTCCAACGGATCAAAACAGCCATGACCATCTGAATCCGGATAATCTTTCTCATCAACCTGCTCCTGTTCTTTCTCTTCACCATTGTTGTCAAGCTCTTGTTCCTGTTCCTTCTCCTCCCCCTCCTCCTTCTCAGTCTTTACTTCTCGTTGCTCCTCGCTGCGTAGATTTCGATAGGTGCGCAGTTCATTGTCAGCGCTGCGCCGCTTGCGACAGTGGGCTCTGTCGTGTTCTGATTGTGTGGCTCGCATTTTAGCTATATGCTGACGCATTCTCTGCAAACGAGCTTGTCTGGCTTGTTCTGACTGTGTGGCCCGCATTTCAGCTGAACGCTGACGCACTTGCTGCAAACGAGCTTCTCTAGCTTGTTCTGATTCTGTGGCTCGCATTTCAGCTGTATGCTGACGCACTTGCTGCAAACGAGCTTCTCTGGCTTGTTTTGACTCTTTGGCTCTATAAGTTTTCATATAGAGCTTTCTTTTCTTTTTTCTCGCTTCTAATTCATCGCTTGAGAGTTTGAATGTTCTTTTCATTGTCACATTGTCTTCTTTTCTCCAATGTCCTTTTTTTCTTCGTTTTGTTGTTTTTATTTTGTTTGCTTTTCTTAAAGTTCCCAGGAGTAATAAGCAATAGTCGATGACTATCGCATTACCAATCGATAGAAGAAGAAGAGAAGAAGACAGTATCGCAAGCAGGCGTCTGGCGACACTTTTGTACATATTTAATAAAGTCTTATATTTAAAATTCTCGTGTCTCAGGGTTTGGTCGAAAACAGCTCCGAAAAAGCTGGACCAATTGTAATGAAATTTTGTGTGCTTATCGGGTAGATCAGAGAATCGGCCAAAATCTATTTGTCATGCCCCTAAATGTTTAGGTTGGTCAAACAAAAATTTTTTTGCTTATATGTATAGTTCTATCAACCAATAATTTATTCTTGCTAGGTGTCTCCCGTTGTCACTGCTCAGCCAGTATAAGTTAATTTAGATAAATAAATGGCGGTTGCCAAATCAAAAAATATATTGAGAAAGCAAAGTGTAGTTAGGAATTCTTACATTCAGTCTTGCCAGTTAATTGTGAGTCGAAAACAGAATCTTAACGGTCAATATTAAAATTTAAATCCGTGAGTGAAAAGTCGGTTTAATTGGATTACGAAAATACAACTCTTGCTTTAAAATTACGTCTTTGCTGCAACGAATATTGAAAGGAATATTCCAGGTTCAAAACGCTACATACATGGGTGTTTCTGGGTACAATTATTGTTAAGTGTAAAATTCATTAGATTTAAACAAATACACACATGCATTAAGTAGAAAATTTTTCAAGTAATTGATTTATGAATGTTTTGTATTAAAAAATGTGGAATGATTATAAGTTCGGTACTTAAGCTTATTCGCACCTAAGCTACGGAAGACGATCAAGTAATTCGTTTATCACAGATATGAACATATGTCATGGAACGGATATAATAAAAATATTTATTCGAAAAAGGCCCCATTGTGCATATTATTTCATTAATACTCTCATCTTTGATAGACTCTGGCGGTTTAGTTTGTATACTGCCTTGAGACGGCTGGGCTCCGGAGATAAATTTTCCTGTGGCGGGGCTGCTGGAACAACTGCAATGCCTCCTGCTCCCTATGATGACGCTGCTGCTGCCTGGCTTTTATAATAATCATCGCCATATTCGCTAACCTCCCGATTGCGCTTAGAGCGCTTAAAGCGGTCGCGACGTGCCTCGAACATGTACAGTATGCCCGCAGGGAGAAACATAACAACTCCAACTACAGCTAGAGCATAAATGAAATTACGGGCATAATAAGGGCAACGCGTGTGCTGCAATTCGAGGCGCCCATATAAGATATCTCAAGATTATGTTTTTAAATTATTACTCAAAAGAAAACATAACCGTTACAAAGAAAAGAATTGAATCAGAAACACACACAAACCGCGCCCCGACCAATGTGACCAGACTAACACCTATAAATTTCTTTAGTCCAAGCGCTGCCACCTCTCAGACTAAAGCTGTACGTACTGGTGACAACTCTAAAACGCGTTTTTGGTCGTCTCTTGTATTGTGGCACAAAAACTTGTTTGCGAAAGCAAACGATTGAAAAAAAATAAAATGTGCGTCTCAGGTGTATAAAATAGCTGGCATACACGCTGCAAAAAGATATATTCAATCAATATACACCCGGTGTTGCGTTTGCATCGTTTCATTTATTTGTAAATACGCTGTTGTTAATCGAGGGTGCGTCGTCTTGTTGCCGCTGCTGCTGCTACGTTGACGCCAACGACGACGACGACGCCAGCGACGACGTTAACAATATGGCTTCCGAAATTGCAGTGGTAAACATTGGCAACTTTGAAAAGATACAAAACTTTTTGAATGACACCGCCTACAAGGAGATTCTCGAAAACAGCGAGAACTTCAATACGCGCCTCTGCATCGAGCGACGCCTGCGAATGCCGTTCCTTGACCCCCAGACCGGTGTCGCCCAAACGCACTGCGCGCTCTTTATGAAACGCAAACAACGAATGCCTGGCTTCCGGCATGGCCAAATCTATACGTACCCCTCGGCCCGTTGGCGCAAACCGAAACGCCAGTATTTACTAAATCCTCATCATAGCTATCGCGCCTATCAATATCGCGAGAATCACCATCTGCCCCATCAGCATCAACACCACCATGTGCCAACTACTTTGGGCAATTCGGGTACACTCTCCACACGTGATCATCATCAAGCGGAAAGTGCAGGTAAAAAATATATATTTATTAATATGTATTTAAATGCGCTATATAAATATTTATATATATATATGTGTGTGTGTAACAAAAGTGGTTGTAAAATCAATAAAACTCTTACAATTGCTGCTGCTTTGTGTTCAGCCGCAGACTCATCTTCATTCGCAATTCTCATCCACCACCTTTGCACAGTGGGCCTTAAATGCCTGTAAGCCGGCATGTTAATATTGTCTTAAACGCTTTTCCAGTACTTGGTAAAGTTTTATTAGACGAAATTTATTTGGAAAATATATATTGTTAAAGTTGTTTAGTTTATTAATAATAATTTATAACTTCTGTCCCACTGTTCAATTACAACCAACAACAATAACTCAGTTTAACATGTGTAGCTTTATGGCACAAAGCTGAATTTTCTATACGTACACCCACATTTATATAAGTATGTGCGTAAATGGCTGTGTGTGTGAGAGAGAGAGTGCTTATGTCGAGTGTTACCACCCCAATAAGAAAACTATGCTACCAAGCAGATTGGGGGCTGATTTATGTTGTTCGGAATAATGCATGCTTACAAACATACAAATTCAATTTCCTTGTTGTTTTCGTTTGTAGTTATTGCGGCCACTGATGGCAACTCGATGGGTGCATCTGGAGACAATGATAGCAAGGATTCGCATGCAAATGCCGAGAAAGATTGGTTCCATGACGATATGGATTCATCGCATTATCATCATGCCGATGACTACGAAGATGATTTTGATTCGGACAATGATTTTGATGAGTCCTACAGTAGTAGGGGCAAACGCAAGCGAGGATCACGTCCACGACGCTCCATTGCAACTTTGGATGGTACTCCGAAACGAGGCCGAAAGGGTGGTGGTAAGAAAACAATACAATTTTTTTTTTATATTCGAAGTAAACACTAAAACTGTAATACTACAGGAAGTCGTCGACGCAATGCTACAGATGGTGAGACCCCAGATCGTAGGAGACGTAATGCGGCTGGCAATAATGCAAACACTTCTGCAGCAGCTGCAGCGGCAGCAGCGGCTGTCGCGCATGCTGCAAGCACTGCGGCAGCAGCGGCTGCAACTCAGGGACTCTATGCAACGCACTCTAACTCAGCATCACCGATTCCCATTATCGATGAAACCTCACAGTCGGCACTGGTGATGACGGCAAATCTATCATCCTCATCGTTCGACAAGACATCACTGAATGATGCTGGAGCCTCAAATGATTCAATCCCATTGGCCACAATGGCTAGCATGGCTATCATGTCGACAACACCAGCTACTGTTGCTGCAGCTGCTGCTTCTACAACAACAACACCAGCAGCATTCACAAATGTTAACACGCCACAAGCTAATCCCTTGGCCAGTCCCAAAAAGAATAAGTTGCGTGCCGAGCGAGATGTGGCACAGCCATCGCCATATTGTGACTTTTGTTTAGGCGATCAGCGTGAGAATAAAAAAACCAATATGCCCGAAGAGTTAGTGTCCTGCTCCGACTGCGGGCGCTCTGGCCATCCCTCGTGTCTGCAATTTACGCCCAATATGATAATATCAGTGAAACGCTATCGCTGGCAGTGTATTGAATGTAAATATTGCTCGATTTGTGGCACCTCCGACAATGACGATCAGTTGCTGTTCTGCGATGATTGTGATCGCGGCTATCATATGTACTGTTTGTCGCCGCCATTGGTAACACCACCGGAGGGCTCGTGGAGTTGCAAGCTCTGTATGGAAGAGTTTCACAAGCACAAATAAAGATCAAGGAAACTAATATGACAATTCAAAAAAAGCGTCACCGATACAGTTTGTAAATGTATTGTTTTGTCTTTTCGCACTTAAATGCAGCTTTTATACATGTCTTAATTTTAAACTTTACTCTTTAAGTATTCCTTAGTACGTTTTTAATCTTATGCGTGTACCTATTTAATTATAATTTTTTTGTATTCGTAACTACGCTTATATGTGGACCGCCCCAAGTATTCTAAGTATTCCGCCGCCATCAGCGCAAAGTCAAAACATATACAAAGGTCGTTAAGCAATTTTAATACTTATTATTTCGTACCATTTCTTTTTTTACAAAATGTTTTGTGTACATTTTACGAAATATTTAAAGAAATTATAAATTTACCATAATGCCAATAAATACTGCAACACTTTTTGCATAAACCTAAAATTTTATCTTAAACCAACCTTCATTATAGCGTATTTAAACTTCGACCATCCGTAGAGAAAACTTCTTTCTCGTTTGTAATTTTAGCATTAAAGTGATCTGAGAAAATTCAGCAAAGCTGTGAAAAGTCTCTTACATTTTCAAGGTGTCAATTGACTTAGTTCAACGGACATGTAAATAGGTTGTTAGTTTGTTAGGGACCGCTTCTGACAATGGCCTGTTAATTTACAACCAGTTGTGTAGCTGGTTTGCATTTAGATTTAGTCCGTCAATATGAGCAGCTTTGTGTGGTTTATATCTCTTCTACTTCTTGTGTGTTTGATGTTTCCTGCACAGCTTATAGACAAAAGAAGTCGATCGAAACGGTTTCTTATCTTTCCACGCCAAGCACCAACAAGACATCAGGTAAGTTAACCAGTTAACTTGAATATCTTAATATGATTTCAATACTTTTGACAGTTTATTGCCGGCATTGGCATTCCAGCTGACTTGACATATGAATCTCTCACCATTGGACACGTCCTCAAAGCTGAGTTTTTTTTGCCGTATAATGCCAGCGTTTACCGTCAAAATCCCTATCTGCCGGAATACAAAAACAAACCGGCTGCCTTGCAGGAAGGCATCGAGATACGTAAAATTCAAGAGAAGCCCACTCAGCTGCGTTGGAATATCTATGCTTATATTGAACACATGTTAAATGGGTAAGTCAAATATATTTGAAAAGATTTCCCAAGATTCATATTTTCTTACTCTAGTTACGGATACAATGGTCATGAATGCATGTTGCAAGCAATCTGCGAAGCGAATACAATTCAATTTTCAAATGACTTTAGTGTCGTACATGAGCTGTTGCATTTGATGCTTAGGTAAGTGCTTTAAGCTTTATAGTTAAATTGATATCAATAAAATATATATTACGACAGCCCCACGACGTCATTAAACGAGGATGCTGCGGAAGCTTACGATTTTGTACTTGCCCAACAGACAGGCGTTTTAAAAGGCAATTGTGAAATCTACAATTGCAACATAAAGCTTCTGGATTGGATTTCAAAAGTGATGCATTTGAACTACTAACCGGAAATTTTTTTATTGATTGTTCCATTGTTGTATAGATATGTTTATTGACGCCTTGAAATTTTCACAAAAACTTCTTCCTTCGTTCTAATTAAAATGCCAGCTAGAAATCTATAGTTATCTGGATTGCTTACAGGCAACAGTTCAAAGTTGCATAAAATATAAACCAATAATGTTTTAACTTCCAACATGGCAAACTTTTGACCAATACAATTTCGTCGACCCGCACTAAACGGTATAAAAGCATAAGGATGTCGCTGCGTAGAGTTTTCAGGCAAAAAACGTTCGGGCATAAACTTATTGGGTTGCTCAAAATAATTTGGATTGCGATGTATGTCAAATATGTGAAGGATAATTTGTGTGCCTTTGGGCAATAATAAATTGTTCGCCAATTTTGTATCCTCATGACACTCCCGCATTATGCCAGGCACCGATGGACAAAGTCGTTGCGTCTCCTTTATAACACATTCCATATATTTCAGTTGTCCCAATGTGCGGGTGTCCAAAGTGTTAAGATCATCTGTAAAATAAAATAACTAAATCTTATTGAATCTTTTAATCGCATAGTTATTTTTATATCATGCGTAGAAGTTGGAGGTGTTCATATATTGTATTTTCTTACCCTTGTTGGATATAAACTGGTTTATCTCTTCATAGCAAAGTTGTTGTTTCTGTGGATGCTTAGCTAGATAGGCTAGAGCAAGAATTATGTTCATGGATGTTGTATCAAAGCCCTCAAACATAAATGTATCCACCTCTTCACAGATACCAGCATGATCTATAAGTCCATCCGATTCGGCAAGTAGCATTGTGTCCAGCATTGCATAACGTTGCTTGGTATTATACTCACTAAGGGATAAAACAAAATGTATTTTATATTTATTAATGTATTTTGTACAATAAAGCAACTAATATCGTGCCTTGATTCCATTTCGTACGCTTCTCTGTCGAAGTCTTTGCGACGCTTCTCAATTATATTACTTGAGAAAGCGTGCAAATTCTTAATGGTTGGAACATCCTTACGTCCATTACCAAATTTATTGTATAGATAATCACTAGCCATTAGTGGATTAATTACACGATTTATAAAACTGTGTTCGGCTATTGTGATATTATTTCGATATTCATCACCATCGTCACAATCGTCAAGTCTTAACCCAAGGGCGGTTTCTAATACAAAGAAAAAGGTAATATACTTTATGAGTTAAGGTCAAGGTAAGGTAAACATACCACATATGATATTCAGTGTAAATCGGGGTATTACATTATTTAAGTTTACCTCACAAGGACCCAACGTATTAGTTGATAAGTTTTGTAGAAGATCAATAAATTTAACGCTTTCTTGTCTATATAAAAATTAGGATTTAAGAGTAGAGCCAATAGTTAACTCATTATTATTATACTCACTTAAAAACTTCTAAAAACTGTTCCAATATCGTAAAATGAAAAGCGGGTGTCAAAAGTTTTCGTCTACCATGCCAATGTTTACCTAAAAAGTAAGTTATTTAAAATTATTACTTCTATTTATAGAAATCAAAAAATCAGAAGATACCTGTGCTCGTTAATAGACCATTTTTTAAAAATGGATGTAAAAACCGATACATATCGCCTTTGGTTATTAAATTGTTATCACTTAACACCAGTTCCGCATCAGCGGCATCAATAATATTATAAACCGGCATCATGAAAATGTATTGAATATAGCTTCGCTTCAGCTCCGATGCATAGCCACGAGAGTAATAAAACAAATCCTCTATAAGCAACGAAACAAAAAATATGTATAATGCTCTGAAAAATCGTCAAATCACATCAACAACAAACCAGAGTTCATTCCGAGGGTATCAAAAGTACTGCCGAACATTGATTTAGCTGCACCTCGAGCAACAATACGATCCAAAGGTCCACCATCGACGGTTTTAAACCGTCGAGAAAAGGATAATAAGTCATAGTCCTTGTTCAGGCTTAGAGCACATACGAACAGTATAGCTAATATTGTCCCTAAAACAATTAAGAACATTAAAATGCTGTGTTCTTATCAAAATTTATAAATTGTTTTTTTCAAAACAATCTTCCGACACGACCGAATCACTCAATCGTCTATTCTCAACTAAAACAATAGCTTGTTAATTTTGTCGCTCCCAGCACATGAAAAACACTAATCGGTAACTTAAACACACACACACACATGCACATACTTAAGTTTATAATGTGCATATAAACAAAAACAGCAATTCTTTTGATTAAAAGGCACAAGCATAGGCTAAAACTGTAAACAAAATGTTAACATGCTGTTAAGCTTCAATTTAACGGTCAGGGTCAAGCTTTAATAAATCGGTTCATGTGAATTGAGATGGAATTTGAATATGTTATCCCCGTTTAAAACCGATACTTAAGATGTCTGAGCAATTTTTGTCATTTTAGATAATTATCAAAATTTTTGTATAACCGTTTAAATTTCAAAAGTTTTCAAATATTTAATTAACATGTTCCGGCGTTTAACTTGCTTGAAGGCCGTTCCACGTCCTTTAAGCTGTCAAAATTTCAAAACATTTTCTGTCGATGTTGTGCTGAACGATATTAAGCCACAGACAACAGCCTTGCCACACTTAGAAATGCCACAAGTAATAACGGATCATGATTACAAATATAAAGAGGGTCAGGTATACCATGGATTTCAATGTGAACGCATTGAGCACAACTCCGATTATGATCTAATGTCGTGTAGCCTACGACACGTTGTGACAGGAACAGAGTATTGGCATTTGGATCGCAACGACATCAACAATACGTTCTCAATTAATTTCCGAACACCGCCCTTTGATTCGACGGGTGTGGCCCACATCTTGGAACATACTACGCTATGCGGCTCCAAACAGTTTCCTATTCGTAATCTATTCTTTAAAATGCTAAATCGATCCGTTTCGACTCATATGAACGCTATGACCTATAAAGATTTGACTTTGTATTACTTTGCGTCTAGAAATGAGGTGGATTTTAGGAATTTAATGCAAATTTATTGCGATAGTGTTTTTGAGTAAGTATGGATGACAACAAACTTTTCTAAGTATTGATCAATCTATTATTTCGTAGACCTAATCTACTGTACTTGGACTTTTTGCAAGAGGCTTGTCGCTTGGAGCACAAGGATTTACACGATCCCAAATCTGAGCTCATATTTAACGGCGTTGTCTATAACGAGATGAAAGGATCCTTTTCGGATAACACTCGCATATGCCTACAACATATTTTCACTAACCTATTGCCAAATAATGCTTATAAACATACGACTGGCGGTGATCCACTTTTGATTCCAAATTTAACACATGAGGCTCTGATTAAATACCATCGCAAATACTATCATCCGAGTAATGCTCAACTGTATAGTTACGGATCTTTTGATCTAATGGAAACGTTGTTATTTCTCGACAAGGAGTACCTATCAAAGAAGAATTTCCAAGACACGTCCTACAGCATTCTACCACCACAGCCCCGTTGGACAGAACCCCGTCGAAAGCATTGTACCTGTAGACTGGATAAAACGGGTGCTGCACCAGAGTTGCAAAATCAAATAGTCATAGCTTTCCTAATGTGCGATAGAACCGATATACAGGAATGCTTTGACATATTGTTCCTTACGGATCTGTTGATACGTGGTCCCAATGCTACCTTTTACAAAGGACTGGTCGAACAGAACTTCTCGCGCGGATTCAACCAAAACACTCGTTATGCATTTACCGCCAGGGATACCAATTTCCGTGTTGGTCTGCAGGACCTTAGGGTTGAGGACTTTGACAAATTCATCGAAATATTCGATAAGACTGTGGATAATTGCATCAAGGAAGGCTTCGATTCGCAACACATCGAAAGTTGCTTGCACAAATTTGAACTGTCTGTAAGGCATCAAATACCAAACTTTGGTCGGGAGCTCCTTCTTAACACAGTTGGTCTATGGAATCATGGAGGAGATGTTGTTGCCAATCTGCGCTTCTCGGAACAAATGGAGAAATTGAAGCGCAACTTGAAAGAGAATAAGACCTATTTGCAGGATAAAGTAAAGCAATATATCCTTAACAATCCCCATAAGCTCACCATTACCATGTCAGCGGATGAACAATTTGATGAGAATTTGGAAAAGGCTCAAGAAGCTTTGCTTAAAAAAAAAGTCGTTAACCTAACCGCAAAAGATTTGGATAAGATATATAAGGATGGCCTCAAATTGGAAATAGCGGAAGACTTGAAGATATTGCCATGTCTTTCCCTAAAGGATGTTGAGAAACCAATAATGATTCCCGCACTGGAGGAGGAGTACATTCAAGGTGTTCCCACACAGCTATGCAAGGTGAACACGAGGGGAATAACATACATAAACTGTATGTTAAATATGACGGGCTTGTGTCAAGAAGATGCCAAACTTGTTCCCTTGTTGTGTAGTGTCATAAAAAATATGGGCACCAGTAATCACAATTTTGGCGAGTTCGATAAACTTGTTCAACTGAAGACAGCTGGCATTAGTTTCCAAGTGAAAGTTATTGAGAATGTAAGGGATTACAATCAATATCGAATGGGTCTGCTCATGATGACATACGCTCTCGATCGGAATGTGCCTGATATGTTTGCAGTGTGTGAAGAACTTATGCTCAACCTTAAGTTGGATGATGTTGATCGACTTAAGATGCTGATAGAAAATTATATCTCTAACTTAACTTGTGGTATCACAACTAGTGGACATATACTCGTCATGCAGAAATCGGCAGCTTTAATAAGCAATGCAGCCCAATTAAAATCTCAACTCACTGGTCTTGATCACAAAGATTACATGCGAGACTTTGCTAAACAGCATAGTACAGAAGATATTCGTGATAAACTTAAGAGTATTGGATTAAAGCTGTTTAGCAAGAGTAATATGCGTGTTGCTTTAAATACCTCAGAGGGTTTTGCACCTACAGCACTTAAACACTATAGTAAATTCCTGCAAAACTTACCCACCACTGAAAAGATGAATGACAGGCACGAGCTGCGTTTGCTGGCACCCGGTTTTCAACATTATGAACTTGCTATACCAATAAATTTCTGCTCGAAAGCTTTTTATGCAGTGCCATACTTGCATGAAGATCACCCTGTATTGCGGGTGATCTCAAAGCTTGTTACGGCCAAATACCTTTTGCCTGAGGTGCGCGAAAAGAATGGAGCTTATGGCACTGCTGCACGGATCGGTTATGATGGTATCTTTTTCTTTTATAGCTATCGCGACCCGCATTCAACGAAGACTTTAGAAGTATTTGATAAAGCGAGTGAGTGGCTTTTGGTCAACAAGAACAAATTGGATGAACAAATGTTGTTTGAGGCGAAATTGGGTGTGTTGCATCTGGTGGACTGGCCAACAGCGCCTGCTGAAATGGGCTTGGATTACTTCACTACTAGTGTTTCGCAGGAAGACTACGTAAATTATCGCAATCGTATGTTGGCAGTGACAATCGACCAGGTTCGCAATGCAATTCAAAAATACTTTGCAAGCGAACCAAAACATTTTGGAAAATGCATTCTAGGACCGAAAAATGATAATTAAATCATTAGGCTATCGTAATGCAACATGTTATAAAAGTCTTAGTGCTTTTGTATTGAAGTCAAATGAACTACATTTAAATTAGCGGTTAATAAATACAAACATATGTTTAGAAAAAATTCTAATGTTCGACCCTGTTTATTATTATGTCAATATCGATATGTGATAAAGTTAATGCGCTGTCGATACATCGATAGTACAAAATGTGCTGCCAATAAGTTCATAGTATGAACTTCATATGTAGCTTGCAGCCGACTGAATTTTAGAAGGCAGAATTTTTTCATCGGTGCGTATTATAATATAATTATAAATAACTTCGGTGTCAATACTAAGCTCATCATAGTTAATTATCATATGCATATGTAGCTTAAATCAGTTTTAATTTTAAACAAGAGTATTAAACACAAATTAATCAAGACAAACATGCATACATACCTTTACAAGTAAATGTACTGAATGCCGGCTGATGTAACTTAGACTCGTGTTGTGTTTTGTATGTCTGATTGCTTTTAATTTATGTGCCGCCCGATACTTCGGTCAGGATATCAACTGCAACTCTTTTGTATTGTGTATTATCATTTATAGACTACACGCAGAAACACAAGAAAAATGCTCTCTCGTTTGCAATTGTTGAAGGCGCTGCCGCGCCCCGCCCGAATGCTCAACGGGCAAACATCAATCAGGAGAAATGTCAAATCCTTTACGGTTGACGAGATGCGCAGCAGCGGTGCAAAGGCAGAACTGGCAATGCAAGCAGCCATGCCACACATAATGTCCGACCGTAACTACAAATACAGCGAGGGCAAAGTATATAATGGCTTTGAGTGTCAGCGCATCGAATATATTCCCGATTTTGAACTAACATCGTGCACGCTACGACATGTTGGTACGGGAACGGAGTTCTGGTATATCGATCGGAATGATGCCAATAATGTATTCTCGATAAACTTTCGAACCACGCCATTTGACTCGACGGGCTTGCCCCACATCTTGGAACATTTGGCCTTGTGCGGCTCCAAAAACTTTCCC
Source organism: Scaptomyza montana (assembly GCA_018904305.1). NCBI lineage: Eukaryota > Metazoa > Arthropoda > Insecta > Diptera > Drosophilidae > Scaptomyza > Scaptomyza montana. The sequence continues at coordinate 1,876,531 of JAEIGR010000008.1, read as the reverse complement.
GTTCGCGATCCATTCTTTAAAATGCTTAATCGTTCGGTGGCGACATTTATGAATGCTATGACTGGTCCGGATTACACGCTATATCCGTTTTCAACCATGAACGAGGTGGATTTCAGAAATCTACAGAAAATCTATTTGGACGCAGTGTTTAGGTAAGTAAAACATTAAAAGAAATTGTTATATTTATTAAGTTTCTACAAATTTCAGGCCAAATTTAGCGTACTTGGATTTTTTGCAAGAAGGCTGGCGCCTGGAGCACAAAGAATTGTGCAATAAGGACTCGGAGCTGATAATCAAAGGTGTTGTTTACAACGAAATGAAGGGAGCCTTCTCAGAGAACTCGCAAGTGTTTATACAAAATTTGCTTAATAATATGCTACCAGACCACACATACGGCTACGTATCAGGCGGCAATCCACTGGAGATTCCAAAATTAACACACAAAAATTTGGTTGACTTCCATCAAAAATACTATCATCCAAGCAATGCAAGAATTTTTTGCTACGGTTCTTTCGATCTAATGAAATCCTTGGCGTTTGTTGACAAGGAATACTTGGGTCAGCAGGAATGTATAGATAATTCATATAGTTGCATTCCCAACCAGCCACGTTGGAAACAGCCACGAAACGTGCACATTCCCAGCCGTCTGGATAATATGGGCGCTAGTTTCGATCGACAAAACCAAATCGCTATAGCTCTGTTGATGTGCGACACAACCGATATACAGGAGAGTTTTGAATTGAATGTGCTCTCAGAAATATTGATACGTGGACCCAACTCGGCTTTCTACAAGAGCATGATCGAGCCAAATTTCTCTGGTGGCTACAATCAAAGTACGGGCTATTCCGCCGATTGCAAGGATACATATTTCTGTGTTGGCGTGCAAGACCTCAAAGTCGAAGACTTTAAAAAGTTCAACGAACTATTTGACTGCACTGTGCACAAGACAATCGAAGATGGCTTTGAGTCGCAGCATGTGGAAAGTGTTTTGCACAATTTGGAATTATCCCTTAAGCATCAGAGTCCACACTTTGGCAATGCCTTGTTATTTAACTCGACGTCGTTGTGGAATCATGATGGTGATGTTGTCGGCAGTCTACGAGTCTCAGAAATGATTGCCAAGCTGCGGTGTAACTTGAAAGAAAATAAGAACTACTTTCAGGAGAAAATGAAGAAATACTTCACAAACAATACACACAAGCTAACGCTAACAATGTCACCCGATGAATCGTATGAGGAGAACTTCAAGCGAGCCGAAACCGAGATGCTGAAACAGAAGGTAAACGCGCTCGATGCGGAAAAGAAAAAGGATATCTATGAGAATGGCCTTGCACTTGAGAAATCTCAGAAATCAAAAGAAGATGCAGATGTTTTGCCATGTCTTTCACTCGGCGATGTCAAGGAGCCACCCAAGTTGCCAAAAATTGAAATTAAACAAATTCAAAATGTGCCCACACAGCTGTGCAAAGTGCCCACCAACGAAATCACCTATCTAAAGTGCCTTTTCAACATAACTGGATTAAGTGATGATGAGATAATGCTAGTGCCATTATTCTGTAACGTTATTAACGATATGGGCACCAGTAATCACGATTTCCGTGACTTTGACAAGCTGGTTTTATCGAAGACAGCTGGCATTGACTTTAAGTTGAATTTCGTTGAGAACGTCAAGGATGCCAAGTCATACAAAATAGGCTTGATGATGAACACACATGCTCTCGATAAGAATGTGACTGATATGTTTGCACTGTCCGAGGAACTATTGCTCAACTTTAAGCTGGAGGATACAGATCGTCTTAAGATGCTCATTGAAAGTTACATTTCGAATATATCGGTGGGAATAGCAAGTGCTGGTCACTTGCATGCCATGCTCAGCTCTGCTGCATTGGTCAGCGATGCTGCCAAGTTGAAATCCCAGCTTTCTGGCGTTGATCATATAGACTTTATGAAAAAATATGTGCAACAGAATACAACGGAGCAAATTCGTGACAAACTAAAGAAAATTGGCTCGAAGGTGTTTAACAAGACCAACTTGAGTGTTGCCATAAATTCCTCGGAAGTGTATCAGGAGACAGCTCTCAAACATTACGACACTTTTCTTCAGAAACTGCCCAGCCTCGAAAAGTCCAAGGATAGTATCAAATTGAATCTGTTGGAACCAAGTTGTCAACATTATATTATGAATATACCTGTTAACTACTGCGCCAAAACTTTCTTCGCTGTGCCATATTTGCACGAGGATCATCCTGTATTACGTGTGCTGGCCAAACTTGTTTCGGCCAAGTATCTTTTGCCAGTGGTACGTGAGCAGAATGGTGCTTATGGTGCTGGTGCTAAGATCGGTTCCGATGGCCTCTTCAGTTTCTTCAGTTATCGTGATCCACACTCCACCAAGACATTGGATGCGTTTGATAAGACCTATGAATGGTTGCAAGAGGAAAGCAATAAACTGGAACAGCAGACACTGTTCGAGGCAAAGTTGGGTGTACTGCAGCAGTTAGACTCTCCCATTGCACCAGGAAACATTGGTATCGATTATTTCCTCTATGGCGTCTCCCAAGATATGTTTGTCAAATATCGTTCTCGTGTCCTTTCGGTGACCATCGATGAGCTGCGTTCGGTTATTGAGAAATACTTTAAGGAGGAACCCAAAAATTTCGGCAAATGCATTTTAGGACCGGCAAATGATAAATTAGAAAAGGAGACCAATCTCAAATGGAAAGTCATATCCTAAGTTTAGTAGCGTATTATAAATTATATCAAATCTGACTGTATATAGCCAAAAACGCAACAAAACACGTAAATGGTTTTTGTTTTCCATTTGGATGCGATTTATGTCCTTAAGTATGCTTTGTGTTTTCCCCACCTCCTTAAAATGCATTCGATTACTTGTTATTGGTATTAAAAGTTGTCTTATTTAACTTAGCAACAAATATAATATATATTTAAAACAAATCGGGATGACATATATTTTTTTGCAAAGCTTTGTTAATATATAAATTCGCTTATTTAGCTTACTTAAAAATGCTCTGGAATATCTATTTTAATTTTTAGCAATGTCTCTGCCAAGCAGTTTTAGTTCTGCAGAAACTTATTTTAAACATGCTGTGGACTTTCTGCATAGCTATGCCTGGATATATCGCGAGTCAAATACATCATGCATTAAATCTTTAGATGAAATGCCATGTGATTTTAAGGAATACTTTTTAGGACTATCCAACGAAGATCTGAATACATTCCCTTTGGCCCTTGAGCCTTTAGATGGTTGCCCCCAGGAGGTGCACCGTTTTCGTCAACAAGTAGCCCATTTAACACCTACTCAAACAGCTACAACAGCCTTGCCTGTAAAGTCCAGAGATGTTTCTAATCACTCTCGCAAAATGGCACCCAAAAAGTTGCATGAAATTGAACAATTAGCTGCAAACATTTACGAACATTGCGCAGAAACAACAGAACTCATCATTGACTTGGGCTCCGGACTGGGTTACCTAAGCGAGGCACTTTTCAAGTTAAATAACAATTATTTAATACTTGGCCTGGAAGCAGATGAGAATAGAGTTCAAACTGCGCGCAAACGTTGCCAGCAGCTACTTCCACCGGAGACACATAATTCGATTATCTACAAGCAGTTGTTTATAACGTCGGATGAGAACTCCCGTACCCAAATCATGCAGTACGCAAGTCAGTTGGGAAAGGGTAAGGAACTAACAACGAGCAGTCTAAATACAACGTTAATTGGCTTGCATGCGTGTGCGGATTTAAGCATCAGCGCAATGTTATTATTCTTATCAATGCCACAAGTGCGGTGTCTACACATTATGCCCTGTTGTTATCACAAGCTTGCTCTGAACGAGAACGGAACATTTCGAAACTTTCCATTAAGCCAGGAACTGCGGCTGGCAATGTCAACTTTTGAAGCTGCTGAAGTCTACTTTAATCGACCTTTCATGCGATTGGCTTGCCAGCAAACAAATTCGCGTTGGCATTGTGACGCTCGGGAACATAAAGAGCATGGAAGTCAAATGTTTATGCGTGCTTTGGCATCAGCTCTATGTGATGAGAATGAAGTGATAAAAGTGAAGCGGTGTAAGGTGCAACAAACAAGCCATCCAACTTATCAAGATGTGCAACAGCGATATGAACTACAATCGCAACAAACAGGAGAGCCTTTGGATTGGCGATCCATTCATGAAAAGCGTCTTAGCGAGATAACTGGAAGGTACTCGGATGGACAAGGGGCTCGTTTAGCTGAGGGTTTGTGTTGCCTGCAAACCAGCATACAGGTAAGTAAAGCTTGCAAGGTTCTTCAAGGTTCTTCTATTATGTTAAACTCGACTTATCTCTTTCCCTCCTTTTCCAGCAACTCTGCGAGAATGTTGTGCTATATGACCGTCAGTGTTACCTTGAGGAATTGTCTGCAGTGCAGCAAATTTCACTGGAAGTGCGCTGTGAGAAATTGTTTGATGAAAAGCTATCGCCACGCTGTCGCGTCCTTATTGCCAAAAAGTTGTGATGCGGGCGAGCTAGCTGACTGGGTGGATGGCTGGCTGTCTCAAAGAAAAATATTTGCTGTTAACACAATTAGCAAGCACTTTGCCACATGGCTTAAAATGCGAAGACACCTATGGCATCATCCACCGCTAAACGTTGCCATCAATTAAAATCAATGCCAGCTAAAGAAAAAAACTTTTTTTTCCTATTTATGCTCAAGAAACGCATTTTACCGTAATAACTGCTCTCCCTCTCTTACTCGCTCTCTCTTTTTGCTCATTACTTGTTTATCAGTGCGGGCCTTGCCACTGTAATTAAATTTCCCCTACACACACCCACACACATATACTTTACATGCATAAACAATTGTTTCTCGGCCGGCACAAGGAAATTATTTGCAAGCGAAAAATACTTTAGCAAAAAGGTAATTGCTTTATTGCGGCCAAGTTATTTACTTGGTAGAAGAACATTGAGACAAACTGTTTTTTTTTTTTATTTAAGTATTTTCCAAAGACAATTGTTTAATGGTACGCACTGTGTTTTGAAGCATTTTTAAATACAATTTGTTTATGTGTTAGTATGTTAATATGTTTGTATAATAAGTTAGTTGTATTTGTATTACCTAAAGGTATGCAGCCCATTTATATTGTATATATGTATGTATGTTGTGCATATATGTAATTATTTACAAACTTATTTTGTTGTGTATGTTTTTGGGTATTAAAACTTTTCCAGCCCCGTTAAAAATTTTAATACCAGTTGCATTATTTCGCATCAATGTTAAACATAACAATAACTCGCTAAAAGCCGACGGATGAACAAGTAGTACATATTAGTATATTAATTGCCAGAGAGGATCGATATATAGATATATGCCACAACGTATTGGTCAATCATCTTATTTGTTGTTGCTGTTATTGGTGTTTAAATCATCTGAGGCTATACTATTGGTTTCCAGTGAGACGCCTTCATCTCTGCAAAAATCTTCAATGAATATTTAATGGGTTTTTATTTAAGAGTTATAAAACTTACGTTTTAACATTGTTGCAACGAAAGTAGTTACCGATGCCTGTGTACGCACAGGACATGGTCATCATTTGGCTTGTTCTTAATCTACTGCTAGCCTTGCCGCTTGCCTCACTTCCCACCTCATTTTCCGCCTCACGCAAAGAGGACGCCCTGCCGAGAGCTAAGCCGAGACTATCTTGCTCGTAGGGCGATAGAAACTCCTCGCTGCGTTTGCCATAACGTGAGCCTAAAAAGAAACGATCGTTCCTTGGCACTATGATGAGGCGTCGTGTTTTTGAGGTGCCCACACCACCAACAGATGCGCCACCGCTGCCTCCACTTCCACCGCTCGAGCGTCCATATCGACTGCCCACAAAGAATGCGGGACGTTTTACCAAGTTGGAAAAGTCTAAAATTGAAAGAATCTTGAATAAATATTATAAAACAAATCGTTGACCCAAAGTTACCATTGTCCTTGTGTGGCTCATTTTCTGGATAGGGTATATCCGCTGTTGCTGGTAGAACGCCTTGGGCCAAGAATGCGCAAAAGGTAAGCAATAAAAGGCCTATACACGATTTGCGTGACTGTCTCTCGAATACCTTTGATTGCAACATGCTTGCTGGCTAGCAGATTTGTTGCTCTGCAATAAAAATTCAAAATATGCTCGTGTAAGTAGAGAAAAATGTTTAAATCTGCCACTGCCTGCAGTGGGTGGCTTATTAAAGGAGGCAGCAGCAAGTAATGTGATATGCTTTTGATAAGAGAAAACAACGCAATTTCTCTCTTTGTTTAAAAAACTAAGCGAGAAATAAGCTAACAAGGTGTTTTTAATATGGTTAAAATATTTATTTATAATTTTAAATTTTATGAAAAAAACTATTTATTTTTTAATAAAAAAACATTTAAAAGGCTAAAATAACGCAAAACAAAAAGTTTGTTCAGAGAGATTTATGTTTGCTTTCTAAGTAAATAACTCATTTAGTATTTAGTATTTTCTGAATCTTAGAACGAAATGATATCAGAATTCTGGAGCGCCCAATGATCACTTTTAATATGCCTTTGTATTAACCAATATTTTTTTTTAGAACTTATTTGAATCTTCTTCCAAAGTTTATTACAATACATAAAACATACACGCCACCCTCCCCAGCAGCATCCACAGTCTGTGTACGCATCAGCTTGTCTTATTCAATTTGTATTCATTAAAACAAGTAAAAATACAAAATTTGAGTTTGTCCAGCTCAGGAATGAAGAAGATTAAGCAGGATGAGGAGGAGGATGTGCGACGTGCATTAACGGTAATTACAATCGTTGATGTTGCATGGCGCGAAATGTTCGGCAGCTCAACTGCACAATTTGTATCAGATGTTCAGACCCAAAACCAACCCAAGTCCACCCACTTTGCCACTTTCCCCACGAGTAATACCTTTTGGACATGTAAATTGCGTGGCTCTCGCGATATAATTAAATTTTATTTTTTTATGGCATTAATAATGTGGAGACACTTGCAACAAAAGCAACCCCCGTTTTAGTGTGTGTGAATGTGTGCAATATTTAATAATATCTACATAATTCCTTGCTGTCAAATCGATGTATTATTGGTTCAACATAAAGAAAATGATAACTTGTTGAATGACAGAAGTTTTAAGCCCAATATAATTGATCAAAATGACCTATTTATTTTGTAAAAATCTAGTTTTGTCAGAGTTTGAAACCATAGCTTGTTACAATCTTTTTGGTTTTTTACTTTAACCAGTTCCTTATGGATAACTAAGGCGTAATCTTACGTAAATAAAAAATAAATATTGAAGTTACGATACACCAAATTGATATAAAGACGTGACTTATCATCGCTCTAGTTTCTTTTTTGTTAAGCCATTATTTAGCCAAATAGGCTAAGAGCCTTTCGTTTCCTTCTTTTAAACTTAGTTGCCAAAGACAGAGAGAAAGGGATCGCACAACGAATTGTCGATGCCAACGCCTACGTGAGTGATTATGGATTATGATGCACTTAGAGCAACCAACAGAAATGGGCTATAAATAGTTGGGTCCATGGAGAGAAGACTTTAGTTAGAGACAAGCATTTGAACAAAGTAAAGATGCAATTTGATAATAGACAAAAAATGTTGCTGATGCTGCTGTTGGTAGGAATTGCTGTTAATGGATGCACTGCATCTGTCAGTCAGAAGACATTGCCGAAGCGCAGTTTGGATGCTTCTTCGATTCCTTGGGCAACGACAAGCAGTGCTGGAGGCTTTGGTTCACCTTGGAATGCAGGTGGAGCAGGAGGCTGGGCTAGTTTTGGTGGTGGCAGCCTTGGTGGCTGGAGTGGTGGACATAATCCACTAAAATCCTCACCCTCTCCGAACGAGGTAGCAAATGCCATTTCAGCGGCTAAGCAAGCCTCGGCAAATGTCCTGATTGCTCAACAACAAATGCAGGCAGCCAAGGAGCATGTGTTGAATCAACAACGCATTGCCATGGAAAAGGAGACGCATGCTGCAATCCTCACCCACAAATCGGAGGCAGCTGCTGCCATTCAACGTTCCGAAGCAGCTTCGGCTGCCTCAGCTGTAGTTCTGGCCCAACAAAGACTGGCTGCGTCCAAGGCAGCTGTGTCATATCAGCAAAGAATTGCTGCAGCCAAGGAAGCTGAGGCAGCTTCGGCTCTTCAGAGATCGGCACATGCAGCTGCCGCTGAGATACAAAAGACAGAGTATGAGGCAGCCAAGTTTGGTCAGTTTACACGCAATGGCAATGCTGGAGCAGCCCATCATTTAACAATTATCAAGGATGCTGCATTCTCTCCCATAACAGCGGGTACAAATCATGTTCCTAGTCTGGAGGGTTTGGGTCTTGGTCCGTGGTTGAGTGGAAATAATGTGGGTAAAGGTGCTGGAACGTCTGCTTGGTTGCATTAATATTTATACTTTTTATACACTTTGTTATTGATTATTATATACATATATTAAATTTAATAAGCGCATTGAATATTTTGTGTGTTTTTTTGTTTAGTTGAATTTTTTTATTACTTAAAATTGGGTTTTTGTAGGATTTCCAAGTGGATTAATCATTTGTATGCGACTTTGTTAAAACATTTTTCTTAACAATTCGGAAGTTTTTCATTTGAATTTATTACATTTTTAAATTATATCGAAAACTTTTATCAAAAAGTCAAAAAAAGGTCACCAAAAAAAAGCAGTTTCGAAAATTAAAATTTAACTGATATGCAGAAATAATTTAAAGGTTGAATGAAGTAAATAAAAGTTTTCGTTAATTTCCGTCTGTGTTTTAAAAATATTCCTTCTAAGAAAATTACTTTCTCAGTTTTCTCAACAACTTTGAAAAAGTTTTTAGGTTATTTGTATTCAAAAGCAATTATGTTGATTCGCCTGATCGGACAAATGAATTTCATATTAGTTCTGCTTCTTTTAACTACAATTTTTTAGATTAACTGTTTTTAATGTTTAGTTGAAATGTTAAGTGACCCCGATTATTTTGGCTTAGCTTAAGTATTAATTTAAACAATGGCGAAGTTGTGAACACGAAACCTTTCATTTTTCATAACGTGGTTTGACTTCCAAACAAATTAATTACATGCAATTGTGTGCTAAATAGATTACCCCACCTTTGGTGCTACTTTAGTGGTCAAAACTCTTTAAAATATACTATGTATATAAATATATATATGTAATATTGTTTTTTTTTTGTCATTCAAAAATGTTTTGTGAACAACGCGTGCGGTTTTTGTCTCTTGGGGGCGTTGGCACGCCTCGATCTGACCTCAACCTGAGAAGCCTTTTAGCTTTACTAAACATTTTTGCGCACTTTTGGGACAAGTTTGTCTTTTTTTGCGTACAAATCCCACCCTGCCTGCTACAAAGGTGTTGTGCCGTCCCATATTTACTGGTTGCTGGTTTGTTATTGTTGTCTCTCTAATTTGTAGCCATGTGCAAAGAAAAAAAAAACCAAGTCTGATGTTAGATGCGGTTACAAAGGATGTTGTGCGTGGGGGTCTCTTCTGGTTGCTGTTGATTTTAGTTTACTTTGCTCCCCTACAATTTGCACGCCATTTCGTGTATGCGTGCATTTAATGCACAAAAAACTGCAACCGCTATATAAACACAGGTAATTGGGCAGTAATTAGATTCAAGGTAGCGCGCTTGGGATTCCATTCAAAGTGGATTTCTGCGTCAGCTTCTGCTGCTTGGTTTCTGGCTAAGTTCTCTGGCACGCTTCTTTCTCCTGGGAGATCTAAAACTAAGTAAATTGTGCGTGACATATTAACAGTGGAATAACTATTTATGAGTTGACCCATTTCATGTTGAATTGTCATATGTTACCAACAAGGACTGTTAATGTTAATTATTTTTCGTTTTCTTATTAAAAAAAATTACACTCATTTCGTATTAATTTTTTAATACAAATTTACTCGTTTATACTTTGAATATTTTTATCAACTCAGAAGTAAAAAAATAAATATCATCATAATATCAAACATAAAGTAATAAGTTAGAAGCTTGGTATTCCAATAACAGGCATTGCCAACATAAAACATGTTTAATTAGAGCCAAACGTGCTAGTTTTATTTTCTAACATTATGTAAGGATAAAAAATATATTTTATTACTTTTTAAGACGGAATTTAAGATTAAGTAAAAGAAACAACAAAAAATTACTTTAATTTCAAAAGAATTTTTCAACAGCCCTTAGCATATTTTACAAATACATTTCGAGTCACTTTTTGTGTCCTTTCATAAGCCGTGATATGAAATATTCTACTAACCGCAACTTTAATTCATCTACCGCATTTTCTTAATTTTCGCAATTTTCTTAGTAAAATGATGTCGCGTCAGCTTTGCATTGACGTCTAACCAAAAAAAAACGAGGCTGTTTGTCTCTTGTTTTCCATCACCCACAAAACACATAAAGTTTGCCAAGACAATGGAGCTGTTAGTCTGTGTGTGTGTGTGTAAGTGTGTGTTAGTCTAAGGTATCCCTATAAATACTTACATAGATATATTATGGTGTATTGCATTGAGTTTGAACAAAGACAAACAAATAAATTTTAATCGACGTCGCCAGGTGACAAACGCCGCATTAACTTGCTGTTAATTGTAATTAGCTCGAATATTTGGCTATTTGGTAATTTGGTAATTGACGCGCGTGTTTTAACCAAAAAAAAAAAAAAATAAATAAAATAAAAATAAAACACAATTGACATTCTGGCTAAAAGAAAATCTCACTCGAATTTTCGATTCAAAATGCCAAAAATGATTACTACAAAAATTATAGTTAACTGTAGGCTGATAACTGATAATGAACAAGCTACTGATGATAAGAGATAGATAAAAAATGAAAAAAATCATTTATAATGGTTTTGGAGTTTCCCAAAATATTGGTAATTGATGGTTGCAGGCATTGGGTTTTACTAATTTTGGGGTGCGTCGCTAGTTAGTCAAGGTAGTTACAGCTATAGATAACATATATATCTTTGTCTGGTTGTCATAAAGCTATGGAACTCACGTACAATGTGTAACAGGGCCACATTTAATTGCAGGCAATCATAAATTTGCCGCCTCCCACGTTTAAGATATGTTTGCGAACCGTTTTTTAAATCATCATTTTGTGGTGTTCGGCATGTAATCGTAAATACCGTTATTACACACACATACACGCTCAAAAGTCCAGTAAAAAAGGGCAACGATTTCTTTTCTCTTTTGATTTGATTGCCAAACACAAGAAATGTTGAACAGGAACATCAGGTGAAAAACGACCTTAAACGGGACACGTACGAAAAATTTGATTTGAATTTTTTGCAGTCAGCAGTCAGCAAAAGGCAACACATAAAAAGCCTAACTCTTTTGTTTGTTTTTTACCCATACTTAGCATAAGTTGGCATACTTATTAAACCACCAAGACGCAAATTGGAAAACATTCCGGTTAATTAAGTTGGCTGACGATATTGGCCACCGTTCAAGGCTAAGCCAGTAAGATTAACATTATTTTGATGGAATTTTAAAGGAGTCTATTTTGAGTTTTAAGCTGGATTGCAGATAATAATAATAAAGACAGCGTCCAACTTTCGTTAACCCCCTTTTTTTTAAATATTTAACTAAAAATTCAATTAAAATTTCAAGCAGTCCATTTTGTTGGTATAGTGTTAGACATTTTAACTCAAATCATGGGCTGGAGGAATAAACTTTAAATTCCCCATCTACTTTTTACCGTGTGGACGGCATCATTAAATATATTTAACCAGGCATGATTGTGTTAAGGTAGAGTAGAAGCTATAATTGTAGGTATGGTTTAAGCTTAAATGTTAAAATATGAATACTTATTTTTTGATTTATTAAATATATTTAATAATTCAAACAAGTTTGTTTTATGACTCACAACTGTTGGCAATTTTAAAAAGCAATTTCTGATGCGCCCTTGGACAAACCAAGCGTGAAAGGTTTCAAATCTAAGAAATTGACAAGTTTGTCAGTAAAAGTAATAAAAAACTAAATAGACAGCAATAGGAAATTGTAATAAGAAAAAAATAAAAAACAAACACAAATAATAACCCTACCCACACATGTGTGGTTTATGTAAATAGGAGAGGCATTTGATGTGTGTGTGTGTGTGTTTAGCTTGATGGGATTTTATATTGTGTTCTTATTTTGCCTGACTTTGGAAGGCGACGAGCGCAACATTTAAAAAAAATAAGTATACCTGTTGTTATTATCGTTGCAAAGGATTTGTGGAAAAAAATATTCGCAGCAAATTTCGTATTTCACACTATCGCTATTGTGTTAGGCAGCTCGTATTGTTTTATGGTTAAATCAGAAAATCTATTTATGAATATTGTTTTAAGGGCTTAAAAATATTTATATATTTACTATGAAACTTTGATGAATTCAAAATATTTTGAATTTAATTCTGAATTACAATCTGTATTGCAATCAATCTTAAAAAATTATGCAAGAGAATTAGTCAACAATTATTTGTATTATCGCAAAGATATGTCCAAAAAATATAGGCTATATATTATATAATTACCAAAATTACTTGATTGACCCACAAGTTTTGTAATTATTTAATGTCATCACAATTCCATTGTTAAACTAAACACCCTAAGTATAGAATTTCCATTTCGAAGTAGATCAATGAGATTAAATATAAAGACTTACCTAAAGGCAGTGTCAGGCTGCATTGATAGCTTTGTGGGTTAAATTAGAAGGACAAGAAGGACGATTGTTATTTTTGTCATTATGCCAAATGGGAATAGGAATCGCATAGGCTAAGCTGACACCTTGCAATGGACTGCTACTGAAACTGCTTTTGTTTCACATTTTTGATGTGACTCGATACCTGGAGGCATTGTGAGGGAAAGCAAGTGCAAGTATTGCGCAAAACTTGGCACAGAGTGCACAAGGAAAGATAGAGAAAGCGGGTGAAATAAACTTAGAAACTCCACATTCAACCACAATGCCCCCCGCTTCGCCTCTAGCTGTTTGCCCAGCAATTCATAAATATTGATTGAAAGAAGCTGCTTTGACTATAGAAACAAAAGAAACGAAACTTTTACGCTTATCATTAATATTGTAAATAGAACAATAACAACAAAAATGCAGCCATAATTTGTGCATATTTATTATTTGCGAAACTTACTCATTTACTCAATTTTTTGGCTAATTTATTCATTAGGCCTTTAGGGTTCGCGTGGAACAGACAATGCGTCGTCGCCCTTTAGGATGTCTTAGCGAAAAGTTATGTGAAGTACTACTTTTGTATAATTAAGCTTTTATTTAATAAGCAAGTTCATCACTTAAACTAAGTTCAAGTTTTTGTTTATGCTTCATCCTTAAGACTTGTTGTTTGTGCTTAGACTTAATAAAACCATTCACTTATAGGTCGAAAAAGTGAAATTAAAGGCAAATAAATTTTGACTTATTTTTTTTGTCCTAAAATATGTTCCTCAATAAAATTTTAAAATTTTTTTTACAAAATTGTCGTTTGTCTTAGTTACACGAAAAGTCGTCGGAAGACTTTTTCCCAGTACAAAAGTTAACACAACAAAACTGTTGCAAAAAAATGATTTAAAATCATTTCCTTTTTCGAAAAATTTACAAATTTTAAATGAATAATTTGCTTATAAATTGGTTAGATATGTACTTTCTGCTTAATGAACTTTATTTTTCGGTTGTTGTTAAATTATTATTTCGAAACTTTAATAAATCAATCTTATTTTAATTAATTCATTAGTGGGCACTTGGTTAAAAGCAACTTCAACCGCAATATAACTCCCTATGTTTTAATTTAATTCGATTTGTTTTTGAGATGTTTCCTGATTTTCAACTATTCACTTTGTACGAACAAAGTTTGTTTCAAATCATTTTAGGAATTAAATGCCTTTTGAAAATGCCACTTTAATAATTTTCAATTTCCAAAGTAACGTTTTCGAAACAGTTTAGAAAAAAGATACCTTCAAATTTCTCTTTAATATAGTATTTCCTGTTAGAATATTATTCCGTTTGAGGACTCGTTTTTAAATATAGTTTAACAAGTGAACTTTTTTTTAGAACTTAAATGAACGTTATAATAAAGAAATCATAATTTGAATTGAGCCTTTAACACTTTTTTGATTAAGTATTGCTCTTTTCGAAATAAATATTTTAAAACAAAAACTCACATTGATCAAAATTTTTGAAAGAAATCGAACTGGAACTTTAGAAGGCACTAATGCCTTTTGCCACAGGTAGTACAAGTCTCGCTGATTGTTGCCGATTTTTAGCTTTTAAAAAAACGAACGTTTGCACACAAGTCAACCGAAGTGAATGAGCGCAGGTCCTTTGGCTGCTTTGTCTTTTATACTTCAACACACACATACACAGATAACGGGTGACGTTGCGGCAAGCGAAACAACAGACTTGTTTGCTTTATTTGTATTGGTGTACATATTGTGTTGTGGGTGTGAGATAACACTTGCACGCACTGTCTGTGCGTATGCATCCCTCAACCCTCCCTCCCCTCCTCCAACCCACTAGGCCGATAGTAGTGGACATGTACTATGTTTCATATTTTTTTTTGCGGTTGCTTTTAGTTTGGCTGTGGGCCAATGGCTTTCAAAAAGCATAAGCAACATGTTGCAAATCTCTTAGAAATGCCCACTCAAAGCTCATGTATAATGTAACACAAAATGTCTTTAAGCTACAGATCACCAGGACACGAAAACATTCATAAATAGCTACTTAGTTGAACTTAGTTTTTATTGTTTTTTTATTCAACATAATTGCGCAATAATGAGTAACATTGCGCAATGATTAGCAATACGAATCCAATGCAAATCCATTAAAATTTACTCTTATCTAATCAAATGCTTAACTTGTTTGTTTTTAAAATCAAAAAAATTGTGCAACAGTCCTCGCACACTAAGAAACACTCATCTACTTCTCACTATAACCAATATAGACTTTTTGTTTTATTTTTATTAATGATTTCTGAAGGATTGTAAGACGTTATTAGCTTTAGAATTGCTACAATATATAAATCAATTGTTACTAAAAGATGATTTATATCTTGAGTATCTGGTTATATAACAATATATCTTTATTTAAGTCTTTCAGTCGTTGCTTTCTGTTAATCAACTGTTTTTCTTTCCTTTTTTTTAGTTAACATTCTCTTAGTATTTATGCATAAATAGTATGATTCTATCAAGTACTAATTAGATTATAGCAACAAAAGTCCATGGAAATGTCCAATATCCAGAATATACGTACATAATGCCGGCTAACTCTAATGTTAGTTTGACATCAAAATAGTATGACGTGACACATTAAGCATATGGTAAAAATAACTAAGCGTTAAATAAAGAATCTTATTATCAATGGCGAGGATGTTAATTTTCAATTTCAATAAGCAAGCAAAGCTATTGAAGCAATTAAAAAGTTATAAAAGACGATGCTCGACCCTTCATGTTTCCTTTATATTTGCAGGCAAACAATCAAAGGTTAAATCAAATGCCTTTGCGAAGATGACAAAGAACTAACATGTGAGTGGGTGCAAAATTAATTTTTGTGGGCGTTTTCTGTGGTTCTAAGTCGAATTATGTCAATGATATTTTTAAAATATACTGGTTATCGCTTTTTTTTATCAATATTATTTACAATGAATACCACTTTTACTTTGGCATGAACAACGTATCGAATTGCCAAATTTCGTTGGAGGCTATAAAACTGCTGCCATATTTGGGTGCTCAACATTTTAAATGTTAACAGCCCTTTTTAAGACCAGCAATGCCAACTTATTTATTGAGCTGACTTATCGAATTTTCTTTACAAAACTATCGAAATATGTGATCGGAAGAATTTTGGAAACAAATTTATAAATTAAAATGCAGCACTAATGAGACTAAGTGTCAAGTAGAACACATCACAAAAATTATTTATTTTCTTGAGCGAAAAAAAAAAAAAAATATCAAACGTTTTTGCTGCCATACCGCCTTCGTTTGTTGGATCTAAAAAGCGCGATTATAAATATACCAGCATAAATTTGACGGCATCTTTTCATCATACTGACGTCGGTGTGAGTAGTGCTAAAATTCTATATATTTTTTGCGAAACATAAATTTTCGACAAAAATTTTTTTGTAATAATCATTTTTATTTGCTTTTAAAAATAAAAGTTGGGTGAGTACGAGTAAATATAGGTATTAATTATATTTGGTGTATGATTGTTTGTTTAACACATTCGCAATTTGTGTGCTCCACAAAGCGGCGTGAGATACACACGACCATAAAAAAAAAAAAATTGCATAGAGACGCCGCCGAATAAAAACGAATGTACAAATGTCAAATTAAATTCATTTCAATTAAATATTTATGGAAAATCAAAGTTAACGTCAACTGCTATAGTCAATTTTAATTAACGTGCAATATTTATTGTGTGTTTTAAACAGAATAAATCGAAACTCAAATCAAGAAACCCTTTGACTCCGGCTTTATTTTTGCCGGGTGGCGCGAAAAAAATTGCACATTACGCGCGTGCGTTGGACAAACAACATCGATTTTCCGCAACAGTAGGAGAAACTGCTGTAGCGCGAGCAAGCATAAGATTTATTTTACACAGTATTTTGTCAATTTTTGTCATGGAGGCCTCCATAATAATGGGTGCGTACCTGGCGCAGCCGCAGACGGCGAAAGCGTCCACAGATGAGCAAAGCGACACGCTCAACGTGGGATCCAGCTCGATGCAGGGCTGGCGTAGCAGTCAGGAGGTATTTTCTAATTGTTTCTTTATTTTTGTGCCTACCCCATAAAAATATGATTTGTCTTTAAGGATGCGCACAATTCTATCATTAATTTTGATAAAATATCATCATTCTTTGCTGTTTACGATGGCCATGGTGGTGCTGAGGTGGCACATTATTGCGCCGATAAGCTACCGGAGTTCCTAAAGAACCACATTGCATACAAAGACGGCAAATATGAGCAGGCCCTGATCGAAGCATTTATGGGTTTCGACAAGACCCTACTTGAAGATGATGTGATCACCATTTTGAAGATACTAGCTGGCACGCACAATGGTGACGACACCACAAGTGAAGAGGAGGATCTGGCTGAGCTGCATGAGGAAAGCAATTTGCCATTAAATGAGGTGTTGGAGAAGTACAAGGGACTGCCACAAACACACGATTTGTCTTTGCACAAGGCAGTTCCTTTAACTGCTCGCGGTAATCTACGTGGTCGTCGTGCTGCTGCCGTTGCCGCTGAGGCGGTCAACAAGGCTGTCATGGATCCGACAGCAAAACCAGACGGTTCGTCCACATCAGCTGCAGCAGCCGCAGCTGCATTCAGTGAGGTTGATGGCCCTGGACCCAGTTGCTCACGTACTGGCAAATCGCAGCCGGAAGATGATTCGGCAGTGAGCAGCAGCAGCAGCTCAAGTGCCAGCAAAAGCAACAATTCCTCGAACTCAACTAAAAACGATGTTGTCATTTGCAAAGCTTCGACAAGCAACAACAACAACAATGTAGCTGCTGATGCTTCAGCTACTGCTACCAAGGAGCAGAACGGTAGTGTCACCTCCTCAGAGGCCAAATCTGTGGAAAAGACAGGCAATGAGACTGCTACCACAACAGAGGACGCAACTGTGTCGGGATCCAGCGATGTCGCCGATAAAAAGTCAAATGGCACCATTGAGGACAACAAATCGGTTGAAGCCAGCAAACCAGCGCGTGCTACCAGCACAGTCAGTGCACAGGACGAGGATTTCACTGACGATGACGACGACTACGATAATGTTGCTGTGGCTAAAGCCCAGGAAGTTACTGGGGCTGATAGTTCCTCCGAAGAGGACATGGAGAATGACGATGACGATGACGACGATGACGATGACGACGATGACGATGACGACGACGATGATGACGACGACGGTGACAATGACGCTAAATTTTTTGTAAGTTATTACTCTGGGTAATCTTATACTCCAATATCTTCAATAAGACTTATTTCCCAGCGCGCCACATCCCACATGATAGTCCCTAATGATGATGACGATGAAGATGCAAATGAGGAGTTCTGCGCAAATATGATTGAGGAGCCGGGCAAGGATAGTGGCTGTACCGCTGTTGTTGCCCTTTTGCACGGACGTGATTTATATGTGGCCAATGCTGGAGATTCACGTTGTGTTGTGTCACGCAATGGCGAGGCAATCGAAATGAGCCTGGATCATAAGCCCGAGGACGACGAGGAATCGTCACGCATTGTCAGGGCTGGTGGACGCGTCACAGTTGATGGACGTGTTAATGGTGGCTTAAATTTGTCTCGTGCTCTGGGTGATCATGCCTACAAATCAAACCTGGATCTGCCGCCAGAAGCACAGATGATCTGCGCCAAGCCGGACATTAGGACTCTTATTATTACACCAGAGGATGAGTTTATGGTGCTGGCCTGCGATGGCATTTGGAATTTTATGTCCAGCGCCGAGGTTGTTGACTTTGTGCGTAAGCGTTTGGCTATTCCAAACAAGAAATTGTCCACCATTTGCGAAGAGGTACGTAACACATATTGGTTTCATGAAAGAAAAACTTGAAAATATAAAATAATTTTTTGTAGCTTTTTGATAACTGCTTGGCGCCACACACACTGGGTGATGGTACTGGATGCGATAACATGACTGCGGTCATAGTGAAATTCGAAAAAGCACTTCAAAAACTGCCAGCCACACTTAATCCAAATGAGACGGTTGATGCCCTATTGGAAGCTGATGCACAAAACCAACAAACCAACGATGCCGATGCGGAGCCAAATGCTCATAAACGATGTGCTTCACCAGATGCCAGCGCTGATGATGCCGGTGCTGATGGTGCCGGCAACAGCAGTAAATCTAAGAGATTGAAGATTGATAACTTGCTGCAGTCAACTGACGGAAATGCACAGAACTCCACCGATGCCATCAGTAGCACACCAACGCAATCCGTTGAACAACAAAAGGAAAGCAGCGTAGTTGTATCATCCACATAAAAAAAAAAAACAAAAACATAAAATATAATAATTGAAACAACTAGAATGGCAAATGGATTACCACATTGTCAAATGCTGTTCTCATCCTTAATTGAAGACCAGCTTTGATAGCTTAATTGAAGAAAAACGCATACAATTTCCAAATAATTTTATACAAAAGCATACGTAATTGCAAATCCATTTTTATGCCATTATGATCCAGCAAATGCTCTTTTTTTAATCTGTTTTTTTTTTTTTAACATCGAAAAATCACACAAAAACACATTAACATAATACTGTGCATCAAATCAAATCATTATAATTCAACAACATACATAATAATAATTATAATTCATAATAAACGTACAAATATGAATTTGATAAGGTTTATAGTTTTCGCTTGCGTTAAAAAATTTATCATCTATATTTTAATGTAATATCGAGTAAATATGTAAATTAAATCCAGTAAGAACGAGAACTCATGCCCTTTAACCCAAGAGGTAAAATTAAATAAATATACACGTTTGAATATTCGCTGGATTTAAGATAATCTGTATTAGGATATTTTAAATGATTTAATACATACATAATTTACAACGGAGTAATTTTTTAGTATTTTTTCTGCACAAAGGCGTTTTGTACAAATTTAATACATTTTGAAATGCAATCACACTCATATTTGGTATTTATGTATGTGTGCGTATGTATATGTGCATATGGATAAGCAAATACCAAAAGACTGAGTGCGTCAAGATTTTGGTTAAAAAAAGCATTCTGTAACAATTCCCGTTGAGTGCTACAAATATTCGCCAAAATTGATCCGCTCACGCTGACGGCGAGCGTAAGCAACGCAAAAGAAAGCGTTTGCAAAGGCTCCAAACCAAAGGGCGTGGACGCAGTAATCGCAAATAACGGAACATTGGCAGTGTTGCCAATGTCTGGTACCTCAAATTTAACAACAGCAACAAACGCAACAGCGACATCCAGCAACATTGATATTGATGAATTGGGTCGCGCTTTTAATGGCAAAGTGCAATTAGCAGAGCCCACAGCCAGCAAACAGCTTGTACTGCATGCAAAGGAGCCAGAAACAATGTCTGGTGATCAGAAAGTGCTACTCAAAGGACACGCCTCACAATATGTCAAAATTAAATGTGGGTGGCCGTTTGTATTATACGACAATTGGAACACTAACCAAGCATAATGATACGATGCTCAGTGCCATGTTCAGTGGACGCATGGAGGTGCTAACCGATTCCGAAGGTTGGATTTTGATCGATCGTTGTGGCAATCATTTTGGCATTATACTCAACTTCTTACGCGATGGCAGTGTGCCCCTGCCAGAGACGAACAAGGAGATTGCTGAGCTGCTCGCTGAAGCGAAATATTACTGCATCACAGAGCTGGCCATGTCCTGTGAGCGTGCCTTGTACACACACCAGGAACCCAAACCCATTTGCCGCATACCATTAATAACATCGCAAAAGGAGGAGCAACTTTTGATAAGTTCGTCGTCGAAGCCGGCAGTGATATTGGTGGTGCAGCGACAGAACAATAAATACTCTTACACAAGCACCTCGGATGATAATCTACTCAAGAATATAGAATTGTTTGACAAGCTATCATTGCGTTTCAACGAGCGCATACTTTTCATCAAAGATGTGATTGGACCAAGTGAGATATGTTGCTGGTCTTTCTATGGGCATGGCAAAAAAGTCGCAGAAGTCTGTTGCACCTCCATTGTTTATGCTACAGATCGCAAGCACACTAAAGTGGAGTTTCCCGAGGCGCGTATCTATGAGGAAACACTACAGGTGTTGCTCTACGAGAATCGCAATGCACCCGACCAGGAGCTTTTGCAAGCGACATCTTCGGTGCGTGCCGGTGGTGTCAGTGGCGCCGGTATGCATCAGTATACCAGCGATGAGGAGGAAGAGCGCACAGGACTAGCCCGATTGCGCTCAAACAAACGGAACAATCCCACTTGACTTATGCCAAAGGTGGAATTACCACAGATTTGATGGCAAAACTGCGGTGCTTGCAGCCATTGTTGGTTCGCCTCCTCATAGTTGCCGCGAGTATCGCAAATTAATAATTAAATTATAAACAACTGCCGCGATTTTGCTATAAAAACGTTTATAAACAATCGGACAAATTTGATATATACAAGTTAATCTGTTTTCTTTTCATTTATTATATTTAACCAACTGAAAGCAAAAGTATTAGATCTTAAACATATACAATTTAAATGCAATGTTGCCAAAATCAGCATAGATGCATAGAGAAAATATATATATGTATTAAGTAATAAAATCTCTAGAGTATATGTATGTATGTATTGATACACCAATGCAAATCAAATACATTTGATTAAAGCGATTAAAGAGCTCAGTAGACAAAATTTAAAATGATAGAGATTAGTTACAGTTGATCCCATTTAGCTATATACTAATAAAAAAAAAAAAAGCAAACATGTAATATTACATTATTAAGTATAGACAGTTGAATATTAAAGTACATTGTATGATTAAGTTTGTGTTTACCTCAAAAAGGGTGAATATTTGTTTTCATGGCAACCACCAAAAGCGCATAACAAACGATATAAAATGAAAAGTTTAGCACGTTTAACATAAAAAATGGAAGAGCTACAAAAAGCTGGACTTTATATAGATGAAATCTACAGATTGCGTGTGCAGGATCCACAGATTGCCAATCAGACGGTTGAGTTGCGACAGGAATGTCTGGAATATTCCAGAAATTTGCAAATTTTTAAGAAATTCGGCGAAGACTTTTACAAGATAGTCTCCAACGTTGCCAAGGAGGTGGAGAGTGAGAAATTGCGTGCAATTGGCACACAAAATCAACTCAAAACAGTGGCCAAACAGCGCCAGACGGAGCAGCAGTTGTACCAGAGTCAAATCCTCGAGCAGACTGTCGAATTAGAGCGCTTGAAGAGCGAGTATCAATATTTGCAACGCATCGAATCCGAACAGCAAGAGATTATCAACAGTTTTTTAATGAATCAATAAAATAACATTTATTTTGTGTAAGTTTAAAGCTGATCCTTTTTAGACTTCAGAGCTTGATTTTTCTTGTAACAGGTTAGGCTACAAAGTGGAACATTGGTTTTGGAGCAATTGTATTTTTTAGGTTTGCCACAACCGGAAATGCCACACAGCTTTTGTTCAGGTGGATTGATTGGGGATTGTGGCCGCAATGGAAATTCTTGGCCAGGTGGCACTAGAACGTATACCCCAAGCATGGTGTTAACGTAGGTGAGGGGAGGTAGAGTTTTTTTTTGATTGAGTTTGTTGCGCGCTGCTGCAGAACGTTGTTTGCCGGTTTCCTGTTTCTTCAGCAGACGCTCCATGGTCTTTTGTTTGTCTTTTTCGCGACGTTCGTCGGCTTGTTGTTTGCGTTTTTGTGACTTGAGTGCTGCCTTCTGAATATCCTCCGCTGTTTGCGGTTTTTCCTTCTCTCTATACCCACTGGGCAGTGAAATAAGCTCCTCCACGAATCCTGCGAGCGCAGGTTCCGTATCCTGTGTTCGTTCATACATTGCTCGCTGGCGCGCTGTCATTAACTTGGGATCCTTGATTTTTTTTAATTCATCATCGACCTCTTCAAGTTTGCCAGTTTCAATGGCATTCAACCAACGCTCCTCATCACTGGATGTATCCGAATTGCGGCGTTTTCTTGACGATGCCTTCTTTGCGGCACTGCTGGGTGGAGTTGTTAATACTGTTGACTTTGTACTGGATGCTGGCCGTATTTTTTGACCAGACAAAGCTGCTGCCTGGTCAACATCTGCTGCAGCTGGCTCACTGCTGGTCTCAACTACCACCTCAACTGCTTCGGCATCACAATTTTCAGGTGTCGGCGACAGCGATGCTGCTGTGGGTGAAGCAAACCTAGCAGGTTTTTGACGTTTGCTACGTTTTGAGCGTCGATCTTGAATGATTAATTGACATTATAAAATGTTTATATCCTTATTAAATGTGGCATACCTTCTGTTTTTCCCATGTTTTTTCAATATGTTTATTTGCTACTCGAGTTTTAATTTGTTATTATGCAGTGTAAAATCCTAAAATATTTTCATCATAGATTAAGGTTTAATTGAATTAATTGAATAATTCTTGCAAAAGTACTCGCATTGCAATTTCAGACTCTTCATAAAACGAACATGCTTTATTTATCGAAATTCGATTAAGGCACCTGACAAGTCAGGTATTTTGTTTTTCTGGCAGCACTATTACTCTACGCTGGACCTGCCAGCTTGCTCAAAATTGAATAGTCAAATTTTATGGTCACACTTTTTTTTATAAGAGGCGCGCAAATAGAAAACAAAGTAGAGTATGACCTGTTCACATTAATACTTTTGTGAAGTATGGTTGGATTGCAATTATTACAAAAATCAATCTTTTATCATTAGAAAAAAAAGTGTCGACTGTAGGATTTGAATTAAATGTATTTTTTCTTATCTTAGAATTACACGTATGTTAAAAATTAAATTATATGATAATTGTATAAGTATTGACGAGTCTCAAATGAAACATCTTTTCTAAATCTCAATTACTGTTTGTTTGCCACGTCTTGAAAAATCAATTTAAACCAAATACTAGCTAAAATAAACAAAAATAAAAACTCATATTAATCGGGCTTGGATGTTTTTTTGCTTTCGCTTATCGTTGTTCTAAAGAATTCATTTTAAAAAATTTTTAGTTAATGTTGAAAATTTTAGTTTCTGCTTAGAGCTAAAATGCACCTAGTTTTTACTTATAGAAATTTTCTAAGTATCGCTACCATGGGTTGCTAGGCGGAGTTATGGGTGGCAGATGATTACCACATCGTGGAAAGTTTGGGGGCACCGGCGGCAGATCTTTTAGCGTGCCAACTTGAAAGACCAAATTCATGCCGATAACAATGTGATATTGGAAATGACAATGAAACAGCCAGAAGCCAGGATTGTCAGCACGGAATCGCAAGACAGCATAACCATTATTTGGCACAGCCACAGTATCCTTCAACGATGGCTTTATAAAATGGCGCTCCAGCATGCCACGCTGATCCAAATCCAGAGCGTGCTTCAGATTCATTCGCTTGACATCATTGTCCGGTGATCGGCCCATGCCAATCACGTAAAACGATGTGCCATGCAAGTGGAATGGATGACTGATGTTTATTTGCTGCACTTCATCCACCAATACGACCTCAACAATGGCATTTAGAGGTATATCAATCTTATGAACACATTGACAATTCTCGCCACAATTCGAAGGTCGGTTATCCCCATTGCAGTAGTACTCCTCGGGAATATCATTGTACTGGGAGAGCATTGGTGCTGGCGGTGCCACATATGATACCTCATCGATAAGTGAAATAAGATGGTCCGCATCAGATGCAACTGTATGGAATGAAAGGATTAGTGCTCTGATAATCAAAGGAACTCAGTGATGTGAGACTGGCCTTAGTAAAGTTTTTCACATCTGTATTTTTATTATAAGCA
This sequence comes from Scaptomyza montana, assembly GCA_018904305.1. Lineage (NCBI taxonomy): Eukaryota > Metazoa > Arthropoda > Insecta > Diptera > Drosophilidae > Scaptomyza > Scaptomyza montana. The sequence continues at coordinate 1,852,040 of JAEIGR010000008.1, read as the reverse complement.
TACAAGTTTTACTCACTTACAAACTAATTACATATAAACATTAACACATATATAGACCTATGCCCAATGTTAGGCGATATCACCACTCCAACTCAATTCAATTCAAATCGATTAAAATCGATACACTTCTTTCTTCGTGGACGTATCATAGCTAAGGGCTGGGAATATTAGGGCATCCTTTGCAAAGTTCATTGTCAAAATGTTAATTATTGAATTTCGTATATGTTCTGTTAACTGCCTATTATATTTGTGTTGTAAAATATTTTCAAAATACTTTAATAAAGTATTAAACTTTTTTTTAAACATTTTGAATGGCCATAAAAATTTTCTTTTTACATCTATGTAATGGCTTTTTATAAAATCAGATAAATACAAAAAAAAAACTTGTTTAAAAATCGTTTTGTTGAGGAAAATTTGCAGTTTTTGCTATACATCAATTGCTAGGGAAGTTCCACACCCCTCCAGCCTGTCTACGCCCCTGCTATTGCACAACTATAATATATAAATAATATCTAAGGTGTTACTTTAAGCTTAAGCGTTTTGAGTTAATAAATAAATATGAAATTTTAACAGTTATAGTAGAAGTAATAGAAGAAACAGCACAAAGTTAATACCAGGTTACAGGCGGTACATGATCTCCGCAACGAGGAAACTTTGGCGGAACTGGCGGTAGGTCGGCTTTTGTGCCGATGTGAAATACCAAATTCATGCCGATGACAATATGAAAGAGAAAGTGACAATGGAATAGCCAATAGCCAGGATTATCGGCACGAAATCTCATCACAACATATCCATTGTTGGGCACAGCAATAGTATCCTTAAGCGGTGGCTTCGAAAAATCTCTTTCAAGCATTCCCATGCGATCCAATTCCAGGGCATGTTTTAAATTTATTTTCTTAATCGACTTATCGGGCGATCGTCCCAGTCCAACAACATAAAAGGCCGTGCCATGCAAATGAAAGGGATGACTGATGTTCACCTGCTGCGCCTCATCCACCAGGACGACCTCAACGATTGCTCCCAGCGGTATATCGACCATGTGAGTACATTCACAGTTGAGTCCACAGTTCGGCGGACGATTGTCTCCATTGCAAAAGTACTCGGGCGGTATATCGTCGATTTGCGAGAGCGGTGGAGACGGTGGCGATATGTAGGAGATCTCATCGACAAGAGATGTTAAATGGTCACCGCTAGGCACAACTGAATATGTTTGTGTTTTGTGTAGCGTACAGTTTGTTGGATTTTTGTGACCACAAAGCATTGTTAAATTTAATGTAAATAAGTTAGTTAAAGCAAAAGTTTGGTTAATAAACAAAGGGAGAAGCAATTTAGAGTTATATATGAAAAACATACCCAAAAATCTGTTGTATGTGTTGGGTATGAAAAGTGATTTTGGATCGTACACATAAAATCTGAAAGGTAAAAAGATCTTCACATCGGGCCTCTCAACCAGAACACTTTTATCGACTTTTTTCGCATTCTTAAGATTGGAAACACATATAGCATCGGCTCTCTTACGATCACATATCGCATCTAGAGGGTTAAGTATCTGAGAAGAAAGTTACAAAAAGTTGATAAAAAACCAAGATGCAAATTAATGTGTTAAATTCTAATTCTAAACAAATCTGAAAATATTTAATTTATCGTATACCATATAGGTTATCTTTCAGCATTTGAAAAGATTTGGTGCACTATTTAACTTTTTCATATTTTATTAAAATTGATTTAAGAAATAAATATAAATTTAACGGCAGTTAATTCGGTTTGCTTTACAAAATCTCTAGATTATCCACACATAGTACTATATGTATATTGTGCAAATTTACAAGTTTTGTGTCTGGCATACATATTTTGTTGTTGTTTTGTTGTTTGTTTTCAATTTGCAGCTAGTATTTAATATGACTGTGACAAGCCAATCAGAGTATATTTCATTTAATAGACCCTAGGCATACTATTACATACATAAGTAAGTAGTTTAAGCATAATACATAGATACTTTTATTTATTATTTTTAAGTTTTTACATTTTATGTACATTAATTATTATTTATATTGATTTAATTGCATTTCTTGTTTTTACACATATATTCATATAGAGCTTACACAAAAGCAAACTTTTTTGTACAGAAGTTGAAGCTTTTGCATAACCAAAAAAAAAACTTAGGCACCAGCATGGATTTAATTTTGGTCCTATTTACATTACTTTAAATAGATATTGTACATACATACATCAGTTGTGTTTTCTTGTGTTTCTATTTTTATTTTTTGATTGTTTATACAAAAAACAGGATCCAAGTTTCAAGATTGAAGAGCGTGAAAAGTCGTTGTCTTGCAGTAACGGATCGTCACAGTTTAAATGTGCGAAGAAAAAAATAATAATAAAATAAAAACGGTAAGTCCAAAGCTGCTGGAAATAATTATATGGCTGCACCAAATATCATAGATGTTTCTTTTCCTTTTTTTTTTTTTTTTGTTTTGTTTGTTTGCGATTTTTTTTTTTTTACATATTTATACAAAAATATCAGTGCACCGCTTTTGGTCACTTGCTTCAGTGGGGGGTATCGTTAGGAGTGCAAAGAGGAAGTTGTTTTTAATTTTATTTTTAATAATGTTAGGGTGCAAGAGGCAAGCTTATGCGGATGGGGCGGCCGGGGCAAGTTTTATCATACAAATCGTTGAGGGTTTTGTTGTTGTGCATTATTTTTAGTGAGGGGGGTTGGGCGGAATAGTTTAACAACAAACAAATACATACATACATACATCCATTGTGCTGTATCTACAAACTTTGTACAAACTGTTTCGTTCAGTGTAGACAGGGTGTTCTTTTGTTTATATATATATTTGCTTTCTCTATTTTTTCATTTGTGTTTGTCTGTGCGGTTTTCCTCTTTTTCTCCTTCTTCTCCTTCAACTTCTTCATCATCATCATCATCATCATCATCTAGTTGACGATTTAAAAGCCTAGCCTTAATTAATGGGTATGGGTGGTGTGTGATCGCCACAAGTCGGGAAGCCGGGTGGCACAGGTGGCAAATCAGCATTCGTACCGACTTGCAGTATCAAATTCATACCAATAACAATATGGAATAGGAAATGACAGTGGAAGAGCCAGAAACCTGTGAATAATATAAAATTGTGTGTGATATAAGTTTCATACACACATACATATATCGATTTACTTACCGGGATTATCAGCTCGGAAACGTAACACAACATATCCATTGTTTGGCACTGCAATGGTGTCCTTTGTTGGTGGCAAATTGTACTGTCTGTGCAACAGACCGCGTCTATCCAGATCCAATGCATGCTTCAAATTAATCTTCTTCACCGACGAATCGGGCGATCGACCAATACCAATAACATGAAAGCCATAGCCGTGCAAATGGAATGGATGCGACAAGTTGGGCTGTTGAACTGTTAACAAAAAGAGAAATGTAATCGTTATGTTAATAATTAACATTATGTTATGGGCATAAGGGAAATTTCTACGCTCATAGGACATTTCAATAGCTTACCCTCATCAACCAGAACGACCTCGACAATCGCATTCAGTGGTATATCAATCTTGTGTGTGCACATACAGTTAGGACCACAATCAGCTGGTCGATTATCACCATTGCAGAACTGTTCCGGGTTAATTTCATTGTATTGCGATGTCAGTGGAGCTGGCGCTGAGAGATACGAGATCTCATCGATGAGGGAAATAACATGATCGCCAGTTGGAGCAACTGTAAGAAATAAATTTTAATAAATAATCCTTCGTTATGTAAGATTTATATATTTGTATTGTATAAGTACCCAAAAATCTGTTATAAGTGTTTGGCTGGAAAAGATCCTCGGCGCGATAGACAAAGAAACGGAATGGCAGGAATATCTTTACATCCGGTTTCTCAGCAAGAATTCCACGATCGACTTCGAGTGCATTTTTCAATTGACTTACACAAATGGCATCATTACGCTGACGATTACATTGAGCGTCCAGGGGGTTCATGACCTTTTGTTTTGTTTTTGTTTTTTTGTTATAATGTCAGTCGTCAGAATGCAAATGAAGTTCATTTGTGTTCATAGATATATATATATAGTTATATATACAATATACATGTGCAGGGAAAGCCACATTCATTTTGCATGGGTGGTGAAATTTTACATTTTGTGTAAGATTTGTTTTTTTTTTTTGGGGGGAAAATATGTCGTGGGGATATTTGAAAAAAATAAAGAATTATATTTAGTTATGCAGTAGGTATTTTTGCGTAGTTTTTACAGTAATTTGAAACAATGCTAAGATCATGCGTTTTATTAATAGATATATACAAAATTTTACATTCCCAACAGAAAAAAATTATATTTTACATTGTACTTACAGTGATGACTAGAATATGAGAACAATGGCTTTGCGTTTCGGTCGGGTTAAATATTTAAGAGAACTTTTGATGTTAAGTGTATCAGACAGAATATTTCTACATCTTCTTCTTTATATTTATAAATTGATTAGATAGATAAAAATCTATCTAAAGCTTGAAAGTAAAGTTTAGTTTTAAATATTCCGTTTATTTTGTTCATCTTTAAATCATTAAGGAAACTCTTTCGTAATACTGTTTATGAAGATTCTTTGAAAAATGTTTAACATTAAAATAGATATTTCATAAGAGACTAGTGATTAAGCGCCTGAATATTTCTGATAACTAAAAATCGATTTGGATGTCTTTTCTAAAGATTTCGATAGACTGACTAATTGATTATTTCCCTACATTTCTCATCTCTGTACTCATTGTGGGTATAAAAAAAAACAAATCAAACTTACCACACCCTGTGGAATACCGACATCGTATGTTGGTGGCGCCGAGGCAGGCTGATAAGGACCTCGAGCATAGCGCAAAATACCCAGCTGTTGAGCACGTCGAATGCCGCACTCGCCTAGACCACGCAATTGGATCCAATAGGCGCCCACAGGCTGATCGGCAGTAATAATGAAATCATAACGTTCACCTGAAAATCACCAGAAAGAAAAGAAGCAATTTACTACAGGTTGGAATAGAAATGTAATGCCGGTATTCACCTGAGAAGGAGATGATTGTGTTGACATTGACAGGATGTACGGATTCACCATCGGTGGCAATCACTGTCATGCCGTGTCCTTCGATTGTCACCTGAGCTGGACAGACGGAGGCAAAGGCATTGATCATGCGGAAACGATAGCGACGACCCGGTGTAATGGTAAATATTTCGAGTGGTGTGTTTGTCATGAAGCCAGTGTTCGGGTCACGGAACTGACCCTTGCCATTAATCAACATTGACTCGGGGTCCTGACCAGTATTAACAGCCAGACGTCCGGGGTATCGTTCCGCAGCATCCTCATGCAACCAATCGCTGATCAACATTATGTGTGTAGTCAAATCGTAGTCGTACATATGAGAGTTGGGATCGCGCGAAGGCGGTTGTCGCACCACAACACTTCCGTACAAGCCATCCAGTTTCTGCAATCCGGTATGCGCATGCCAGAAATGCGTGCCGGCATTACCTGTCCATTGATAACGGAACGTATTACCCTGCTGTATGGGACACTGGGTAACGAACGGCACACCATCGTAGTATTGGGAGCCGCGTTGCCAGATTCCATGCCAGTGAAGGGTCACCTCCATGCCCTCCATATGATTCTCCACATCGATGACAACCTTATCGTTCTCGCACACCTGAATACTAGGACCGGGTATCATACGATTTGCTGTTAATATACCGCGCTCAACACCATCGGCTAAAACGCACTGACAGTGACTCCAAACGGTATTCGTTGCATTTGGTGTGCACACCTGGCAGGCACTGTAAAAAAAAATAGTCACAGGTGTTTGTTAAAAATAAACTCGTAATTATCATCGCATCTGTTAACTATTTATGATCCTTTGAACAAGTAGCCCGTATTAAATTCTAAACTTATAATAGTTGCAATCAATTGCTTCCTGATATGTGTGTGTGTGTGTGTGTGTGTGTTTCTCAACCGAACTACTTACTTGACTTACTTACATTATATAAGAAAAGTCATTGAAACTTGTCGTCGTCGTCGTCTACTCGATTATTTGTGCTATACCGCAAGTAGTAAGTATGTGCTGTTGTTGCTTTCGTGCTTGACTCTCTATTTGTTTTATGTATGTATTATGGAAATACGGTACTTATGGCGTGGGAATTAGATGTTGTTGTAGATGTTGTAGTAATTGAACTCAGCTGTAGCTCTGCAGTGACAGCTTAGCGTTAGTTTTGTGTGTGAAGTTTGTGCTTTTATTTTTCCTGGTACTTGGAATTGACTTGCGATTTTTAATTTTACTATTTATATTTGTATTAATTTTCCCCAAGTCTGAACTTCCATGCACTGACACTTGAATAGTTTCATAGCTTAATTTAGTTATTTAGTTAGCATATAATATAATATTTTATAAGTAGATGTGTGAATGACTCCCAAACTCCTACGAACAAGGCGGACTATATGTTATTATGATATAAGCCTTGATTGGATTTCTGGTTTATGAGCCGTCAGTCAGCTGATTGTCGGCAGACTTTCAAATTTTGATTAATTTGCCACACTCATGTATACACACATACATATGCATGTGCTTATCAGTATCGCATTACGAATATTTCAATACTTTAAAGCTAAAACTGTTGCATTTTATTATTTTCATTTTACTGGAAACATTTTTATGACTGCCATTTTTTTGTAAGCTTATTTGTATGCAAGTTCATATGTAAGATAAAAAAGCAGATAAAAAGAGATACATAAAAAGATAAACTAAATGCCGGAAAACAACAAAACTATAAATTTAATAAAATAAAATAGTTTTTGTTTATTAAATTGAGATCAAAAGGCAAACAAAAGAATTAGTTAAAGCAAAAAAACCTAAATTTAAATAAAAAATACTTTTACGATTGTGATTTTGAACGCACCCCCAATATAATATATATAATATCATTATTTTTTTTTGTAGTACTTACGCTCCCAGCACCGTATAGAATTCCAAAGTAAAATGATAATAGCAAATCCTTGGTGGCTCGCCTTCACGACAGGCACGTGCACACTCATCGGGAGCGGACAAAGCTGGATTGCGACGCAGCTCAGCTGTGGCACTAGTCGAGAAATCTAAATGGCGGAAGGGTGACTTGGGATTGGGTTCCACCACAGTGCCACTTATCTTGGGCGGGTAACGTGCTGAGCTGGGCAAAGTGCCGCGAGAGTTGAGATAGCCGCTGCCTGCAGTAAAAGATGGATTGGAGGCGCCACTGCCCAGGCTATTGCTGTTGAGAGGCTGTGGTCGGGGTATGCTAGCGCCCAGTGAAGGGTGCGTCTGGACGAGGCCATGCGTGGCCGAAAAGAATGGCGAGTCGAAGGGCGTTGAGCTGCTGGGTGTGGCCACGTGCTGTTGCCAGTAGGAGCCAGCGGATGTCTGATCCGGCTGTTTGTCTGCAACAAAAGAAACAAATGAACAAAAACATGAAAACAAAACACAATTTGTTAATAAGTTCTTTTGTGTTTTAGGTGTATTTTTTTTTTTTTTGAGTTGTTGTTGAACTTGGAGCTTTTCAATTAATTTTTGTTTCAAACAAAAACTCGGTCTGGGGCAAACTTCTCAGGTACTTAATAATAAAAAAAACAAAAAATATAAAAAATAATCGTGCACAACAACGTTTTAAATTAAGTGCAAATTGGCCACAGTTACTGTTTCTCTATGCATTGTTGTTGCTCTTGTACTTTATATATAGCTACGATATATATATATATATAAGTTATTTTTTTGCTTTATTTGGTTTTGTGCAATCGCAAGAGTTCAATCAGCTCAAATGATGACGCAATGCCGCCAAAAGGTGCGCGTTGCGAGCAACTAATTAAGTGCAAAAATCTTGTATTTGCTCAGACTAGAAGCAAAAACAAAAACCCGCCATTGGCAACAAATGTGTTATTGTTGTTATTATTTTATTTATTTTTTAATGATTGTCATTGTGATTTCGATTTTATTGTTTCTTTTTAATGAAGTTTTATTTCCCATTCGGTAAAAGCAACTGGGCAATTCCATTGCAACAAAACCAAAAAAGAGAAATTTGCAATATAATCATTGAATTTGCATTGCCTACAAATTTTATTGAGTGCTGCGAGTAGTTCTATTATTATCCACACCCTTTTTCGTTTTTGTGCACCTTTTGTTTAAGTGCACTATCACTGAATGGTAATGAATAAATGCAATAAAAGCAAATGATTGAGGACACGAACTTGATTGTTTATGTACGTTGTAAGCATTTTGAATAATGAAACAATTGCTTTGAGCTATTTAAACAAAGACTTCTACTTTTACTGCATTTAATGTAGTTTAATTATAACTATTTTTGTATAGTTTTTTAATTTATCCAAAGTTTCTTTAAATATAATCAGTGATTAATCATTTCTATTGATGTTAGATATATCAAACTACAAACATCAACTGCCTTTCCCTTCCCTTTGGTATCTGTGTACTTAAACCCGGATCAATCTATTTCTTTAACTGGCTGTCTCGCTAAGTTATTGTGTCAGTTTATTTACATACTGAAAACGTTTTTTTTTCTTTGCTGTATCTTTTACATGCATTGCACGAAAGCAAAGCAAAGTTTTGTTAAAAGCATGTCCCAATGATACATTGAAAAAGATAAATTACTCTGCAAATTTGTCCCACGCTTTTGTTCCGCTTGACCAGCTGTTGTTGACCATTTTACAGCTGTCAATTTAAAAGAATTTTTTAGGTTTTATTTTTATTTTTACTTGTAATACGTAGGTTTGCGGTCTTTTTTGACTTTTGGCCCCTTGTTCATGGCTGCACCCATTGAACTGAGTAAGTTTCTTGAGTAATTAGTGCATTTAATAAGATTACTATAAGTATGTGGTATATAGGAAAATAATCTTGATAAAGAAACCCAAATGAAAGGCTTAAAAATGTCGAAAATATACAAAAATATGTTGAAATATTCAACGTTAGACATGAAAGACTTTGAATTGCATTATTTTCGGTAAAAAAAATACTCTTTAACTAATTCTAAACAGAGTATCTCAACGGATTTAATTTAAGCCACTGTTAACTAGCAACGTTTTAGATCATTTATGGACAAATGTAAACGGTCGGCAAACTGAATTACTAAGCAAAGGAGAGAGAGGGCGAGAGAGAGAGAGAATGTTTGTTAAATAATTACAGCAAGCATGCAGATATTGCCAAATTTGTATTATAAGTATTTCAAGAATTCTCAGGTGCCACAAACGATACACTACAATAATATTAGCATAGAACTTTGGTAACGAAATGGTGTGAAATTCCTAAACAGGAAGGTTAACAAAGCTACAGCTAGACAGAATAAGTTTGTTCAGCTAATGACTTTTCCGGCCTCAAAAGCCACCAGCTGACAAGAGTACCACTCAAAGTGCTCAACGTGCAACAACGTTGCAACAATATTGTTGTTGCACTTAGGTTGTGCTTTAGGTTTGGTTTTGGCATTGGCCAAATCTGGCAAAATTTAAAGCTAACGTGGGTGCATAAACAAGAGCCAAACTGGTGCAAGGCCTACATAATGTTTGCTTTAAAAAAATGTACACATGATTTAGACGTTATGGGAACAAACTAACGTGATTCGTATATCAAAATCTTAAATTAATCTTGATCATGATGTGGCCTTTAAAGTTTAGTTAAGTATTTAGTTTATGGCTGTGCAAAGATTTTCCTGTCTTAACCACCTCTAAATATTATGACCCTAAATCGAATGTTAGAATTGAATTAGTTTTTCGAGAATTGTATGACATTTTTTTGTATTACAATTAAAATCTTTATTATACCCTTTTACACGATAGTTGGTGCAGAGTATTTGAAGTGGAATTTGTGTCTTTAAATCGATTGTAACCTTGACTTAAAAAACAATTGTTGCCAACAGCAGCAACACCCAACAGCAATCGTCTACTTTATGATTATGTACATTATTGCCGTGAAAACTGCTATTAACCGGTGCACCGAGGCAGGTAGTTAAAGATTTTATGCATGTATGTGTGTGTAAAACTTGTATTGGCCCATATATTGAATTGAGAACTTTACAAAATAATAATACCCAAAACGTAAGAGAATAGAAAGCATAAAGTGTTCGAGTTTAAAAGCCGTGCGAAATCATTTATTTTTTTTTTAAGTGAACTTTAACATCCAAAAGGTAAAAGAATAGAAAGCAAAAAGTGTTAAAGTTTAAATACCATACAATATAATTAAATTGACTTTCATTTTAGCTTAACTTTATTATTCTTTCTAATCGATTTCTTGCAATATTAGAAAAAGTTAATTTCGTTTTTTGTTGCTGTTTTTTTTGCCATTGTTAAGTAAACATGTTTTGATTAAATCATGGTCATGAACACAATTCAGTTTCGGTTTATTTATTGATTTAATTCACCTCCCACAAAGTGCGCAAAAAAATAAATATGTAAATTCGCAACATGCAACACTTACACATAAGTATTTAAATTTATTATATTACGCCAAGTGGGAGAGAGTTTTTGTAAAAAATAAAGTCTGCTTAGACATTATAAGGGCCATAACTGATCAAAAGTTGTGCCAATATGCGGATTTATTGTATCTTTATTTATGCATTGTGGATACTTTGCCAATTGATTAACGATTTGCAATTTTGCAGCTGTGTCCGATGCTCGTTGTCATCAGGTGGCAATAACCAGCTGAAGCAGAAAACAGGCAACACCTAAACACACACACACACACACACATGTGCATGTAGCATTTATATGCACATGTTAGCAATCAGATTTAGTCACTAACTGGCAGTTGGCTCGATGTTGGCTGTTGTTGTTTTTACTTCACTTTCACAATGAAACCGAAAACTCAACTATTGGATAATTAGCGACACTAAAACAGAGCTACTAAATGTATGTATGTGTGCTCAGGCAGTGTGTTCAGGCAATGGGGTAATAAATTAATTAGTTCAACTTGCCGACTTGCTGCAATTACAAAAATCAAATCACAATACAAAACAAGTCGTGAACGCAATCGAAAGAGAATTATGTACAACTAAAAGATACTACGTAACTAGAACCAGAGGGTATTAAGGGGGAGAGTTTACAAACACAAAATAGGCGTTCTAAAGTTGTGTTAGAAAAATCATGATTAAAATTGCATTTAATTGCTAACAAGAATCAATCGATCAGACGATATTTAAACAATAAGTAAAATAGCTATTAAAATTTAACTGGGAGAACTTTAATCATAGTTTATATTTTATGTCATAATAAAATACGCCACTTAAGCAACATGCTTTAGTACAGAGTATATTAAGTGCTTTTCGAAGCACGTTGAAACTATCAATTTGTAAATATTATTTCTGCAGCTTTATTATACCAATTATAAAGATACCAACATTCAATATATGTTGCCCCATGGTCTTGAAGAATAAATATTGCTTGTTTACAGAGAAAATAATCACAAATAAATACAAAACAGCTGCCCAACTTTAGCATTACTTTAACACAAAACTATTCTGGTCTAATAATTATTACAAAAAACACAAAGTGACAAACGCAAAAAATGTTAAGTTAATTTGTTGTGGAATTGTAAACTTGCTACTTTCATGGCTTGCTGAATGCAATTTCATGTTGCACATTCAGGCTACAGTTGTAAGTACATTGTTTTGTGTTTTACTTCTCTTGAATAAGTGTCGTCTTTTCATATATTTTGTATTTTTTGATGACGCTCTAATTTGGACACATTAAATTTAATTATTGTTTATGTTTTTAAGCGTTGTGTCATTGTAATTAATTTTCTTTTTTTTCTGTTTTCTTGCGTTTTAAAGTGTTGCAAGTTGCTGGTTGTAACTGCTAGTGGTAGAAAGTACTACGTCGTGTGTCAGTCAGTTTTTGGCATTTCATATTCATTTTTGCAAAAAACATTCATGTGTCGGACATATGAATTAAAAAATGAATTGAGTGTGAAAATGAAATGACGACGACGAATGTCTTAAAGGCAGAGAATTGTGTTTTAGTTTTAGTCATAAGTTAAAGTATACTTCAAAGCTCTACATCCGCTGCCTGTCGCTCTGTCTCATATACAATGGCTCAGTGTCTTACGTTTCATAAACGATTCATATACTTATATATATATATACTTATTGTATGTATTGTGAGTGGGCAACAAAGGCAAACAATATTATTCAAGCCGGATTTCAAGCTGCAGAAAAATATAAGCTTGTGGAACGCTCATAAATCTTAATAGATTTGTAAACGGTCAAAGTGAAAGTTAATCAGTTAGTCAATCCATCCATTTTTGGATATTATTTATACGTTTAAGCTTTATTTTTTTTTTTTTTTTGGTGTTTAACATCTTAGTTTATTATCTTGTACTAGCAGGGGTTAAGTATTCATTAGGCTTAGTTTGTTTTTAAACATAGATCAGGATAATGTTGCTTGGTTGCTTGGTTGGTTGGAGAGAAAAGACGGTTAGGGGTTATGGTCACTTGGCCATGCTGTTGTTGCCATGTTGCCATGTAAAATGCGCTCACGTTCCAGCCAATTGGCGGCATAGGTTGCGGTTGTAATTTAATTGTGTTCGTTATGCTCGTAATACTACTCAGACAGTGTAAGGGTGTTGCGCAATCATTGTTGCTTATAATCTGGTTTGTTTTTTCTTCTTTGATTTCTCGACTGCTATGCTATTACAATTATTATTTCTATAAACATTACAATTATTTTTATAACGATAACGAAAACTATTACTTTTACCTCTAGTACTTTTAAATGTTATTACTTAGAGCAGTAGGGTCTCTCGACAAGGTCGCACAATATGAGCTTTGAATTGTTTCTTACTTTATTTCAACTTCAGAGTCCACCGCCCAAATGTACTTTCACTTTCAAACCTTGCTCACACAAAAATGTGTAGCACTCAAAATATATATATTTATTATGTGAATAGATAGTGCCATGAGTCATTTTGTTTGTTTGATGCCCAACTGTGAACGTATCGCCCTAAACTGACTTTGGTTTAACAAAAGAAACGCCCACCCCATACCATAATGCCAAATGGTCTAGATTAAAATAGTCACGCTGCCAATGAACGTGAGCCAAGGTTCAGATTAAGCGACTCAAAGCTTAAACATTTTATTGCAACTATGGCTTTTAATATTAGCGACTTATTTAATAGAATGACTTTGGTGTGTGATTAAGTGTGATTTGTATTGCCAATTTTATTATTCGTTTTTTTTTTTTTTTGTGGTATTTTAAATGGAATACAAAATATTAATAGCCAAAGACCTTAATGCAAGAGGTAACAAAAAAATAAAATGGATTTTAGTTCAATTTCATATTATACAATAAAGTTTAAGTCTTGAAGATTTTGTATAGTGAAAAAAAAAAAACAGCAATTTGCCAAAGAATCAAGCTTTAATTTGGCACACTTTTGTTGAAACTATGGGAATGCCACAATGTTTAAAAAAATCTCAGTGTGGCTTTTTTTTTCATTGTACATTTAAAAGTCGGTGCACCAATTGTGGGCGAAGCTTGTGGCAAATACTAGTTACATACCTTAAGTGTGATACAGTTCAGTGGATAAACCTAACCAAACCTTTACGACTTTTCAAGCATTTCGTAGAGTTATGAAACATGTGCGATTTTTTTATATTTTTATTATAACTTTTTTCATCATTTTTGTATTTCTTTGATGTGGTTGATGTTGTCGTCTTTGTTACTTTTTTTTGTTTTGTTACTCTGTTAGTGTTGTGTCATTGTTAAAGTTTTGAAATTACAGCTAGTTAACTTTCCAGTGATGTATGACCAATTATAAAAATATGCAGTAATTGTTTAACAGTAATTATTAAATATAAAATTAGAATAAACCATAAAGAAAATATACATCTAAAGATAGTATTCCGTTGCGTCAATTCATGCCAATAAGTTAAGTTTGTGATTAGAAGAGGGGGGGCATTGTCATATTGTTAACTGATCTCTGATCTGATCTCTTGCTGCTACCATATACATAATATAGTATGGTAATAGGTAGGGTAATTGAAAGAAACGACCTTCTGTTTCATTTGAGAGACAGCCACAGCTGATTGAATGCTTTTCATAAAAAAACTGGATGAATTTTTTGAGAAATAAAAAAATGACCTCCATGGTACTCCATACTCAAATAAAAAGATATGGGGTGTGGTCAGGTGAATTGTTGGAATGTGTGGAGTGTGTTTTATAATGAAGGAATATATATGCATATATGTATAGTAACGTAGATCTCACAGATTGAAAATAGCCAAGCTCCAATCGTGATAATTCAAATATTTTTAAACAATTCATTCTTGCAATTTTAAAAATAGAACTTCAAAGCCTTTGTCCGTGGTTGATTTTTTCTGTTTGATGTAAATGCACTTTGCAGAAAAAATGTATTAATTGTTTGTTACTCACGAATAGTTGAGGGATAAAAAAACGTGACCTCCGATTTGTCACCCAGAAGTGAATTGTATGATAGATTTTGATCTTTGAAAAACACTTTCAAAAAATACCAAAAAATTTCAATATTTCACAAATATTGAACACTTAATATGGGGCTTGACATTATTTACGGCATGTGTAACTCATCAATCGTACTTTTCTTTTCGGTTTTTATAGAAAAGACATCAAAAGCATCGTTAAAAAACAAAAGACTTAGGCAACAAACTTGAACATTTGAACATATTTTTGTTAAATGTTACATTCACCACCAAGTTGATCATCATCATCATCATCATGTTGTAACCGAGCTTGATAATACTAGCCCATAAATTAGCTGCTTATTAATTAATTGTCGATCTATTTGGATAAATGCTCGAAACACAGTTTTTGTATTTGTTTTGTTTATTTAAGGTATTTTGTTATGATCGGATAAGTTTGATGCCATACGATTTACGATTTATGACGATTCACAATTTTTCATTCATTGGAAATGATGGCGATGAATGAATTTGGCTTGTAGCCAGCTTACAGTTATGCGTCGAAATGGACACGGCGCTGGCTCTTAACTTTAAGACGCCTATTAATTGACTCGAATTGATGATGTTGTTGTTGTTGTTGTTGTTGCTGTCTCACTATCTCTCTCGCTTTTGTAAATCTCGAACTTGTCAAAACGTATAGTAAAGTATGTTTGTTTGCTTGTCTGTTTAGGCCACTGCAGCTAGGCGGGTTTTGATTTTCATGTTTTTAAGTAGTTGTCTAGCGGATGGCTCGAAGTTACGAGTCAAGTTCAGGGTTATGCGCTAACGAAGATGCTCTTTTAGGTGTTAAACATTCCTATCTATGATATATTTCGAGTGTAGGTGTCACATAAATAAATCAATTATTGTATTTTCTTACAAGAAAAAGTTTGCAAATTTTATTTCAATCATTAATCAACATTGACATGGTTTTAAGAATGCTGCCTAAAAGTTATATTATTGATACCAACTTTCAGATAAACCTTTCTAAAATTTGAAAGTAACTTTTAGAACTGTCGATGAAGGGAAAGCCTTTTCAACAATAAGAAATATTTTGTGCTTTTAAATGAAGTTGAGTTTTGTGCTGGTTCATCAGTATTCTGTTTTTTTGAGTGTAATACTTATGTGCAATCAAACATGCAGGAATACCATTCGCTTAGCGACCAAACACCTTCGGAAATATGGTCATTTGTCTTCCGCATTGCTTTAAGCCAACTAACTAACATACATACGATGTTTGTTTGTGTTTGTTTGGTTAATGCAATTCATTGTTTTTTTTTTTGTTTTTTTGTTGCTGGATCGCTTGAAATTGGCAACCGCAGTGTACCGTGCCGGTGGCCGGTGTTCCATTCACGTGCACAAAATTACGCCAAAAAAAAATTTGTAAGAAAAAAATTAAGAGAAAAAACAAGAGACGAAAAAAAATATGAAATGAAATACATAAAAAAATAAAATAACAATGGCGATGCCGACGCACGACAATTAGTGAGCACACAAAGAGTGAGAGTGAGCGAGAGAGTGAGAGTAGAGAGAGAGATAATGTAGCTGAGGCTGCAACCGCACAGCAACAACTCAAAGACCGTGCAAAAAACAATGAAATCAAAAGCTGCAACAGCCTCAAGCAGCAACAACAACAACAACAAATAATAAATAAATGTTGCATGCATGCAACGCAGACAACAAACCAGACAGCTTTGCTGTTAATTATGAGTATGTGAAAATGTCAGAGCTGCAACAGCAACAGCACCAACACTTGTTGCATTGACATTCTGTGAAAAAGCGAGGGACCAATTAAAATCATTTCATATCGCTTGATTTAAGTTGCTTTATGCATTGTTTTCCTTATAATCATTATTTTGAAACTAAAATAATTTATTTTGGTTTTTTTTTTGTATTTGTTTTTCGTTCGGGGTTGGGGTTAAGTTCACAAAATTATGCGCCCTGATTCGCTTGTTGTTGTTGTTATTTTTGTGTTGCATTGGCATTTCGAGACGCACGAGCGAACATAGATTAAATAGTATTAAAGCCAAAAAAAAAAAAACCAACCAAAATAAAGCCACAGTTTGATCAGCGCTCAAAGCTTTAACTTATTTAACCGGCTTAAAGTTTCGTTTCGTTTCCCTTGCCCCTTGCAACGCCCTGCCCCTTTGAGAATTGAGAGTCAGTGATGACGAGCTAACGGGGCGAAAAAATAAAATATTGTTACGGTCTCATTGCGTTTGCTTTTTTATGAGCATTTAATTTCATTTTCATGTTGATGTAAATAGTTGTTGCTGTTGTTTTTTGAGTTGTTGTTGGTGATGCGGCCAAGTCATTGCAGATTTCACAATTTTATTTTTAGATGCTTTTTCCACTTTAGCCAAATTCGACTTGTTGAGTTTTATACTATTTTATTTTCTTTAATTGACTCGCGTGTGTGTAAAATGTATTTTTTACACGTACATCTTCCTATTTAGTTTTGACTTGCGTAGAGTGCGTTAATCAGAGTATATAAACAACATTCCCAAAATTATTAGGTACTTACTACAAAAGATTCAACAAACAAACAAACACAAACACACACACACACTTACACCTTATATGAAGTGAAAGGGAAATGAACAAGATCTTTTGTGTTTTCTGTGAGCTGTGGTCATAAAGTTATTAGATTTATTTAGTTATACTAGGTCTTCAGAAAGTGTCGGATTTCTTTTCTTGTTCGCAGGTCACATTTACATACATTTTGTCTAAATATTCAACATGCCTTTACCTTTGCCTTTCACTTCATTTCTTGTCGTTGGCTCGTCGATTCCTGTGATCTTTTTTGTAATCTATTAGGTTTTGGCATTTCTTTTCTTATGGACCTTTAGTAAAACTCACTTTCTTTGATAATTGATTTTTTTTGTTTTATAGCTTTGATTCAAATTTTCTGTTTAATTGATAATATAATAAATATGTGAGCACAAAAAATTAATAAATTATTTAAAAACCTTTGAGTAGGTTGATTAAAATTTTCAAATAAATGCCAAATTAAAAAAATACTATAAGAGTGTTCAGAAATTGTGTTCCAAGAAATATGCAACACAAATTTTGTCCAGCCAATTTAGGGTTTTTTGTTTAGTTGGTCGAAGGGGGGGGGGGGGAGGGGTTTGTATACAAATTAAAGCTCACTTCGTGATGCAAACTATCCCGTGACTATTCGAAACTAACAAATCAAATTATGTTTATTTTTTTTTTGTCTCCTGTAATGCGGAAACTATTGAACTTTGCTATTTTGTAGCACAGTGTAGTATTTTAATGGATATTATAAATATCTATAATTTTGTTACTGTAATGGAGAGCTGCACGCCTAACTGAATGACGGCACGCATTTTGCCCGGCGTCCTCGAAATACGTTTTATAATTTTTTTGTTTTTTGCTCAAAGTATTTTCATTTGGACCCACAACAACGGTGTAATTAGGCGATGGGGAAATTACTGGTGGTAAGTGAAAAGTTTTTCGTAATTTTCCAATAATTTCAAAATGTTTATAACTAGCAGCTGAGTCAGCTGAAATGTGAGTGCACCCGAATTACTCCACAAAATCAAAATTGGCAATAAAAGCAAGTATACAAAATATGGGCAGCCGATAATGGCCAATACAAATTGACCAAAGCCCAAAAGCGGAGCAAACATATTTGGCAAGTTGTGCTTTTTTTTTGCCTGTTTTTGCCTGTTTGCCAGCTCGCTTTCGTCATTTGCATTGCGTGTCAGCAATCAAAACAAAATTATTAACCATGCCTGATGATAATGATGGCTTGGCTTATGGTGTTGGCTTATGTCGACGTTTTATTGCCACCTACTTCATACAAAAGCTGTCCAACTAGACCGCAGCACCAACGACTAATTGCACACACACACACACACACAGTAGTTGTAGTTTAGTATGCAGTTTTGTATTCAAGCGACATGCCTTATGTCATGTTCAATCAAAAGATACATTGCCAACTTGAGTTCTGGCTAGCAGGAATGCGAAAGACCACAACAAATTCAGATCTCTCGAGAGACCGATATGGCATTGATACAACTGGTTCATTCAACCATCTTAAAAAACCATGCAAACCAATGCATATTTTCATATTTTTTGTTTATCATTTTCAAAGCATACCATTAATGTTTATAATCGTTCAAGTAATACTCTAAGCTGACTTAGTTTTTTTTTTTTTTATCAAAAGCCTTGACAGAAACATCAAAATAGGCAACAAAAGTCAAAAAATATTTTATCGAATGTGTTTTTAAATATTTACATACTTAATGAAGACCACGAAAATAACGAAATTTTCTTATGATCGATTTTTTTCTACTTATTTTTTTAAGTTTTTTTTTATAGAAAGGAAGATTTCTTTCATTTTGAAGAAGATGCACTTTTGCTTAATTTTCCCCTAACTGAAAGTTGCTAATTTGTCTTAAATATTTATAGGAAATTGCAATTAGCAATCTCACCGAAGCAGCTTGCGAAATCTAATGAAATAGTTTTTTGCGCAAAACAAGTTGAAAACCAAGACCAACATTTTGACCCAAATGCCGCAAGCAGCGTCACGTACTTACCGTTCTGACCACAGACTGGTCAAAAAGTAAAAAAATAAAAAAAACATAAAGGAAAGATTTAAAAAAAAAATCTGTGTGTGGACGTGTGTAATAAACGAAAAAAAAAAAAAAAGCAGTAGATATATCTATTAAATGACACTTAGTTGAAGTTGTTTGGCTGTTTTGCAACGGAAAATACGCAAACACACGAAAAAAATAAAAAATAAAAATAAAATGCAAGCCACATATATGCGAATCGCTTGCAATTGAGTTCGTGAGCAGGAAGCACCTGTATTTGAGCTCAAGTCGCAAATCGAATGGGTCCAGTTGAATGAAAGAAAAAAAAAATAAATAAACGTTGCCTGCTCCAGTTAGCCTGGTTAGGCCTTTGCGCACAAATCAATTTAGGTTATACATAAGTAACGGCATATAGCATCAACAACAACAACAACAACTAGCTAGCTAACTGGCCAAGAGATCTGGCAACTTGGTTTTAGCTAGTTGGCAGCTGGCCCACTTGCCACCAGCAGAGAGCGCCAGAAGCACTTTCGTTCGCGCTGCGGTTTGTTTTTCTGTTTCTATGCTTTGCAGCAGCTTTAGCAGAGTTTATATGTATATATGATTTGCAACAGGCTCGCACGCAGCTTGCCTGATTGCCCAAGCTCCACACACTCTATACATACATACATAAATTATACCACAACAAGTAGTAAAGTAGATGTGTGTGTGTGTGTATTAAACTCGTTGTACTAAGCTTTATGTTAGTTAGTCTAGATGTCTAGACACACACTATTATTATTCCTTTTTTTCGCTTAAGCATAGGCCTACTAGAGTGCACATGCGCATACATTTCGACCGGTTTTTTGTACAAATCGTTAACACTTAATGGAATGTGACTTTATACTGCCAATCTACATTCCCCCCAACATAGCAAATTCCTTGCTAAAACTATATAATTAAGTAAGTTGATTAAATATGCAAGCTGAAGACTTTTTAATTATTTGAATATTAATTATTTAATCATTTAACATTCTTTATTAGAAACAGGATACAGATAAAATGTCTTAAAATATGCGTAACATTAAAAAGAACATTTTCTACCGATTTGATTTCATTTTTAAAGCTTAAAGCTCCATTAAAATATGTAATCAAATTTTAATTAAGTATCCTCAAGTCTTCAAATAAAATCAATAATGCTTCATTCGAAAGACTTTATTTAAAGCGAATCTTTCTTTTTATATATCTCTTAATGTACAGTTTATTTTTTTTTTCTGACATATATGTTGCAGTATAACAAGTAGACGACTTCGTGCTGTGAAAACCCATCAAAAATACAAACCCGACGACATTATCATTTGCTCCAGATCTCAAAAAAAGAATAAAAAAATAACCAAAATCTACAACTGACAATCTCGATGCAAATAAGAGCAAACTTTTGTCAAGAATACTCAGAGCGAAATCTTAGCTGGCAATGTAACAATTTTTATTGCTCAAATGTGTTGCTAACAGCTTTGAAACAAAGCTCAAAGTGGTGCACAAGTGTCTTGGTATAGTATATATACAATATAAATGTGTATGTTTGTCGGTATGGTATGCAAATTAATGTGAAATAAGTAGTCAAAACCCGCTGGGTGACCACATTTGCATTTAACAGTTATTTACCTTAATAATTCACTTTTTGAATAGCCTGCAGCAAAATAATGTTTAAAAATGGGGTATGTGGGATAATTATGCAAGGGAATTTTCTGCGTACGAAAAGTTAAATTTGTTTTTTATTTTAATATAGAAATTTCAATGATTAATTAGCTTAACAGCTCAATCCATCATTTAAAAACCTTTTACCTCTTTAGCTGATTGATGATCTTGTTTTTGTGATGACAGATAGCTAAAACGAATTTTGTTTTTTTTTTTTGTTTGTATTTTTGTAGCTAATTGGGCATTTAATAACTTAAAGGGTTTAAGAAATTGACTGATTACAAGAGTATTCAAAAGTCAATCATTGCCGCTTAAATATAAATACGTTAACCTCCCATGCGATTTGCATGCATTGCAATTGGAATGCTGATCGAATTAGTGGTTTATATTAGTGCCCAACTTTTTGACACTAAATGATCAACAAACAAAAGCGACAACAACAACAACAAGAAGATTAAACTGTTCTACTTGATTACTCTACTTGCGAATATTTCATAAATTTTGTTAATAACAAACAACACAATTATTAAATATCTAAATTAGATTGCTTTTCAAGGTTGATCATTTGATCAATATTTTCCATGCGCTTTCGAGTTTTGTGATTATACCCGCTGCTTTATTCATAAATTACCTTTATTGCAAACACAAACAAACATACACAAACACACACACACACAGGTGTATTTAATATATGTATATCAAATGTCGGACACACCCATCAACTTTTATGTTCAAGCAATTTGCCGAAAATATTATGCAAAAGCTGACCTTTCGATTCTTAGCGAGCGTATTGAAAATTATATAAACTTAGAACAACGCCGTTTTTTCTGTTTGTTTCTCATTTTGTTTTAAATGTTAATAAATCAACAAAAATATAACAAAATTGGAATTAGTTAAACAAACACCTGTTCGCAATGAGAATTAGTCTATTTTAAACATCAATTATTCTTTGGTTAAACTAATTTTCTAAACATTCGTATTTAGTTCAACTTTAATGTCTTTTATTAAAGTTTAATTTATTCTCCCACAATTTGTTTGTTGTTTTGATGTGTTAACATTCTTCTTGAATTGTTTCAAATTGGTTCAACTGCGCAATTGTCGTTGGCAGACTTCACAAAAGACAAGAGAGTTCATTCAAATAATTATTTTTTTTCGTGACCCTCTTTTTTTTGTAAATCATGTGAATATTTTGTAAGCGCAAAGCACAACAACAGCAACAATTTTTCAAATGCAATTGTTACTTAATGTTGCTTAAATTGAGATAATAAACTGAAGACTTAACTGATTTTAAAGGATACTCAAAAAGTCTAGTGAAACAAACATATGTAGAGCGGATGACAGCGCTGTAATTAACAGAGCCATAACAGGATTGGTAAAGTTTTTGTTTAAATTGTACTTTCTTTTACTTAAATTAACTTTTTATTAATGCAAAACTTAATCAAATTATGTAAGCTCTTACAAATAAATCGCCTTGTAATACACACTGTCTAATTTAAGCACTTTCCAACTGGGCTTGTCCCTTGAATGGTTCGCTCTGTTAAATTATTTTGACTATTGTATTGTGTGTGTGTTGTGTATTAATGTGCGACCCCACATGTACTATTTTCAAAGCCACTGAACCGAAAAAATGCCTTGCAACATGGACAACCCAATGATCAACAATCTCTTAATTTGTATTGTAGTAAGTTGTGTTTTTTGGTCCGACTATTGAAAGGGTATATGTACATAAAGCTGCCTGTCATACATAGGTTTCGGGGTTTTTCTATGTTTTTTTTTTTTTTTTGTAGTTTTGGGGTCTGTGTGTCAGCACAATAGCCAGCCAGCCAGCTAGCCAGCCACATTCTCCAATTCGCAGCCAACTTCCTGGTCACGCTGTTGTCTTGGAATAATATCGTAGGCGTTCGTACAGTTCAACTCGCCGTCTTTCGTTTCAAAAAACATTTGGTAATACTAAAAAACACAGTACCTTGTGAAATTTGTTGTACTGTCAAACTTCGATATAACGAATAACATGCAGGCAGTAAAAAACTTTCTGGAAATGAATTTGTTATATAGAAAACTTTGCTATACGGAAGTTCGTTATATGGAAGTTCGACAGTACCATGCTGTTATGTGTGACAGAGACTGTTATATATATATTAGATATATATATATAGAGCATAAAAATCGGATTACCTGAGCTTATCCTACAGTAGCTGTAAGCAACTATTAGTTCAAATTTGTTATTGTTGCTTGAACTCAATTCGGAATCGGAAATCGTGCAAAGCATTTATGGCAATTAGTTTGTTAGTTTTTCCTAGCTAACAATTTGCGCAAATAAACATTTCCCCCTTCAGCAAACTGTGCAAAATTCTCAGTTTACATAACATTTTATTGCACTTGCATCCTGTATTTTAATCTTTTTGCCATTAACAGAAAACACACACAAACTTTGTGTTAACAAATGAAAGTTGATTATGTTTTGCAAAATAATGGAAATTTCTAGGAAAGTTTATCCTTTTTGTTTGAATGTATGTACAATATGTATGTCTCGTAGTCACAGTTTACGATGCCTCTCGTTTATCACATGTATTTAAGTGAAAGTTAAGCAGAGTCACAAAGCAACCTCAAAGTGGTGGCTACAACTTGCAACTTGCAACTTGCAACTGCCAACAACAAAGTATACTAAACAAATGACACATTTTGCTTTTTCAAACATCATTGCAAAAGAAAAAAAAACTGGCAGCCAGAAGCAAAAACAAACTTAAGCCTGGTTAGCATTT
This sequence comes from Scaptomyza montana, assembly GCA_018904305.1. Classification (NCBI taxonomy): domain Eukaryota; kingdom Metazoa; phylum Arthropoda; class Insecta; order Diptera; family Drosophilidae; genus Scaptomyza; species Scaptomyza montana. The sequence continues at coordinate 1,828,565 of JAEIGR010000008.1, read as the reverse complement.
GAGCCGTTATGCTGATAAAGAAATTGTCGGTAACATGGTAAGTTAAGCTTGTTTGAGTTGCGGCACTTATAAATCAAAATGTCAGTCAAATGAAATGTTTTTGTGGTTGCATTTGTGTGTGGCTTCCTCAGGGCAGAAAGCCATTTGAAATGAGGCTAAAAATCAATGCAAAGGGAACTGCAAGTAGAAAAACTTTTGGATTGAATACATACAAAATAGCTAAATAAAATGCAGATATTATATTTTATTTTAGTTATTAAAAAGAAGAAATAATTTAATTTGAATTGGAAACGCCTTTTTACGATTGTAAATGCGCAACAAATAAAGTTTTAATGTTATCATTAATGAAGAATTCGTTAAGCTATAACTGTTTAACTAAAAAGAATAAAGTTTATGAGTTAAAAATGAGATTAAAACTCCCAACTAGCAAAGCAATTCAACTTCAACATTTAATGACTGCATTGAATATGCAATTATATCAACTTAATTTATTGAAAATGCATTTAAACGACGATGATTAACGAGCACAGTTTTGGAACTACTGTGCGTAAGACAACAACAACAACAGCAAGAACCACAATAACAACAACAACAACAGTAAACAATGTTTACAAATTAGCCACACTACAATGTTGTTGGCCACATCAATTGAGATTAGTTTGGTGCTGTTGGTCTGCTTGTGGCTCGCTTGAGGTGGTGCTTTACTTCACTTACTCAAAATGAAGCTGAAAATGAATGGATAGATGGCTGGATAGATGTGTATATGTTTGGAGCTGCGTTGCGACTTTAACGCTTTGTGGTCGACTTTATAGCCGCGAGTTCATTTGCAACAATGAATTTATTTTTTATTTTTTGGCCAAAACACAAACATTTATTTGCTTGCCGCTGTAGCTTTTGTTTTTTTATTTTGTACTTTATTTTTCTCTTTGCCGCAACAAGTTTTCTGTTCCATTTTGCTCACATACTAACAAAATACAACTCTATCTTGAAGTTTGTTTGTGTGTGTGTGTGTGTGTGTGTAACTTCAACTGCTCTTGTATATATATATATATACAATATACACGGTAACTAGTTTTGTGTTGTTGTTGCTGTCGTGTTTTGCGGGCTATTTTGATTTGGCCGCTGTTGCATTAAATTTGACCCAAATTATTTATGTAGTCGAGAATTAAGTGCAGTTTGACACATGCAGCTGTCACTTAAATTGTCATTCTTCTTAATACCCTGTATATACCGTTAGCCATAGCAAACGTAGGGAAATCAATAACAAAATAATGACATTTTTTCATACTTTATGCGCTGTTCGCAATGCACCTGTTCGAGTAAGAATTTTATTTTTATCCAATCTTAAAAAAAAGGATTTTTAATTTTTCCAAGTAAGTATAAACCAGAAAGATCAATTGTTAAAGGCATGCCAAATAAAAAATGATTAATGAACTTTATATGCACATTTAGAAAAACCATAAAATGCTCTAACCCGTTTTTGTGTTTTTAGCACCTTGCTCGCCCAGTGAAAGTAAAAAAGTTCTAAGCCAAAGTTCAGGCAGCTTGAACTTTCAGTTAGTTAGCTTTAGTGGGTTTATAGCAACTTAAACTGTAACTAAGACAAAGAGTTTCAGTCTTGAATTAAGCTATTGCAAGCCTCATGAAATGAAAATGAAATGAAATTGTCATAAACTGTTGTTGCGGCGTTTATCATTTGCGGCGGACAGGTCTCAAGGTTGTTGGTGGTTTTTTCTTTTTGCTACTTGACGCTTTTATGGGCAGTTGTATTTCGCAATGCTTGACGCAATTTATTAGCCAGATTTTTGAAGCACAAGGGTATTGCCACATCAGGGACATTTGTGACGAAGACGGGTGGGAGGTGTGCTGCAAAGATTGCGATTGATTTTGTTGTTTGTTTGTTTGTTTGCAAGAAATTCGCGAGGGTTTGCAAATGCTAATTAAAATGGCCACAAGCAACAACAACAACAACAACAAATAAAATCTGTATATATTTATCGGTTTGCACATAAAAAGACATTTCGCATTATAAACGTGTATTTGAAAATCCGCAAAAGGAATTGGTAAATTCGCGTAAATTCGCGAAATTTTGACCCAGTTATGTCACCAAATTCGCATAAATTGGTTTGCAAAAAAAAAAATAATGAATTAAATATTTTTATTTGATCTTGATCATGTCGAATATAAATTCGCAACATTTGGTTTTCTTCAAAAATCAACACTTACATAAAAAACTTATAATATAAGCACTTTGTTATCTGCATATTTGTTGCACCTTGCTATGGCTTTATTTTTTTTTGTTTTTTTGGCCCCATTGTTTATGCAGATCCTATTGTGTTTTTATGTATGCATTAGTCGCAATATGCAGATAAAATAGAAATAAAAAAAAAACAATTAATTGGCAATGTCGGAAACTTTTGGAAAAGCTTTGACAACTAACATAGATTTTGGGGTAGCGATGTGTGTTTGGAATCGGTTTGCTGTTTATAGCGTCGCCAGGGTCGTTTGAAACTAGTTTTTTTTGAAATTCCATCCTTTTGCATCCGCGAACTCAATTTGAAAGCTAGTTAAAGTATATGTCTTAAATCAGTTATTCTTGGCCATGACAACAGCATCTGGTTAATAGAATTAGTTATGCATATTGTTATTTATTGGATGTACAAACATACATCCAAGCATACATACACACATACATATGCATTGTGTCGCAATGACTGCTAACAAAAAAAAAGTAAAACACACACAAAATGAAAGAGAAAAATAAAAGCCAAACGTGACATTTGCTTGTGCAAAAATTAAAATATGTATCTCAGACTCAGCGCCCAGATACAGATGGAGTGTGCTTGTGTTTTTGCAACGGGTTCAACGGGTTTGCTTTTGGAATTTGAATTTGGCATATGTGCGAAATATATACACACACACACACATACAAATAGACGATGTGCAAATACTTTTTTAATAAACATATTATTATAATACTTAGCTATTTGGCTAATGCCTATTTAATGCACAATTAATACAAACGTTGAGTGCCAAAGATATAAAATATTGCGTATACGTATTAATGCAAATTCATTAATAAGCAATTATTTGCTATATTAAGTACGACGTACTCTCGACTAACTGTAGTTGGCAGATTTGATTTTGCTTTCGATTTATATCAATTATTTTGAAACACGTATTTCCGATTTATTTTATTTACATATTTATTGTGTAGATTTACATTCAGCAATTACTCTTTTAGTTCTAGATAGCATAAATAATTTTATACATAATATGGAACAAGTATTTAATTTCAAAATAATTGTGAATTTAATTGTGTAGCCAAAAGACCTTGAGACCAATTCTAATAAGTTCTTTAGATTTTCATTATCTCATGCACATTATTTTTCCAATCAAAAGGTTACGTTTTATCATAATTATGTGCCTTACTTTAAATTAGTACAAATTACTTCCGCATTACTTTTGCAAACCTTTCGTGTGAAAAAATATAATGATTTGTTGAGCAGTTAGGCAAAATATTTCCCAAACCCCTCTATTTGGGGCTCAATGCTGTTTTTAGTACTTTACTACTTCCTACATGCTGTAAGTTTCCCATACCACATGGCGAATACTTGCTACTACTTACGTATGCATGTGTGTGTGTGTGTGTGTGTGTGTAAGAAATGATAAATGTGTGTCGCCACATACAGGAAATTAGAGTTCGATTTTTTTTTTCTTATTTTATAATAATTACACCCATATTGCGTTGAGCTTTTTTTTTTTAAAGTTGGGCTGTATTTATTCGCTATTCGCAATTCGCAATTCGCCTTTTGCTTTTCGCGCTGCCATCAAAGCCAATTTTGACAAACGTGCTCAGAGCCAGAGTCGCCAAGTCAAGTACTAGTTGCATTGCTTTTGGATTTGGATTTTGAATTTTTCGGGGTGTGGCTAACAACAACAACAACACCAACAACAACAGCTATACGCCACAGTTACCTACAGCAGCAGCCCGGTTTGATCGTAAAAAATATCAATATATATATATATAAAATAAAACCACAACATTAAAAATGATACACACACATTGAGATATATGTTTGTTTTTATGTGTTACACATTCCATATTTGATTGAAAAATCAATTTTTATTGCATTTTTTATCCTTTGAACGAAAAGTAAGATACAACAAACTTTTAATTAAAAAGTAAAGTTTGCTTTATATAGAAAAGAAAAATACTTGTTATAATATTTTATTAATTAAAATTGTTAAGAAAATTCAGTCTACATGCCAGCATTTTATAGACTTCTTTAAGTCTGTCTGTGGCATGCCACACATACGCTTACGTAACGCAAGTAATGTTAAGCACGCTTTAAAAAAAAAACAAAAACAAAACCAAACCTAAACAGCTTTTGAAATATCGGATCTGCGTTATAATTTGCATATAAATCAGCTCCATTGATAATTGCCTGGTCGATGTACATACACAACAGCAACAACAACGTAGGCATTCAGTTAGATAACACAGATATTAACTTGAATAACAACCAAAATCAGACTTTTTAATGGCTTCCCAATTGAAATGAGTGTGCAATTTTCGCGCCATTCGCCAAACATTCAAATATCCGTTAAGCAACTTTTATAGATATTTCACTTAAGCTAATTGTTTGACATGTACATAGTTGTTAAAAATTTAAGTATAGTTGGGATTTTAAGTAAAAGTCTTTTCGAAATGCATATGAAAGTAAATAATTTTAATGATTTTTTACTGTCAGGACTTTAACAGAAACATTAAGGAGACAAAAAAATCTCGTAAACAAAATTGAAATTCCGCTAAAAGTCTTTTTTAATGAATTTAATTATCAGGAAGTTTTGACTCTAACTGTAATATCTTGATTAAAATCTCTTGTAATTTTGCAAAAATTTGTTCACAAACCACTCAAAAAGTTAACAATTTGTTCACCTTTCTAACTTGGATTGGATTTTCTTTAAATAGATGCAAGTTCGTGTCAATGACAATCATGTTTCTATGTATGTATAAGAAACAATAAATAAACACACTTGCAACACGTACATACATACATACATAGTAGTTATTGTACACATGTTCACACCAAGTTTGAACTCAGCGTGGACTGACAATAGAGTAAAATAACAAACGTCAAACTGACAGTTGCAATTTATTTAATGCATCGCTCTCTTTTTTTACGCTCTGTGTAGAGAGACAGACGTTCGAATGTCAAGTTTAAATGTTGCGTTATGGTATTGATATTAATGTTTACGGATCTGTATTGCATTAGTTTGTTTAGTTTTGGTGAGGCAATTTTTAGTCCGCTTAACAAGCGACGCTTAATGACCTACCATAATATAATGGGAAATTATGTGTTTATGGGAAATTTGAATACATTTTACAAAGCTGTGCAAAGCTGATCAAAAGCCGACAAGTGATAAAGTTTGCAAAATGTTTTTGCGCGTTGCAAACTTTCTCGCACTATTTAGAGATCAGATTTTGAGTTTGAGATATGTTCCAAGCTTAATAAACTTATAGGACTTTCTACTAGTAATTTTTGTTGTGTTTCTGTAATTATTGTTTTTCATATTTCAACTTGCTTTTCTTTCAGTTTGTTGTTGTTGTTGTTTGTTCGCGAACTTTGCCATGTTAATTTCGAGTGATTTCAATGTAATAGTACATAAATAATAGAGATGATAAATGGAAAGTGATGGCTTGAAGACATTTTTAATAATGCAATATGCAATATAAATCGTGTTATTGACACTTTTACAGTGCGTGAGAGAGTCTCTGTTTTTGCTTTTGTTGCTTTATGTGCCATTAATAAACTTGTTATGCTTGTTGGATAGCTTATGTACGTACTTACATACATACATTGTACATTAATCTGTGCATATGTACATCCGTTTGCATATTAAGTATACGTCGCGTTTGTTTTTCCTCGCAAAAATATATATAACAAAATGAAAGTGCTTCTCGGACCATGCACAAGGCCACCATTGCCATGTTAATTAAATTTAATTAAAAATTTAAATTGTTATGAGCTCTCTTTGTCTATGTCTTTCATTCGTTGTGCGTTTTATCTAACTGAAGTTCAACTGGTTTAAAATAGTAAATCTTAAAGCTTAAAGTTCATTTGTTGTTCAGTAATTGACAATTTGGCTGAGAACAAAGTAATTTATTTCTCAAAACTCATTAATCGTGAATGAAGTTTGATATTTGTTTGCGTAAAAGGGGCTCGTTTTGACAAACTTTTACTTTCATTCATAAGTTTTTTAAATTTAGAAATATAATATGTTTTTTTGTGATTAAGTTTCTTTTGCTAAAATTTTGCTTAAATATTGTTGAATTATGTTTAAATGAAAGTTAAATATTTTTTTTATATTTATTTCTGGCTCACCCTTAATGCGTTGCTTTTGTTGTGGAGCACCGACGCGTACAGTTTGAGCCACTGGTAAATCCGAAAGTAATGCTAATATAGCCACAAGTGCAGTTAAGTGTTTTAATCCCTTTTGCGACATGGCGCACTTTGTTAACATTTTCTATTTACTTTATTTTTTTCGATTGCTTTTGCAACTATTTTGAATAATAGAAATTTAGTTTGAAATATATATTTTTTGCACACAGCGCACTTGCGAAAACACACAGCAGATAAATATTCGTAATTGACAAATTCGGGACTAGTTTTCTTGGCCAACAGGATGTAGTATGTACATATGTAAATGCTGACTATCGTAAAGCGGTCCGTATATGACCACCACACTCAAGAAATCCAAAGAAACCGTTACGAATATATGTAGGTATGTATGTATTTCTTTAAAGTGCTGCACAGCGATTTTGCGAAGCACGCGCACCGCTTCTAAGCACCAAACTGAAGCACTAGGCAAACCGATCTGACTATATAAAATCTTTCTTGAGACCAAACAGCAGTGACTGCAAGCCGTTGCGTTCGAGCTTACGATCAAGCGGGGAATGGCAAAATGAATCACGCGATGGCTTCAAGAGCGCAAGAAGTTGCTCGCTGCAGCCAGCCAAGCAACAACAACGGCAAACAAATACAGTTAAGCCCGCAGCTTAAGCTCAAAAACTTCAACTCAAGCTCCGTTTGCAGCTCAAGCTCAAGAAAGCTTTGTGATTAAAACAAAAGAGAAAGAGAGCGAACGCGAGCTATCGAGCCAAAGAGAAATGCAAAAGTATGTATTTTAACAGGAATATGTAAAGCTTAAAATATTTTTTTTATTTTATTGCAATAAACTTCCACTTTTTTACTGCATATCAATAAATTCGAAAACTTATTCATATTTATTTTCATAAATTTACATAAGACGGCTCTGCACAAAACATACAAACATTTACAGTGCTTTGCTATTTGAATATCGTATACGATTATAGTAGAGCTAATCTGCGCTGATGATCGTATCAGAAAGTTGCTTTGCATTGGTTTATGACTCTCCAATCAAAGCTGTCTGTTCCTGTATTTCCTACGCTAAAACCAATTAACGGACCCACTTTTACATAATACTATATGCAAAAGTATGAATGTATGTATTTTTGTTTGCACACTGTTAGAAAAGTTCCTTTTTTGCGCGTAATTCGGGAGTAAAGTAATCAACATATTGTTGTTTCTTAAGCTAAAAATATAATAAACGAACAAAAAACTTAATAATTGACATTCAAATATTTTTGTTTAAATTTAATGGTTCTGAACTTTAATTTCAACTTTGTTTTTTTACCCACAGAGTAATTTACCATACTTATTACACACCTACATACATATGTATGTATGTTTGTTGCTAAAATAATGAACATGTGCATACAAATAATTAGACGCACACACACTTGCATAAGCAAATACTCGCCCGCCCGGCATTGTTGTTATTGTTGCTGGCTCTCTCGGCAGTTTTCATCTCAAAGCCACTTAATCGGTAATTCACCCCAGACAGATTTACTCCATCTCTGCATGGGTGTCAGTCAAATGTGAAATGTGTGGTCTTAAAATTGCATTTGGTTTTGGGGGCTAAAGCTACAAAAACAAAAAACAAAATGTCTAAGTAATGTGTGTAAATGTTTGTATGTACAATGTGCATGTGTGTGTGTGTGTGCGGTTGGAACGGTCGACTGGCCAAGGTTAGACAAGGTCGATGTCAGAGAGAAGTTTCGTTGGTGAAATTTAGTTGGCATACTAATTGCTCTGTGTGTGCGATTTGTACAAAGACCAAAGACAAAATACAAATGGTATGCATTGAAGTTGATATTAAACCAAGATTATATTTTATTTAAATATTTTTTTTAACAGCCATAACTTAGCATGTTATAAAATCCATCGATCACATGCACTTCTCCTTATGCACTCTCCTGTAATGCTACCCTGTCGCACCCAGCCTTGCTTACAGACACAACCGGGTTTACAGGGCAGTAATCGGCATTTTCTTATATAAAGATTATCATAGCAGATTCTAGGGCAGGGCGGCATACATGTGACCCACACATCCTTTTGAGTGCAAACTGTTTAAAAACATGATATGATATTTATTGATCCACTTTTTGATCATTATCAAGAGGCAATACATACGGCTTAGAAATTTATCAAAATGTGGTGTTGCACAACCCAAAAAGGCAAGAAGAAAACCTATTTGCCAGATAAGAAGCATGTTGCTTACTGTAACTCTCACTTTGAAATGAATCTAGGTTTGGGTGAGGTCTGAGAAAAGTTTCTTAATTTACAGAAACAGATGTAGCAAAGTATAATTAAATCATTCGAGGTTTTTTTTTAAATAATATTTCCCTGAGTCACAAACAACCGTAAAAAACAAAATCTTTTAACTTTCTTTATTATTTCAATAGTTGCAATGAACTCTTGGACCTAAACCTTTCGATAAGCCCTCGCCCTTTATGTTTTCGTCGCACCGCACCCATTAATTAAACTACCGCAAAATCAATTGTTTAGACTTTTAAGCTTGGTGCGATAAACATTAACATAAACATAATAAAGAAAATAAATGCCCTTTTAACTCCCAGTGTTAAATAATGGGTTAAATATGGGGGGCATAAACAGTTACATATTAAAACCATATTAAATACCTTTTGCACTGCCTATTAAATGCAAGTTTATAAATTCAATAGCATTTTTTCAAATCATTTTGTTTTATCGATATCCGTTTTTTGTTTTTGTTATTTTTTTTTTTTCATGCACACCCTTCACACACAGATACAAGTACAAGTATCTTTTTTATTTTGTATAGATTCGAATGCGAGTGAAAAACCTGCCCACAATTAAAATACCTTCACTTTCGGTTTCATTATGCTTTGGCAAACAAAAGATTTGTATCTGCGTAAAGTAAGAAACTGGAATAAAACAGAGAATTTGTTGTTTGTTTGTTTGTTTGTTTGATGTTGTTGTTGTTAACGTTAATGTTGTTGTTACTGGCCAAACACCTCCGCCCAAATGTGGCATGAGAAAAACAAAAGAGCTCTTGAGCTCAACAAATTTATTGGCTTTGTTAATGTGATAGGTTGCGAAAATAAAATAAAAAAAAATAAAAAACGATTCAACTCTTGCAAGTAAAAATGTGAATCACGATTTTTGTGCAAAAAACTAAAAAAAAAAACAAAACAAAACTAAAACGTTACTTTTAGTTTGCTTTGAGCCTGGCTTTTTACTAGTCTCTTAATGTATATCTGCAGGCACATTCGATAACCTCATTTGTCGGAAAACATGCCAAATTAGGTCCATGAAGTTGGACTTCTAAATATCTGATTTGCATCATTTGCAAATTATGAAGTCGCCATAAGATGCCATAAAAGTTTATCCTCAGCAAAACTTAGTTTTAAACTATTTTATTGCTTCAAGCTAATTACCATTTTTTTTGCCGCGATTGCTTAATTAATTCATTTCGAAAATATTCGTAACATTAAACTAATTAATAATGTAGTTGTCAAGGACACAAACACAAGCAACTCAATAAAAAAATAAGTAAATAAAAAATAAACAACAGCAGTTAACAACATTAAATAGCGAATCAGTCAAAACTCAACTCAAAATTCGACCAAGCCTCAGACCAAACCAGATCTAAATCGATTTTAAATTGCCTTTGCTTGTTACCAATTGCAATTTGTATTATTGCAAAATGTGGAAGTGGAAGCATTTTGTCGTCGTCGTAGTCGACGTCGCGACGTCGCATTTTTCTTTCGATTCGCGTTTTTAACGGTTCACAGCTTACTTAATTGTGGCACAAAAGAACCGCTATCTTCCGGCTCCGGATATTAAATGTTTACGTGTGATAGTTTTTATGATATGATACCCTATAACTAATTTGAAAAATGTTATGTTCACGCTATTCCTTTAAGTAGCATTCAATACTGAATATTTTTAAAAGATAAATTCATCCTGAAAAATAATTCTTATATTTATTGCACTTTTGGAATAGTAAGTATATTTTATGTATGTATATTATTTCACATTTTATTTCAATTTTCCATAAATATTTTCAAACACAAAACAGTGGTATCTGATTTAGTCATAGGAACTGCCAATGATCAAAATTAAAGTTGAATATTTTGTACACCAGAATTTAACCTAAAATAAAAAAAAAGTTTGTATAAGTTAATTTTAAATGGGAAATAAAAATAAACACAAAAATGTTCTGCTTGTTATAATTACCTGTCATCACTTGCATGAACTCTGCAATTAGTTGGAGGATGAAAAATGTACAGTATAAATAACAAAATAAAAAAAGATTTGATAAAATTTTTACTTACCATCGAAATCAACCGTTCCTGAACCATCCGCATCGATTTCCTCAATGATACTGTCCAAATCTTGACTTGAGATTTTGTCATCCAGTTCGTGTAGAATGCCGCGCAGGGTTGCAACCGTTAGGTAGCCCTTGCCTTCCTTGTCATACACTCGGAATGCCTCCTTTAATTCAGACTGCAGGGCTGCAACATCCTCTTCAACTTCGATGAAACGTGCTCCCAGCTTACAGAACTGTTCGAAATTCAATTTATTGGTTGTGCCCTTATCAACTTCCTTGATAAGAGCTTTCACAGCTGGTGGTTCGAGCTTTTGACCCAGAATTTCCAATATAGCAGCGACATCGGAATGATCAATCCAACCCGTGCCCTCCAGATCAAAGGCTTTGAAAGCGTTGCGCAAAACTAATTCAAAAACAACAAAATTAAGGGATTAGCAAAAGTTGTCTCAAGCGAACCAACTAAACTATATATATTTATATATACTTCTCAATTGATCTTTGTCATACTCCGCCTCGGACTGTCAAATACAGAAGAAGCAGAAACACAAGATTAATTAGTAAAGCGAAATCTCATTACATATACATATGTTGTTTGGTTGCGTGTACACATGTTCTCAAAATAGGATTTTGTACCTTTCATTTAGTTGCAATTAATCAACACATCGCAATTGACCTACTCTTTTTTTTTCGATTTTTGTGTTAATGTTTTTTCAAAACGAATTTTCGGGTATGAAATTTGTTTAATCATTAGGTCGATCAGAGCACATTTTTTATTGATGCATTAAAAAACGAAATTTAAAAAAACCAAATATATATTTTATTTTTTATGTAAATTTATACACCAGACATTTATTTTTGCCCTACAAATGTCCTCTATGCACTTACAATCAAGGCCAAACACCAATTTAATTGATTTATTTGCAAACACAAAACACACATTCGAGCTATTGTTTTTATTAAATTTTTATCTTAATTATATAACAAAACTCACCATTTCGTATATATTTTTTGTTTAAAATTTATTGATTTAAAAAATGGAGAAGAACAAATCTAGGATACGAAGATTAGAATTGCTTGTTAAGTTTCCAAATCAATATCCGAACGCTTAATAAAATATATTATATTCACCAATGGATTGATTTGTAATTAACTTTTGATCAGATCGAGTAAGCGCCACCGTCTAAACTAATTCCAATCTCTGTGCGCCGTATATAAACGGATCAACGGCAAACGATATAAATGTCAACACGGCGGATAACAAACGACGACGAACCGTGCAAAATCAGAAGTAGAAACAAATGCCAAATTTGAATTCGTCGCCTTTATCGTCGACGATGTCGTCGTCGTCTTCGTCGTCGTCGTCAGCGCCAATCGATCTCTTGGCATACCAAACAAAACAAAATATGCAATGCTTTACCTTTAACTTACGCACACACGAGATGATAGCGAATGCAGAACGACATGCTGCTTATAATGTGGGAACCACACTTTAATTAAGACATAATTAGAGTATTTAAATCACTTTTGTAAAGTATTTCCCCATAAAAGACTTCTCAGGTTGAGTCCATTCTGTTTAAGGAACTTACTTTCATTACAATTATGTATTTTAAATTGGCAATCAAAACGTCGTGTATCGAAAATAATCGATACTTCACACCGATTTAAAAAAAATACTAAATGTTCTATATGCCATATGCCATCTATCATCACCCAATCATTAATTACATAGCATTACGACATTCCAACTAAATAAAAACTATGAATAGGATTTTGAAGTTTGCTTTGATAAACTGAATTTGGGAAAAATCTTTTATAGTTTAATTTGCCCATAGGTCCATCTGAATATGCTTAAGTAGTGATAACAGACCTTACCTTGAATATGCCCCTCTTTAAAAATAGCAGAATGATGCAGGACACCAAAATTAAATAAAAAGAACAAACCGCTTCTTAACAGAATGTATTTTGCATATTTCAACATGAATACGATTGAAATTTTTCAAAGGCTTGACTTTTTTAAAGCTTAATATTTCAAAAGTCATTGATTGATATATCTTATTTATATAATTGTATTAAACGTTAATATGGAGATCTATGGGTTTTCTGAAAATATATCATATATCGAGTGCAAGTAAACCTAAGTTTACAGATTGACGGTACTTTAAACAACCCGTTATCGATAAACATATCGATCTTAAATACTAAAAATGGTACAAAAATGTGTGATATTTTTCCCTTATAATAAAATATTGTTTGCATATTAAATATATATATTATAATTTCATCATTGTCATCATACTCCAAATTTATTTAATTACATTACATGCATTATATGCTGAATTTTTAATTTTAATCTTAGAAATTGACAATAAATTTTTTTTTGTTTTGAGTTGAAGATGAGCCGATTACAATAATGACTTGATGAGTTTTGAAAGCATTCGAAAAATGTGTTCATTCCATTTAATCATCGCCACCAGTCATAACTTCCATGAATTCTGTTTAATAGAAAAAAATTTATCAATATCCAATAATATTCTCAAATATCATCGCACTCACCATCAAAATCAACAGTGCCGGAGCCATCAGAATCAATTTCCTCAATCATCATGTCCAAATCATCTTTGGTCAGCTTGTCGTCCAATTCACGTAGAATTTCACGTAGCACACCAGTTGTAATATAACCATTTCCCTCCTTATCGTAGAGACGGAAGGCCTCCTTCAGTTCTTGCAACATTGCTTCGGCATCTTCCTCAACGAGGAAGCGCGCCGCCAGCGTCGTGAATTCCTCAAACTCAATCTGACCCGAACCATCCTCATCGACCTCGGCTATGATTTCTGCTAACGTCGCATCGTCCAGCTGATGACCCAACATGCTGAGAATGGTGCCAACCATGGTGGTGGTAATGTAACCATTCTTCTCTGGATCGAATGTATTAAAAGCATTGCGAAGCACTGTGAATTGAAAAGAATCACAAAATTTTATAACTTAAAAAGATAAGAAATACTTAACAGCATCATAACTTACGTGCAATTTGTTCCTTTGGAAGTTCATCCTGTTAGCGAAAAAAGAAAATTTGATAAAACATTATTAAAATATAAAGAAATTAAAACCTTTTTAGTTATAGTAAAGTATATATTTAATATAAAAATTCACTGCCAAAATAAGTGGTTGCTAATACTATATCAACTTTTTTTAAACTTATCATTTTGTTTTAAGCAATTTTGTGGCTGTGCGTATATTTTAAGGTTTTAAATTGTTTGCGATCAAAACTTTTAAGAAACTTTGCGATATGCGTTCTGAATATCCAATTTTCTTGTATGGTTCAGTAACCGTGAGCTATTATAGAATATGAAAAATTTAGCTGAAGTATTTTACAATTTTCCCATAAAGATGGCACATTTAACAAGATTTACTAGTTTTAATTGAAACTTTTTCCAAAAATTTATAATTATTTTTGGATATTTTTTTATGGCACATTTAATGATTTTTTGCATTTTACATTCTTCCTTTGAATTAGTTTTGTAAATCGATTTATTGAATCACTCAAGAATTATGGATGGCATTTTAATAGCAAAGATTTTTTTATTTCAACTCTTTTGATGGTTCTTTAAAATTTAAACACTTACACCCATGATTACTAATTATTTAATTGATGATATCTAGTTATTTCTTATTTTTAGTCCCACTACGCGATTAGTAGGATGCTTAAAGGATCAGTTAGCAATGACGAGTAAAACTTGGAAAGTGCTGTTTGTTGCTTTTATAGTACTAGTATCACTTGCACTGGTGTCAACAACACAAATAATATTGCCCAGAAGTCGCACCTCTGCCTAGGCTGCAGTCAAACTGTCACTAACAACAACATAAAAATATAAAAGTCCCTACTGCATTTTCTATATCGTATTTTGTCGTGCAGAGAGGTGACAACCCCGCGCTCTTGTCACGGCTACCTCAAAATGAACAGACTGCAGGTGATATTCTACAATGCAACGCAGAGAGGCAAGGCACTTCTTGTTATTGTCGATTTACCTGAATGGGGATAGCGAGAAGAACAACGTACTATAAATTGGATACATCAAAAACGAAAATGTTTTCATATATCTTTTTTTGTCACATGAAATTTTCCGTGCCGTTCAAAGGTATCGTCCCGTCTTTCTTTCCTTAATCTCTCTCTAGCTTCCCAAAAGATTAATCACTCTGCATCGTCTTCAATTTATTTATATCGTAAAACACAAGTACGTGTAGGCTTTATGTGCATATAAATAAACACTTAATATGCAGATGGGTAATGGTTATGAGTGAAATTTCGCACACTTGTCTTTTGACAAAAACAAAAAAAAAACCTTTGTGTATAGCAGAGAAAAGAAAAGAATTTGTCGAGAATATATGCATATCCCCAACAATCATATTATTGTTAGTTGCGAATCAACAAATTTTCATACTCTTTCTATAAATCGCTATACGA
Organism: Scaptomyza montana; assembly: GCA_018904305.1. Lineage (NCBI taxonomy): Eukaryota > Metazoa > Arthropoda > Insecta > Diptera > Drosophilidae > Scaptomyza > Scaptomyza montana. Next base: position 1,813,359 of record JAEIGR010000008.1, on the reverse strand, counting down.
AATATATATCAAATTTATCAAGTTCTACATAGACTTAATAAATAAAATGAATTGTTTCAATATGGTTGCTTTTATAATTTCTGTATTTAATGTACTATTAATAACGATTAACTAAGTTTAAGACAAAAATTGAATAACAAATAGGAAGCCAAATAATGATTATTAATTTCACTTTTAATTGTTTTTATTGTGACCAAGAATTTATAAAATAAGTTTCTACCCTAACTGTTTTGTCAAAGTTATGCTTCTAAAATGTTTAATTCATTTTTATAAAATATTTTTGGGAATACAACTTTTCAAATTCTAATGCAGCCTTCAATAATAAAATTAACTTCGTGGTTTTTTAACAACGTCTCGAAATTATCCTTTGACCGTTAGTTTTGATATGACAAAGTTGCGCTGATAATTTTATACTTAATGGGACTGAAGACGTTCCCTTTCATAAGTCACACACATCACTTAAGTCGAAAATTATATAAAATCCTTTGATTATAATTTCTGCTGAACAATGTTGCTTTGCAATTAAATATCCTTCATAATTGTACTAACCATAGTTAGACCCATGATGATTTATTTGTTTAGTAACTACTGAACGCGTCTTAAGATCACGAAAGGAATTGTTAGATATTATAATCCTTTCAAAACGAACAAAACCGTTACGCGGAAGCTTCTGTGTTTGATCTAAATGACAGAACTGAACTAACTGGACCAAGTCAGAAAATATGATGGAGGCACACGAACGGAAACATTCATAAATCCGACCCGCACAATGCGATACATGCACATCAACTTTGTGCATCTACACATGTGTGTGTATATCTATGTTGGACACAAACATTTATTTTTCATAGATAAATGCAAACACAAACAAGTAAGTACAAGCGAATTGATTTTCTTGCACAGAAAAATGGCGTGGAAACTGTTCGTGACGTCGACTTTTTGAAAATCCACTATAAATCGTCACGAAAAACTAGCGTCCTAAGTCAAGTGCAACTGAAGAGTATACAAATTATTGTACTTCAAAATGGGTGACTCAATGATGCTCTTTTCTTTTTTAAAGCTTATACTATTTTCATTATTTTATTTTAATTTTTTATCCATATTTCGATTATTTTCTTTTAATGTGAAAAGAAACGAAAGTAACCTGAGTTGTTTATTTTATATTTATTTCTATACAAATACTTTTTAAACTTGCTGAACTGACAGGCAGTCGGTCATGCCTATGTTCAATCATCTTGTATTGCTGATCAACAAAATATATTGTACATAAACATATACTGTATGCGATCAGACATGGCCCCTTCATTTGTACAATTACATGAAACGTCGAAAAAATATTAATTTATAAAAACAAATTCTTAAATGTTAGAGCGTTGTACCCAAACGAAACCGACGACACTATACCCTGATCGCAGCGACTAAGTTGCGTAAATCAAGTAAAACAATTATTTCGCCTTGAGATGTGTAACTGCATTAGCTAGTGCTTCTAAAACTGTAACTCTAGGGCAGTTACTTTCAAACCTTTAAAGAATACCACCCACATAAGATATTCACCTCGCTTCCGCGCTTTCAGGTGAAATTGTACAACAGCTTTATAATTTTATTCAAACTTACCTTGACATATAGATAATCAGCAAGCAGTCAGTCAGTCCATCTATCAATCAATCAATCAGCACATACACTTTTCATTATATAAATTAGGGTAATCTACAGAAAATCAACTGTAAATCCAATGTACAAGTGGCGTCTATTTGTATGTTTGTATGCATTTGTAGATACCACTTTTGTGATCAAGCAAGCCACTACAGCAAAAATTATATTTAAAATGTTATTTTCTGACAAATGTGACCGTGCTATGCCCATTTTTATGAATATGTTAAGCGATTAGATCAAGCCCCACAAACGACTATATTAGACGCTTGAATATCTTTTGGCCACAGAGTACACGTTCATTGTACTATGAGTATGCGTATGTTCGGATTATACATACATTATATTTGAAATTTTGCGAAAAATACTATCTTCTTTAGTCTAGAAAATAAACATATGCCAAAGGGAACTCATGCGTAAAAGACAAAATCTCAAGTTACCCAAAGTTTAAATGCAATTAAATATTTTATTTCAAAATTTAATTGCTTTGTAAAGGCAATAAAAAAAAAAAAACAATTTGCTTTTCTTGAAACAAATATGTACGTTCCTACACCGTACCATTTGGCGTACGGCATATGTTTTAATTATTTTTAGATAGGTTTTAAAAATAAATCGTATTGCAATAATTCCGATTCGGTTGGACACACGTTTTCAACTCACGTGTTTGTGGGGCAATAATCTAGCAGATTTCGTAGCAATGTGAGCATAAAAAAAAAAAAAAAAAGAAAGGGGACCTTATATTATTAAAATTACTACAAATTTAAAAAAAAGGTAGGGGTGATAAATCATCTTATACCATTTGGTCAGGAAAATGTAAAAGGGGGATGGGTGCAACTCTGGGTTTTACTGCCACAACCTTACACGAGGGCGGAACATAAACTCGTAATCAACTTACAATTTATACAAACTTAAAAATTTAAATCGATCCCAAACTTTATGCGTTTTTTGGGGGTCGTTAACAGCTATCTTCCCACCAAATTTGGGCCTAGCTCTACAACGATACACGCATTCCCGTTTTTGACGAAGTGGATGGGGGCGGCTAGGGCAGTATGGTGGGCTGCATCCAAACTTTTTGCATTTGCACCTAAAATTAAAAATCTTTTTGACTTTTAAATGCGGGGGCTGGGGCGGAATGGGGGGCGTGGCTCCATAATTTTTGATGCAGTTTTTGGGGGTTGCTATAGCTATCTTCTTACCAATTTGGTACTTCTAGCTTAAGGATGTGCGAAATATGTGGATTTATCGGTTTTGGTTATCGAATTTATCGATTTGCCAGCCCCCAGTTATCTAAACCCCATCTTGACACTTTAATTTACTATCCCATAATAAAAAATTGGAAAGTTTCAAGTCTCTACTTAAGGTGAAAACTTCATACATACGACACAACGACAACGACACACCATACGACATTCACAAAACCAATATACTTTCCTTGGTTCATATAAAAATAGAGTAAACATTTGCCAAGTTCTATAATTAAACGCGATCATCTAGCTAATTAAATTAGCAATGAATGCTTGGCTCGATTTAAATCTCTACAATAAAATAAATAAAAATATTGCCAACTATTGCTTATTTCATTCAATTAACAAGTAAAAGTAATTTTAAGTTAAGTTTGCTCAATGGGTAGATTGCCTCATAGAGAGTGTATTTTGGTTTCTGTATTAAATTTATTAAACATTTTTGTTATTCTTGTTTTGCATTTTATAAAAACTCTTGACCAGGCTTATCCCTATGAACAATAAATTCAGACTGAATTGTTTTTTTGGTAAAAAATATATATAGTATCTAAATAAGTAGTTTTTTCTTTTCTTAAACACGCAAACTCATTTTGAGTTTACCAATTACTTAGGAAATCAAATCCTTTAGGCATATCCAAACTTTCTGGCAATAGTTTCGATTTTTCAGAATGTTGCTCTTTGGTATCATTATCAAAATCGTTGGAATCAGTTGATATGCTTAGTAGAGTATTCTTTGAACCAAAATTGGATAATAGATTGACTTTTTCATCTGCAGCCGCCGAATCGATGGATTCAGTGCATTTAATAGTATCCACTCTTTTAGGTTCGACGCCTCTGAATGGAATTATTTGCTTATGACGATCCGATTCGGTGGTATCCTTTCTTGGAATCGGTGGCAAGATTTTGGGGCTCAACTGAATGACAGTTATATCGTCAATATCACTCTTACTACCAAGAACAGATAGATTAATTTGAGATTTCGTTTTATAACTGAATGGAAATGAATGCTCATCACGATAATCTCCGATGTTGTCATCATGCAATATTTTCAGGCCAACACTTTGATGTATGAATGTGCGCAGATTTATCAGATCAAATGCATAAATTATATTTTGCTTCTGTTCTTTTTTAGTTCCTTTTTTCCGGCTGCTTTCGACGCTTGCTTTGGGTGCAACTCCTTTTCCAGTTTGTGAGTTATTATAATACCGTATAGTTATTTCTGGTTTGATTATTGTATCATTTAGTATACTATCCTGCTGAGTTTTTGTTAACGTTAGCCAGACATGATCGTAAGCCGATATCACTTCACTCATATCGAACGCTATCTTTTCAGCCACGGGATTGAGTTTGGAAAAGTATCCATTTAGCCATTGATTTGTGGGCATTTCAGTACTGCAAGGAAAAATAATGAAAATTTAAAGGATGTATAACAATTTTAATATTGCTCAACTTCTGTTGCTATACTTTTTTACGTTATTTCTATTTAAAGATGACATTTAACCCCATATCTATTACTAGACTGAATGTGGGCGAATTCATTCAACACCCGACATTATTAATCACAATGTTGCTTCATTAATTGTTGGCAATGTGTGTACACATATATGTATATGCATTTCTGCAACAAAAACACACATACTCAAAAAGAAAACATACAAAAGTATGTACATATGTATGTATTTTTGTCTGCAGTTTGCGCGTAAATCCCTTGTGAATCTACCATGCTTTTTTATTTATCTTCTTGCACTTCTACACATATTAAATACTCGTTAAACAAATTGCAACACATAACACATGCATATATCATTAACAAAATCTATATTTACTTTGATCTTCTTTTTGTTAATTCTTAATTAGTTTTTTGCTTTGTTTATTGCTGCAACAACAATGCAGAGATGAAAAAAATATATGCCGCAATCGATAGACTCTCAATTGTTATCGAGTCTCGATTGTGCAAGCCACCACATGAAAATATTAGTGATGTTCCCTATTTTTATTTGTGATTTAATCGAAACGAATGAAATTTATTAAAATCAGCAACGGATGTGAATATCTTAAAATTATGTTAAAAACAGACAGGAGTATGTTAATTTAATTTTGACTAATAAAAAGGTGTCCAATTTGTTGCATTGTCTATGTTTTGAATGCAACAGGTAATATTCCAGAGAATTATTTTGCCTGTGCCTGTCTTATCTTATCTTTATTGTTAATGTAAAAATTATTATTATAATGAACAAGAACGTTCATTACCCAACTGATATTAAGCGTGACTAATTTAATAAAACATCCATACAACTCACAAATCTGATTAGTGCGCTGGGAACAAACTAGGAAAGTTGACAGTTATCGCATAACCGAGCGTAGTTTTATCTGTGATTTCACAGTATGTTTAATTCTAAGTCTTTCGATCTGAAAAATGACGATATGTCGAAGCAATCCGAAAACTTATATCAACCACGGCGAGTCCGCTGGCTAAAATATATAATACAACCATTTGCAATTGGATTTGTGATTATATTAATAATCGCCAATGTGGATTTTTCAAGTGAACAGCCACAGATATTAAATAATGCCTTGGAAATGGATTTAAAAATATCAAGCAAATATTTTGAATGGTGTCAAGTTAATTGCAGCACGCTTCAAATAAATCGTTGCAATAAAAGTTTTAAAAATCTATTTATCGGTCAAAAGGATGTCGATAACAATGCGGATTGCAGTGACTATCTTTCACTTCGAATTGAGAAGTATTCATTTTCCAATGGAATTTTAAAAAATGATTTTTTGCCGAGTATTTGCAATATTAGAAGCCTTGTTTATTACAATTGTACTCTTAATTACATTATGGAAGGCGTCTTCGATAAACATAATTTTAAAAATCTTCTGAACTTGGAATTAATTAACACCAGTCTCAGGAAAGTGACAATACAAACTTTTCGTGGACTTAATAATCTTCAAAACTTTACACTCATCAATTCACATAAAATACTAAAATGTAATCAATTTTTAGCACCACTTTCTCAAACCTTACAATCGGTAACAATTAATTTGCAGTACACAAATTTTTTTGAGTATAAGCCAGAAGACTTTTTTGGTCTGACCGCCTATAAGATGCTAACATTCTTAGATCTGAGTGGTAACAATTTGGGAGGTGCACTGGAAACTAAGAATTTCGAAAACTTGCCTGCCTTGGAATACATAAATTTATCTAATTGCCGTCTAAGAAGTATCGATTTTAAATTAATGAACGGCACTTTTAGTGCCTTACGCTATTTGGATTTGAGTGGAAATTTACTTAAAGAACTTGGTGATCAGTTTATAAGTAATTCCATACAAAAAGGCATAGGTTTAAATCTTGTAAACAATAATTGGAATTGTATAAATGCAAGTTTCGAGATGTTTGATACTCTGGAAATAAATCCATGCATGGTGAGAAATTCGAGAAGTATTCTTAAACCTAAAACTACAACTACGACGACAATGACAACTAATTTCGTTAGAGTGGATTCCACTGTACCGACAACTGAAACTACTTTAACCACCAATGCTGTCAGTACAACAATATTGAATATATTGCATACTACGGAACCAACAACTGAAACTACATTTACTACTCAGGCGACAGCTAAACCTACAGTAGTGCCACCACCAGCTCCACCTCTACCAACTCCACCATTAGATACAACGGAACCGACAACGGTAACACCATTAACTACCGAAGAGGAAACAACATCAACTAAACATCAAGCGCCAGCCAAACCAACAACAAAGAAAATTATTTCACCAACACCGCCGCCACCACCAACAACTCCGGTATTAGAAACAACTATAACGGATGATAATACCCATTATTTTTGTCAAATCGTGTGTGTTAATACTTCTAGAGTAACCATAAGTAACACAACAATATCGTATAATGCAAAAATTGCAATTTCTGATGATTCGCAGAATGCAGTTAAAATTCAAATATCACAATTGTATTCTGAGTATTGGCACTTGATCTATTTTATAGATCCAACATCCGACACCAGTCAAATGAATAAGGATGATGCTTTCATCAGTTTAGGTCATACAACGGTTAATGTTAAGGATCTTAACTGTGACACATCCTATATATTTTGCCTGTTGTTTGAGGAAAACATGACATCGCCTTTCAACTGTCGATCACATCAAACATTACCCTGTCTCCAAATAATAAGTTGGTTTGAGGCACATATTTTGCTTATTATTAGTTTATCAGCAGTTGGCATTTTACTAAGTGTCCTTATTGGTATGTTCACAATGTACGGTATTCTCTGGCTCCGTCCGTATTGGCTTTGCGGCAGTAAACGGTTGGTACGTCCGGCAAGAGAATCCCACACAATGGTCCTATTGCCCAGAAATTGTGAAAATGATTATTATGGAAATGTGGGGTAGGTTCCGAAACGAAAAAAAAAGCTATAAAATAGATAATTTAAAATAATTCTCTTCTTATTTTTAATAGATCTCCCATACACGAAAGCACTATTGATGATTACGTGGCTTACTATCGTCATTTGGAGCAAGCGAAACTGTACGAAGGAGGGTCAAATAAGTATAGTATACCTCCACGAGAATGCGCTCCATCTGCACCGCATTCAGATGTTAATAGTAGAAATTCCAATGCTTATACCTATGAATGTTTCGAATTGTACGAAGAGCTTAATTAAGAAATAATTGGCTCAAACTAAGTAACCAAATAAACAATGTATTTTTTTTATAATATAAGAATATATGAAAAATAAATTAAAATCCAGTTCAAGTTTTTTGAGGAATCTATCATAATAAGAACAAATAAATAAAAAAAAACACTATTAGACCGTTAAGTTTATTTGTTTACCTGCTTATTGAACCATTATAAAACTGTATTTGTGTGAGGATGCAAATTATTTTTGTATCTTTATAAATGTATCTATGTTAGTATTGATTTATCGCAATGATATTAATATTGATTGTTAAAATGAATTACCATTATCAGTCAGAGATAAGCCAAACGATAAATGGAATTTTGATAGCAAAGCATTTATCAGATGGCCAATCACTTGACAGTCGTTTGAAAGCTGTTCCATTGAAATGCAGTCGGAAAAGGATAATCGCAAAACTAAACGAAGCAACATAAAGTACATATATAGTAGATAATATCCAAAAAGTCTTATTTAATTTTATTTTTAACTTTCACTTTACTTTGGAATCTAGCATAAAAATCTTGGCATGGATTCTGTTGTTTACTGGCATTCTGTTTATTATATGCCCGATTTTATATATAACAGTATGGCTAGATAGAACAGACTATAATGAAGATGAGGACACCAAAATTGCTAAAGTTTCCAAACATGCAATCGAACCATTTGGGTAATGTTGAATAACTAATTTCCACTAAGTATTATAATTGAGTATTTTCCAACAGAAAAATTTTAGACTCCTTTGAAGGGGTACCACTAACCAGCAAAGGATGTAATGAGTTATCCTGCCGTGTTGATTGCCACCATAGCAATAATTTTTACCTCGAAACAGCTGTTGTAATGGTTAACAGTAATTGTGAAGTGATTGCATCCTTAATGATTTCAAATTCTTATAAAGCTTCAATTGAAAATAGATGGATTGCTATGAATACCACTGTGATTAAAATTGAGCTCTATAAAAATAGAATAAGGAAGATAAAGAGTGGAGCATTCGATTCGCAAATATTTGCTAAAGTTGTGCACATGACTTGGATCGATTTGAAAGTAGATGAGATAAGCAGAGGAGCTCTGCTAGGACTCTACTCACTGCGAAAGTTGGAAATTGATTTTAAAGTGCCCAGCATTGGATTTACTTTATTGCAACCTGTACAGCTAACACTAACACACTTGCGAATGAATTGTGGCATATCCTTTAAGAGCAATGCGTATATTTTTAATAATCTGAGTTTGGATAAATTGAAACATTTAGATTTGAGTCACAATCAATTTAATGGATCACTTAGTAAGCGCATATTCAGCGGTACACCAAATGTATCTTATCTCCACTTGAAAAACTGCATGATAAAGGCTATTGATGATAATGCTTTTGAAGATATAGCCCATAAGCTGATTTTCGTTGATTTAAAACATAATTTTCTAACTCAAATCAATGCCGATTTACTCGGTATTGGAAGTAGTCTTTTAGTATTCGATGTTGAGCCCAACAAATGGATTTGTAATTGCCAGCTACGATCTCTATTCAAATTTTATAAGAAACATAAACATCTATTTATTAGTGCACCATATTGTCGAAAGCCATTGAGTCTATATGGCAAACTATTTGATGAAATTCAAGATGCTGAGCTAAGCTGTGATTCAGAAATTGATTCACTACATAACATGACCTTCACAACAGCTAAAACAATCGAAGTTTCCCTAATCAATGATAAATACGACGTAAAACCAAGAAACAAAACTATTGTTGATCCAATACTTCAATTTCGTTGTACACAAGCCATAAATATAGATACAACTTTGGAGGAAAGAAGTATACGAGATTTAAGTGATATTGAAACAACTACAACAAATGGAAACCAAAATAGTTTTGTCTTTGAACCACCTCCGTATGATCTGAGTCTAAGTCTGTTCAAAAACTATAGCGTCAAGGCCACGATTGATGGATATTTATTATCGGATGAACTAAACATTATTTGGTTTACGGAAGATGTTGATAATCATCCTGTTGGTTCCTATCCAAAAGACTACAATTGTATGCAATATGAAAATCCATATTTAATAATTGATTCAGTGCAAGAGAATCATACTTATACATTTTGCATGATGCCTACGGATGATATAGTTATATCACCATTTTTCTGCCAACCCTTACATGTACCAATAAGTCATAACGATGATGAAATCTGGATCGATGAGAGTGAGAAACAATTTACAATTGGCATGCTTTGTCTAATCTTCTTTCTGTCTTCTGTATTTGGTGCAATCATTGCGTATTTGGGCATAAAGTCCTTCCCTAATCTACTGGAGGGATCCAAAAATGTGCTAGTCATCAAGGAATCGGAAAAAACATGTCAAATATCAACTATCGGTGATCCACAGTATATGAAAACATCGTGTAAAAATGGTTCCATTCCAGACAATTCATATAAAATAATGAATCAAAAGTAAGATAATTTTTTCTTATAACCCTAATACTTCGCAACTAACAATTTCCTTTCTGAACACAGACTCTCGGAGGTCTCCATAGGACAAAGTGGCATACAAGTAGCTAGTCCGATAAGTTTTGCCTCCTCGTCAACCTATTTTGAAAAATCTTTTTCAAACATTGATATGCAAAGCATCGAGTATGAGATGCCAATACAGTTTAATAAGAAAAGAAATAAGCTCAGTGAATGTCTGGATAGACCCAATTCTCCACCTCCATTACCTAAGCGGAATTCGTCTCTATCATTGCGTAAGGATCAACAGCTTGAGACAATGGAAAATCCACAAATATCTTAACTAACTTATTAACTACGAATATACATAAAGGAATTTCTAAAACACATAATCTTTGTAACTTGTTTTTGAAAAATAAACATCTAAAATATTTTTCAATCAAATTTTTCTTTGGAAGGGCTTTTTTATCATAAGGATGAAAACAGAAAAATAATGAAAGAAACCTTCTCTTAAAATGTATTAAGCCCGTAAATTTATACTCATATAATGAATACGTAGAAAAACCTATCTGTAGATGAGAGTAACATTTTTATACGTAGGACACATACATATATGTTTTTGTCCCAAAAGCTGGCAGATAGTTGTATCGGCTATCAGCTGCCATTGCTGTTTCATAAATGGATATGATAATCAATAAACCTGTATAGCTTATCTCTCAGTCGCGGATTGTAGCACCTTCAATTTATTCAAAGAGTATGCTGGTTTAGTGAATTGTGATGGAATTTGAATCAATTAAACCTAAAATATCCATATCTTAAAGCTTTCTGGCAGCCCTCTATAAGGCTTGATCAAAAATTTCCCCGTTTATAGTTCCTACACCTTGAAAGCTTTTGCCTTAAAATATATTGTAAAGTCACTTCCCACTTATTGCCGATTGTGATTAGAGTATTCTACAGTCGTTTATATAATACTGCAACGTTTTCTATTTATTTGATAAGGATATAAATCATTAGCATTCGCACGACGTGCTAGCTACACAATAAACAGTTAACTTTAGGCGCCCGCGAAATGAACTTTGCTCAAAACTAAAATGTGTCACAACCAGAACTATAATTTTTCGTTGTATTGATCTATGGAAATGCACATTTATAATGCTGAATCATTTGTCTAAAAATCCAACATTATGCTTGATTATTTTTTACTTATTTCATGTCTGGGTTGTGGCGTACGATATTGAAAACTACACAAATAAAACTTGGTTAAAAGAAACGGAAAATAGAGATTTAGATGTTTACCGTAATGTTCAGAGGCTCAAGGATGTTATAAGGAATATAAGGTAAAGAACAAAACTTTGTATAAGCGTTGTGCAATATTATTGATTATTGCATTCAATATTTGTATAAATTTTATGACAAACGGTAGTGCGAAAAAAAAACTGAAATAAAAATATCCCTTATCATAACGATAACGATTGAATTCCATTGATGATTTGCTGATGGATGGTTAATTTAAATTTTTCTGTATTCCAGTCGTACTATTGAAGATTTGGATCAAGATGTCAAAACAATTCCTCCAAAGTGCTTGAAGTCTCAATGTCGTGTCATCTGTTTCGATGGAAAAATTGACGATATCTCAAATGATATAACATTAGCACTGGCAAACGCTGAGGATGTAAATTATAATAATTATTAAATTAATTTATTTCTAAATTTTTTTCTCATTAAACCAGACCCATCGTTGCGATATCATTGAAGAGCTTTATCTATACAACTATAAATTTCATAATGCTATCGTACCAGTTGGATTTCTATCAACGTATACAAATAAAATCAAAGTTCTTTACATGGCCATCTCGAGGGTAACCAAAATTGAGGATGGTGCTTTTGGTAATGGCATATTTGAACGTATAACACTTGAGGATTTGCGTTTGGAAAAAATTGAAAAGGGTTTCTTTGCTAACATATCGGGAGATTTGACAGACATCTCAATAATACAGAAAAGCATTCCCTTGCAAAGTGTATACCCTGATTTTCTGGCCTATGTAACATATCAATTGAAGGCTTTACGTCTTCAAATTGGCATCAATTGTGTACGCAATGTAACTGCCATGGATCCGATTCTAGGTGCTCTGATTCATGTCGACTTTAGTTACAATAACTTTCAGGATCAATTGCTTGCGGATACGTTTGTTAAACTGACTATGGTTGAGAGTCTTGTGTTGACCTATTCAAATATCAGCTACTTACCCAATCATATTTTTCAAGGTAAAGGAATTATAAGTTTATCATTTTTTTTTTTTTAGCAAATGAAAGATTCTTTATTTTCTTTGTTCTGTGCAGGAATGAAATATTTAAAATTTTTGGATATATCACACAATAATCTGATGACAATATCAAAAATGATATTTGGCATACACGAGATTTCGAGCAATCAAAGAATCTACGCTGGCTTCAATTCCTGGCACTGTGACTGTCAATTGCAACAGGAAATGAAAGAGATCTATAAATATCAGAATACCAAAGTGAATATGTTTTGTGCGACGCCAGAGGAAAATAAGAACTGGGTGGTGTTTGATGAACGCCTCTGTGAGTTTCAAGGGTCTGAACTTCTACCAGTACCACCAATTGTTGCCACTTCAACTTCAAGATCAGTTTATACGACTACTAGATACACTACGCCAAAGACTACAATAACAACGACAACTGCTGGACCACTTGTTCCCAGTGATTTAATATTCACCATGGAATGCTCTACAACAAACAATTCCATGAACAAAACACAGACAATTAAATTGCCACAACTATATTTTATTCCAAAGTACTTTGGTTCTTTAGTTGTTAAAGTTACAGTTGAACCAAGTGAAAATGCCAATTCTTTTGGTCTACTATGGTTCTCGAAAACATATAAGAAAAATTTTAGGATGGATTTATTACCAGATGAATTTGGTGTTGGTTGTTATTTTACAATGCCACTGCAAACAATTGTTAAAAACTTAATACCCAATGTGGCATATACTTTCTGTTTGGTTAATGATCAGCAGGCATCTGTATCGCCTTTCAGTTGTAAGTCGGTTCATATTGGTGGAAATTTGAATACAAATTATGGTGCTACATATTCGAAAGGAAGTATTCGTGTTAAGGTAAGTATTTTAATAATAAATATTTTTACAATCAAAAGCAAATTTATATTTTATTTATAGGGCATTTCCTTGATGGTTTTTGGCGTTGTTGTGTTTATGCTCTTGGGCATATTGTTTGTGTTTTTGGTCTTGAGACAGAAACCAATCTGGCTTAAGGGCAGCAAACGCATTGTTAAGCCCAAGTATAGTTCAGGTGAAATTGTTGTTTTGCCACGAACAAAAACCGCAAAACGACTACGCTATAGAGAAGATATGATATCGCAAAATAAAAAGCGGTACGTATAAATATTTACATAAACTTTGTCTTGTACATTGTTCTTATTTCTTATAGCTACAATACATTACATCCGAGACGCAGCTCGATGGTGAGCATTGAGAGCAGCGATAGCTATATGAATCCAAACTTTTATGAAATAATACCGACTTATTTGACATTCGATAAAGTACCGCAAGCAGATGCACCCATTCAGTCGGAGTATGACCTCTATGGTAGCAGTCCTTTTCGTCCATATATGGCTGAAAGAGGCAGTGTGAGGTATGCACAAATAAAGCCAAGAACAACGCGTATTTCCAACGATCCTTTGCCGTTAATTCCAACCGATTCCTGAATTTACAACAACTGTACAACTTTCAAATGAACAATAAAAGTATTAGCTGAACAATCCATGATTATAAAGTTACCATGTACTTACGCGTCTGAAAACCTCCACGAACAAAGGCAAAAATTCTTAAAGTCTTATAAATGTTATGTAGTATAGAAAATGCCCAATATAAAATTATCCAACAATTAAATAAAAACTTAGTAGTTAAGTTTTTGTTTTTGCCAAATTTAAAAATCATTTAGTTGAATTCTCCAATTTTATAATTTGTCATAAGAATTTTAAAATTGTTTACTGCACTAATTTATATGCTACATACTTATTGTTTTGGTCTATATGGCTACCGAATATATATAGACACAATTTAAACCTATGTGGAATATAACCGTGATTGTAAATGAGTGGGTTCAGAAGAAATCCATGTGGCAACAGCCATATGTAACTTAATTAAATTTAATAAATAATATTCTAAATCGATATATATATATAAATATGTTTTTGTTTTTCTTTTTTAATTTATGTGTAATGTGTGTATGTGAATTGTGATCAAATGGACAGTTTTTTTTTCGTTTTGTTTTGTTCCTCTGTGTGCTGCCTATATATAGTAGAACCTATTTACAAGTGTGCTCCTCGAGTACTTTTGTACATACATCGCATTTAACCTGGCAGCACCAGTGGAATTTGCAATTGCAGCGCTCACGAACGATAATATTTTTGGTGTTGTAGCCTCGGCCACAGCAAAGGATACCGCAACCATCCAACCCCGATGATGATTTGTTACAGACCCGACCGTGCGTACCTGGAAAACGGGATTGTAACGGCAATTAGTGAAATGTAACAAAAGATATTTTTTCTTTGTTTTTTGAAAGAGCGTCTCTACCTGACCACTGCAAAAGACGATTGGTGCGGCACCAATCGGGACTCTCATCCAAATAAATTAAATCGTGCGCCGTGGGAACTTTAAACTGGCTGTTTTTCACCTGTAAACGACCGCGTTTATTTAGTTTGACTTCAGTAGCCTCTTCATACTTTTCACGCAAATAGTCACCTAGGAAAAATCAAAATTATCGTAATACATTGTTATTAATTGTAAATAACTATGAACTTACCAATCTCTCTTATGGAGGATAATTGTTGCCAACACGTGATCAAACTGCAAGAACCCGAGACTCCATGGCACTTGCAAGTGATGCGAGTTTTTTTAATAACAGCCTATTATGCATGGAGTTAGAGTAGTTTCTTGCATACAATTTAACAACAAAACTTACCCTTCGGCCTGCTTCATTGTTGTGTAAATTCATAAGACTGCGTGCCTTTAAATTAATATTGGATAAAACGGGCGCATCTCCCATGACCGCCCGTTGGTTCTTGCGTTTGCGTTTACGTCGCTTTCCATTATTCTCTCCATTGAAGAGTTTTGAGTTTAATATTTCCCGATTGATTTTCTCCTGCAACAAGTTTAGTTTATTTCGATTTTACTTTTTGCTAGATAAAAAGTTTTTTCTAACCGAAATACACCTATTCTCACCTGTAATTCAAGCATTTCAGTTTCCTTCAATTTAGAATTGAGTATCTCTTTTGTTATACGCTCCTGTAATTCGGCTAAATCATCCGAATTAATGCGTGCCTGATTTGCATCTGCACTAGCGCTGGAATCCTCTTGCCTGGGCGGTGCCAGTGATGAGACCATTTGAGTTGGACGTATTGTTGATGTTTTAACAAAATTCAAATCTTGATTTGTATTATCGGGAATTGGCTTATCCAACTCCCTAGCCTCCTTCGTACTATCATTAGCTTCCAATTGTTTACGTTTTTGTTGTTGATTTTGTTGTGCTTGACGACGTTCGGGATTGCCAGCCCCACGTGTTCCTCGTCGCGTCTCCTTCTCCTTTACATCAATAAAATCTGTGGCAAATCTGTTAAAATAAGAAATATATTAGACGAGATGCCCTACAATAGGTCCATTCGCTGCACTTACTTGTATGCATATTCGAGATTGTCACCGCAGCCACCCCAGGTCCAATCATCGTGCAATTGTTTGGGTCGCGAGCCACGTGAACAACCGCACGATGTGAGCTGACCATCTCGACAAGCGCGTGCAATAAAACTGGTAACAGTAGCTGCTGCCAGCGCATGTATAAATGCCATTTCTGGTGATCCTGTAATGAAAAAGTAAGTGTTTCGAATTAGACAGCTATATAAAGCATTTAAAATATAATAGCAACAATGATGAATATCCTTATCAACTTACGTGTGTAAGTCGTATTGTTAAATTGATGATTTGTTAATTGATGGTTTTTGTTTATCTACGCAGCAACCGTGCAAACCAAAACTTACCTAAACCAGTCATTGGACCAAAAACGGTCACATCATCGGGTGTGCTGCAATTCCAACGACGATTTTTAAATTGAAATTGGCATTCCTAAAGAAATATATTGATTATCGTATAAATCTTTTTGTGTTTGATCCATTTCGAACTTACTTGTATCGCTGCACGCGCCCCACGACTTATGGCCGGCATGACGCTTGTGTGCAGGGCGCATAGCTTTTTCTGTCCATAAGTTAGACCATCAAGGGTATAACAATTATCTGGATTGAGATCGATAGTCTCTGAGTACGCAATGGGCGCAGGTGTTGTCTCGTTCTCATGTTCACCAACATTTGGCACCATCATGCCAAACTGTGGCATATTGGCAAGCATAAACTCTCGACCATTGGTCACACCCGCCGACGTCATAATGATGTCATGGGCAAAGAAATTGCTTGGATTTGCAAGCTGCTTATCCTGATCCGAGGACATACTGCCACTGCCTGTATTGCGACGTTTGTGTTGGGAGCGTGTGACGCGCGAGAGGATTTGAAGATCAGGTGCATCATCGGGTGGCGCTAACGCTGAATGCACCTTAAACGAATCGGGTATTTCAATGGAGACAGCGAAACGTTTGGTATTGTTTATGGTCTGGATGATGGGTTCGAAGCGTGGACGCATAAATTCCGCCTGTCCACGAAACCATTCATCACGCTCTCGCTGCCGCTGTTGCTCCTCCCTTTGACGCTGGCGCACACATTTCGGGGAATCGGGATTCCGTAGGCAAACGGGTCGTTTCGTTGTACGCTTTGAATCTGGCAGTGTTGTTGTCGTTGTTGTAGTTGGAGGAATGTTTCTTGCAGTCGTTGTGGACAGATCATCACTTAGTAGATGCACCTGAGGCACAACATCGAATTTACCACGTTCCTTACTGCGATCCATACTCGTCGATATTGAGTCACCAATTGACTCATCTTCGTTGTGATAATAGCCACCAAATGGCTTTTGGCCAGGAGTATGCGCTCCCAGCGGTACTTTACGTGTGGGCGGAGCTATTGGTGCCGCATACTGTAGTATGGGCCTTTGGGGACGCTTGACACTTGGCGTCGAGCCAACCGATTGTTTCTCCTTCTGCAAACTGGGAAACTTTACAAACTTTGACTCAAAATTATTATCGCTCTTCGTCATATTGTGCAGAAAGAGAATATGCTTCTTCAGATCATCTATATTCGATGTGGGATCGGGTGGCGTCGTTGTACTTGTATGAGTTGTTGTCGTTGTACGCCGCTGTTTTGCTGCCGTTCCATACGCAGATCTTGTTGGTGTTGTACTTGCTGCAACAGACGCTTTATTTGCAACGGGCCAGCGTAGCTCTGGCGATGCATTCTTTAATGCCATCGGCACTATAAACTTGCGGTCCTCATCGGTGAGACTGGCTGGCAGACCATTCTCATCGGTATCCTCATCTAGTAGAATGATTTG
Organism: Scaptomyza montana; assembly: GCA_018904305.1. Lineage (NCBI taxonomy): Eukaryota > Metazoa > Arthropoda > Insecta > Diptera > Drosophilidae > Scaptomyza > Scaptomyza montana. Next base: position 1,795,807 of record JAEIGR010000008.1, on the reverse strand, counting down.
CTTCTGATCCATCTCCTCTTGAATGGGATGAACACGCCGAGCCTGTGCACTGGGCTGCGTATCCAATCTTTTAGTTAGATCTGCCTTAACATAACCAGTCTCTGAGTCACGCAGATCCACCGGCTTAATGAAGGTGCCCAACTTGCGCAGACCCTCCTGATGCATATACGCCTGTTCATCTTTGGTGATGTTCAACGGTATGCTCGTATTCAAGAGTTGCTCTTCATGCGCTCCGAATTCAATGAAGGGCGACCTTAGACCCAGGCAGCTGAAAAAAGAAAGAGGGAAAATATTAAAGACTTCGTTTCAGCTATCATAAAAATCATTTTTGTTTCAATGAATGTGCAAAAAAAGCTTTGATTAGTATAAAGTTCTGATGAGACATCAGAGATAAAGCGAATCTTCAATTATGGAACTTCCTGTCAGCAAGTAAAACAAATTATTCAATCTTACCTAAGAAAGTATAGTTAAAATCCGCATAACAATAATATCCCTATAAATTTGTTAAAAATCTAAACAGTACTTTTTAAAGCTATCCTTTATGATGTGTTTTTGTATTAAATTTAATCGAGTTCGGTGTTCTATTTTGCCCAATTCTTGATTATTGAATGAACACATGCTACATTTTTTTATCCATTTTTAATCCATTTGAAACTCTTTATAACGAATCTCAGGGAGAAAAATATCTTTCTTATAGGGAAAGTCGTAATGAAGAATGGTTTTTATTGAACCAAATTGCAATGTTCTAATTAATTCGTAATGCAGAAACCTTTGTTATACGGAAGTTTCTTGTAAGATTTCCTTATTCTCTTAAATTACTATTTATACGTATGTTTCTTTAATCTTAGTTGCGCCAATGATAGCAATTATTGTTTTTAGGTTTGCAATATATCAAAGAAAAGATGTAACATAATCTTGTTCTTATAATGGCATACTAACATTGAACATTGAAAAAACAACTGTTATGTTTGACAAGAACATTAATTGTATCGATTATGTAGCCAAAGAGTTAAGTGATTGGAAGAAAGCTTTATTTTTTTTTTTGATTAAACGGGTTTTTCAAGTTCGTTTTTGAGACATTATCAAAAGCGCAGTTCAAACTATTGGATATCAAAGTTATCGAAGTGGGGCAATGAATTCGAATACAAAAGTTCAAAGAATAAAGAGCAAGATAAACTTCAAAAAGGACAACAGTTTAATATTTCCTTTAACTTCATTCACGGTTATGTGCGGCAGCGACTGTATGACTCATGGATTAGGCGTATTTGGCAACAGTGATGGACTCGACGATTATACCTTTGGATTGTCACCAAAAGCAAGACCCTTTTTGGCACTACAACCAAGACGTATACATTGACCCAGGCGGGTACAGCAAGAAACATCGAATACATATCACAAATCTGCATCGCACCACAGCGGGAATAGCAAGTGGCAATGTTGGTTCCACCCAACTAACAGTTCGATTTACCCAACAGCGCAGCAGCGGTATTAGATCTGAGATTGAGATTGAAAATAATTGATCCAAGATTTGTGTTTTATATATACGTAAAACCCGTGTAAATCGTGAATCTATCAAAAAAGAAAACTTAAAAAGATATAAGTAAAAACATCGCTTTGACCTAATTTATTTTTTATTTTCCATAAATTTCAACACGAAATATTAAGCCATAATTATACTGCGATTGTAGCTTGATGTGCACAAAATTAAAACCAGGACCTCCAGAATAAATTGTTGCATGGCCTCCCGTATTGTTAGTCACCTGGTCGAACGCTCTGATTCCCGTTATGGTGCGCCCATTACCAATACCCTAAAGTATAAAGTATTTAAGAATTGAGTCAAATAATTCTTGAATAGTTCTTCTTATATGTATTGTACATGTTTAATAATGGACAAACGTGCGTACAAATGGAAGATGTGTCATAAAACTTGGAATGCGAACAGTTTTTTTTTTATGTATACATATTTGAGTTTTAGTACGCTTGGCTTTTAAACAGCTAAAAGCTGATATGATATTTTATGGTTAGTGGATGCGTATTTTGTTTTTATTGTTCCGAAATGAATGAAGAGGTAGACTAAAAGCAACACTAAATAAAAATGTTCTTCACTTTCAGATAACTTGATATTAAATGAACCTATTCAACTTAGCAAAATGTCTTTTCAAACAAATTACCCAAGAGATATTAAAACAAAAGCGAAGGTTTTGAAAAAGAGTCGTGAAGAAGAGATAAAATGTAAAAATCTTTGTTTATTATAAATGTATACAACTTATTTATTGATACATATCAGTTTCAGTGGCGCTGTGTGAAAATGCATCTTCTTGATTTATTCCCCGTATAAATGCAAACAAAGGGAAATTATCACCTACGACTCTGTTTGGGCAATTCAAATCTACGCTTAAGCATTGGACGAACTTTCCAATGGACATTTTTGTATTTTTCGATTTTTTTTTAAACTTATATTGTTGCAATAGTAGCAATAAAACATTTTTACATAAATATTTTACTAAAAGCTAATCCGCGTATGCTCTAAAAAATTTTCGGGACGTCTCGTTAAGTAGAAAAATTTGATTTATTGAGGTGGCTTTTAAACAAACCAAAACAGACATATAAACACGAATAAAATTCGAATGCCGTTCAAAAATGTATGTAAAATATTATTTTATGTATTTTGTTGCGCCTTCTTTCCCAACAACTTGATGAAGAGAGCATGCAAAATTTATGGAAATATCATTTAAAAAACCAACAGTAAATTTTACTAGGCTTCTTTATAGATTTTTGTTGGCTGCGCTCACATTTGCTGGATATTTGATTTCACTTTCCACATATTTCTCTGGCAATGAGCCATTCACGACATTTTCAGCGTGTAATAATTGCGCCGAATTCGAAATGTTGCCCCATGTGCTGGATACGGAGAGGGTAGGTGCCACAAAGAAACAAACGAAGAACACCAAAAAGGAGCACGCAATAGTACTACTTTGAAGCATTTCCATTTATATTCGTATCCTGTTATTTTGGAGATTGATGATGATAATAATGGTATAGATTTATTATTATTTCCACAGTTATTTCGAGTGTTATCAGCAATTTTGTAGTGTTCTCCACATGTGTTTTCTAGTTGCATATATGTATGTATATAGTATACTATATACAATAAAGATCTTGTATTGTATTTAGAATATGCTTAGAGAATTGCTGGTACAGCCGTTCCTGATAAATACAGATTTTCAACTAATTCATGGCGTTGAACGAGAGGTTTTTTTTATGTTTTCTTGTTTGCTGTTTCATTTGAGATGACACTCGAAAAAAAAAAAAAAAAAAACAAAAAACAGCTACAATCACAGATTATATTATATTTTACTTATAAAAAAGTACTCTCAATCATGGGTGAGTCAAAGTTTGAGGCAGTAATAAGCTCAAAACCTTATCAATACGACTGGCTAGCACGTCAGCGCGTTCCGGAATTAAAAATAAATTAAATAATAGAAAATGCGCCTTTGGCTGGCCGGAAATTGCACACCCTTGAAATTATAAACAATAGTTTGAAAAATAATTAAACTGATATTGGCTATGTAGTACTTAAGTTAATCGGATTCTAAGAAAATGTACACTAATATAAAATTAATAATTATACATATTGTAAGACTTGTCGATAATACTCCGTTGCGTTCGAAAATATATTTTTGATTATTTTATTGCAAAGTTAGTTACAAATTGCAATCACCCTGAGTAAGGGCATTATAGCATAGCACATAACAACATTGTCTCTCGCTCTTATACTACACACAAAATAATCTCGAATAAACGAACATAAAAAGGTTGCGGTAAAGAATTTAAACATGAAGTTTAAGCAAAAATTATGTTTTGAGAAGGAAATAGCTGTGAAAAGTATGGACTTATACCAACAAACAGTTTCAAGCGAACTGTGACAAATTGAATAAATCGTTAAAATTTCTTTTGAAAGTAGAAAACTTTAATTAGATAAATGACGTGTAATACTTACATCCATGTTGGCACACCTTGTAGGCCAGATGCGGCATCTAGACCCGATGCCGAAAGCAGCACAAAAGTCATTATAATTGTCCACAAGAGAAAATGCTTTCTCTCTAGAACTGACATTGTTCGTCTGGCAATGGATAATCAAGCGATATTTAAATTCCAATATAAACAGTTTTTATAAACTCTTTAGTTCAACGAATGGATCCAGCGTCGATTTAAGTTGAATATTATATGGCAAGTTCTTTGATCATCGGCGTCATTGGGTATTGAATAATATTATTTTTTATCATTTTCGATCAATTTCCTTTTTAATTTTCATTCCTTCAATTTCGCAACACTCACAACAGATGGCAACTGAAAAAAAACCACAAACACACACAAATTAGTTGCACTATTTTTTTTAATTGGCTGTAGAATAAGGGAAACTAAAAAAAGGTCACGTGTTTCGTAGTAAATAAATTCTAGCACAGAGTTACACCTGCCTAAAGGAGAGGTTGTGAGCGGCATGTTAGAAAAATGATCGCAGGTGTTCTATAAAAACTGTGGCAACTTTTATTAACTGTTTAATGGCTTAGAAATTACATTTTAAATGCTTTAATCACTTTAAAAAAATAAGTTCACGTTTAAATTTAAATAGTTTAACGTTATTATTTTATCACATTTCAAATATTTACTAACAATTGAGCCAATGTTGGCCAGTAGAGCGTTGCCACACTGTCAGTTTTTAAGAGTTCACTTTTGGAGTTTTTTTAAGTGCAGCAACGAAAAGGGAAATGTATGAATCATTTATTTCAAAATTCATGAATATTTACATTGTAACATACACTTTTCCTTATCTTTTAATTGGCCCGCTTTTTAATTAATTTCTTATCTAAAACACAAATCAGTTTGGCTTATGCTTCTCCTATTCACTATGTGTGTACACATTTTATTAATCCTTTCACACGACAACCTGCGTATGTGTGTGTGTGTTCATACGTGTGTGTATGTTAGCTTTTGTTCAAAGAACACCGCGTCTAATGCATTACGAGAAATCTGCGCAACAAACCTAAATATGTATGTAGACATGCACATACAAACATACATACACACAAGTAAAATCCTTTCGTTTACCACAATCAAATGCAAAGGGGGAACACTCACACACACACCCCTGTTTTAAAAACAGACACACACACACCACTGTCGCGCACACTTCCATACATACATATTTATGTAAATTTATTGTGGTAACAAATTACAGTAATACGCACAAATGTAAATATGTATGTCCGTTTGTAGATATGTATGCTTGTAGATTTGTATATGTTTTGTTACCATTATTTGTAATGGGTTATGGGACTGATTTGACACACATGCACGACATACAAATTTATGTGTGTATGTATGGGTTAGACACGTTCAATGATGCTGCTACTGCTCCACATATCTCAAGTTATTACATACATACATTTACGTTTGTATGGATTTATGCTGTACACTTGTATGTCTGTATTTTCACTAACTGCACGACTTGTTTACCATAGGAAAAGATGCGTGCCTTTTCAAAACATGTATTCACATACATACTTACATAAATATGTACATATATTATACCATTCTTGCGCTGTCTGCGAGAGCGGTAAACATACACACATATATATGTATACTCAACTCCTTACACGCACACACGAACACGCAGTTGTATATTTGTGAATTAAAATTTGTTTGTAAACTTTGTTTATATGCTGAGCATACATATTTTGTTTGTATGTACACTTTGTTTATGTATGCATTTTTTGTTGATGTGAGATATGTATGTATCTTACATTTGTTTATATGTATTCTTGGATTCGACACTAGCACAATTTCATCAATTAGTTACGCACAAATACATACATAATGGTATGGACGAATGCATTTTTACTTAATATGACATAAATTCATCGCGTTGCGTACGGAAAATATGTATGTATGTATTTACAAATATATATCAATCACAAAACGTACAGAAAACGCATCCAAAAGAAATAAAGAAGCGCGCTGTGGTTGACTATGAACGGAAAATTGTAAATAACTGCAGAACTTGTTTGCCATTGAAGTCTTTCGTGGTGAGTTGTTATAAACTGAATAACAACACGCTTATCGATTTGTACGATATATGTCAGCGATAAGTTTTATTCTTTTTGACTTGTTGGCAGCACCAAATGTTGCTACACCTCGTTTATGTTGCGAAACATATACTGTGAATAAGTCTTGCTTCCCTTATAAGTACTATTGTTATCGTAGCTCAGTATCTTGTGACTCATTCAAAGCAGGTTTTCAAAGTTAATTTTCAGATCGTGTCCTATAAATGTGTATAGAATACAGGAATATATTTTTTTTAAATGTTATATAGTTTTCATTTCGAAAACATTTTGCCCGTTTATTTAGTACCGATAGCGCTAGCGATGTGTATTTTGGAGTTAACGATATTGTAAGGGAGCCCTGTGCGATAAGTTTTGCAGTATGCTATCTTTCGTTTCTCATCAAAATGTTTCTGAGCTAAAGATATAGTATGCATGTGTTCCAAGCACAGGTATAAAATAATTCTTAAAAAGTGAGTAAGATAAAAGCTTTAGATGTATGCATTACCGTATCGAAAGTAAAAGATAAAATATTTGCTTGTTTTAACGTATAGCTAATTTAAAAACTTAACTACCAGCCATTTTATGTTTCATTTCATTATATTCCAATATTGCGTACAATCGTTGCTTACTGATTTATTGTAAATTTGACAATTTTGTCGGGCACAAATCGTGTTTACATTCATGCAAACCTGTTGCTCACGCTCAACTAAAACCTGATCTTGTCAACACGCATACACACACTTGCATATTTCCATTCACATGCACACACTAACTGTTATGTACAGTCATTAATACATACATTAACACAAAAATTTATGGGTGTGTGCGTGTATGAAGTTGAAGTTGTTCGTTCTTAGTTTCAGTTCATTTTCAATATTCGGTTCGAAATGTTGTATGCGTACGGACTGCAATAATATACGTAATTGTTTACATTCATACATAAATCTGTACGTAGTTAAAATAGCTAAAAACCCGTATATATATATATATTTATATATACATTTATATATATATAATTGTGAACACAAATACATTTACATGTTAACGTATGTACATATATAAAAATGCATTAAAACTGTCATTGTTTCAGTTTAAAAACACACACATACATATATGTGTACATAATAAAATATTTATATATGTGCTAGTATTTATTAATGCTACGAATAAAAGAAGTGCACAAAATATACATATTTGTATATGTACAATGTAAGTTGATAGGAAGTGAAAGAAGGTTAAACATAATTTAAAAGAGTGTGCTGATTTCCCTTTTCTTGTAAAAGAAATACTTGTGCATACCAATACAAATATATGTACGTACGCATGTACATACATACATTCCTTGGTATGTCTTTACACATTGATAGCATTCGTACTTGCCTCTGAAGAATAAACATTAATGCGTTTTAATCTACGAATGCTAATACTCATACTCAGATATGTACATGTTCATATTTGTACATATGTAGTCATAAATTAATGCATAAGCCTTACTCTCTCCACTGCGTATGTATATGTATGTATGATGTATTAACGAACCTATTTAATACACACAAACACATCAATTTTGTGTGTATATGTATACATATGCAGATTTTAAACCTACTTATGTACATATGTACGAATTAATTTATTTCCGAACATAACAAATTGACTACGTATGATAAATACATATACACAATGTACATACAATGTATGTATGTATGAACAAATATTTCTGTGATCATTCATACACACATACTTAATTTCGTAAATAAGGAGTCATAATTGAATTTATGTGTGTACATGGGTGTGTAGTATGTTCTCATACTAAATTATTTGCAACCTACATACATATGTATGAGTATTATTAGCATAATAATGTGTGTACAGATTTATGTGCTAACAAGACAATTGCAATTAGTTCCAATGCACCGAAGGTTTGTGATCTAGTTCCAAAGTTAACTTAGGCTTGTTTTCGCAAGTTAATTTTAATCCTTATGGTGATATCAGCTGTAAGCAATGCTATCAAGTTGTCAAGCAATTAAAGTGAGAGTTCTTGATACGAAAGAGCTTGGAGATACCCTGTACCATGGATCTAAATTTTCTATTTTCAAATATACACACAGTGGTTTCCATAGGAACGGTCGTCTTATGTTTATAAGACCGTATCTAAACAATAAAAAAATCTGTTTTTTTTCATAAATATAAATATTGATATATTTGTATATACTTTCAGTGGACAACAAATCTAGTTAGAAGAAAGTAATACAATAAATGTATTCCTTTTGATAAAGGAGCCGGACGTGCAGTGCTTTCTGTGTGCCTTTGTGATCAACCCAAATAGTATGCCATATTTCACAAAATATCACAGAATTATATAAGAAAATCAGCAAAATGAGCAGCAACCCATCCTTGGATAATACATGCGATCAGGACTATACGGAATTTCTAAATGAATATCTCTTGCAAACAAATCTACCTGGCAATGAGCCAGAGACACATTATGAAGGTAAAATATTTTAATTTATATTCTGCACCCATATCGAATGGTACATATATGTATAATTAACTGACAGATGTGTAGGCCATAATGCCTAGTAATTAAGTTTTCTTGCTGATTTCCACACCTAATATCCCAAGTTGCCAAACATGGCTTGCAATGCGAATCAAGTTATTTATTCTATTTTTTTTTTTTTTCTATCTTGGTGTTGTTTTGTAGCTACGCAAATGTTTTTCTAAGTACTTATCTTAACGTCATTTGTTTGCAAATTGATAAACACAAGCAAATTCTTCTTGAAAAATATATGTATGTAAATATTGTTAGTATTTTGATAGCTATAACACATTATAGTATGTAAAGTTTAAACTTTTGTGAAAACATAAAAATTATTGTATGATATCTAATCCAATAATATATATTACAGATGGCGAAATGGAAGCCGAATGGTTAATATCCGCTGGATATCCCGAATTGACAAAGCCCTTTGAGCGGGTAAGTGAACTCGCATGGGATTATTATCGATCACAAACTTATCTTATATCATTTTCTAGGGCATCGAACTACGTTCGACTGTTTTGGAGCCAGTATTGGCGACACTCTCAAGGCCACATGCGGAGGCGATTAAACAAAGAGTGCGAGCGCTCAATCATACCGTTAGAGGACGTACCAAAAATCGTTCAAAACGCAAACCCGATATACGCGATGTATTTCGCGATTTTGATGTGAGTTGCAAGTGATTTAATTAAAATAAGTTGAAGTTTATTAAAGCGATTGTGTTAACAGGAGTCAAGTACGGGCACTAGATCCCGTAGTGCTACACCAGATTCGCTGGATTCCGTACACGGTGACGATGTGTGGGGCAATCCATCAATGTAAGTTGTAATCAGTTTAAAACATAAACTTATCAGTTACCTTTGTTTTTTTTACTACGTTAACAGTCCAAGTTTCGTTAGCATTTCGGATCACAATGCTGCCAACTATAATAATGCCAGCGGTTATCCATCGTTGAGTAAACACTTGAAACAGAAAATACGACGTACGCCTAGTGCTCCTCTTAAGTCATCCACATCCACAGATATATTTCGTGGTTCCCAGGTTCGATGCGATATACCCATGTACTCCTCGGAGGGTATAGAGCTGCTTGGATTCTCGAGAATTGGCACACTGCACATAACACGCAGTCGTTCTGGTTCAGATCCTTCGTGTTCGATTGGACGCGTGTGTGGACAAAATATGCAAGATTCCCAGAGTGAGAATAACACTTCGTCGGGTGATTCCAGCGATGAGTATCTACCAAATACGACTCGTATCTCAACAACCGAAAAGATACTTAACAAAATGAACCTCGAGACGCCTCAGCAGCATCAGCAGCAACAACAGCAACAGCAGCAGCAACTACAGCCACAACAACAAAAAATGGACAACTCTTCGCCGTCGCCGCCAGACGGCATTAGCTTCGAAAGTATGTGCCGAGAAAATTCTAGTCAGGATGATGGCATTGACACCGTGGACAGTGGAAACGTAACACTACAGGAATACAGTAATAACACCGATATAAATAACATAAACGAAACGGATTTGAAACGTTTGCAACCGATCTTTTGGTTGGAGTTAGCCACAGTATTTGATCGCAATCACGTCTCATTGGATAAACGAAAACCATTTAAGAGACGTCGCAAAGAAGAGGGCAGCCTTTTTGGTGTATCATTGAATGCATTAATACGCCGTGATCAACAACTCTCTGGCATGGACTCAACACTAGTACCCCATTTTCTAGAGGGTTTGCTCGAAGAGCTGTCAAAGCGTGGCACACGAGAGGAGGGTATTTTGCGTGTAGCTGGACAAAAACACAAGGTAAGGCTATGAAAATAATTGCAACATTTAATTTGTAAATAATATTTATATATTTTTGCTTGCAGACTGAATTAATTTACAACGAATTAGAATCAAGTTTTTATCAAAAGCCCGAAAAATTCGCCCAACTGTTGAGCAGCGCTAGTGTCCATGAGCTGAGTGCATTGCTCAAACGTTGGCTACGTGAGCTACCCCAACCATTGTTGACCAGCGAGCTCATACAGCTATTCTATCAATGTCATACATTACCACCGCTGGATCAAACGCGTGCTTTATCCATATTGTGTCAGATGCTGCCACACGAGAATCGCAATACACTGCGTTCGATATTGCGTTTTCTCAACTCGATTATTGACTTGAAGGATATTAATAAAATGAATTTACACAATGTATCAACGATTATAGCACCATCGTTCTTTCCGCCACGCTATATACATCCGATTGACAAGACCAGCATTGCGGAGCAAGTGAAAATGGCTGCATTATGTTGTCGGCTAACAAATGTACTGATTACGCGCAGCGAGAGTTTGTTTCAGGTGCCCGATAATCTTATAGCCGAGTCACGCAATCAAACAGCTCGACAGGTAACTGAAAAAAGTAGATCCTTAAAAGTCAAATAACAATCTTAATTCTTTTACTTTTAGGGCAAACGTGGAGTTCGGCGTTTAAATAAGCCATCTACAATACATGCTAGGCCAATGCCTGGAACTTCGGGAATATCGAATGTTAGAATTACCGAAAGCAATGATCATAGAAATGTCACAACTATTGCACGTAGTCCATCCTTTAATCCAAGTCATGTACACCGCTTTGTAGTCTAAGTATATACTATATGAGAAAGGATTAATGCGTGCTATTTCCGTTTCAGTTTTTTCTTTTCTCTTATGTTTTTTGTTTAAATTTCACTAATGTAATATCCCTTTTTTTTTGGTTACTTTAGCATTTATGCAAAACAATGTTTATTCAAAAATATGCAAACGTTTAAAATGTTTTAGTTAATTCTGCGTACTAAAATTGAACAAATCGAAATTGAATAAAAATGTTGGCCAAGATATAATTTTATTTTGTATGTTTAATTATAATTGTCACGAAAATTGAATCACTTTGTATGTACAAAATAATTATGAATACTATCCTGTTATGAAAATTTTATTATTTTTCTCTTAAACTGTTAACAAAAAAGGGTTGGGAAGCAATAAAAACAAAACAAATATTTGACTTGATTGCATTACAAATCAATAAATATGTAAATGTATATATATATTTGTCCTCGTGTTCTCTGGGAATGTGCTAAAGAGTTTAGGGTATAGTAGGGGTGGCCTTAATCATTTACTGCCACTATGTAGTAATAAAAGTAATCCTTCAACGCGAGTTTTTACTGAACCACGGCCATGCACAGACTGAGCTCCGACTATGAGACATTTCTACAATTCATACTCCTTCTAACTTCAGAAGTGGAGGCTATACGATTGAGGATCCCGTTAACGAAAAACAACCACTATTAAGAACAAAAAAGTTTATTACAATTTGGAAAGTACCTTAAGCTTACAAAAAAAGTCATAGATCATCAATTTATATTTATATATCATACTTAAACAAAAACATATACATTTAGTTCCCATACTTTTTATATTACAGTGCTAATTGAACGAATACATAAAACAATTGAAATGCGGGAAATTAAGCTAGGGTCAATTTTGTATCTAAATATCTATGCGTAAGTTAGCCATTCAAACGGGAATCATAATCTGTGTTTACTGTGTGTGCTTTTGAATTATTAACCATGCTCTTATTAAATTCCACTAAACGTGGCTTCTCCTGCGATACGGCTGCTGCCGCCTGATTCTTTGGGCCAACCATAAAGAAAGTGCGAACGCGTGGCTTATCCGGTTTCATAATTTTGTCCTGTAATTTAATATTTTCAATTGTCTTGTTGTTATTGTTGATATTCATATACGAAGCGTGATTTGGCTTCATTTGCCATTTGGTTACATTTGGCCGTAGCGTAGCTGGTATCATGTGGGATTTAAGCTCCAGTTCCTTGGTATTGAATACCTCACAATCCACTTGCATCATCATTATATCGCCGTTATTTGATGGATCTGCTGTTGGCAGCAACAAGGACATTTTTGGACGTTCATTTTTATTATTCGTTGATGGCGATAACAGTATATGATCCGTATTGAATGAAAGCACATAGAATGTATCGTCCTGTCGCTTAATGCCTTTGAAAAGATCCGGTTCGCCATTAGCAAAAATGTTTTTATCATTATCATTGTGTGTGTCTCGATTCAATTTGCGTTGCTTGAGTTCCATATTCGATAAGCCCATAAATTTCTTACGTTTGCCCAAACCGGCACCCTGTCCTCCCTCCATAACCGGCAACTCCAAATAGTCTGTCGAAAACTTAAAGCCATGTCCTTTGTCCGATTCCGATTCCAAGTTTAAGTTCGTGTTCATGCTAAGATTGTGATAACCACTGACATTAATCAGCTTTTCCAAATTGAGTGTCAAGCGAGTATATTCCGTTTGGTTGCCACGAGAGTCATTACATTTTGTTGTTGTCAGCGATGGTATGGTCAATGGCGGTGGATCATTGCCTCTCTTCATCTTGGCAACTGTTGTAGAATTCCAACTCTCCGTTTTTGTAGCATTATTGTTGCTGCTGCTGCTCCCTCGGGTGCTTGGCTTTAGGAAATGTAACGGTGGCATCACCAACTCCTCTGCCTGACGGCTGCTTCGGTTCAACTTCTCGTTGTATTCCTCCTCCGACTCAACCCAAAGTAATCGACGACCAATTGGCATTGGTTCATTCACATTCGAGTCGGAAATGGCACCGGCTGTGGCGACGGGTGCGTTGCTGCTGTCCGCATCAAGACTTTGTTTACTTAGATACGAATGAAAATTGCCAGCATTGAGTGTGACCATAAAAGCCATTGCAAAAAGTACAGCCACATTTTTCTTAACTGTAGCTGCATTCATGTGTTGCCGGAAACTTTTCGAGCTTGGCTTTGGAGCAATCTTAATATTTTGTTCTGGCTTGTTCGAGCTCAACGAGTGCAGAACAAAATCGCAGACACTGCCCTTGCGACACTTGCATGTCTTGGCTAACGCAACAAGTTGGTTGCGTAAATTCACATTTTCCTGAGAAAAAAACACACAAAAAAACGATAAGAGAATGTAGGTTAACAACATAACAACTATCTTAAGTGGTTTGAGTGATTGAAAACAAGAATATATGTATATGTAAACTTTATCTACGTATACATATAGTGATTACAATTATCTTTTACTTACCCCTTTTAGCGAGAAGTTCTCTTTCTCCAATTTGTTTATACGCGTCTCCAATGAGACAACATATTCCTTCTTCTTTTTGCGTGACATTGAAGCCGATTGACGATTTTTAATCATACGCTGTTGCTTTTTGTACATCTTTTCATCAATTGTGCTCTTGCGTATATAATGTGAAGGTTCAGGCTCCAAGGAGCTGTCACGATTGAATGTGTTTTGTGGAATTTGTTGCTGATTGTGATTTCTGAGCTGATTGGACGGATTTTGTGTTTTGGGTTGTGAAACATTTTGAAAGACCTGTTGTTGTTGTGTCTTAGAAGTTGCGTGTTTCATAACAATTTTGGGCATTTGTGGCTTAACACTACCATTGATCTTAGCGCCTTTCGAGCCATTTAAGTTCATTTTTTGCATAAGAGCCTTGTAATCATTGGACGAAAGAAAAATGGTTTTCGTTTTGCCAACGCTTTCCGCAGACGGTTCAATTACCAATTTGTCTTGAGCAGGTTTTTGGGGTTTGGGTGCAAAACTAGCATTCACATTAACAGGCAAATAAACTGCTTGAGTTGTTGTTGTTGTTGCGGATGCGAGAACTGGCACCTTTTTTAGCGGAGTTACGATTGCTGGCGTTGTAATTATGGGTGTTGAAGGTGAAATTTCAGGCACTTGAAATACACTTTCGTTTGGAATACTGTCTTCATTTGTTATTTTAAAGTTTTGCACATATGCCGCAGCAGTCAGCTTTGGAACTTTGAGCATGTTCATTTGAATTTCTGTTTGTTTTCGTTGACTATTTTGCGATGTATCCGAGGTATCGCTGTGGACACCGCTTGTCGAGCTGCCACTGAAGCTACCCCAACTCTCTGTGGGCGAGGGTGTATCGCGATCATGTTGCATATGCTGTTCAAATAGATTGCCGCATGTTAGTTTCTCAATTTCAGTATTCACGCTACAAACATTCATGGAATCGTCTATGGACGATGTAAAGATCGTATCATCTGTTGTCCAACTTTGTGTGGAACCCGCCTCCAAGTTGTTAAAATTAAGCTCCAAGTCATTATGATGAGTATTGGGCGCTGTTTGAAACAAGTCTGAGAACAAATTGTCGCTTGGTGCTGAAGTCTCATGACCCTGGGGTAAGAACGTATTAAGGTCCAACGAAGAATCGAGGTGTGACACCGTTGAGCTTATTATCTCGTCAAAATCATTATGGTTAATGCCGTAGTCATTAGGCGATGACATAAACGACGACAATTCGTCTAAAAATAAAATAATTATTTTGTGAATAATGTTTGAAAACAAAAGGAATAATTAAATATACATAACTACAATTACATTACAAGTACCATTTATTTTATTCAAAATGCGAGACTACCTAAAAAATAAATGGTCTTGCGAAAATAAATGCACCTACGGAATTAAGTTGTTTCCTTTTTATCTGATTGCCTTTAAATTGTTCAACTATTAATGTTTACACGTGCTTCCCAAATTGTGTACATTTGATAAGAAAAAAATTAAATCGGCGCACGGAAAGTATTCAGCCCGGGCAAAGACGAAACACACCCTTTAGTATATAAAAATAATTCGCATTTACATATGCATATACATACAAACAAGAATCTTCGTGTTGTTTTAGTTTTTTTTTTTAATAACGGTAAATACTATCAACATATAATCTGCATATGCATTAAGGCCATGTTCTCAATAAAAATGTTCATAGACAAATTCATTCTTATAACGCAAATTAATGCTGACCATCAACATGCACCAAAAGTAAAAACAAGTACTGTACATATGCTCACATACACAACATTTTTTTAGATGACAAAACGCATGTCTTTCACTTTTTGAGTACGTTCACATTTTACACACATTTCACTCACGGTGAACAACTTTGAATAGGGTTTATTTGTGAATGCACAAGTGCAAACATACATACATATCTACATACATTTCAATCAATTTAATGACTTACCGTAAAAGCTGTCGTCAACATCCATGTCCCTGGGTGATTTTTAGGTATCCTTGTCAGTCAAGATGCTTAATTTTTCCATAACAAATGATTGAAATGCAATTTTTCGATCAATACGTTCAATTCTTTCACTTGACAGACGAGATTCCGACAAAAAATTCAACCCAATTGTCGACGAAAGCAAAAAATTACTGATGATGACATTTTTATTGTAAAACTATCGTTTAATCTATCGATAACTGTTAAGTGAATTCCTTTCACCAATCGATAAGAGAACTTCGCCTGCAGACTTTTGGCTGCAAATCTAGCGTTAATTTAAAAAATCTAAAGGATAAATCCAGGATTAAAAACCCGGACAATTGTTTAGAAAACTATGGCTGCTGAGATTTACTTTTTTATTAAGAATGAAAGTATTTTCACCCAGCTTTAAATATAATTTTGAGCAAAGTTATCTTACCATAAACTTTATTTTTAAATATAACTTATTTATTACAAATAATTGTATTGTAAGCAACTAAGTCTTTGGATTAAAAACTAAAATTAATGTGTGCTCATTCGGACATTACTTGTTTTTAGAATGACTCTGAGAATAGAAACAAAATTCCTTGATTACAAGGATATCTGGTATTGTTTCTTAAGACTGATTCCAAGGAGTAGCATACTTATTGACAAATGAGCTACGATTCTTGAAGCGCTTGAGGTCAATTGAATGGTATCAATAAATAGATTGTATGTACAGCTACTGGGTGGTTTCACAAATGTCGTAAAATTCGGATATCGTATAATTTCCGAGGGCTGTAATGAAAAAATGTATTTTGTAACTTGTAGCGCCAATTTTTAAAAGATCTTCACTTACAATCGAAATTGACTCGTTGGCAACACGACAAAAAGTCATATGCTTGCCAGTTATCATGGCATGTTCAACGCGTTTGGTAAACAAGGGCTCTGACCAAGGTAGCTGATTAATGTGCGAAAGGAAAGTGCGATCATGAAACTCCACGGGATCCGATATAAGCAATTTGTCTAAAAATTTGATAATTGATTAAAATGAAAGTTATTAAAATCTACAACTACTTACTCAATAAAGATTCCTCAACGGCAATATCTTCAGCAGTCATATTGGTTCTGACTGGCTTGGTTTTTGCATAAATTGTGTTGGGCATATAGTCCAATAGATTGCCGTTGTAAAGAAATAAATTCTCCACATCTGTCATATTCAACGAGTAAAACTCATTGATGCCAAACATCTCAAAGAATTCACGCACCGGTGTCATACTATAACAACCAGCTAGTTCGATTTTTGGATAGTATGTGATAAAGGACAAACACATCTCTTGTTTCGTCGAGTAACCACCAAACGTGGCTCTTTTGCGATGCTGTGTATCATAGGCACAATCGGTTATTATATAATCGCCGGGTAGAACGATTGTTTCGTTGGCCAGCTGATGAAATTGTTGATATTTATAATCGTAGTTATCATCTTCAATGATGCGTTTCAGTTCTTTGCCACCTCGCACATGACGCAGGCTCATTTTGCGACCAGCGCGATGCGTATGCAAAGTACCCGATATAATTTTAATACCATTGTCGGGAAATAACTTAAAAAAATCAAAACATAGAGTTGTAAGATAAATTCGATTAAAACAGATTATTGCCACTTACAACATTTGAACAAGATGGTCCACAGATGCCAACATTGCGATACAACTTTTGTCCAGGCGGAATGATTTGTGTATCAGATATGGAAACACCACTTATTATAATACCGCCATCGTTCGCTCGCAACTGAGGCGTATAGTGAATACGGAAACCAGAGTGATCAACAGCTGAAATTTACTACACATTTGCAAAATATTCTCTGTTTGAAAGAATTTAGTTATGTACTTACCACGCAAGGCATTTGGATTATCATAGTGTATCTCAAGCATATAATATTTGACCCCAGTTGAGCCACCCATGGGTATGCCCACATGTGCTGGTAAAAACTGTCCACTTGCGCCCACAGACCAAACGGCAACTGGTGTCGAACATGAATCCCAATCTCTCGGAGTCAACGAGTTGCTGTTGCATACCGTTCCAGTACTTCTTACCCAAACATCCCACGAAGCTGAATTGGATCCTGGATATGATTTTGTGGAGCATTCAAAGAGAGTCATGTGATGCACAACTGTTTCATCAGTTTTCCTAAATGTATGAGATACTATGTAATATTTTGTTCTATGCAGTTTATAATTTGCTACTTACGCAACATGAGTTAAGAGTGGCTCATAGCCAATTATGTGATGTTTATGATTTAGACGTGGTGAGCTTAAGATCTTACACCAGTAGAGCGTATCCATTGTGGGCTCGATCGTCACGTTATTTACGGTAATATCCCATTGATGTGTTTCCTGCTTGTTGCGCATTGCCTCCTTGCGGAACACTGGATTTAGTAAATGCATTGGTTTTGCGCCGCGATTTTTTCCATGTCCCTCCAAATTACCATGTATTGGATCGGTACTACCAAAGGACCACAACACTTTAATCGTGTCATCCTAAGAACGGAATTAAAATTAAATTAATATTATACCTTTCTTATTATTTAATGCACTTACGCTAAGGGGCATATCGTATGGATCACACGTTTCAATTAGACGCTTAAACTCGACATATGTGTGCGTACTATTTTGATAGCCTTTGACTACATGGTAATTTTGTGTATCGTCCTGTATTGGAGCCTCATGTGGATGAAGAAGCGAACCATGACAATCCTGAAAATAAGGGTTTAAACATAGCAATATGTAGTAATTACAACAAAATTGAATAATTAATTTTAATTACTTTAATTATCGAACAACCAATTTATTCCAGTGTATTTATTTATGTATATACACATACATACATTTGCTTATACATATATAAAATGCCAATTTTATGTTTGCAAAACTCTACATTCCAGTACTCACACTGGAAAATCACTATTCCAAAATTACTCACCAATGCATTTGGTTTCCCAGTGTGATCATCGACCCATAACAATACCATATCCGCACTAGACATGCGACCGTCTTTGCGAGAGAAACCAAGGCCAATGAAGCCACGCGTATTTACGGTGACTTTAAAATGAATATCCTTCTCTTTGACGCCCCACTGCAGCCAGTACAAGCCATTGGCATCCATCATTTCCAGCCGCTGCCAATTCTGATGATGGACATATCCTTTGTGTTCTTCATGGCTATGATGCGCACAGTTTGCACACTGTTGCATATAAACGATAATAATAAATAGCCTGGCGGATATTTCCATCAACATTATAATGCTCTATGTATTTCTTTACTAATATATGTATATATTTAAAATTAAATTTGAATATTATTTCATTTATATTTTTAATTTTCGACACTCAGAACTTTGCGCCTTTTGTGCGTTTGCACTCCTTTTCCGCTTTAATTTGGCTTCAATACAACGCACACGCACATACTTCCAAGGGAAGGTCATTTTACAGGCCGGCAGATGTTCAGAAGGAACTAACACACCACCTTTTCAATACAGGTATACACAAACGTTCAAAAATACATATGTACACTAAAGCATACATACATACAAACGATCAACTGGATGCCAACAACATATCGATACCTCATTACCTACCAAATACTTTAAGTTCACACAAGGATCGATATATTGATCTCGATATCTGCGATACTATTGAGTATCAAGCATCGATTATTATTCAAAGACAAAGCGCATTTCCTTATATACTTACGATATTTTTATTACAACTTCCCGAAATGAATTAAATACAAGGATAATTTAACAGTGATTCTATTTACAATTTATATTGGATGATTGCAGCGGAGCGTTTTAAGAATAATACTTATACGTTATTGAACAATTTTTTTTTAAAGAATTAACTAGTTTTTATGTCGCTACAATAATGAATTAAAGAAATAAGTTATTATTTGTAAAGGATAACAAAATTAAAAGTACAGAAGGCTTTCAATATATAAAATTGGCTATAATGCATGGATTTTGCTATTATATGGACGGATATACTCATAACCTACCAGAAATTCGTCTCTCTCAGTTATTAAACTTTGTATATTACATTAATATAATTAAACAAATTCTCTTTAAGTTCAAGTCACTGGGCCCAGGCTCATACTATTACTCTGTGGCTGTGGCATACGAGGACGTATCATCATAGTTGCCTTTTTCAGTGTGTAATCCCAGCCTCGCCAGCGGAACCAAACAATTCCCTGACGTGCTGTCAAGTCTTGGGGATCATGCAGATAGAGTCCATTAAGCCCACGACCACATGACTTCCACCACCATCCACCCTGAAAGATGAAGAAAATTATAATTGAATTGTTTATATTTTTATTTTTGTTTTTTTCTTAACTTACCTTTAGCATACTTGCACAATTAAGTGAGCTGCGATCATTATCTTTGTTGTATGTGGAGAATGGACTGTTGTTCGATCCATACCATGGGTCATTTAATGAATCACCCGCATTTCCTTCGTATCCATCGATTTCTAGCTTGTAGTAATCAGCTTCAGAGTGTATTTTAAAATGTGAATACTGAGCAAATCTACAAAAAAAGAACACTCATGCTTTAGAATAATAGCTTAGGATAAAAAGTCGTTACGCACCGTTTGTTGCCCTCAAAATCTTCCAATTCCACTCGCAATGCATACTCCTCATTGTTTGTCAGCATATATATGTTTTCATTGCCCAACCAAAATTCTTTTGCCGGTTCGCCAAAACCATTTTTATAGTCCGCCCAATCACGATTGAAGTTTTCACGAGGTTCTCCAAAATCATCTCTTCGTTGAATGACCTAAGTTTGTAAAGGACTTTGATATTGGTGCTCGATAATCAATAATAACAATATGTTACCGTCCAGCCACCATCCGAAATGTTCTGTTCACAAAACACCTTTAAGAACCAATATGTTGTTCCACGTATTTGCAGATAGAATACTCCAGACTGTTTCATGCCAGCATTTAAAATGTCAACACATGAAAATCCCTTGAAAAGAAAAGATTTAATAAAAAATATCTCAAAATAAAAACATTTAAAACTCAAACATTTAACTATTTTTCTCGACGCGCTTATTCTTATAATAGTATTTTGGTTTGGTATTTTTAAATGGTCGCCATTTTTGCATTCTTACAACTGGTCACATTAATTCTATTTCTAGCGTATATCAAGCAAATCTCAATGTTTACATCAAAATGTTTTATACTTGTATTTATTTTGCAATTTGTTCTTGCGGCTTGCGAAGAGCAGGTTTTGGATGTTGAAAAAACACTAGTATGGGGTCCAGGACTTAAGCCAGACGACATTGTTCTACCAGCTAGATACTTTTTTATCCATGCTGTCGACAGGAATGGGAACAAGTAAGTAAAATGAATAAATTATAACTCTTGAATGAGATAACAGTTTTGTTTGTTTTA
Source organism: Scaptomyza montana (assembly GCA_018904305.1). Taxonomy (NCBI): domain Eukaryota; kingdom Metazoa; phylum Arthropoda; class Insecta; order Diptera; family Drosophilidae; genus Scaptomyza; species Scaptomyza montana. The sequence goes on along the minus strand of JAEIGR010000008.1, from coordinate 1,774,667 downwards.
TGTTTTATTTTGCAGATTTGTGACGCGTACAAATGTCCAGTTTAAAGTTGAGATAAATGGAAACTCGCCGCATGGCAAGTGTCGTTCCAATATAAATCTAATTGATCGGGGAGATGGATCGACAATTGTTCGTTACACGATCGCCGATTGGTGCGAGAATGTGGAGATTAATATTCAATATAATAACTCCCATGTCGCACAATCACCATATTATATACGTGGCAAAGTGTATTCGGAGAAATGCTACTGTCCGCAGGAGCTTAATCTTTGGCTTCTGAACAACGACTGTTCGTCGTTTTCTGCAGATAAACAAATAGCCTGGGATTTGCACTCATTTAAGCGTGTTAATTTTAGTGCCATACGAGATAATCTTTTGAAACGCTATAATGCTCCGGAGAGTATATCATTGTGTCATTATGTGGTTAAGAACCAACAGATTTGGAGAAACTGCTATGGTAAATATACGGGCTTTAAGATGTTTATGGATGCAACGTTATCGGCTTTGTCTCGCGTTGTTCTCCTGCCCGATATGGAATTTTATTTAAATCTTGGCGACTGGCCACTGTCCAAGAAAGGAGGCCAACAGAGAACTTCCGGACCATATCCAATATTCTCGTGGTGTGGCAGTGACGATACATATGATATAACATTGCCAACATATGATATAACCGAGTCCACTATTGAGAATATGGGAAGAGTTATGTTGGATATGTTATCTGTGCAAAAGGATAATTATCCATGGTTAGAGAAGGAGGAGAAGGCGTTCTTTCGTGGCCGAGATTCGCGAAGAGAACGTTTACAGCTAATTGATTTGGCTAGAAAACATCCCGATGCCATTGATGCGGCAATTACAAATTTCTTTTTCTTTCGCAACGAGGAGCATAAATATGGTCCCAAAGTGCCGCATATATCATTCATGGACTTCTTTAAGGTATGTTTTCTGTTCATATAATTAAACAAACAAAGTAAATGTTACTAAATGTATTTTGTAATTTTTTCAGTACAAATATCAATTGAATATTGATGGAGCTGTTGCGGCATATCGGTTTCCCTATTTACTAGCGGGTGGATCGTTGGTTTTCAAACAAGATTCACATTATTACGAGCATTTTTATAGTAAGCTAACGCCATACAAACATTATGTGCCTATCAAGCGTGATCTCAGTGATGTAATCGAAAAAATCGCTTGGGCTCGAGAAAATGATTTACGTGTTAAGGAAATTGTTGCAACGGCACGCGCATTTGCCGATGAAAATCTTTTACCACAACATATTTATTGTTATCATGCAGTATTATTTAAGGAATGGAGTACGCGACTTGTTGCGCCTGTTGAAGTGCAGCCCGGCATGGAAAAACTTAATTCCAGTTACACTTGCTCTTGCAAAGAAAAACTGCCTCGAGATGAGCTTTAAACATTACCATTTGAATATTATGACCACTTTTTTTTGTTCATTGTACCAACACATCAATTATGTTAAGGACAATTTTCTCGATTTTGTACAACACCGATAGATTAATAAAAGAAATAGTATAATCTTAAAAAAAAAACAATGTTTTCATTTACCTTGACATCCTTTAGGGTAAATATATCGCTGGTAAAGGTATTATTAACAACAGCTGGCTTGTTTTTCACACTCGGAAAGATAACGCCACCTTTGCGGAAGGCAGACTTTGTTGGTGTTGCATTCCACGATGGTGCAGTTGCGGATGTTGTAAGTGTTCCATTTAACACAATGCCCAATATGCTATTTAAACTGGTGCTCGATGTGCTTGTGGACATTGCAGCAGTAGGGGTACTCAGTGTTGGATAGGGTGTTGTGGACACATTCAATGTTACAGCACTTCGTGTTGAAGGCGATGACGTTGTTGCTGGCTCAGTTAAATCTGTCAAACTTTCCTCAATCACAGAATACCTAGTAAGAAAAATTTGGAGGTGTGCAAAATAAATAAAATGTAAAGGGAACTTTATTTTTAAGTAGTTTTGGATATAATACTTTTAATAAATCCATACCTGCTTGGATCGTACTCCACCAAACGATCTATAGTTGGATCCACTAAAAGATCCGAAGGTCGTTGTGCCAATATTTGTACATCGTCCTCTTGTTTCTTCAAACGTTTCTCAACCATATCCAAATTGTTGATGATCAAGTTTGTTTTGGTTTTTAGATCCTGATGAATCTCACCAATTGCTCGCTCCTGTCGCTGAGTTTGTGTGAGAAGTGCATCGGATTTGGGTAATAGATGATCAACAGAAGACTTTGTGCCCACAACAACATCCCAGACTTCATCCATTTTCTCGGATACGGAAACCATGGGACGCATTTGTTTGACCAATGCATCGATTTTACTCGATTTAATGGTGGCTGGCAAAGCCGTTGTTGTTACATTAAAACCACCTAATTGCTCATGATGATCGACAACAGCTTCGTGTATATCGTTCATCATGCGCAACATACGACCTATATTCTCCGATTCGATGTTAATGTGAAACTGCAACTTTTTGTCAATGTTGTCCGTTGAATCGCGCAGTTGATTAACTTCTGATGACACATGTGTCATTACTTCAGCTGTCATTGCTTTTGTAATCTCAACGACATTCATTGTAATCGGTTTTTTCTCACTTGCTTCGGCATTAAACTCATCCACTTGCAAAAAGTTGCTATCGATTTGGGTTTTGAGCACTTCAAGTTTTGTATCAATATCACTGACTTTTTGATCCAATCGAACCAAACGGCTATCCAGCTGAACATTCGATGATGATATTGTTGGTCCTTTTGGAACGTATTTTCCATTATTCGTTGAAGATGAAGAGGAACTCATTTCGGGCAACACATAAACCACATTTGATAGTTTTGAATCGAGATTATTGAGTTTTACAAGCGCTTCTTCTGTTTTTTCAACATTATTTGTTACACGATGTTCCAATAGTTCTATATGTCCCATTAGATCTTCAACGGATCGACCAAGATTATCAATACGCTTCAATTTACCTTCGAGCGTTGTTATTATTATCTCGAAAATGCTGAGCAATTGTTGTTCTCTGGAAAATCGAAACAGGGAAGATGACATTTTAAGAAGCATGTTTTGTGGAGGTTAACATTTAAGAATGTTAGTTTTCGACTAGGTGGTGATCTAATAATTGACTTAATACGTATACTTAATATCCCATCATGATCTTTATGATATTTCCTAATTGTTAATAAAAATCAAACATGCAACAAAACATTTCCCATACAATTGTTTTATAATTGCTAACATGTCGACGGGGTTCTCGAAATAACTTAACAAACACCTAGGTAATTTGTTGTGTTTAAAAATTGTTGTTTATTGTTTATCTATTAATATAAACAAATAATTTGACCCAGAGTCTGCCACGCTTTAAAAAGTTTTGTTAAAACGCAAAGAAGGTCACCAAAAAAATACTTGTTAACAATTTGGTTAGATAAGCGTCAAGACAAGTTTTTGGAATTTTTAGAAAACTATAACTCAACTATAACTCAGGTTATTTATCAAGTAATTAACTTTTTGCCACTCAGTTCAGATGGGGTCAATGAGCTATTAACACTTAACCATTGCTTCCTATAAACAAACAAGAGGAGCCCCACCAGCAAAAGCTTTCTCTTGGCACGCCGACAGACAAAAAAAAAACAAAGGAAGTCTTATAACTTAATTACTTAATAAAATAATAAATGAATAAATAAAAAGACACGCCTGCTAACAGCACGCCCAACAAAAAAACAAAAAAAACCAAAACAAAACTAAGACATTTTTATCTTTCTCTCTCACGTACAAGCTGCAAAAGTTTGGATTACCTAATATTGAACTAAATATCTCCTTTAAAGGGTAGGACCAAATATTACATTTTTGCCGCTCCCAATTCAGCGCTTATAAAATGCAATTTCCCATATGCAATAAGAGCATGTTTTATTAAAAAAAAAAAAAAAAAAACTGGTAGCAGAGTATCGCAAGAGCTTTCAAACTGCAAAAAGACATTTTTAATGGACAAATCAATGCAAGGCTATCGCTTTGAATGATATTGTTATGCATATGTTTTTATTTTTGTTTTTTTTTTTTTTTTTTTTCAATGACCATAGCCACATGCTGCTATTGTTGTTCAATGCGTTGTGGCTGTGTGGCATAATTAAAAAAAATTTATAATAATAATTTGCATCACATTCACTTTGGGTCCAGCAGCAGCGCCAAACAGTCAAGCCAACAACATTCATAAACGCGGAGTTTTGGTTTCATTTGTCCATTTCCCACACTCGCTGCCAGACCAGAGCAGGCCAGGCCAGGCAGGCAACAGCAGACCGGTTTTCCACCACCGAGTTGCCAGTGGCTAGCCAATCAACGTGCCAACAACAACAACAAAAACAACGAGCCAAGCCAACAAACAATAACAACAACACACCACCACACTCATAGTTCATGCACCAAATTTTTATATAAATGTATATTTATATATACATACATATATATATAATATACCCTGTACCCCATTTAAGGGATCAAAAGGTGTTATACAGTTAACTAGATCAAGTCCCAAACTTATTTTTAATTAAATTTTGATGTCGCTGTTTTTTTTTATTATCTTTAAATGATCCTTTAACCTTCCAAGAACTGCGATCTACGAACAAAAAATATACTAAAAAAACAATTAAAATAGACATATTTTAAACAAAAAGATTAAAAATTTTTCTGCTCTTAAAAGTGTTTAAAAATAATGGTATAATATTTGTTGCAAGAACTATGAACTACCAACAAAAAAAGCAATGAAAATATTATACCAACAAAGTTCAAATTTATAGTAAAAAGTAAGTTTTTGGTAGGTTAAGAAAAAAAAGTTACAAATGTAAAATTTGTCAGTTGTAATAACTGAGAAAAGCGACAAAAAAACCAAGAGATAAGTTCATCAATGCTTAAAGCGTAAATTAAATACTGTGCTACAAACAGATAATTAAAAAACAAATGAGTTTTTCAACCAAACTTAAAAATTTTGTTTTATTTTATGTATTAATAATAATGTGTATTTTAATTTAGCAAAACTGCAAACATTGCTGCTGGAATTGCCGAAAACAAAATTCCAAAAAAGACTTAATGAACATTAAGAGTTACTAATTAGTTGGCAATTAGAAAGAAAAAACTCCAAAAGGGCGGAACAGACCTAAACACCTCTTCTCTGAAATTATATATTACGCAGATGTATGATTTCAGGCTAAAACTTCTCGTAAGCTCTGCAACAATGTTTAGACTATAGACTTTTTTTGTTTTGAATAGAAAATACCCAACGCTCGCGATCAGATTTATGTTTGCATGTTATTTTATGTATATAAAACGTTCGCACAATTAATTCTGCAACAGTATTTCATCTATGGAGGTCAACAAATTGTATATTATATACTATGTATATATAAATTGTATGTATTCTGTTTTCTCAATCAGTTTAAGCTTTAGCTATTACTATTTATCTAAACAATTTTCAATGACCTAGTGATTTTCTTAGCATTACTTTTAATTTGTCTGGCGTGATAAACCCTAAAGTCCATAAAGCTTTATATAATTTGATGTTAATGTTGCTGATATTTATTTGTGTTTAGCTAACTTTTACAGATTACTTTGCTAGCCAATTAAAGAATGTATTTGTGTTTGTGTATAATTAACTGATGTATTTGATTTTCTTTTTCATTCATTTAATTAAAAGTAGTAGCTGTTGTAGTTGTAGTAGTAGTAATAGTAGTAGTATGTGTCTTTGAAGACTATACAGTTAACCAGTATGCAAAAACCAGTTTGTTGCCGCAATCTTTTGTTTTGACCATTTGAATTCACACAAAAGCGCACAAAATACATACATAAATTAAATGTATGTATATAATGAGACTAATGCATTTACTTACATCTATGTGGTATTTTAAATATATATATACTTAAAACAAAACAAAAATAATAAATATAAAAAACCTTACCTTGTTCGCAAGTTTCCATTACGCGTTGAGTTTAATGTTTTTGCAGCAAGCTTAAAGCTTGCCGCTGCTGCATTGCTGCCACTATTTATTTGGCTAGCACTCGTTCGTGGTAGCGCCAAACGTAGATTTGAATTTCCATTACCCATAACGGAACGCGTTGTACCACCACCAGCCGTATTGCTGCCGGAGGAGCCAACATTGCCGGAGTTGGTTGCAGCTAATGCGCCCGTATATGTGTTACTCGTCGATACGAATACGATTACGATTATAGCAATTAATTTGGCTGGCAAAGACAGTCGGCCATTGAACCGTAAATGCAACATTGCGGCGTCCCACGGACTTAAAAAGCCGTGCATTTATTTGTTTTTGAATTTATTAACTACAGTTTTAGTTTATACAATATATATTTATTACTTAATATATTTTCACTTTAACTTTAAATCATAGAAAAAATAAACAGTGTAATAATTTTGTTAGGCTTTACCATTTCGCTTTTTTTTTTATTATAATTGGCACGTTTATTTGAAAAATATATATATTAATTCGTCAAGGTAATTCTACAAAAACTTAAGTAACTTCAATTTTGCCCGCAAATACTTATGTAAACAACAAACAAAACACAAGTGAGCAAACTTTATTATTGAAAATATTTTCTATACAATCTTTTTTTTCGTTTGTTTGTTGGTTGTTAGGCGAGCTTTTTGGCGTTGCAAGAGCTTAAATGTGAGTAAAGTCTGGTTTTATATAAATGTTACTTTCATAAATGCGATCTGCAGGCGGGTTTGTTACATAGTTAAAGCTTTACCTATTAATAATCTATTGAAAAATGATAATTGAACATTTTCACTTTGTTATAAATATGCCAATTATAATATTATTTGGAGCAAGGTATGCTTGTATTTATTTCTTTTCTTTTCTTTGCACACAACATACGTATGTATGTAATTTTTATTGAACAGATATGTTGTATACCACATAAGTAACATGACATCACATGCACATTCTCTTGAGAATAATATTATTAATATTTTTGTTTGCGGGAATCATATTTTTTGTATTTGTTGTGGTATTAATAGATTTTGTGTATTTGGTAATTGTAGTGTAGTTTGAATGAAAAAAACCTCTGATAATAAATATCTCACAACCGAACATATCCGTAGGTGAAACTTTTCTGCACACACGAGACTTGCTTAGATCTCGATTTGTCTGTGCCACAATGCAGCTCGAGCTCTGGCTGAAAGTTCGGCCCTAATTAACGGAATACCAACAACATACAAGCAGCAGTAGCAGCAGCCACAGCCACAGCCGCAGCAACAGCAGCTTTACAACACAACATTGAGTAATTCACCATACGTACAGAGAGCAAAAGTGGAACTCGTTTACGATGCCCAACGAAAGTGAGAGTGGTTTTTGGGTATGCATGTTTGTGTCTGTGTTGTACGTCTTAGCTATGTATTTTCTCGAGTACGCATAAAATATTTACGAAAAACAATACATTCAATTATGTAACATTGAGTAAACCCACCAGTTATGATAAAATGTGACATCTCAATCACCCTTAAGTTTGATTTGTTTGTTTACCTTGTAATTGGTATAATTGGGGGCTACCTTTAAGAAACTTGTATAGAAATAATGTTTGTATTTGTTTATTTTTTATACCAGGCAAAAAAACTCGTTTTTCGCTCGGTTATCGTATCTAATTGATGTCCGTTTATTGTCGAACCTGTATATGTATAATAAATGTTTAAATCTATTACGTATTGAATGGACAAATTCGTTTTTTTTCCCAGAAATACACTTTAAAATAAAATATATTTCCTGTGGAATATACTATGTTTTACTTACTTGTTCGATTTCCATACTTTGAAAATAGACTATTTTGATATTTTCGCTTAAATTGCATACTTTTGGTTACTAAGCAAAAATTGATTTTCTTGAGCTCCATAGTTTATAGATGATTTTCTGATAAGTATGCAATAGCGTGGACTTTAGAATTGCTATGTCAATGTTGATCTGGAAAGAACATTCTTTTAAACTTAATAAAACAATGAAATGCACATATCGATTTCCTTGGAACATCCTTCAAATCTTTTGTTTCGTATACTCATATAATTATTCACATTAAATATTTCCAGAATACTTAAGAACTAATTTCTTACATTAAAAAAAACTGAGTTTAAACTTTCATTTTTTATAAATATACTTTGTTTTAAGATACTTTCGAAAGGAAAAAAATTTTACTTCCCAGCTATTTAGAAAAAATAATACACTTCATTTTTACATTTACAATATTTTTAATGTATACATAATAGTTTTTATTTCTTACAATAAAATATTGTTTGTTATTATTTTTTTTCGATCAATTTATATTTCTGATTTGCCTTAACTTGAGTTCAGCTGTTTATTTCCTGGACTTTTTCTTTTTCTTCAGCAATTTTAGTTTTCTTTTTGCTTTTTATATCCTTTCGTTTTTCACTTCGAACTGATTCGGTCGAAGAGCCTTTCTTTAGTTTCTTAAGTTTCTTATCTTTCCGTTTCTTATATTCAGTTTGATCAGTCGATGAAGATGGGGGTGTGACGTCTCTTTTCATTGGATGATCGTATTTGGAAACTTTACTACTGCTCGAGCGATTTTCATCGAATTTTCTAAATGGATTGTCGAGGCGAACTGGTTTGGAGTTGGAAGTAACAATAGCTGAAACTAGACGTGTTTCCCCTGTTTTTCGACTTCCCTGGGAGTTACGATCCGAATCATAGTTTCTCTTGTCACTGCGAGCATCTCTAGAATTTCTTGAATCTCGAGCATCTCTAGAATTTCCAGAATCTCTAGTTATCTCTCTGTTATCTCGAGCATCTCTAGAATTTCCAGAATCTCTTGTTAACTCTCTGTTATCTCGAGTATCTCTTGCATCTCTCACATCTCTAGTATCTCTCACATCTCTAGTATCTCTCACATCTCTAGTATCTCTCACATCTCGAGTATCTCTCATATCTCTAGCGTCTCTCACATCTCTTGTATCTTTCGTATCTCTCGTTGATGACTTTTCCATGTATTGTGAATTTTGCTTTTGGCTATTCGAATTGGTAAATTCTGTGACGATTTCACGTGTATACGATTTGCGATGAATTCGCTTATCATCATGTTTTCGATCTGTTATCTTAATGCGTTCTCTGGAATCCTTTTCCCTTGTCCTGGAACTATATTTGTTTCGATCAACGCTTACATTTCTGCCCGAGTTCTCTCTACGACTTGTCCTGGATCGATCTGATGAATAGGTTCGTTCCCGTACAACTTTGTTGCCCAACCGTTCTTTTACTGATTTATTGGTCGATGATTTTGGGGAATGCGAACGATCTCTATAATCAGTTTGTATTGAAATCGATGGTGCATCCTTACCACTGGGATGCTTTGCATCTATTAGAACTTTAAACTCAACGGGTCTTATTGCGTTGATAGCTTTAGCAAAAATAGCATTTTCTGCCTTGCGTAAAACATCCGATGTTATTTCTGAATGCTCTTGTATTTTATTGGAGGCAGAGGCAGATACTTTTCGACATGGATCAACAAGATTACTGGTCAAATTCGAGTCGTCTAGTTCCCATTTTGATAATTGAACATCATTAAGATCGATGTTATCACGATCTAATTCATTTGAAATCTCTATATTTAATATAGAATCATTACATCTCAACGCGTCCAGCTCATCCATATTTATTATATTCTTTTGTATTGAATCATTTGGCTGACTTTCGGCTATGTCATCGCACGGATCCGTATCATTGTTGTTCCCGGAGAATTTCTCCGGTGCAGGCTCAATACTTTCAGAGTGACTTTTTTTGTTTCTTTCCCTTTTTTCTTTTTTATCTTTCTTACTTTTCTTGCGCTCCGACTTAACTTTCTTTTTCTTTTTTCGGTCCTTCAACTGATTATCATTATTTTCCTTTTCCAGATTGTTATTGGATTCCAAATTATCCTCTGAATTGACGGCGTTTGAATTATTTTCCTGATCGAACATTTGGGCACTGTGCTTTTTCTCCAATTTATGCATAGGTGCGTGTTCCCTTCTGTCTGGTGTTTTTGGTGGACTTTCGTACATATCGGCACATTCATCTTGAGAAACCTTTGGTATCTTTGACCTTGTCGGTGGCGTTAGGCTTCTAGAAATGTAATCAACTGTTTTAATATCCACATTATTACTACTAAATGTTCTTGGACGTTTGACAGAGTGATGAGCTGAGTGTTCGTGATAATCTCTTTCCATATCTGTAGGTATTGCCTTATTATTTAGATTCAGATCATTATCAGCTAAACTTTCAATTGGCATTGACTCAAAACCAGGCGGCGGTGGCTCAATTGTATCTGGCTTGGGTGGATACGATGATTTGTGCAACGAGTTCTCTCTTGGTCGTCTTTTATATTCCATTTTTGGCGATGGTGAACGTCTATGCATATATCTGTAAAATACACAATTTTAAATGTAAGTAAAATTAATTATGCATAATTTATAAAAGATTTTACTAGAAAAAAATCTCTTAAACTTAGCTAGTTAACCCTATTTTGTAAAAGTCAAGAGTTAAGTCATCTTTTAATTAAAAAGATGTATTGTACTTACTAAAAAGGCAGCTTTGTTCAATTGACAACAGATGGAAATTAAATATGGTACAAATAGCAAAAGAGACTAAAAAATAAATAAATATATACAATATAGAAATTTATTGATTTATATTAATGATTCAAGGTACGGCTTTGCTCTTAAGTGCTACAAAAAAAATATTATTAATTTTCTTTTGGAAAAAACAAATTTAAAAATCTAAAGAACCTCAAAATTGGGTAGAACTTAGAAACAAATTAGGACGTTATTGCTTACCTTCTTTTTTTCTAAATATTTCTACCTACATAGGTGTCAATACTGAGACTATGAAGTAGTTAATAAACAGTAAACGTTTATTTTTAAATAAAATAACCAATCAAATATAGACTAGAAATTGACCTTCTGACTTAAGGTGAAAATCACCAAAAGTGAATAACAGGATATGTTTCCCATAGCTTTTGTTTCTTGTTAGTTGATAATACGCATAGTATGTGTAAAAATAGCTTAATATGTAAAATAACCTCTTCTTCTTATCGTTTGGTGAATGTGATCCGTGGCTTGTGTGGCGTATAGGTCGACTCTGTCGTCGTTCATAGCTGTATTCACGTTTCCTTTCTCGAGAACGAGGTCTCTTTTCCTTCATAATCATTTCTCTTGATGAACCTCTATCGTACACTGGTGATCTAAGGCGATGACGCAGTCTTCCCGGTGATCTTGATCTGTGGTGCACTGGACTGCGACGACGATCGACTTTTTGCTTTTCTTTTTCCTTCATTATTCGGTTGAAAGCTTCTAGTGGATCATCTATGAGTCTACAAGTCAAACGATTTATTATTTATAGAAATTTACACATGGGAATTTCAATGCATAAATTTCACTTACCCAGTGCCAACTTTGGCCGCGACTCCTTGATATATAGATGCCAAATTCGTGGACTGAAACGATTGCGAGGGATTGATATTTATATTTGCACCTGGCATATATGCTGTACTCATTTGATGTACAGGCGGTTGATTTTGATAGTGCCCAAAGCTGAAATATTGAATTTTGTGTGTTTATATTAGATTATTAAAAAAAAAAAAAACATTTACAGTTTAAAACTTACTTCATTGGCGGTCTGTGTTGCATATTGTTATATCCATTATTATTGTAGGGAGGCATATGAACCATTGTTGGACAACGTGGTGGCATTTGCATATATGCCGGCTTATACATTCCCATATGACGTCCCTGATCTGGGTTCTGTTGTTCTCTCTGCTCGTTCATATTCATATTTGCATATTTGTGATGAGTTCCAACTGGAGTGGGCAGAAGACTACGTTCATTAGGAGGACGAATCCTTTCATTATTATCATACGGCTGATGATTTTTTTCCATCTCGGGTTTATATTCCATGTTTGCTTCACGGCGATGATGCACGTTATTGCCATGTGGTTTGTGTGAGTACAAAGGTAAAGACTAAAATAATAAGTATAATAATAAAATGATTAAAATAATATGCAATTACTGTAAAAGGTTTTTAATTTACACTTACTTGCTCTTTATTTGGGTCTGCACTTAGTAAGGGCGCAGTATGAACTTTTTGAGGCATTTTTATTGTAATATTATCTTCATAATCTGAATCAAATTTATCTTTTTCTTTTTTGACCGTGTCCGTAGTAGTAGAAGTGCTAATTATGGTTTTGGTTGACTCTTGTTCTACAGCTTTTGCTGCTTGTGGTTGAGGATCAGTTATCTTTTCTGGTTCTTTTTGTTCCTTTTCAGTTGAGTCATCTTTAACAGGTTCGTCTTCCGCAACAGGCTCCTCTTCTTCTTTTTTCTCAACTACCGTGTTGGGTTTAGAGGCTAAAAACAAAATTTATACATAGTATGTGTATGTTGATTCAAAATTAAAGCAATAAAATATCAAAGGGCTGTGCATCTTACCTGGTTTAAAAGCTCCAAGCTTGTATCCAGATTCATTTTTGAATACGTTTACGGAATTTCTTAGGAATCGGTTTGGAATCAAAGATCCTGGCGAACAGTTCTTTTCCTTGCAATCCGGACATTCACTATCTTCTGATTCCAGCAACGAATTTCGAACGCCTGAAAGAAAGAATTTCAGTCAATACCTGCTTATTAGCTCCACATTTAAATGTAAACTTACAATCATCACAAAAGGAACTGCCACAACATGGTATCATGACAGCATCAACAAATATATTACGGCATATACCACATATTAAGTCCTCTGGTATCTCTTGCTCCTTTTCGGTAGATGCAACAAAAGTTTGTGACTCTTGTTCTGTTGGACTGAAAACAAAGATTATATAATTTTAGAACAGAACATTATAATCTTTATTTTACTTACTTTTCTTTGCCTCTAAATGATCGCGGAATTCCTGTAGTTCTCTTCACTTCAAATTGCTCCTTTCCAGATGAAAAGTTACAGTTCTTGATCCAGTGTCCACCTCTTTTACATTTATTACAGCGGTAGGAGGCGGGCACTTCGCCCACTTGAGATTGTCCCTTAATGCGATGATAGCTACAGAGTTACGTCATTATTTTAACAATACAGAATTAAATATTGTTTGGAAAAATAAAAGAAAGTCAAGCTTACGTTTTGGGATCATAGTCTGCCGTACTTTGCATCATCATTGCATGGATTTTGTCTTCTTCAGTTCCTTTCATTTTAAATAAGTCCATATTTATTGTTTCTGCCTTGTTTGAGGGTGCATTTGTGATGGCATTTTCTGCCGGTGGATCCCATCCTTTTTTAACAGGATGTGCTATTGGTATGCGTGCAATAATTAGCGTAGTATTTTTTGGGATCAAAAAATTGTCATCCTTGTATTCTAGAATTGAAATTAGTTTTTAGTTCAATTGCAAAGCCAAATAAAATTTTATAAAGTTTGTGACTCACCTTCCTTAGTTTGGGCATTGGTGATTTGTAGGTCAAAATCAATGATTTTCCCGAGTTTTTTCTGCTGTACAATTTCCCTTTTTAGATCCGCAACAGAAATATGAAGTCCATCGAATGTAATTGTGTCAAAATTAAGGGTACTTTTAAATTTATAATGTACCGACATTTTGGCTAAAAGTAACGATTTCAAGTTATTAAACAATTTTCTAATGCATTATATTATTTGAAGTCTAAATGATTAAGCTAGAATTCTCAAGGATAACCCCTTGAACGCAGCAAAGCCGGCACTTGGGATTTAATGCATTTGTTTTAAATTGCAGAACATACATATGTTTACATATGTAGTATTCATAATATCACGCGCTTAAGTCACTTTTTGTTTTGCCAGAAATGCAAGTTGAGCTTATGATTTTTTTTCACAACAATAACTGCTAATGGAGCTGACATGAATATTTGTAAGCACACATATGTATATGTATGTGTGTATGCAGCACATTTATTCACGAATAAATACCAAAATGTTATGCATAAGTACATAAATATCGATTAATGAATACTTATATACGTTATTATAACATTATTGAATATATAACAATTAATATTGTACACAATTATTTACTTTCCGTCAGCCAAAGATGAATTGCCGGAGAGCATACAAATACATATGTACATAGTTGCTTGATGGCCAAAAATGTATGTAAGTATGTACATCCACACAAATTTTATACATGCAGTATCAAATTAGCTCTATGCAGGAGTTAATAGAATTATTGAGTTTTCCAATATACTTACACTTCTACACACAAAATATATAAGCACAGCACAATAATTTCCTTCTGTTTTTTCGACTACTTGATAAGATAGAATTATATTATCATTTTGAGATTTGTCAAAACAAACCGAACTAGTTCAATTGAATGAAACGAGTTTGACGTTCGCAGGGTTGATTTAATTATTTATGCATTCAAGAGCCACGTTATCGATATTCACTTTATCGGTACGTTTTGGAAAACGAGACAATTTTTTTTTAACGCTGTGTAGAAATAGTTTAACTGACCTGGTTACCCATCTAAATCTTTTATTCGGTATATCTATACCTGTACCTATATTGGAAAATCAAAGGTACAAAATTATTCCCTTTGAAAATCGTTTTGGATTTGTTAGAGCAAAAGCATATGAAATTGTTACACTGCCTGCAATTATTTTTGTTATATTTTTAAATAAATGTATTACTCTAAGATCACTATCTTTTGATTCTTATCATGTGCGTGGTATTTAATAAGTAATGCTTAAAGACGTGCAATAATGAGATTTGACAAATTTTATTCGACGTAGGGGTTAAATTAATATGAGTATTACAAGTTAATCAATATTGTTTAGGTCATCAAAAAGCAATGTCCCAATTGGGCTGGGAGTCCTAGAGAGCATGTTATCATTACCGAAATCTTCAGAGTTACCATCAGCTGGAAGTAAAATAAAATATGAAAGAATATGAAATACATTTTTTTATATGTACAAACCTTGATCTAAAAAGTTGGATTTCCTTATTTGGTTTACGGAATTTAACGAAGTTATTAGGGACTTGCTTGTGTGCTCGGCTGTCTCCAAAGTGGTTGGCAAGTCTAGTAAACGCTGATTTTGAATACCATCTCCAGGGCCCATATGAGAAATATGGTTGAAATTCGTTGGACCAGATATCATCTTTGATCTTCGATCACTGATATAATAAAAACAAAATATTATATTAACCCATCAATGAATTAAAATTAATGTTTTCCTTACCTTTTAACTGTTTTGTTTATTTCCCTAATAGAAAATCTACGTTTAATATTGCTGTGTCCCTTTTGATCAACATCACGATGTTGCAACAGTCCCTCTAAGATAATATACATTTATGGAGCTCAATAAATTAACACATTAAGTTTTCAACTCACTTGTATGAATATTAGCCAAGTAGACAATCAAAGGTGTATCATTGATAGATGTTAAAACAACGTTGCCAATATTGTTTAAAGGAAGCGACTGTTTTATACCAATAGATTGAACCCACTCAGAAGTTTGTGTATTAAATATATCTAGATGAGTTTCCGAGAACACCAATAAATGACCATCAGAATAAGCTGCAAATAAATGACTCAATATTATTTAATATGCATATTACTCAAAAGTTTAAAGATACTTACTTATATAAGTAGGAAAAGCCGGATACATTATTTCTCTATCACGCGATTTGCGTCCTTGCAAGTCCACATATATTGCTAAAGTCTGGAAAACCAGCAAGTATTCTCCAAAGGTGCCACCGTTTGGAGATAGTATTTCAATGACTCTGACAGCATCAACACCAGAATAATTCAAAAATGCGCATAGCTGATTTTCGGGATGAACGAGAGCTGGTATAAAAAAAAAAAAAACAATTTATGTTTGTTAAAAGATGAGCTATGAAAATACATTATCATTTAACTTACACATTGCAGTTGCTTCTCCTCTCAAAAAGTACGCCGTAAACCCACTTTGATGGGCAACAACTAGACGCATATCTGACAATATCTGCAAATGTTGAGCTAAATATCCAATTGTGAACTCACAAGTCTTTTGATGTCTTGTACGCGTTCGATTTATTTCGTAGACAATGATTTGCGTATGATTATTGGGTCGTTTTAATGCAATTATAAATGAGTACACAATACTAGGGTAGCGTCGAATAATTCCAGTACAAGCAGATATACAGTTTTTAGATTCTACCACTTTGATCCATTCGACATCGCTTGCCTCCAATGCCCTTATTGGTAAAAGCCTCAAATGGCGTTGTTTACCACAAAGAATAACAATAATTTGCTCTTCTTCTAAATACCATAATTGCAATATCTTTTTCGTTTCACCAACGCGAGCGATTTCTTAAATGAAAGGACAGAAAAGATTAAAGCAATTAATGAAGCGAAAAAAGTTTACTACTTACCATATGAATCCAAGTTAAGATAAAACAAACCATCTTCAGTTCCTAGCAATATTTGATTAGCATAAGTTATAACAGAACACAGTGTGTTACGTATTATCGATAATGTATTATCCAATATTTCATTGACTTTATAAATGGCCGTGTTTGGTAAATTATTTCGTTTTAAAATTCGATGAAGTTCACCCAATGCAATAACCCATTTTGATTTCTCCGATTCATTATCGGCCAGCATTAAAGTGCATAAAGAGATTCCACCTTCTATTAGAGCAGTTTTAATCTAAAGGAGAAACAAATTAAAATTATCAATTTATATATATTCTAAAGCTATAACAAAGTCTTACCTTAAAAATACATGGTACATCTTTTTTGGCAGCATGTATTACATCACTTTCGCGTACGCTGCCAACGGAGAATTCGGGATCGCGCATATCCAATACTTGGGATACGCTTACACTTGGTAATGCGCAACGATCCGTGGAGATATCATATAAGAATAACTTAAAATCGCACACGACAACAAATTGACGAATCCATCCACGTTTAATGACACCCGATTTGGGTACCTTAACATAGCCTTCATATGCTGTACCAATCCCTCGGGTTGGATCTATGCCCAATGGCCTCTTCGTTTGATCCATAGGCACGGGACACATAGTTGGAACACGTTGACAACACACAGTATGGCAAGCAAATCCACAAATCTCACAGACAACACCTTGTCGTGTCAAACCGACCATCAATGATGTACAGTGATTACATTTGGTTGGACTACTAAAGGTTCGAACAAGAAATTGATGTATGGCCGTGTTGCCGGATGGTTTCTTTTTTGATTCTTCATAGGTTAGACTACATTCCGAACGTAGATCATCGTTTGCTGTTGAATTCTTAGCACTCATGTTGTCCTTAGCTTTAAGTGAATATTTTGACTCATAGTTGAAAAGCATGCCAGTATTCGCAGATTGAAACAAGTTGGAAGCAGATGAGATGCTTTCCCTAGCATCATTGGCAAACGATTCTTCAGAGTCAATCATATCGGTGTTCATGGCGGACGAAATATCCTTGAAGAATGCATTATTATGATGTGATGCCTTATTCAAAAACGACTCCGAATAACCAAGATCAATTTTTTGCAAATCTCTCAGTTCAACTTCCTTCTTTTTATAATCATACAAGATAGTTTCACAACGCTTCTTATACTCGCCAACCTCTTTTTGCGTGGACATCAGTTCAGCTCGGGTTTGACTCAGTTCTTCTGCAATAAAGGCCTTTGCTTGAATTTCACGTTGTAATGCACTTTGTAGATTTAGCAATTCCATTTTATCGAGCTTTTGTGACCGCCTATTGCGCCAGTTCTTATGATCGACGGCATTATTGTTAAGAGTTCCCACATGCTTGAGGTATTCGATTTCTTCAGTCATTTTTGTGGCTAAGGCTTGTAAATAACTTCTTGCATCCCTTTCGTCCGACACCCATTGTATTATCTCCGCCATTTGTAGTTCCCAATGATTAATGGCTTCACGTTTCACTTGCAGCTCCTTAAGTATTTGAATTTCATCCGCTTGAATATCACGCAAATTTTTTGATTTAACACTCACTTCGCTGCTCAAACGTTGCTTTTCCTCGTTCCATGTTGATTTCTCCAATTCGAAACGTTTCTTTAATTCTAAAATTGTGTCTGCCGAGTCGGCAATCGATTCGATTGGCGTACATTTCAATTTCTCATGCGCCTGCTGCAATTCCTTCGAGAGCATCGCATTCGATGCTTCTAGCTCATTAAGCTGTTCCCGCAGCTCATCCATTTCTAAATTGTTACGCGCCTGTTGATGATTCAATTTTTCGGCGTACTGCAATTCGATACGTTCGATTTCGTATGCTGCGATGCCCGATGTTATATTTGTTGTAGCTGTTGGATCCACATTTGGGACGGATTTACGAAAATCACTTTGTAACTTTCGACAACATTCTTCAGCATGCTCGCGTATTTTCTTCTCCTTTGACGCCTCATTTACCGCATCTTCAATATGAAGTTCCAGTTCTCGTCTTGTTTTATCCGACTTACGTAGATCGTTTCTTAAGCTATCATTTTTTTGGATTGCCGCATCGAGCTCCTCTTCCTTATCGCGCACCTGTCGGGAGAGTTTTTGTTTTTGGTTTCGCAGCTCAGTTAGTTTTTCGGTTACTTCAGAATATTCCATCATTGCCGCATTACGCTGAGCAATCGTTTCCTTTAATTCAGCGTCTTGACTTTGAAGACGTTCCATGAACTCATTATATTTAACAGTTAGTTCGTTCTTTTCGTGCTTTAAGAGAACTAACTGTTCTGCTTGTGATTTTAATTGCTTGTGAAGAGATTCGTTTGATTTTTCAGATTCCTTGGATAGTTCACTAGACAGTGGAGAACTGTCGAGCGACATTTGGTTTTTATTGTCAGGCAACAGATCAGATAGTCTTGAGTCTGTTGTATTGCAATTTTGTGAAAAGGTGAATCCAATGAATGGCAAATGAAAACCAGAGAAGGCAGGATTCGCCGATGGAGGTATGGAATCAATTAATCGAACATCATTGTCGTCAACATCGAAATTGGATGTATCTGTTGGACTTGAGACTTCGGGTATATATGGTGCCAGACCGGATCGTATATTTTTCCAATCGATTCCATCGAACCATGGGTGATCCATAAAATCACGTAAACCATTTTGACCCAGCCGATTTTCTGGTATACAAATAAGCTTACTAAGAAGGTCCTTCGATGATTCAGATAGCTTACAATGTGAAGTATCTTGTGATGGTAAATTGAAGCAATTTTGATGATTCATAATCTTTCCGTATGTTTCTACCAGACTTTCGGCATAAAATGGTGTCTCTCCATACAACATTTCGTACATACAAACGCCCAGGGACCACCAATCACATTCGGTGCCATAACGTCCTTTTCCATCTTCCATGGCCCTTAGAATTTCTGGGGATATATAATCGGGTGTGCCGACAGCAACATTTGATTGAACGGTGCCATCCTTGTCCAAACGCAAGCATGAACCAAAATCAGCCAATCGTACATGACCTCGTTTGTCTAATAAAACATTATCTGGTTTTATATCTCGATGCACGTACTTGAGCTGATGAATACTATTAATGGCCAATATCATTTCTGTGATATAAAACTTTGCCATATCTTCGGGAAGTTTATCTTCAAACTTGCTCAATAATGTTAATAAGTCGCCACCGCAATAATAGTCCATAACCAGGTACTGTAATACAAAGTACAAATTAATTTATATATTTTTTTCATCCATCATGATTAGAACATACCAAATTTATATTATCCTGAAAAGCGTAATGCAAATTTGTTATCCATTGACGATCTCCCAAAACGAGAACATCTCTTTCTTCACGAAAACACGCTGTTTCCGCACGCTTCAACATCTCCCATTTGTTTAAGATTTTCATGGCGAAAATATTTTCGGAAGAGAGCATGCGAACAACACAAACTTCTCCAAATGCTCCACGTCCAATGATTTTCAATATTTCAAAATCTTCGCGAGTCAGACGTAGCTTTCTGACAATGTGGACAAATGGCTTAGCTGAAAAGTAAGTTATTTCTTAGCAATCATTTTTATCAGAAATGATTTATTGCATACCAAGTTTAAGGAAGTCCGATACACTCTTTTCTCTTCGTAGCGATGAATTGGTACATTCATCATAAAGTAAGATGAATGTATCCAATAAAGCATCCATTGAGAATTGATGCCTTTTAAATTTATCTTCTAAGTTGAAGTTTTGTAACATTTTGTCGCCATCTGGTTCACTTAATAGGGATCCCAAAAGCTCGAGCCTCTTGTTGCAGCTCAATGTGACAAGATCTAAGGAATGTAATATAAGACATTAATAGGCTTTTATTTGTTTATGTCTACAAATAATGTTTACACTTATATCAAACTTGTTATAAGGTTTTATTCCGATTCTTGTTCATTTCTTGGAGCCGGCTTTCAATCGGTTTCATATTTATTTTTGAATACTACACTCCCCCAGGGTGCATATGTATAAATGTATAATTGCGAGTAAGGTCACACTATTAAACATGGTGGGGCATATGGAAATATGCCCCACTTTTCTTATACTGCACTTCATTTGACTTTTGTTTTATATACATAAAAGTCAAGATATTTCTTATAGCGAGTCTGGGAAAATCCACCCCACTTGAAAAAACTCAACATTTATTATAGTTTTACAGAAAACAATCTGCAAGTCAAAATTATAGATCAAATATTCTACCCGAACAAAGCCGGGTAGCACCCTACACATAAATACGTGCAATATGAATACATATATACATGTTTGAAGATTCGAAAAAAAAAATGAAGTAAAATTTACTCCATGACCATAATTATATACGACTTGACAGATGTGCATATGCATATGTAAGTATATCAACATTCTCATAGAATTTATTACATATTTACACTTTTGTATGCACATATGACGTTTAATTTTGCTTGCACGTATTCAAATATATGTGTATATATATGTACATGTGCATACATATACATTAGTCTGCAAGTACATATTTAGGTAATAAACGAACATGCAAGGCAACACAATTTCACTGAACGTATGCAAAATACGTAGATAATATGCAACTACTTTTAAACATTCAATTAATTTACCACCGAGCTCAGGTAATGTGTCAAAATCCATTTTATAAATGTTTGTTTTGACAAATCATATCCACAAAGCAGTCGAAAAACAATGTAGAAGCCGACTTATACTGCCAGGGATGGATTTTTCTATTAGGCAATCGATTTTTATAATCGGAGAACTTATGATTGATAACCCGATATATTATGATCTAATCGATGAAATTCTGGCCTGTTTCACATTCCGCACGTTCCCACAGAGCAAAACCCAATCAATGCCAAACTTTACAACCTAGTTTTTGAGGGACTGCCTTTAAAGAATAGGGTGGTTCCGATGTGGCATTCACCTTTTCAGCTTTTAGACAGGTCGATAAATTTTCCCCTCTTATTAAAATACAAAATAAATAGAGCTACACGAATAATCTTAGTTTATTTTGTAGTCAAATGCATATAGTTGGTGTGAAATAAACGACACCTCTTATAATTATTTTAATCGATGCTAAAAAATCTTAATGCATAAATATTTTTAAACGATGAATTTTAAATACAATAACTTAGGAAACACAAAATTATCTTACTTTCGGGGTTTTATACTTATTCTAAGGGTTTTCGGGCATACTGTAAAAATCCATTGTGACTGAATATGAACGCAAAATAAAAAAATTTTAAAATTATTCACGATAATATAATGTGTAGTTAAATGGCTCGCAGAACCCAACCAAGATTTTTTTAAACTTTTAAAATTAAATTTTGTTTTGCATAATGTATCAAAATGGTAATGTTCGCAAATTCTTAAAGAATTTAACAAATTATGGGTTATTCAAGCCTAAATGTTACCAAATATTCTTTTTCTCACACATAGAATACATTTTTTACTTTGCGTTGATATGTATTATAAGTTTACTTTGTTTTTAATTCAAGTTTTTAAATGTAAATGTAAATTTATGTATGTATGTTTTTACTATATGTATGACGACAAATGAAATATAACAATTAGAATTTAGAAAAAAAAAACAGAATAAGTACTTTTCTTACTGAAAAATGAGCCAATTGAATTGAAATGTCCATACTTAGCAACACACCTTAGAAAAACTATAAAGCCCCATTAAAACCACAAATATTTTGTGTACTCTTGATATTTTTCAAGTGTTACTATATAGTGAGTATGTATCTAGAACTAATAAAATAATTAATAACAAACAAATATACACTTTATAATTGTTTTCGAACCATTTCCGACAGCAATGCCGAATCGTTGTTGCTAATGACAGCTCCAGTTGCATCCTTGTTACGATAGGATGCATTCGGCACACGCTGAATTGTTCGATCCTCATAGCGCGTTCGTCCCTGAGATGCCATTGGTCGATTAAGTGTATTGTTAGCATTATTTGGTGAACTTGGCGGGGTGCTGTGTGCTGCAAAATGTTTATTAACAAAATCCTGCTCCTTCCATCCATTCTTTTTATAGACCTCGCGCAGCTCATGATGCTGCCACATTGTGTACAACACCTGGCTGGCAAACTTAATGACACAAGTCGTATATTGTTCCTTGCGTCTGGTTATATTCATAAGTCTATCGACACCGCCAGCATCCAAAAGTGAACGCGCAAATTCCGGATTTTTTTTAATGACCTCATTAATGGTAGCCAATACTGCTGTGATGGTGTCGTCGGACGTATTTTGGTCATGCTGTGCATTGCCAGATGGCAGCTTCTGAACCAAATCTCGCATAGCATATTTGCCAATCAACTCCTTGTTTCTTTGGTCGATAGCCAGATTACGCAATGCAGTTGCAACGGCACACACGACACGATCAACTTCCATACGCAACAGTTCGACGAGTATGGGAAGTCCCTTCTCTTTGCGCACAGTGGCACGAATATCAATGCTCGGCTGCCAATAGCAGGCCGATAAATTTTGTATTGCACCAGCAGCGGCTTCAAGAGTTTCTGGATTTGAACAGCTTTGCAGTAATGATAGATAAAATTGCACAACTTCCGGTTGCCATAGCTGTTCGTAGCCCTTATTAGTTTTATTATGTGTTCCAGCATTCTTTGCATATTCGGTGGAGAATATGTAGTCCTGTTGTGACTCATTTAATGCCGCATCCTTTTTCTTTTTACTTGTTCCAAAACATCCCAAATTTTCACCTGCAATACCAAATGGTTAATTCATAAACTAAAGACTTTGTTATCAACTTAAAATTAAAATTTACAATAATTTACCTTTGGAAGACGATGGAACAGCACGTTCTTGTATTATGAAAGGATGTTTATCATAATTAGGGTCCTCAACTTCCTGGCATCGGTATGAAAGATTGCGTAAAATGCACACACAATTCTCTACGGTTTTATTTCCAATGTTGTTCTTCTCAATGGATGAACGGACCACATAGAGCAACGACTCCACCAAGTGCTCACAATTACGAAGGCATTCACGAGCATGCTCTCCAGCCGAACTGACATTACGCAGTACACCCGAAGCATTTCGAAATACTGTTGAGAAACAAGTCTCGCCGCAACAGATGGGATCCCAGCCCGAATGCGGTTTTATAATGTTACATACTATAGCAGCCAGTGCTTCATCAATAATTGACCGTTTAATATCCTCACACGATGACATGTTCCATAAGACACCAGTTACCAATTCTTTGACCTCTGTCTCCTGTGATCGGCATAGCAAATGCACCAATGCTTCAATACCACCAGCATTTTTTATGCCTCGTTTATTTTCATCATTTTGTCGACCATATGATAAATTGCGTAATGCACCACAAGCATTTCTAAACGAAATTATAATTAGTTAAATACTAAAAACAAAAGATTTTGATTGCTTTACTGCAAAATCTAAAAATTTAAAAACTTACTTATGAATTTCGGGCGCATCGTATGACAATAATCGTATTAATGGTGGTATTCCTCCTAAAGTTCTTGTTCGCTGTTTATTTGGATCATCCATATAGCACAAGTGTTGTAAATATGCAGCTGCATTTGCTTTAATAGCGTTATTAGGATTGCTCAGAAAGCTAATTACTTCAGATAGATTTGGATCGCGCCATCGCATTGTTGAACACAAATCACTATCCGAACCACCAATGAAATCCTCTTTGTCAGCAATTCGGGGCGGCACAGAATTCAATGAATTTGTGGCAAATGGTGGTAATTTAAAATCACCCTGACCCTCAAAGGATCGACATTGTGAATCAATTGCCGATTCCGATCCATTGAGATTATTGTCAAAGGGTCGCGTTGTGAATTGTTTCATGTTCGCACTAACGCCCGCTAAACCATAGTTGGGATCTGTTGTATAGCCATAGGGTATTGCCGGTTCGTCGGAATAATGCGGTTCTAACCCACATGGCGGTAGCCCGGGTATACCAAAATCGGGTTGTTCATCAAATTGTGGTGCTTGTATATATCTAACGGTCGGCACTAAAGTATGTCCCTCCATGCCAGGCATTGCAACCTCTTGAGAAGTTGTCTCTATCTTATTTTGCGTACCAATTGTCGAGCAATGTGGCGCTATACGCGTAAGGGTCCCCATGCCCGTCGGCTTTGATATATACAATGGAGCATTTGTATATCCGGCAGCTGTGTATTGCTCGAAGTTTTGAAAGGCTGTGTATTGGGTTTGGACATGACCCGCATCCGGTACCAGCGACTGTTCAATATTTGAGTTTTGTTGCGAATTCATCTTTAAAGTTGTTATTTTTCAAATCTCGCCTAAAATAATAATGGAAGAAATCAAAACATGTGTTAACAAAAATCGCTGCAATACTTTAAACAAAGAAAATAGGCAAGGGGCCGCTACTTTCCAGTGTATGGCATAAATAGGAAAGATATGCATGTAAGACACAACAGAACCTCCTTGAAGTTCATATTTTATTTACTTAATCGATTAGATATCGATAAATATCAATATCCAATATGTACAAGTGCAGGTAAAATGTATCCTTTTAGTGACAATTTTACTTTTCCTTGTTTTAATTCTTTCAACAGCATAAAATATTTATTACTATATTGACTCAAGCAGCCTTTTATATAAAACCTGGTTGAAAAAAATTAACGAGCCACTGATTGTGCATAGTCTACGGTTGTATTTACATATTTACATACACACGTACATGCTATTACTGCCAATTTCACATAAGGCAAACAATAAAAGCCACGCCCCTCTATTTAATGAACATAATTTGTGATTAGATGAATTTTATATACAAGGCTTATTGTGCATAACTTAATTTGTATGTTTATATACATTTACATATTCCAATTACAGTATTACTGGTTTTAATTTGCATGCAATAATTAAAAAAGGAATTATTTAGAAATATATATGCATGCTTACGGTTCTTTTAATATGTTTAAAACATTTACGACGACTTTTATAAAGCGGGTTTTAGAAACTACGCGCAAGTACATACTTATATATATAATTGAACATACATACATACATACCTATGTACATGCTAAGAAATATCGATTTTTCACAGTAATTTTTGAATAAATGCATGTAGATACCAATCTACCTGCCAAAGAATATTTTTCATTTAAATATTAAGGTATTTAAGCCTTAATGCTTGAACTGCTTAACGCAACTCGTTCATTGTTTATAAATTTGAATATGTTTAATTTTACACAGACACATACAAACAGTCATATGTACATGTATAATGCTACACACAAATTGTGCACTTGCATCACGATTAATGTTCGTTGCATTTTTAAGTACAGTTTTGTTTAAGATTGGTTTTATTACCCACCTTAAAAGTACCAGTTAGAAATGTTTATAAACATATTTTATGAAAAACGACACGAATCTTTATCTGAGTATAAGCCTCCTCGAACAATACTTTGGCAATATTATTTTTTTTGCATACCTATTCAAAATCGGAGTTGTTCCAAGTAGGTGTTTGATTTCTCCACTTGAACCATTAAAATTAGCGTCGATTTTGGACAGGTGAACTTGGAACATGCGGCGTTTCAGCGAAACGAAACGCTTGAGCGACAATGGAAAGTCATTCTGTGTGTATATATTCTACATTAACAAAGTAGGGAAAACTAATTTAAAAAAGTGTTAATAAGAAAAATGAACTAGAAACCGAAAAACACAACAAAAAATACAACAAAGAGGTCAGCAACATTGATCAGGCTTGCGTTGCTATAAATTTACATTCTACTCAATACACAATAATCAAAGATAATCAGCTAAAAATTCTATATGAAGTCATTAATGATTTCCAAGCACAGAATAAGGCTGTAGAAATTTAAGTTACATAAATTTGTTAAAAACACAAGATTTTATTTAATTAAATTGATTTATATGCACTTAAATACATATGTTGTTGTGCAGTGCGACGACATGTTGTTATACCATTATAATTTTACTTGACAAGATTTTTATTAAATAAGTTTTTCGATTATATTTCATTTTGTGGTTGTTATTATTTTTATTAACATAATATTTTTTCAAAAATACAGTCCCATAATGACATACAAAATACATGGTGACCACGAATGCTGTTTCGATTCCCGCGTTTCGATTTGTTTTTTGACTTGAGGTATTGAAGCTCGATGCCTCATAAGTTTCGGTTTAATGTAACTAAGAAAATATATCGGATACAATTTTGATCAGACAAGAAACTCATGCGTAAATCGATGCATTGGAACCACCACCCAAATTGATTAGTCCGGTTGTTCGTTGCGGTCGAAAGGCTAAATAGTATTTGTGTATTACACTCATATATACACACATTGCAATTGGTTTTAAAATTTTATAAAAGTACTCGCATTCTACAAAAAGAAAATAAAAAATGGTAAGAGTGATGCACGTAATTTATAACATACATTTAAAATTACATATTTAACTTAAAGTTTAAAAGATGTGTATACACACACACTGGATGTCTGCAGACATCCATACACGCGCAGAAAATACGGTGATTCATTTACACATAAATATGTTTGTATGTACATACATGGATTGGCAATGGTGCGTTATACACTGAAATATATTATTTTTATTGCGATTATGTACGTACATACATATTTTTTTTTAATCCAAGAAGTGCAGACTGTTTACAGACATGTGTGAAATAATGATATAAAAGAGAAGAAAACAAGCATTATTCCATCTGCAAAAGTATGTATACATATAAAATTTTGATCATACATATATGTATATTTATGGATACATGCATATGTATAAAGTGTGTGTATATATTTATACATTCATACACTTAGAAATTAGTCAGAATAGGCTGAGTAATATTTAACATACATACATATGTATGTATGTATAATTTCCAAAGATATCAATATGAGCCGTTACGTGCTTACGCTTGGCGGCGAATATATAAAAATATGTACATATATGTATATGTGCGTATGGATGTATGTGCAAATTATTTTTTTTTGCAGACATTGCAGGTGCATAATAGATTTAACTTTCTATGAAATGTATGTATATGTTTGTACATACATACATATATGAATTCGTACTGGTATGTGTGTGAGTAATGTCGATTATCTTTGTACATACACACATGTCTATGTCCATATTTGGTATGCATTTCGCACATTACACACATGCATGCCTTAAAAAAATTGTTTATATGCATTTTCATTTATTTATATACGGTTTTACGACTTGATTCATTCAAACGTACATCTGTTCATATACACACAGTTAAACACGTTTTGCCGGCAAATTTTACTGTACAATTACTACATACACAATTTTTTTTTGCATATGTGTGTGTATGTATGTTGGGATATTTGTATACCCAGTCTCCAATTGAAATGCATACAAAGGGTGTTTTAAAACATTTAATTTAAGAAAGCATATTATCCGCTATAAAGTTTATACATTCTTAATCAGTATTGAAAGCCGTTTCTGACCTACCCTCAAAAAAATTATTTATTTTAAACCCGGCTTTGATTGAGAAAAAAAAAATTGTGCTTACCATTTTATACTAAAGAACTTTTATTATTTTTTAAGGCTTCTGGAGTTACTGTATCTGATGTTTGCAAAACAACATACGAGGAAATCAAAAAGGACAAAAAACACCGCTATGTTATTTTCTACATTCGCGATGAAAAGCAAATTGATGTGGAAACTGTCGGCGACCGGAACGCTGAATACGATCAGTTTCTAGAAGATATCCAGAAATGCGGACCTGGAGAATGCCGGTAAGATCGCAAAAGATGATAGAATCGATTAGATTTGATTTATATATGTTTTATTTCTATATTCAGATATGGTCTATTCGATTTTGAATACATGCACCAATGCCAAGGTACGTCAGAGAGCTCAAAGAAACAAAAATTGTTCCTCATGTCATGGTGTCCCGATACTGCCAAGGTATTTTTCATATTAATTAGATTTTAACATATATATCTCTAAAACTTGTATTATTTATTCCAGGTTAAGAAGAAGATGTTGTACTCCAGCTCTTTCGATGCCCTGAAGAAATCATTGGTCGGTGTCCAAAAGTATATACAAGCTACTGATTTATCAGAGGCTTCCCGTGAAGCTGTCGAGGAGAAGCTTCGTGCAACTGATCGTCAATAGACTGCAGGAACAAATTCTCTGTGCAATGCATTTTAAATTAATGTATAATTAACATGCATGTACCAGCGATTTACATTTGTATCCGGTCAAGATCGCCAATTTGTATGAGAATTTTCTACATAATTTGTATTTTCAGTATAAATAAAGAAAATGAAAATTATGCATTGATCTTGGTTAATCAGTAAAAGGATGCAGGCTGCGTTACAGGAATTGTGCCAGAAAAGCCTAAGATAACAAGCAATTCTGTCCAAGGCTGGTATTATTGACTTCACTCATAGTAATGGCATCGTCCTGAATCGTTCCATTCAGAGATTTCGGAACCATATATAAAACATTTGTATCGCGATTCATTGGCCCTCAATTACACCTTCTCGCCGCAATTGCCCAGCTCTTGGATAACACAATTTTTACACAAATTAATAAAGATCACACAACAAATTTTACATCTTGTCCATGTATTTTAATCCATAAAGAACATATTTAAAAGTTAGTGCTTGTTGATAGACTAAGACGCGTTTACTTGACTTCTTTCACTTGCAGACCTGGTGGCAGTGACTGCTTGATTTTATCAGCCTTCTCCTTGTCCTGCACTACAAGCGTGTAGAGGAAACGAGAGCAACGAATCTTGAACTTGGTGTTCGTTGGGTTCTTCTTTATTTTGACAGCACGCGCATCGGTGCGACGAGCTTTGTTCAGAAAATCTTTCACTTCCTTGATTTCACGCGGCATCTAAATATAAATAAATACAATTCGTTAACAAAGGCGCTTCAATTACACGAGTATAATAACTTACATTGTATTTATTATATACAAATCCAAGAAAAATACAACACGTATTTCACAGACCAATGTTGAAAAGGAAAGGAAAGAGATGGGATTTGTCACCTTCCGGTTGTCAAACGCAGAGTTGCTCAGCATAGATTTACAAATAAATATCGAGGTATCGTTTAACTCATTAAGTGAAATGGAATGAAACACTTGTAAACACTTGACAATTTCTTATGAACTTCAAATTTTGATAAAATGTAAGACAAATAACGAAATAACATGCATTAAATAACACTTAGTTTGATTGTGATTTTGCAGTTTAAATGGATTTGATTTAAACATTTAAGGTGTTATTAAAAATGCAAGTAGAGTCTGTTTCTAAGCCAAGATCCGAAACTCAGTGCTATAAAAAATTGACCCTAGTTATGGTTTTAGAATAATTTGCATCTTGCTCCATTTGTTATATTAAATTTTTAAATTCAATGATATTTTTTTATGCAATTTCTTTACAACAATTACTTAAGTCAAGTATCATATAATATTAAGAAGATAAAATACGGAATGACTATATATCGATATTTTTCCAGTCCATGTTTGTGTGTACATATGTAATTATTAGAATACAGTGGATATACATATTTCCACAGTGAAAAAAGAAAATCGACTTGAAACAAAGATATAATTACAATTTATGTATAGTTTATCACAAATTGTGCTTCTATAGTTTTATTTATGTGTGTGCGTTTGAATTACAACTAAATAAACGATGTGCTTGCATAGTTTTTTAAAAAAATGTGCCTGCGTTCTTATATATATAGGTGTAAACTAAAAAAATGTATTTTAATTTCATTGGCCGGCTATTAATGTATTTTTTGTGTATATAAATTAATTTTATATGTGTATTAAAGTGCACAAGCATCAACCAATAATATCCAAACAAAATGCCATACGAAAATATGACAAATATGTGCATGTAAATGGCGACGTCAGGAGTATTCTATAAATAATCCGCATTTGGTAGGTACTCACTTCCAAATAAACAATGTACATATTATATATGTATGTCAATTGTATATTAAATATGTTCACACACATGTCGTTAAAGTAAAGTTATAACCAAATATATGGAAGTCAAAGGAATTAATGGGTTAATTACACTCGAGGGGGTAATTAAAGTGTTGAAATTAGCTCTTAATTGTATTTTGGAATGTTTTTAACATATCTCAAAATTTGTTACCTACTAGATGAATTATGAATTGTCGTCACTTATCTCCATTACCAAAAATAATCAGATTCTGAATAGTTTTGCCTCAAATGCCGATAACCTAGGACTTTATCTACTAAAAACCCACAGTTAAACACATGTTTTTTAGTTAAAAGAAAAATGCAGAAATGTTTATATTATTGTGTCAAAGACTTTTCACTTTTTTTTTTTTATAAATGTTTAGTATTTTTTGAGAGAGTAAAAACTTTTGTTGCTCACTGTGTGTTTCTTCTTTGAAAGAAAAGAATAGAAAAATAATAATAGTTTAACCTATTTTTTAGGCAAGCCGAAATAAAACAGCTTTGGTATGGAGGATGTAAATCAGTCTCTGGTTCAACAGACCACAGGTCTAATTGAAAAGTCGATGGTACACCCAACTACTGCAGGTCTAATCGAAAAATCGCTGGTTCATCAAACTACGAGGGTTATTGAAAATCCAAATGAAAATATGAATGAGTCAGAGGCGTGTTCAAATTTAATCAATTACAAATCACCGCTAATGATGTTGAATGCTTCTGATGTGATTCCACCAAACCACCATCCAAATTCGAACCTTAATCCAATACCAAATCCAACTTTAAATCATGGCGAAAGAATAAGTGAATGTAGCAATAATAGTATGATGCCCTCAGTATTAAAATCGTACACGAATGCTATTGAAAGTGTTAGTGGAGCAGTATCAAAAGAATTGATACAAAACTCAATTGTTCCACCACACGTGCATGGATATGGACAAGCACATGGACCAGCACATGGACCTGCACATGGACCTGCACATGGACTTGCACATGGTCTTGTACATGGCCCCTCACATGAACCTGCACATGGACCTGCACATGGACCTGCACATGGACCTGCACATGGACCTGCACATGGACCTGCAAATGGACCTGCACATGGACCTGCACATGGACCTTCACATGGGCCTGCACATGGACCTCCTCATGGAGCTGCACATGGACATGCTCATTTACCTGCACATGGACCTGTACATTTACCTGCTTATGGATCGGTTCATGGACCTCTTCATGGACCAGTGCACGGACATGGTCCTGGACCCGGACATGACCCTGGACATGGTCACATGCATGGACATGGTCTTGAACATAGACATGGTCTTGAACATGGACATGAACATGGACATGGACATGAAAAGGGACACAAACGAAAGAATACCGTGACAACGGATGAAAGTACAAGCAACAAAAAAGGTATGCTGTCAGCATCTGAAGAAAAGAAAAATAATCACCTTAGGAAAAATATACGAGATGTGATGAATGAAACAAATTTGGATACAACAACTTTGGCGGCGCAAAAAGAGGAAGCGGAACGTTTAGCTCGCGTTGCTGGACAGCAAAAATCGATGCGTGAAATCCGAAAATCTGTTGTACACAAGAATTTTTTTCGCATTTTAAATATAGACGAAAAAAATGATGTTAATGGTGGCTTACAGACAAATACATTGAATAATGCAATTGTTCTACCCGAAGATGATTTGGCATCCGTGACATGTGATGAAACAAACAGTAGTTTAAGTTGCAGTATTGAAGATGATGAGGTTATCAATAAGGAGCCCGGCGCCGGACCACCAAATGAAGTTGTTACAATCGATGATAGTTCCGATGATGATTGTATATTGTTATCGGAGGAGGAAGAAGAAGAGGAGGAAGATGATTTGAATGAGAGTGAGGATGCAACGAACAGTGGAATGCATGTTAAAGATATATATAATATACCGGATGAATATGGGCGTGTTGTTGTTAATATTGCACATCCGGAAGGTGAAGAAACATTGTATTTGGCTCCACAGATAGCTAAAGTAATCAAACCCCATCAAATTGGCGGTGTACGATTTTTATATGATAATATTATTGAATCAACGCGTCGTTTCAACAAATCAAGCGGTTTTGGTTGCATCCTTGCTCATTCCATGGGACTTGGCAAAACCTTACAAGTTGTTTCCTTCTGTGATATATTTTTAAGACATACATCCGCAAAGACAGTCTTATGCGTTATGCCCATTAATACATTACAAAATTGGTTAAGTGAGTTTAACATGTGGATTCCACGACAAACGGGCGACCTAAATGTTCGACCACGTAACTTTGAGATCTTTGTTCTCAACGATCAGCAAAAGAACCTTACTGCAAGAGCAAAAGTTATTTTAAATTGGGTTCACAAGGGTGGAGTTCTACTCATTGGATATGAACTCTTCCGACTACTGGCTCTAAAACTAGTTACGACACGTAAGAAGAAAGGTAAAAACTCTCACAATGATGCCATGGATTCAAGTAAAGATCTTATGAATCTGGTCTTTGAAGCGTTGGTTAAACCTGGCCCGGATCTAGTTATATGTGATGAGGGACATCGAATTAAGAACTCACATGCTGGCATCTCACTTGCTCTTAAACAAATCCGCACGCGTCGACGTATAGTTTTAACCGGTTATCCGCTGCAGAACAATTTGTTAGAATATTGGTGTATGGTGGATTTTGTGCGTCCCAACTATTTGGGCACACGCACGGAGTTTTGCAATATGTTCGAAAGGCCCATACAGAACGGTCAGTGTGTTGATTCAACACCCGATGATATCAAGCTAATGAGATATAGAGCTCATGTGCTTCACTCTTTGCTATTGGGCTTTGTTCAACGTCGTTCACATACTGTGCTACAATGCACGCTGCCACAGAAATTGGAATATGTTATCCTTGTGAAGATGACTCCATTTCAACGAAAGCTTTACGATACCTTTATGACGGATGTTGTGCGCAAGAAGGCATTTCCTAATCCATTGAAAGCATTTGCTGTTTGTTGTAAAATTTGGAACCATCCAGATGTTTTATATAACTTTCTGAAAAAATGTGAGACTGATTTAGATTTAGAAATTGATGATGATACTACCAAGAGCAACACAACAATCCCAGTCGTCGATCCAAATGCACTTGGTGTCATCGATCCAACCACTAAAACAACTACTACAACTGCCCCAATCATCCCGCCGCAACAACAACAACAGCAACAAGTTAACAATGGCAACAATACCTCAGAATTAAATAAAATATATGCTGATAAAAGGTAATTTTATATTCTTAACAAAATCCCTTAACAAATATATATCATATGTGTACTCCTTTTTCATTTTGAATAGCTCTGAGCATTATGGTGCGGAAAAAGTGGACCATCAACTCAATATGGGTAATTATAATGCCGAAGCAAAAGGCAATTATTGGTTGGATGCAAATATACTTCCAAAACCGAGCTATGTTGAAGTCATAAAACAATCTGATTCCACTATGGCCAAGGATTTTGAAACAATTCCTGGCTCTTCCGAAATCGTAGACTTGGACACAAATGAAATCAAAACAGTTGAAAGAATCGTTCAGCCGACTTCTATAAATCTAAATCAAACAAATATTGAATGCGTAAAGTCTGTCGAAAATAATAGTTCAACGAAACAAGGCCTTACCAGTATTATTAATGACACAAATAGAAAAACGTTCAAGCCAAAAAAAATTAATGATGAATTTTCATGTTCCTGGGCATTGGACATTATGAAAAACTACATACCTGGCCAAATATCGACATCACCCAAAATGGAAATATTTTTTTGCATTATGAAAGAAAGCATTTTTTTGGGCGATCGAATATTGTTATTTAGCCAAAGCTTATTGACATTAAATCTTATCGAAGGGTTCCTC
This sequence comes from Scaptomyza montana, assembly GCA_018904305.1. Classification (NCBI taxonomy): domain Eukaryota; kingdom Metazoa; phylum Arthropoda; class Insecta; order Diptera; family Drosophilidae; genus Scaptomyza; species Scaptomyza montana. The sequence goes on along the minus strand of JAEIGR010000008.1, from coordinate 1,740,318 downwards.
AAATCAAGCTATGTACCATGTACTTCTAACTTTTGGATGCGAAACGTTTCATATTTTCGTAAGTAATAAAACGAAAAAAATTTAAGTAAAATGCATAATTATTTTAATATCCTTTCTTTTATAGGTTTAGATGGATCGACCTCATCGCAAGAAAGAGAAAGACTCGTCAATGAGTTTAATGCTAATCGTAATATAAAGCTGTTCCTAATATCTACAAGAGCCGGATCCTTGGGTATTAACTTGACTGGAGCGAACAGAGTTATTATATTTGATGCCAGTTGGAATCCGTGTCATGACACGCAAGCTGTTTATAGAATTTATAGGTAAGTAGAAATTAAATATAAAAATCTTTAACTATAACAAACATAACCTCCTAATTATTACAGATACGGCCAGACAAAGCCTTGCTTTGTGTACAGAATTGTCATGGATAAATGCCTGGAAAAGAAAATCTATGACAGACAAATTAAGAAACAAGGAATGTCCGACCGAATCGTTGATGAATGCAATCCGGAGGCACATTTATCAATGAAGGAGATTACCAATTTGTGTCACGATTATAGCTCAGATGATGAGCAGCCAACAGAAGCTGATGTGCAAAAATCGAATGAGCCAACCACAGCAGAAATCAATGAGTCAGGTGATCCGCCAGAAACATCCACCACTACCACAACGACCCCTAAAACAAAAGAAGAGAAAAATGAACACTCAACCGAACATTTGGATCCCATTATTAATACAATAGTTAAATTACATGAGATCTATATAACAAAAGATCCGTTCCTTCATGAAAGTTTACTAGTTGATCAGAAGGATCGTAAGCTATCACAAGCTGAAAAAAGACAGGCTCATCGAAGCTATGAGCTCGAAAAGAAGGCGTCTGTTAATCAAAAATTAACCTATACCTCAGGGAAAATGCAATACAGAATTGTTAACCAGGATGGTACTGTTATTACTCGACCAGTCGCTTCAGTGAGTATACAATAAGCAAAATAAAGATAACTTATCAAATACTTATTCTATAACATTTTTTTTTTTTTAGATTAAACCCATACAAGCAAAGAAAACAACAACTACTACTGGTCGGTCAACGCGTTGGATTCCCGCTGAAGTGTGGCAAAGACAAGGAATGACTGCTCAGGAAATGACGTTACCACTTGGCAAGCAATAACAGCGCCAAAAAGTTAACTAGTTAACATTTCATAATTATTCAATTCTTTCAGACGTTGTCATACCAACAAATTCGTCAGAGAAATCCAACATTATACTCAAAGCTGGTCAAAGAGTGATGGTGCTAAAATCAGCGAAAGGAATCTATATGCAATTAGATAGTGGCAAAATCATTGCAATCAGAACAACTGCCAAGCGACCAGACGATGAAAAGACAAACAAAGAGGACGTTATCGATATAACATCTGATTGCGATACAGATGTTCCAAAATCAAAATCACCAGAGCAAGGTATCAAAATGAAATGTTATCAAATTTATAAAAGTTTTTAAAACACTGTTTTAAAATTTCAGAAAAATTGATGGACACATCAAATGGAGAGAAGCTAAAAGAGGTGGCGACCAAAAAAGAGTGTGCACCAATTGAACCGTCTGCTGAGCCAGCGTTTACGAGAACCAGCAATTTGGAAGATCATCAGCAAACTAAGCCACAAACCATAATACAAAATAATAACCAAATTCAAGGTTTAAACAGCATTCCAACAGCACTGCACCAACAGCAGCCGGAAAATATAGACTATCAGAAACAACAACAACAACATCAGCAACAGCAGCAGCAACAACAGCAGCAACAACAGCAGCAACAACAGCAGCAACAACAGCAGCAACAACAGCAGCAACAACAGCAACAACAACAACAACAACCACAACAACAACAGCCTTACAAGCATGAAACACAATTGCCTATCGCCGAATCTTATAATAGTTCCATTAATAGTATCCCATCGAATGCAACGCATCCGCAAACAATGCTACCCAATAACGATTTAGCGGAAAACTCATATTTTGCCAGCAAAAATGTTCAACATTCGTTTCCTCCCCAATATTACAATTACTATGAAAATAAGAATACAGCCTCCGCAACAAACTATCATCTTAATAATTATGCACCCTATGGTCATTTTAATTTTTCACCCTATCATTCCAACTTCCATACAACGGCTGGGTATAGCGGTAATCCCGCACCGTATATTAACTCAAATGCGTTTCCTAGACAACCATGGAGTGCAGTTGGAAATCATCATCAAACCAACAGCGAACCAATACGTCAGCAACCATATTTGGGAAGTACTTACTCAATGAATGAATGGTCTTCCCAATAAAAGAAATAATAATCAATTGTAATAATTATTTCTTTAAATAACTTTCGACTTATTTATTTATTAGACTAGAAAATTCTCTTGAGAAAGTAGCACTAAATATCATATAAGTTTAGATTGTCATTCCAAAACAGATTAAATTGTATATCCAATAAATAAACATAGATAATATAAAAGTGTAGAAAACATGTGTGAATTTTCTTCGAGTTGAGGCTTATTCGATTATTCACTTTTTCACGATTTTTTACATTTTATGACAACGATTAGTTGTCACGCAAACAGTGTTTATGACGTGGTAAATTTATAGATTTTTTCAAAGCTCTTTCCAGTTGCTTAACTCGTTATAAAGATGACGGACAATATTTTCATAAATTTATTTCTATTAAACTTTTATAATAAAAGGTGATTTATATCAATGTAATAATCATATAATCTCCATCTTATAAGGCAACTTTGTTTACAGGTTATTTTGGATAGTTGTAATATCTGTTTCCGGATGGTGTATGGGTGTAATATTTATGCTTATGATGGCCAGATTTCATACGGACTCAACGAGCATTGGAGTAACAACGACTTATGTGCATTGGACAAACACATTTCCCTCGGTCAGCATATGTTTGGTAAAGAACAGGATAACTAGTGATTTTACCAATGCCATCAAGAGACGCATCCCTGAGAATCAAACCCTTTCAAATGCTTATGTTAAGAATCTTTTCGACTATTTGTTTGTGAGCTCCGAAAATAGTAATTTAAAGGAAGCATATTGTAAGGGCTATAATTCAACTTGTGGAGTAGATATAATGGATTTGCGAAGAGAGGTGAGCTATGAATAATTAAATTTAATTGAGTAGCATCTTTTAAATAATTTTTTTTAAGCTGCTTCCGCGCTCTTGTAAAAATATTATAAGGGAAATTTATTTTGCTGATGTTTTGTTGCCGGATTGTGAAGCACTATTTAAATTTCATTTGTTGGAATTGGGAACTTGTTTTGTGTCGAATAATTTGATGGACTAGTAAGTATTCAAATTATTGGTTAGTTAATTTCATAAATTAGTATGGTTTTTTTCTTGGCACAGTAATAATATCGATTTGTTACCATTAAAATATTCATCATTGGATAAACATCGAATACTTAAATTAGTATTACAAAGCGAAAAAATATTTAGATATCAAGTAAGTAATTCCTTGAATTATTGTATTATACATTTTTGTTTTTCCGATTTCTTAATAATAATAAAAAAAAAAAAACAGTTATATGTTCACAGTCCCGAGGATGTGCCTTATTTTAATGCGGTTGGCTATCTAATTTCAACAAGGCCCACTTTGTTGAGTTTTAATATTGAAGAAGTGCATAATAACGATGATGTTCTGGAAGAGAGCGTAAATCAGCGTATGTGCAGATTTCCAGAAGAAAGTACAAGCTCCATTTTTGTTTACAGGTAGTAAGTTTGATAGCATAAACTTTCAACAATATTTGAAAAAATCGTTTCAGCTTTTCAACTTGTATGTCTCAAATAAGAAACCAATTGGAGATGAAAACTTGCAATTGCACTTTATTTAATCCTTCAGCAACGAGTAGGTGATCTATCTTGGAAATTTTATATTCTTTATTCCAATAAAACTTTTTGTTTTCCAGAGCAACCATATTGCGATGTTAGAGGAATAAAATGTATACAAGAAGGTAACGGCAAAATGATGTTCAAATTCGTTAAACAATACCATAAAAGTTCTTTTAACCTTTTATGCAGCTTATATACCTGAAAGAGTTAAGGATTATGTTGGAACCAATTTGGTTTGCTTGCCGTCATGCGTTGAACAACAGATTAGCTATGTGGGGTAAGATAAACTACATGAAAAATAAACATTTAAAACTATATATAGAAAATTCCCAATTTAGTTCAATTGAAAACGCAGTTGAGAGTAAGGATTATAGTGTTGGGGTAGAAATTGCCAGTGCACCTTATGCTAGATTCTATCGAGTAGTTACACAAACTAAATTGGATCTCATAGGTAAGTAAACAATTAGAACACTAATTTTAAGATTAATATAATTGTAGGATTAATGTAAATTTTAGTTTCAATTGGAGGTGTTCTTGGACTTTTTATTGGAGCATCTTTGCTTAACATTCTGGAAGTGATTTCATTGATAATTTATAAGATAAAACATTTGGTAATTCACTAAATTTAATTAAATAAATAATGCAGTGGCTTGTGATTATATTTAATGATTTTTAAGAGAATTCTTAAAATAAAAATACTAAGAATTATTTCTTTTCGTCAGACAAATAAAAACAGCTAACCAAATTTCAACAATATTTACTTTATTAAACAATAACCATTTTTACAAATAAAATAAATAAATAAATAAAATTATTAAGAGTATGATGATCTTTGGTTTATAGTACATATTTTTGGATATTTTTATTTTTGTGGTATTTTAATTATTGTTAAGTTTTGTGAAATAAACTTCAATTGGTAATTTCGGTACATCCGTTGAGTGTAGAAGATCTATGGGTTTTACAGAAACTTCGGCAACTGGTGTATGTTTTCGGAATTTTCGCATTGATCTTCTCAAGGATCTGCCGTTAGTATTCGATATAGTCATTATAGCAGATTCTGCTGCCAAAGCTGTTGTTTCAGTTATAGAACTGCTTGTTGTTGTTGCCAATATTGTATTATTAGTAACAGTATTTATTTTTATTGCTTTCCGAACGATAACTTCTTCATTAGTTATGTTTAATATTGGTGTTTTCAATTCAGTTTTTGGCTTTAGTATTTTCGAATTCATACTGTTGTTACGGCTAACATTATAAGCTTTAAATCTTGTAGCATTTGCTTCCAGTTTTCTACGCCTCAAGTGTATAAAACTGGTTTTATTTCTTCTATTTCTTATTGGTACCATTTCGGTAGTGCTTGAAATATTTGGAGTTGATTGATATTTCGCTAATGGTTGTGTTTTATTTTGCGCAGCTTTAATTTTTGTTGCTAGAGTTTTCAAACTTAACTTTTTTCTACCTTCGCTTTTCTTTGAAATCAATGTTGAATTATGTTTATCTTTGAATTTTGTTATATTTAAATTTGGTTGAACATCACTCAATGTTATATTTTCCATGTTTGGGGAATTTTTTCCGCAGCTATAACAAAAATCGTCATTGAAAGTAATTGGCATTAGGTTCTTTCGGAATGGTATATGCTTCTTTGAAGACCAATTCTTTTTATCAAATATCGTATTAGGTATAATTGTGGTTGGTGTACGATTTACTGTGAAGCCATTAAAAATTTCCCTAATAATGGATTTTTTGTTATTTATGATCGTGTTTGGTTTATCTGTGGTAACTGTAGGACTTAGTGTTGTAAAATGCCTTAAGGCTTCTTTGGTTGTTTCGGCTTCTGGTAAAATAGTTGTTGGCTGAAATTCCATTGTCGTTTGCTGTATAGCTTCCGTAGTTCTAATTGGTTCAATAGTTGTTGTACTTGTACTTGTTGCAGTGCTAAAAATTCGGACAGCCTTATCTTTAAAATGTGTAGTTTTCTGAGTAATAAAACTATCTTGCGGCTGTGAGTCATAGGGAATTTTTTTTTCATCTTTCTCAATGTGTTTGGATTTAAAGTGAAAGTTCTTCGGAGCATTAGGAACAATGACATCATCCAAAGTGAAGTAGGAATGAGTTATATATGGTTGAAAGGGAGGTTCAATCATTGGTGGTATGGTATTGCTAATACTATTTGAAATACTTTCAAACCCTCGATAATTGGGTAATACATTAATACCATTCGAGATACTTTCAAGTCCCCGAAAATGTGGTAATATATTTATACTCTCCTTAACCTCGGGAGCTAAAGTAATATTTTTGTTTTGTTTGCAGATCGTAGTGTTCTTATAGACATGTTGTTTTGTTTCAAAATACGGTAGGCTCGGTGCTGGTGTTTTTGGCACTGATGTCGAAGGTATTCTCACAGATGTCATATATGTTCTTAAAATATTCGATGACAATGAACCGTCATCATAGGTATTTTTAAATGTGCTTCTAAAAAGAGAAATGCCAAAGATACATATATTAATGTTTGTTTGTGTATTGAAATTCTTTCGTGCTTTCGAAAAGCTATTAATTAAAAGAATACCTATAGGTAGGATTTCCATAAGATGCACCAATTTCAGGCGGAGCATTTCTATATCCATATTTCAATTGCATATTTACCATACGCTGCTTTCGAGTTGTGAAATGCGGAGCTCTTGTATTGTACCAATAAAGTTTTCGAAATGTGCTTGGCTGATTGTACATATAAAATGACTGTGGGTCAATTGACCAAATCTAAAAGAAATACGCATGGTAACAGAAGTGTGAGAAAATTTCAAATATTTTTACTTACCCCTGTTTTATATCTTATATTGTCAGAGCACACCTTTGTTACAGATAAAATAGTGATGAATCCTAAAATGAAATAAACATAGAAATATCATATTTCTTATAATAAGTAAGCTGTGTAAAGATTAAGATAAATGGTATATTCATCAGCTCCAAAGTATGCAAACACGAACATTACTTTCATTTACTTTCACTTTCACTATAACCTAATAAACAAATATGTACTTTGGTGTTTTTAATTTTATTGCATTTTTATATTGTTAAGTGAAATATCTAATATTTACCTATGCATACATGTATGATGTAAAAGGTCTGAAAGGGTTTCCCAAACATGTTGAAATATGTTCTTCACTATTAAACAACAAAAAAAAAAAACCAAATAAAAATATCTATAGCAATTATTATCTCAAAAGTTGTCTATATAACCTTCAAATGTAATAAAATTTGATTCAAAACACTTTAATATTTGCAGTTAACATTGATATTTTTTTCACAGCTAACAATACAGTTAATCAAGACTTACTGATGTTAAATGAATTGCATTAAAATAAAGATTTCTATACCCTGTATACCGAATGATTCATGGCTGGCTAATTATTATTAAACATTCAATTGCTTGTGTGAAGTGTTTATTGAAATTTATTATTTTGTACCTTGTGCAGGTCAAGAATGATGTATAAAAATACGAAATACTATGTGAATAAAAACAATTGACTATAGCTTCCTTATATACAAACAAATCGAATATTTATATTTGAATGTGCTCTATATTCGATTTTATTCGAGGGTATTAGAGCATTGGGCATTGTTAACAAGTATGATTTCACTCTTAGTCTGTGCCTTGAAGCATAACATTTAATGCATGGTCAAGTTTCTTCATTTCGTTTTCCACTTTCCATCCACCACAATACCCTGCACTTGGGCTTGAATGAGATTCTATATATGATATTAGGTATAGATATTAGAGCATATAGATGACATTTAAATGTTTCATATGTCAAAAATAGACTTTTTGGGAGGATCGGTTGCAGGTATCTAAAAAGTATAATCCTATTGATTTATTATCAGAACATTATCTCTATGCTATATTTAGATTGATGCTATATTTAGCACATATACTAGCTTCAGGGTATGCTTAAAAATTGACGCGTATCCAATAATTATCGATATTTCTTATCGGCAAGCAAAGAAATAACAAAACATGCTCTCTGCGTATACTTAATGTATACAAATATTCAAAGTTCTGAGAAAGCAAAACTCTTTGTTTATCATGCTAGAGCCCAACTAGCACAACAGTACACAAAAGTGTACCTAACCTAACTTTTATTTTTAGATATATAATACATACATATATAGAAAAAGATTCTGTTTGATATTTCTGTTTATTATTCTAAGTGTTTTTTTTTATTTATTTGTTTTTGTTTTTTAAATTTCTTTTATTAATTTACAGTCTGTAATGAAAATGAATACAAAAATATTTTTTTTTACCATAATTTTCACATATATCAGGATAAATATAACACATAGGGTCAAGACATGAACACTGATTCACGTCTCGAAGATAAAATTGAATTAAACAAATGGCAATTTGGCAGGAACCATATTTAACTGAAAGAAGAGAAGAAGAAAAACATATTGTTTTATTAGTAAAAATTATAAAAAGTTAGAACTTACTTATTAAAATATTGTGTGATTTTCAATGTTACTAAATATTTAAGACTTTTGGAAACTTACTCTCTCGCTAAATGGGCGCCCGTGTCTGTGGACAAGCAGCCAGCACCACCACCGAAACCGTATCCCTTAGGTCCGTATTTCCTACCGTGGCAATTTTTGCAGAACAGGGCTGCTTCGTGCTCGGTGCAGTTTGTCGAGTCCAGAGCCTTGTTGCACATACCTTAATTGTGAAATTTTTGTATGGTTCTTAGTTCTATGACAAAGTATCCATATGTTAAGCTGTTACTTACTGCACTTGAAGCAAGTCTTATGGAATTTGTAGCCACCAGCAACACGCTCTTCGGCGGCGTACACAGATTTGCCGCACGCGGGGCACTTGGCAGTCTCAACCGGAACAAAAGGCATTATGTTCTATATATCTGCAACAACAGATTGCAAAAACCAAAAATAAGTAATTAAACCTAATCTTTTTTTTTTTAATAATTGCTATTTACACATATATATACATATACAATATATTATATGCATGTTCAACATACCGTCAAAAGGTACACTTGTAACGAAGTTCCTGTACGTTAAAGACGCTGCAGACTAAACTGGAAAGATTCTGTACACTGGTAGTCTATATTTGTGGATGCACACGGCACAACAAAAAAAAATACATGTTGTGTGTGTGTTTTTATCTGTCAGTGTGCGTGTGTGTGTGTGTGTGTGTATGTTGAATATACAGCAATAAAACGTTAAATATAATCGAAATTTGTTTTGTTGTCATTATATGTACAAGAATGGCTAACAAATTACAATTTTGCACAATTGCTACATAAAAATATTAACAAAACTATACATTTATTTAAGTAATTTTTAAAAATATATTCAATCATTTTCCATATAGTTTACTATAATTATAGTATGATGTGCAGGCATGCATAAGTTAACATATAATATATATCTATATACAACATACATACTGTTCATATACGACTTTTTTGTATTCTCAAATTGTGTATGACTCCCTAAAAATATAAATAAATATTGCAAAGAAATATTAATAGTGTGTGTGGATGGGAATGAAAATTTTGTAACAAGGGCGTATGCAAAGAATTTTTGATGTTAAGAGTGGGGGGTGCATGGAGGATTCAGGAAATCCGTTTAGAAAAAATCAAGAAATTCAAGAGTTAAAACAAAAGGGTATTTTTTGAGGGCCAAATCTTAAGGAATAACAGGTTTTATTTAAAATGTTGCACTTAATATACGTCACGTCGTATTAATTGTATTCAATTATTGCGTATAAAAAAATAATAGGAAAACTTTTAAACGGCACAAATTTCTATATATGTATGTGTACACTTATAATTTGTTTCTAACAACATGTTGCAGTCATTTTTGATAGAGGTGGGGAGGGGGGGCGCGAATGCCACCTGCCCCACACCCTCCTTACGCCCGTGATATTTATAAATGTGTGTACACATAGTACATTGGTATGTGTATGTAGGCGTGCACATACATATTTAGATGGAAATTTTAATTTTGCTCTTTGCACTACCTTGCCGAGGTTGGTTTCAAACGTTTGTAGCGTACTATGAGAAAGAAGAAAACAAGCACACAGTAATCTTTTCCTTAAAAGTCTTTATTAAAGTGTTCGTTGCCAGATACGACTATATATTTTAGATAATATAAAGCTGTACAAATACAAAATATATATATATATTTGTAAATCATTATGGATTACAATAATCCATCATGCCAAAATTTTTCGCTTAGCTCAAGCTCATCGATCAACTCGAACATACCACCTTGTGCCACAAATAAAAAGAAGGCTAAGGTGCAACCAATTAAGAGGCAGGAAACTGATCAAGAAACTTCAGAACAATGTGCAAACATCATCACAAGTACGTCTTCATCCTCATCGACGACCATATCGATGGGCGCCTTCAACTCACAGACTCTATTAGAGAGACCTTGCCGTGATGAGGCCCCAAATATAGGTTATGAGCTAGATTTGGCGAAATCGATTTTAAAACAATATAGTACGTTAAGTGGAGATAACTTGTAAGTAAACATTTAGGTTACAAACTCTTGAAATAAAGAAAATTTAGTTCAAGTAACTGTATAAGTATAGATTTGATCATATCAGTGATATTGTTAAGCGTGTTATCGATGAACGTCCCCCCAATGTGATCGATTTCTTTGAAGAGTTCAGTCGTAATGTGCGTGAACAAAAATTTCATGTACCCGAACGTTTTCCACCAAATGGCGTTTTTGCCGACTCCCGTATGTTTCGACCGGCTAAGCTTATACTTAATTCCATGAAGGTATGTTTTTTTTAAGCTAAGTACGTTTACAAAAAAAAAAAAATTCCTTTAAATTCCCGTTATAAGCTACCACACATTGGAGATGTTGCTGATTTGATCGTTGATGAGGATATGGGTGGTGATGAAACTTTTACATCCATTGATGGGGAATTACGTATAAATATTGATGATTCGCTTCGCAAATTTATTATATTTAATGAACGCGTTGAACAAATGCAATTTTTCTGGAATCAATGCGGTTTTAGTGTTAGCAAAGATGATATATTCCAATTGGCATGCTCCATTAATCGTCTACAGACCCATCCATCGATAGTGCAATGTCGTTTTTGGGGTTGTATAAATGGTCTTAAAGCTTCCTACTATATTGTGGAAGCCTCACTTACGCGTGAGGAAATCACAGCGCGTTTGTCCATGATGCGGGAGGAAATGGAAGAAAATCAACTTCCCTATCAGATGCGAAAGCATCGTATGGAAAAGCCCAACCCTTCACATATCGGTCCAGAACTAACACCTGGCACTTATGGTTGGGAAAAGTTTCCGTTGGACGAGTTGGAGCAGATGGTACCTGCCGCTGCACCCATTCCGTTGGCAAAGGAAATCGAGTTCTACGATATACCACCCGAGTATATTGGACTTGGTTGTAATCGTTTTTCGTATTTTGTGGTTAATAGTTTGTATGATGATTGGATTGAATTACCAATTGTAACGCCACGTCAAATTGCTGTTTCGCGGCAGATAAAAAAGTTTTTGACTGGCGATTTGGAAGCAGATGTCGTTTCGTATCCATGTTTTCCGGGCAAGGAGAAACATTATTTACGTGCAATGATTGCTCGTATTACGGCAGGTACTCATATTGCTCCGCAGGGATATTACAGACGGATGACTAAAAAGGAACAGCGTATCTATGATGGTATCAATCTCGATGAAGGCGAAGAGGAAGAGGAGGAAGAGGAAGAATTAAATGAGGGCGAAGAAGAGGAACCTTCTGGTAAATTATATAATATTTTGTTAGTTTCGTTTAATTTAAACAAAAAAAAAAACTGCTTTTTCAGATAATGACGTAATGCTCTTAAGAAATGAGAATTATGAGATAGAACCTCTTAGTTCATTGTCTAGTCCGGTAGCCTGGGTACACTGTCGATCGAATATTTTGAATCAAGGACGTGTTGTTTGGTTCGATGAGGAAAAGGCTCAGAAGGAGCGAGAGAAAGCTCTGGCTGAGTATTTGAAAATGCTTCGATTGGAAGAAATGGGTGAGGAGATCGAGGAGGAGGAAGAAGAATCCGACGAGGAAGAAGAGGGTGAAGAAGAGGAAATGTTAGAGGAGTTGAGCCTTAAAGAAACAGGACCAAATATCCTATCCTCATGTGCCAATGATCAAAGCAATCTCTGTTCCACGCCCTGGAGTGTACGCTTTACCAGCAAGTATACAAATCAAAAGGAACGTTTGTTGGTAATGCAATCAAATTGTTGGCCCGGTGCTTTCACATTTCTTTTTGAGAAAACTTGCGAAACGATTTATTTGGGCTGGGGACATAAGCTCGCCAGACGAAATATACCATTTAAGCATTTGGCGCCAGTTCAAAATGAATATCCTCATACCATCGAAGATTTTATTGAATCAAGTGATCCAACGGTTGAAGAGGAACTCGCTTACAGGGAATGGCTTTTAAATAAAAACAGGAAGAATGAAATCGCTTGGGTAGAAGACATGAATGAAGACGATGACGATGATTCCGAGGGTCAATATGACAACGATGATAATGATGATTAAACTTGCATTTTAATTTTATGTTACATGTAGATTAATGTTATAACAATAAATAAATATTGCCTTGTCACTAAAATTGTTGTAAAGCCTTTGATTTGGATCCTTCCACAATATGATTTTATTGGGATAGAATTATGACATGGATAAAAAAAACCGGTTGGAAAAAATATTTTGTTATTGCCTGTTCTAAGATTTTTTTCGGAAAAATCTTTGGGCAATATTTAATTTACAGCGTTTGTTATAAAAATTACACATTGAACATTTTGTTGTCTTAAGAGTTCAAGTCACTTTTATGAACATGCGAAAGAGTATCCTAATACAACCCTTAAAATAAACTTAACAAAGCGCATGCGTTGAAAAAATAACAAGTACACAAAAGTATTATCGTCCCTACTAAACACTTAAACACTAGTTATGTATTTTATTGAAAAATGTCAAAAAGATATTTTAATTTTAATGTTTTTTTTTATAATCATAATTCCCTCTAACGTTGATGCTGACGAAAAGAATATGAATAAGCTGTTAAACAACCAAGCCGTTGTTAGTCGCCAAATAATGTGTATTCTTGAGAAAAGCCCATGTGACCAATTGGGACGACAACTAAAAGGTAGATAACAAATAAATAAATGAACACTAGCTACGTACGAAGCAATATTGACATTATACATATAACTCGCATTCGATTAAAATAATTAACAAAAAAACTTTAAAGTAAGCTTAGGCCTTATAAATTTTGAACAGTTCACTGACCTTCAACTACAATTGTGATTTATGTTTGTTGAAAGCATACAAAACTAATACTATTTAATCTCTGTTTACTTTTTCAGCTGCTTTGCCCGAAGTTATAACAAGAAAATGCCGCAACTGTTCACCACAACAGGCTCAAAGTGCACAAAAATTGACAGCGTTCCTGCAAGCACGCTATCCGGATGTCTGGGCAATGCTTTTAAAAAAATATCAAAATGCCTAAGTTTAGTGCTTGTAATATTGTAAACGTATTGTTATTCTCCATAAACTTCAAATACATAAATCGACAACGTACGCTTTGCAAGCTTATTAATATATCGAAGATAAAATGGAATTAGTTTTTAATATTTATTTGTTTTAAATACACAAAAATTATGATACATTTACAAGACAAGTAGTAAAAGTAGTTTGATACTTTATAGAGTAAAACGTGTAACTAGTGTAAGCTTTAGATATTTTTATTATCTGCGTATTGAGCCGTTCAGCGGCAAGTATGGTGAATACGTTGGATACATTGAATTCGGTTGCGTTGCTCTTTGCAAAACGCATGCATCCTGATACTGTGACTGCATGTTCATTACACCCATCTGCATTGGAATCTGAGAGTTGGGATATTCACCACCGGAACTGTATGCGGATGCCGGTGGACTCTGCTGCGGCGACATCCGATAGCTATTAATTGCCCCATAATGTGACATCAGATTGGGACTGATGTGTACATTGGCTGTGCGATTATTTGAGCTACTGCTGATTGCCGATGAAGTATGTTGTATGGGTGCCGATGGTGTGTTTCGAGTATTTCGATTAGCGTTTTGGGTGGATGAAATCGGCGCAATGTTCATATTACTGGTATAATACTTATGATATTGAAGCGGTGCTACTTGGGTCTGCAGCATATTCGGAGGCGTTGAAATATTCCGATTTTGCATTAACAAATGTGGTGGCGGCGTCATTGAATTGGGTGGAATCGGATGATGTGGTGATGGTGTTAAATTCGATTGAGCTCCTGGCGATGTATTACATGGTTGTGTCTCCAGGCAATTAGTTAGTTGTTGCAACTTCGAGAGGCTACACAAGTTTCCAACTAGAGCTGGTGTGCTGCCACCACCACTGTTTGAAGATATAGACTGATCGTTGTTAGCCGCCGAAGACGGTGGTCCCAATGTGGTGGTGACGGGAATTCGTGGTGCATTCGAAACGATTTCATTTGATGGCATGTTATTTTGTAAATAGAAATTATTTACAGCACAAGCCGAGGATGGTTGCTCAATGCGTTGATGGGAGTTGGGTAGGGAATGAACTGAGCTATTGAGCGACATCCTCTGTTGAATGACAGCCGGCATATTAACAAGGTCATAGTTCGATGGATTGGTCGAAAAATTTTGTGATATTTGCGGTATAGGTATATAATCTAAAGTTTGCATATTCTGCTGATGTCCATGCTGTCCGCCCAGCTGCGTAAACTGTAAACCACCAATACCATCCTGTTGTCCCTTGGATATATTTGAAACAGAGCTCTGAGCATGCTGATGGTGAGCATTTTGAGTGCTTGTTGCTGCTGCGGGCACTTTAGCGTCTCGTTGCTGAGCATTATTCGAAGAGCTGCCATTGCGAATTTGCTTGGGTGTCGGTGCTCGATGTGTTGCGGTTGGGGAACTTGCAACAATATCCGGCTGTAAATAAAAAACCACACAAAAACGATTCAGAAAAGCTTTATAAATATTTTAATAAAATAGTTACCTGCACAGTTAGCTTCCTATTTTGATGCTGGTGCTGTGAGTTTCCAATAATGTTCAAGTTTGGCGAACCTTCGGAATTCAAGTTCATATTTATATTGCTTTGCTGTTGCATATGCGAATTTTGTATAGACATGTGCATGGGCGTTGTCGCCGATTGATTGTGCATCGAACAGTCGGGGAACTGTCTTTGCATATGTCCATTGGGATTCTCCGGACCGTGATTAATGGCACCTCCAATGTTTGAGGGTGAATCCATATTGATTTGCACATTAATGCCACAATCATATTGTTGCTGTTGTATTGGTGCCTGATTTGAGGCTGATTCTGAATTGTATGCCATATTGTTATTGGGGTTATTGACATCCGGTTGTCCGGTCACTTGCAAATTTGAATGTGGAGCAGATTGTAAAATTGGTTGTGATGCTTTCATTTTTTCCTCTCGTGATTGACCCAATGGTATGTTGTTGACATTGTGCTCCGATTTTAGTTTTTGTGGTGCCGCCGTTGCTTCGCGGCTCATTGGAGTTGGTAATAAGCTACCAGAATCTGCTTGATTAGAATTTACGTGTCTGTTCACAGCGTTCTGGGGATTACCAATCGATTTGATTTGTTGCGAATGATCTGCGACTTTAAATTGTTTTTGTTGATTAGCGCACTTCTGCTCAAACATATTCGCTTGGTTATTCACATTATATTCATTACAATTAAGTGCATTCCCATCGCCATCACGAGGCGTGTTGACAGTATTAATGTTTGATGCGGCCGCCTTGGACATTTCATCCTTTTTACCGCTGTTTTTGCGATCAACCTTCTGTTTATCCTTTGGGTGGTGCATCTGATGATGAGCATGCATCGCTAGGTTAGCCGATTGATACAGATTCTGTGTAAAGTTGGTGTAAGCCATAGTTGTGGCCAGGTCTTTATGGAATTGTTTTTGACCCTTTTGTGCTGCCGGATCCAAATTGCATAGATTATAACTGTAATAGTCCCACTGCCAATACTGTGAGGTATGATGGTAGTTGGGCATCTGGTTAATTGAATATTGAGAAGTCAATGGGTTTTGCAACTGGGCATGTTCGTTATTCTTTAGTTGAATCTTATCCCGGATGGGCAATGAAGTGGACGGCGGAGCACGCACATTAGATTTATCTTCCTCTTTGACTTGTACTTGAAGCAAGTGCGGTGGCTTTTGTACATCCTTTTCTGCAATTACATTAACCTTATTTGCAGTATGAATTGCCTCCGGTTTTTTACACAACGTGTTTACAACTTCGGTCTTTGGAATAGAAGTTTCGATAACGGGTTTTTTATGCATTTTCTGTTTTATTTCAGTTTCATGCATTAATAACGCCTCAGTTTTTCCAGGAAGTAGTTTTTCGTAAGCTTCAGTTTTTCCGGGAAGTAGTTTTTCATAAGCTGCATTTGCTTTGTTCATTTCATTATAAAATGTTTGTTCTTGCTGCAAGCTACAAGGAACTTTCAATTGCGACAAATCCGGTTTGATTGTCTGAACTTTTTCGGGACTAACAATTTTCTTAGTCTCAGTTTTATCAGCCTCTTTGGATTCCTTGGCACAGTCTTTAAAGACTTTAATAGACTCAACAACAGAAGCTGGTACTGGGGCAATCAATGGTTCTTCAGTAGAAACAGTTTGTTTAGCACAAGGTTTCAAAGTTGGCTCGTCGGGTTTTTCCTTCATCGGATCATTATTAGCTTTAATCAAGCTTTCATTGTTTAAATTAAGTACTTTTGGTTCAGTTTTCTCAACTATTGGTTTAGGTGTTTCTACCTTTTCAGCAACTGTCGGCAAGGCGGTATTAATAGTTTTTTCTTTTATATTTACTTCAGTAGTAGAAGAAGCTACAGCAACGGATTCTTTTTGTTTTACACAAATTTCTTGAACCTGACATTGTGTTTCCGTATTTAATATAGTTTCAACTGGCTTGGGTTCAATTTTACATTCCGTGATTTGAATGTCGGTGTTTTTTGCTTCAAATGAAGATGTGTCGGCAAACAATGCTTTCTTTGTTTTCTTTGCAACCGCATCCAGAACTTGCTCAGTGCACTGATCACTAGATATAATCTCCCTTTCTTTCGGCTGTTGCTGGTGCTGTTGCGGTGCAGCCTCCACTATCTTTTCAACAACCTTTTTCTCGTTAACAGTTTCTATTATTTCAACGTGGGGCTTTTCAATTTCTGGTTCCTTTATTGGAGTTTCAATACTGGTTTGAGGGATAACTGCTGCTTCAGTTTCTTCATCACGTTTGCCATTTGATTTCTTTCCTCTTAGTTTGGGTACAATATTTATGGGTTTGTCAATTGATTCGTGTTTCTTGACAATGCGATTAACTTCTTGGGTAGCAGCTCCTTGCGATATGGAACATTTGTCAGAGCTTTCCTTATAGCTTGGTTGTTCAATAGTGTTCAAAACGTTGAGCTCTACATTATCAATATTATTTTTACGTTCAAAATGTTTCCTTTTGTTGGTATGGGGAGTAACATCTTTTCGCTTGGCCAAACGTAAAGCGCGTTTGGTCAAAATATTGTATTCTGCAGCCTCTAGAGATTTTTTCGAATATTTACTATCAGAGGAATCGGAGTTATCAATTAGGTCTTCAAATGGACGTTTAGATCTTTTTGCATCATTTAATGTTGAGTGCGTAGATTCTGAAATGAAGCACGAGCTCTTTTTCGAAATAATTGTATCTTTTTCAATACTTTGAGTGTCGGTCTTTACCGGCTTGGCGCAATCCTTATTTGAATCTTTGAACAACTCAATAGTCGTATTCACCTGAGGCTCAGTAACTTTTTCGCTTTTCTTCTCGAAAACAACTTTGTCATCCTTATTTTCGATTTGCTTAGAATTTAAATATTCACGGTTTGAAATTGGTCTTATATTATTATTGGGTGATCTTGAAATTGACATCAGGGGACTCCATCTTAGGCAATCGGGTTCGATTACAATATGTGTTTTGCTTTGAGCTCTCTTGTTATGATGCAATAAAACCTTTTTCCAATCGATTTTAACTGTGATTTGGAATCTAATGTCACCATCATTTTTGCGAAGTTTAATAAAATTTAGTAGCTCGAATGCTAATGCAATGTCAGAAACAGCTAAGCCAGTTTTTATTGCTATATCCTTTAATGTTATTG
This sequence comes from Scaptomyza montana, assembly GCA_018904305.1. NCBI lineage: Eukaryota > Metazoa > Arthropoda > Insecta > Diptera > Drosophilidae > Scaptomyza > Scaptomyza montana. The sequence goes on along the minus strand of JAEIGR010000008.1, from coordinate 1,722,227 downwards.
TCTTTTTATTCCGGTACGTGTACAAATACTCCAAAACAACCGATTTCCAGTACGAAAAGTAAGATAGACGTCCAAGATCCGAAAGTGGTTTCTCTGGCGTTCCTAATTGACCTTCTTCCCGGCTAAGTAAATAGCTGAAGTCGATTAAAAATCGTCCATATCCTTGTCTTTGATATTGTGGCAGAGTCAGGATGCATGATACATTATACTTTTGAGAGCAGTGTTTTTCTTTTGAAAAATATCCAACGAGATGACAGCCAACTTGATCGTTTTTTGTAAGTATATAAAATAGAAAGGGCTCTACATCATAGTAAAGTGTTTTGTGATCTAGAAAAAACTTTGCAAGCAGACATAGATTTTGGCAATAGATCTTATTAACATTGCCATCCACTTCGAATACAGATATATCGCCCTGTCGAAATATTTCAGTTCCAGGCGGTTGCTTCCAAATACATTTATTTTGATGTCTATCCAGTACTGATCGACTCTTCGTATACTTCAGGCAAAATTCGCATAAAAAAAGTTTTAATAACCTACAAAAATAACAGAAACAATACATTTATTATAAATAATACTAAATACCGCTGTATGAGTTATACTAAAAAAAAAAAACAAAACATTTTTACATAGCTTTCATGATAAGTGTTCGATTTTCATTTGAATTTAAAGTCTCTTGCTTTATGACTCTTAAAATTTTATTTGAATGCTAATCATATCTTTTTTTTTAAAAAACATGATGAATGAAATTCGACAACTAGGAACAACTGGAACAAAACATGAACCAATGATCAATTTATATATTTTTTGTATACTTTGTTGTCAAAATTATGGAATTTACCTGGCGTACTCCTGTGGAAATGGACTTGAGTACCATGTTTTTATATTCCATTTTCCTATTTCAATTGATTTCGGACTTTGTCCACAATAACTCAGTGAACTGTTTTTCTCAGCAGACTTTTCGGGTGGATTGTTAGAAACTTTAAGAACAGCTTTTTGTAGAACTTCTTGATATAGTTCAACGTCAAGAGGGTTGACTCCTGGCGGCAGATGTTGATTTTCTATAAATAAATATTTGATTTTGTTTTTTATAAACTTGAGTTCAATATGCATGCCTACTTATTTCAGTTTTTTGTTCAACTTTCATTATTTGCTTTTTTATCATTGGAAATCTTATTTTCGCAAAAAAAAATAGTTCTGTATAGGCAGTCTGGCAGTCAATGCAATCTGATAAGCTAGAGACTTTAAAATCGAAGTGTGTCTTATTGAAAATTTGTTGGAAACATAAACAATAATAATTTATTATTGCAAATGACAGTTAATAGTTTTAAAGTGACAACAAAATTTAAAAAAACAATTAGATATTTGTAATGTTTCATAAAACTTAAAAAATCGTGAACCTATCGAAGGCTGCATCAAAATGCCAAAATCGATATATTTTTGATTAAACTCACCAAACGGCTTAGTCCGGCTTATAATTGTCTGATCCTTATCATTTTCCAAGGGTTCTATATCTTCCATCTCTGCTCCTTCTGATATCTTTCCATTTATAGCTTGCCTGCTTGGTTCTTGGAAATGATTAATTTCATTAATCATTTGACATTTTAAAATCGTTTCTTTAGTAAGATATGGAATATCATCATCATTTTTCACATAGGATTTTGAAGATTCAAGTGGCATCGATTTTAAAATCATCGTTCTTTTTTTACCCACAGTGGAGTTATTATTTCGTGATGTGGCTAATGCTGACTTTATGACCGTATCGTTCGACTTTTCGGATTCATATTTGTTGGGTTTATTAGATGTAACATTTGGAGATAGTTGATAGATATCCGATATTTTCTTTTGGTAGCTCATGCCTTTAAAATTATTTTTATATTTATTGTCAACAGGGTTTTTTGCAACGGCTGCAAATCCCCAATTCTCAGAAGAACCATCCATCATATCATTGTCATTTGGCGATGATCTAAACTCCATTTTCTTATCGTTTTCAAATATGTTTTCCTTCAATGTACTTCTATCTGTGTCATAGTCTTCATCATCATTATCGTCATCGCATTCAGAGCTATCACTCGAACTGGAACTTGAATCAGACTCAGAGCTTGACGAAGTACATGAGTCTGATGATGTACTATCATCCTGATCTTCGCATCCCGCATTTTTATCATCATCTTCATCTTCTTCATCACTGTCGCTCGATGAAGATGATGATAAATCGGAATAATTCCGCTTTCGATTTAGTTGATTAACAATGTTTTCACGATAGATTTTCTTTTGTTGCTTTATGGGCGTAACAAATTTGTTAACAGCGACGGCATTCTTTTTATTCTTTTGTCTATTAACGCTGGCAGCACCACCAATGCATTGTTGGGACGTTGATGGATTTTCAACAAATCCCTCACTTTTAATCATTTGTCGCTTGCAATTGGTATACGGTTTTGGCGTGGCATTGCCATAGTTAACAATTCTAAAATTAATGTTGGTTTAAGAATTAAAAACTATGTATTTAAACTATTTAATTAGTTTAACGCTTACTTATCATTTCCAACCATCTCTAATTTTATATTTCCTGCATCTTTCCTTAATGTTTTGGGTAGATCAATATCCAAGCAGGCCTTGCACCTAAAACATCACGATGTTTTTTGAAATTATTTTCATTTAAGTTCGTATTGCAACAGTTTAACTTACCGATAAGGATGCTTTGGCTTTTTGTCTGGTACCGTGTCGAGGCACGTCAAGTGAAAATGATTTTTGCATTGAAAACACTGCAGCAAACATGGTCCACGATTATGTATGTTGCAGATAACACAATCTGCACATTTCTGACAGTTCCATAATGTTCCTTTTGTAACAAGCATATAAAGAAGGACATAAGATTGGGATTTGCATCTGCCTGCGATATTAGCGCATGTCGTATGCAATGATATGCCACATTGTTTGCAAGAACTTAAGGGTTCTGGAATGCCATTTAGATTCTTTTGGGAGTTTCCGGAGCAATGTGTGCAAGTTTCTTCTCCTTTGATGAGTACTTCCGGTTCGGCAACTGTTTTTCGTGGCGTTGTTAAGGATTTGCCTTTTTTGTATAACTTTCCTTCCTGCACTAGGAATCCAGTGTCAACTGCCTTTTTTATTGATAGCTTGATGATAGCTTTAAAATCAACATTAGGCGACAGATCAATGCAGTTAAACTTTTGTATATAGTTTTCTATACTCTTTATTGTAGATCCTTCGCATTCACCCAAATCATTAACGGCTTTTGCTACCACTTTGTAAAGGTTAGTACTTTTATCAACCTTTATTCGGCGTTTTGCCATTGGTGCCTTATATGAATGCAAGCCTTTATTGTATACTTTAATTACTGAGCCAGATTCAACAGCTTTTTCTAACTTTTCAGCGACAATGTCTTCGTGAAATTTATGATGAGTACCAATAGCTTGGCAAATCCTTTGTACACTCGGTCTTTGCTTTTGGGATCGAATTTTCGATATTGCCTCCAGTATCCACTGCTTCCACGTATCCATGCTGATGTCATGAGCAGACTCCCTCATCTTGCTGCGTTTTTCTACGAAAGGTTCAAAGTAATTTAATAAAATTTGTTGACAATTTATTTCAATTGGGATAGGCTTTTGACATTCGCTTGGATTACAATAACAATAATATTTTTAAAAAATTTTATGTAGTCTTAAAAAAATTATAAAAATATTACTTATATATGTACTAACATATTACTTTTGTAAATTTTAATATTCAAAAATAAAACACAAAATTCAAAATCTAATAATAATCCTTTATTATTTAATCAAAAAATAATTTATTTTTTACTTTATTTATTTTTAATAATTATTTCGGCATTAAAGTAATGCAACCGAAAAGTGTCAAATGGTCCCACTGTGCTACGTTAAGTATGGAACATGTTTTGGTTCAATTACGCTTTGAACCATGTTATACATGCATACGTTCATGTGTACATGTGTGCGATGCACTAAGGCGTCCCTCCGCATGATATTCTGTAAGCCGCGCTTGTGGATGCCACTAACACATTTATTGTATTACATACAACAAGTCTTTGTTGTAGACAGGGGAGTGTAATTATATTACTTGTCTTATACATGAAAGTATTAACATACATGCACATGTAAGTATGCATGTACATACCCACGAGCATTAGAATCTATAAAATCAAATTAAATAGGCACTTCATTGATATAACTCAATTAGATACTTCAAAATGCCACTCCGCATAAACTTAAACACAATTATATTAGCAATAGTTATGGATTTGTCACTTACAAGATATTTATTTTCGGTGAAAAATTTATTATTTCACTAAGTAGGGTTGTGGAACAAATATAACTATGTCGATGTATCGATTAACGTGGACTACATTTTGCACGACGATAGTTGCAGTATTAATATTTTTGTGCGATATTTTTCGCATGATTTCACCTTAGCATTCTTAAATTATTATTAAATAGATATTAATAAGAAGCTTCTAACTGTTGTTACAGATAATCAGCAAAAGAAACTCAAAACTGTTTATTTGAAAATCATGTTGTTTGCTAAGAGCATGAATACATCGTTTAATTATGCACCACCACATATCTCGAATCACCCTGTTTGAGGTAAATTTTGCAATTCGCTTGTTTACACCGGTTGGTCGCAACACTTATTTCTTGCAGACAAATTGAATTAATGGTTACTTAAAATGGCACACACCGAAAATATTCCGGTTAATACATTCCGGAATTACCTTAATATCCTCAATGAGCCGACCAGCAGCGATGAAATCAAGCTGAAAGCTACACAGGAGTTGAGCGAGCATTTTGAAATGATCCTTAATTCTCCATCGTATCCGTCTTTCTTGGAAAACGCTCTCAAGATCTTCACACGTATTCTTCAAGATGGTGAACCCCAGTTTGTCCAAGAGAATACAGTTCAACACGTGAGTCCCTTATTTTTCTAAATTGCAAAAATATTGTTTACATAGGCTTGTGCCCACATTGTGTGGTATGTATGTATGTATATGCATGTGTATGGGTGTGTTGCGTAGAAAAGAGCCTTCAAAAGGCTCAAATTGTAATTTGTAAACAAATAAGCAACAGTGTTTTAGCTAGGCGATGCCAAGCACGCGCTCTTTTGGGGCATTTTACTTCTGCTTTATTCATTCGCAAACAAGTTGATTGTATTTCATCACCATTACAATCATTTATTGGGCGAGCGCCTACCAAGTGCTTGACTGTAAATGAGTCTATATCTTGTTCAGTAAATGATTTTACAGTTGGACTTGTACTTACGTGCACATGTGCAAACTGTACTTTTTAATTAAACCGATTATTATCAATATATTTTAAACGGACGCAGCTGTTAACCTTTTGAGAAATATGTTTTGGCTTTTTCAAAAATGCATTCTACATTTATTTTTCAGATTCGCAAGCTGATTTTGGAGATGATACATCGATTACCCATAACTGAGAATTTAAGACAGCATGTTAAATCAATTATAACAATGATGCTAAAATTATTAAAATCAGATAATGAAGAAAATGTTTTAATAAGTCTGCGAATAATCATTGAGCTGCATAAACATTTTCGTCCATCTTTTAATCCCGAAGTAAGTAAATCAATTGACTCAACAAACTTAATTGCTCATAATTATTTATTAACTTATGTTTCATTTTTAGATTCAGCTTTTTTTGGGATTTGTTAAGGAAATTTATACAAACCTTCCGAATAACCTAACATCCATATTTGAAACTACCAACGACATTTGGATAGCTGATTTAAAGGACTTAGATCTAGATATGCTTCTACCAGAAACGTACTCAATTAAAACTATACATGTAGAAAAACAACAAGAGCAGCAGTCACAGCAAATGATTGTTAGTATTTGCTGTATTTACTGTAATGGCTTTAAACTTAAACTAATTGTAATTCTGATATTTCAGTATAATCTTCTACCTCGTGGTATATTGTCCTTAAAAGTTCTTCAAGAGTTGCCCATCATTGTGGTGCTGATGTATCAAATATATAAAAATGCTGTCCACCAAGAGGTTGCCGAGTTTATTCCCCTGATATTAACAACAATCAATTTACAGCCAACTATAATGCAAAGGTAAGTGCTTTTAACGTACCTGTATGTCTTGGTTAATAATTATAAAACTTTCTATTAATTTTCTGACAGAAACTCTGCACAAAAAGAAGTGTTTGTCGACTTTATGGGAGCACAAGTGAAAACTCTTTCATTTTTAGCATATATTGTCCGAATTTATCAGGTAATTAAAAAACACATTTTAGTAGTATAATCCACAAGTATGACTACTTTATTGATTCTTTCAGGATGTAGTTATAGCTAACTCATTATCAGTATCCAATGGAATGCTAAATCTAATGGAACATTGCCCAAAAGAGGCTGCTCATCTGCGCAAAGAACTTTTAATTGCAGCGCGTCATATATTTGCTACAGATTTGCGCCAGAGTAAGTAAACATCAGTTCTGTTACTTCAAAAATAATATATTCTCATTGTATTTACTTTTAGAATTCATACCATCGATAGATAAATTGTTCGATGAAGATTTATTGATTGGCAAAGGTGTCACTCTGGACTCCATTCGCCCATTGGCCTATTCAACGTTAGCTGATCTTGCCCACCATGTCCGCCAAAGCTTGAGCTTGGATGTCTTAGTGAAAGCGGTTAATTTGTTTGCCAAAAATGTTCACGATGAGACACTTGCTGTTGGAATACAGACGATGTCGTGTAAGCTCCTACTGAATCTAGTAGAATCCCTACGACACCACAGTGAACTGGAACCAGTGCGATCCAGACATATTTTAGGAACGCTGCTTAAAGTGTTTGTAAAAAAGTTCGAAACATTTGCTCAAATTCAGCTTCCACAAATAATACAAAAGTGGTATGTATGTTTGGTATTTGTTCATGTTTTACAATATTTATGAACTGTATTTATTTCGTTAATTTATCAGCAAGGGACAATCTCAAACCGGTTCTACAACAAACCTGACTGGTACATTTAATTTACCCTCTGTACCAATTACCGAATTAAAAGACGTAAGTATTTTAACAATTTATGAACTTTCTGATTCTCACGAACTGTTGCTTTAACTCAGGATCAATTGGGAAGCGACCAAGCCAAGATGACTACGGTTGGAAACCAAATTGCATGTACAGTTAATGTTGCTGAATATCGAAGTTTAGTTAAAACGCTTGTTGGTGGCGTTAAAACTATTACTTGGGGGTTTTTTAACTCAAAGGTATACAAATATTTTAACAGCATTACAATAGAAATATAAATTTTGATTTCATTTTACCTTAGACACAGGTTGCAGAACCGAGCGTTCAGGACAAACTTTTTAGTCCTGAGATATTATGCACATATATTGACTTAGTGCATTATGCTATGGAAGCTTTGGACATATATACAATAAATGTAAATCCAAATCAACAACGAACATCTGGACTTATTTCCCGCAGTAAAGAGGAAAAAGAGGTTTTGGAACACTTTAGCGGCATTGTAAGTAACAATAAAAATTCAACTTCTTTTGAGACCAATATATTTACTTTTCATTTGCTTTCAGTTTCTCATGATGCATTCTCAAAATTTCCAAGAAATATTTGCAACAACAATTGATTTTCTTGTTGAAAGAATATACAAAAATCAATCACTTCAAGTTATAGCCAATTCATTTTTGGCCAATCCAACGACATCACCACTCTTTGCCACCGTTCTGGTTGAGTACCTTTTGGAGAAAATGGAAGAAATGGGTTCAAATGTGGAACGATCCAATTTATACCTTAGGCTATTTAAACTTGTTTTTGGAAGCGTTAGTCTGTTTCCTGTGGAAAATGAGCAAATGTTGCGGCCGCATCTACATAAAATAGTAATTCGTTCCATGGAGTTGGCCTTGATTTCGGATGAGCCGTACAACTATTTTTTGTTGCTTAGAGCATTATTTAGATCAATTGGCGGTGGAAGTCATGATCTGCTTTATCAAGAGTTTCTGCCACTATTGCCGAATTTGCTGGAAGGCTTAAATCGATTGCAAAGCGGATTTCACAAGCAACATATGCGGGATCTATTTGTGGAACTTTGCTTAACAGTTCCAGTTCGGCTCTCATCATTGTTGCCTTACCTACCTATGCTAATGGATCCATTGGTCTCTGCTTTAAACGGATCTCCCACGCTCATAAGTCAAGTATGAAATGTCCATTGTACTATTGGAAAGGCATATTTAAAATATATATTTTCAGGGTTTAAGAACTTTGGAACTGTGTGTTGATAATTTGCAACCGGATTTCTTGTACGATCACATACAACCCGTACGGGCGGCGTTAATGCAGGCATTATGGAAAACACTTCGCAACCAGGATAATGCAGCACTTGTTGCATTTCGCGTTCTTGGAAAATTCGGCGGTGGCAACCGAAAAATGATGGTGGAACCGCAAACATTGCATTACGATCAAAACGAGAAGCCAAAGATTTCGATAGTTACGTTTTTCCAAGAATATGAAAAGCCCATTGAATTTCCGGTCGACTATGCAATTGAATCTGCTTTTAAAGCACTAAGCTCAAACGCAACAGATCCGTTTTATCGCCGACAAAGTTGGGAATTAATACGTTGTTTCCTGGCAGCATTTATCAGTTTAGATGATGAGAAACATACGTTACTTAAGTTGTTCACACACAACGATTTTGTCGAAGGCAACATTATGAGTTGGCCAATATTTCATAACAAAATTCATACATCGAGTGTGCGTGGAACTCATCTTACGGCTCTAATTGGCATGATAGTTGCTTCAGCTACTAAGGACCTACGCGATTCAGTGATTCCTGCAATGACGGCCGTTGTTAGACACTATACTATGGTGGCCATTGCTCAACAGGCCGGACCATTCCCACAAAAGAGTTATATATCAAATGGCATTGATCCAATGGTATTAATTGACGCTTTAGCCGCTTGCATGGGCCATGAAGAAAAGGAACTGTCCAAACCCGGCATTATGTGCATGGGAATTATATTGCACACGGCCACAAACATAATGGGCAACAAAGAACGAGCCTGCAAGTTACCGATAATGCAATATTTGGCTGAGAGAATGACTGCACTGTGCTACGATCGTCCATGGTATGCAAAAGTTGGTGGTTGCCAAGCGATTCAATTCCTATGCAAACATATGTCACTACGTGCTCTTTATCAACATCTGTTCAACTTCTTGAAAGCCTTTATGTTTGTGTTAATGGATTTGGAGGGAGATGTTTCAAATGGCGCGCTTGAAATAACTAAAAGCTATATGAAGACCATGTTGGAAATTTGCTTGTCGCCTATTAATGTTAATTACAGAAGTGATGAACTTGAAGACTTACAAGCGAAAGCTACATATGAAGTCATTCATGAACTCGTGCGACATATAACATCTCCAAACTCGATTGTAAGAGAAGAATCCATGGTATTATTGAATCACATTGCTTCAATACAAAAAAAGACTGTTTCCGAGGTTATGGATCCCCATAAAGATGTCCTCGCCGATATTATACCACCAAAAAAACATTTATTAAGACACCAACCTGCCAATGCTCAAATTGGATTAATGGATGGCAACACATTTTGTACCACTTTGGAACCACGTCTGTTTACAATTGGTAAGTAAAGGCACAAATTTTCTATATGAATTGAGTTGATTAAATATTCTTCGTTTCAGACCTTGCAAATACATACCATAAGCTATTCTTTCATGAGCTCCTAACTTTAAGCGAAGCTGAAGATTCTACATTGGCCAAATTAGATTGCTATAAAAATGTGACAAATCTTATACCACTACGAATAAGTGCATTGAAAGCTCTGGCAGCATGTCACTATATAAACGACACTACCTATAAGGATAAAATTATCACCATAATTTTTAAGGTCATGGAAAATGATAAAGCGGAATTGCAGGAAACAGCTTATCAATGCATGAAAACATTTATTTCTGGTATAACACTTGAAAGAGAGAAGGTAAGTTGCATATACATTTTAAAGAGTAACTTTTAAACCGATTATAATTTCAGATTCAAGCTGCAATGCGACCATTGTTGGTCAAACTGGGAGATCACAGAAACTTATCCATACCGGCAATAAAACGATTGTCGTACTTCACACAACTATTTCCACAAATGTTCAATGAAAAATTAAGTGAGCAAATATTGCAACATTGTGCCAAAATTATTGAAATATTTGTCGGCCAATACAAGTGCACAAATGAGAACATGAACTTTTTTGCCACTTCGAAAGGTGGAGAGTATGAACAGAAAATTGTTACGCTCATTGAAATGTTTTACCACATAACAGCATCATCAAAATATATTGAAAAGTTATGTCAACTGGTCTTACAAACTGAAAAGAACCTCATGATCGAGGCTTCCAGTCCGTATCGTGAAGCATTGATAATGTTCCTTCAACGTTTTCCCATGGAGACCGTGGATCTTTTTATGATTGATACTTTTATGAACGATCCACAATGGAACCGCTTTTTTATATTTTTATTAAAGCACAAAAATGGTCAACCTTTCCGAACAGTTGTTAAAAACTCCAAGTACACCATTCTCTTGGAATATTTAAATTGGACCACCGATGTTGGAACCATACAGAAATATGATGTGCAACACCAAGCTGTCCTTATCATCTACACACTCATGGAACTAGATGAACAATGGATCCCAACCAGACCCGACATTGTGGATTCATTGAGAAACATGTGGCGAATTAGTTTGTATTCAACGTGTATAGAGAATGTTTCCTGTGATCTATGGCATCTGGTTGGCAAAATACTTTTGCTATATTTTGCGAATAACACAAATGATATTGATCTTCTTTTCCAACTGTTGAGAGCACTCTGCTTACACTTTATACCTGATACTTACTTTTTGCGTGATTTCTTGCAAAATACGGTTGCACAAAGCTATACAGTTAACTGGAAAAGGAATGCATTTTTCCATTTCGTTGAGAATTTTAATAACAATGCCTTTTCCGAAGACTTAAAAGCGAAAATAATTACGGCAGTAATAATACCCTGTTTTACTGTAAGCTTTGACAAAGGTGAAGGAAACAAGTTGATTGGAGCACCACCGACGCCTTATCAAGAGGATGAGAAAAACATTGTTTCCGTGTTTATCAATAAAGTTTTCGATCCGGACAAACAGTATGATGATGCAGTAAGAATTGCTCTATTACAACTTGCCTGCTTGTTGGTAGAACGTGCCTCACAGCACATACACGACGGCGATGCCAATAATAAACGTCAAGGAAATAAACTAAGACGCCTGATGACGTTTGCCTGGCCTTGTCTGCTAAGCAAGAATTGTGTAGATCCTACAGCCAGATATCATGGTCATTTATTACTGGCTCATATCATTTCAAGACTCGCAATTCACAAGAAAATTGTTCTACAAGTATTCCATTCATTGCTAAAAGGACATGCGCTTGAGGCAAGACCTATTGTTAAACAGGCTCTGGATGTTCTAACACCAGCAATGCCATTGCGCATGGAAGATGGAAACACAATGTTAACTCACTGGACAAAGAAAATAATAGTTGAAGAAGGCCATGCGATACAACAGCTATTTCACATACTCCAACTTATTATTCGTCATTATAAGGTAAGTTAGTATTGGATTTTTTCATTGAAAAATTAACAATAATTCTTAATCATTCCATAGGTTTATTTCCCCGTCAGACATCAGTTGGTGCAGCATCTAATAAATTATATGCAACGTTTGGGATTCCCACCAAGTGCTTCAATTGAACATAAAAAATTGGCTGTTGATTTGGCCGAAGTTATAATCAAATGGGAGCTCCATCGCATTAAACAGGATGAAAGAGATGTGAAAGCGGAGGATTCGGAAGAGAGTTTAAAGGAAATTCAGCATAAACGACCCGTCCCAGAAACAGCGGAATTTCGTAAGAAGTCCGCTGAGGGCTCAACACCAGCCGCAGTGCCAGGCAAGTCTATATAACAAGTCATTTGAATTCAGTATTAATTATTTTCGCCTTTTTATAGCTGCGGGAAGTCACACTAAAAATGAAGACGTTCTGCGATCAATTGATAAATCATATTGCGATACTGTCCTCAATTTCCTAATACGTTTGGCTTGTCAAGTAAATGATCCACAGCCCGGAATTATTTCGCCAGGAGAAAATTTGTCAAGACGGTAAATATATAAACTTAATTTTTTGTTTGCTATGTTTATAAAACTATCTATCATTTAAGATGTGTCATGCTTTTAAAATTGGCTATGCGTCCAGAAATATGGCCACAGCCATTTGACATTAAAATTAACTGGCTGGATAAAGTGCTTACGACAATTGAGACACCGCATCATAACTTGAATAATATATGCACCGCCATAGATTTTCTTACCTTCCTAACCACAATCCTGAGTTCGGAACAATTGGTGACGATTGTGCGGCCAGTTCAACGTGGTCTCTCATTATGTATCATACACCAGAATACAAGAATTGTGCGCTTGATGCATATGTTTTTGACTCGACTCATGGCAATATTTCCTCCAGATGCGAACCATAAACATAACGACCTGGATGTTCTATATAGCGCCATAAGTAAAATGATTACAGACAACCTGACTTTCTATGAGAAGAGTCCACAACCTAATGCCTCGTCCCTGTTTGGCACATTGATGATATTAAAAGCTTGCACCACGAACAATCCAAGCTATATCGATCGCATATTAGTGCAGTTTATACGCGTTTTAAATCGCCTTACAAAGGATCACATTAATATCAATACAAGTACTGGAACAAACACGCAACCAACTGATACAAATTCGCTGGCCTTGGAGCTATTGGTCCTGTCATTGGAGTTGATCAAAAACCGAGTTATTGTAATGAGTGTTGAAATACGCAAACTTTTTATAGGCACTATATTAGTTAGTCTAATTGAAAAGAGCTCGGAAGTGAAAATACTCAAGTGTATTATTAAAATGCTCGATGATTGGGTTAAAAATAAAGACACTAACATTGCAACACACGTTCCATCGATACGTGAAAAGTCAGCGTTGCTGGTTAAGCTAATGCAATATGTTGAAAAGAAATTCGCCGATGAGGTTGATCTAAATATGAACTTTTTGGAAATAATAAACTTCATTTATCGCGATGAGGTACTCAAACAAACTGAGCTAACAAGCAAGTTGGAAGGCGCGTTCTTAAACGGACTACGCTTTCAAAATCCAACGATTCGTGCAAAGTTCTTTGAAATTTTGGACTCTTCAATGCGTCGCAGGCTACATGATAGACTTTTATATATATTATGCTCACAAGCATGGGATACAATTGGATCGCATTATTGGATTAAGCAATGCATTGAGCTGTTGATACTGACAGCAAACACAATGACTCAGATTCAATGCTCGAATGAAGCGTTTAAAATTCCTTGCATAAGTGCTGTGATTCCAACAAGCTCAACCGATTCTCAAGACAACACATTTGTATCCTTTTTGTCCTCACAATCGGAATCATTTGAAAACGTGCAAACTGTCGATGACAAAGACGATGTTTTTGATATTGATTTAAAATTAGAGTTTGCATCCGCTCGCAAGGAAGACTGCAACCAAATACTTTCCACAAGACGCGAAAGTTTAGTAGAACTCATTTACAAACAAGCGGAATTCCTTGAGGCAAATCGAAATATAAGGACTGAACAAATGCTTGTTGCCACATCGCAGCTATGCCACATGGATACAACGTTGGCCGAAAACGTTTGGTTGTCAATATTCCCTAGCATATGGAACATCTTTACTGAAGATCAACGAACGAATTTATCAAAAGAATTGATACCGTTCCTTTCATCTGGCACTAATGTCAATCAGAAAGATTGCAGTCCAAGTACTTTAAATACATTTGTCGAGGGCTTAACCAAATGTACTCCGTCGATTTATATTCCACCAAACCTGTTGACTTATCTGGGTAAATCGCATAACTTGTGGCACAGAGCTATTTTAGTATTGGAAGATTTGGCCTTAACTCACTCGGCTCGTAATGATTTGTCGGAAGTAAGTCAACCTGAGACGGATCAACAATATTTGAACAACATCTATGACTCACTTGCGAAAATGTACTCTGCCATGCATGAGGAAGATCTTTGGGCTGGACTTTGGCTTAAATTTGCACACTATCCGGAAACAAATATTGCTATATCCTATGAGCAAATGGGATTCTTTGAGGAAGCACAAGGCGCCTATGATCTGGCCATGACAAAATTCAAGCAAGATTTGAACAGCGGTCTAATAAATATTGATGTCAACAGCGAATTATTGTTGTGGGAGAAACACTGGATGCGCTGTGCCAAGGAACTGAATCAATGGGATATTCTATTGGATTATGCGCAAACGAATCGAGAGAAAAATATGTTCCTTATTCTCGAAAGCTCCTGGCGTGTACCTGACTGGAATCTGATGAAGAACGCATTGTCTAAAACCGAGCAGTGTTATTCAAAGCAATATGGATTCAAATTAAATCTATATAAGGGATATCTTTCCATACTGTATCAGGAGGACAGACAGGCGGCCAGTGTGGAGCGATATGTTGAGATTGCATCCAGTTTATGTATTAGGGAGTGGCGTCGTCTACCCAAAATCGTCTCACACATTCACTTGCCATACCTTCAGGCCTCTCAACAAATAATGGAGCTACACGAGGCCAGCCAAATTCATCAGGGTTTGACGCAATCGAGAAACTCATCCTTGCATGACATGAAAGCCATAGTCAAGACATGGCGCAATCGTTTACCTGTCATTTCCGACGATTTATCACATTGGAGTGATATTTTCACTTGGCGGCAACATCATTATCAAATCATAACTCAACACCTGGAACAACAGTCAGATCAAGGAAGTACAATGCTGGGAGTACATGCATCAGCGCAAGCAATTATATCATTTGGTAAAATTGCTAGGAAACATAACCTGACAGGAGTATGCCAGGAAACATTATCCAGAATATATACAATACCATCGGTGCCAATTGTTGACTGCTTTCAGGTAACTATATTGATTTTTACAATGGCTATGGTTATGTCTAACGTGATTTCTTTACAGAAAATACGACAGCAAGTTAAATGCTATCTGCAAATGCCCTCAACATCGGGACGCAATGAAATCAATGAGGCTCTCGAAGTTATTGAGTCGACGAATTTGAAATATTTCACAGGTGAAATGAATGCCGAGTTTTATGCGTTGAAGGGTCTTCTGCTAGCACAAATTGGCCGCACAGATGAGGCAGGCAAAGCGTTTAGCGCCGCAGTTCAACTTCATGATGGACTCACAAAAGCTTGGGCAATGTGGGGCGAATATATGGAACAGATATATCTGAGAGAGAAGCAAATATCCATTGCCGTTAATGCATTGATTTGTTATCTGCATGCGTGTCGCAATCAAAACGAAAGTAAAACCCGTAAATACATTGCTAAAGTCTTGTGGTTCCTATCATATGATAATTCAAGTGACACTTTGATAAGCACTTTTGAAAAATATGTATCGGGAATTCCGCCATCATATTGGCTGCCTTGGATACCGCAACTTTTATGTTGTCTGGAACAATTTGACGGCGATGTGATATTGAATCTGTTGAGTCAGGTAAAACAAGTTTTTACTTTTAGTTGTTATTTTAATATAAATAAAATTTTCTTCGTTTTTCAGATTGGCAGACTATATCCACAAGCGGTATATTTTCCGATTCGTACATTGTATCTGACATTGAAGATTGAACAGCGAGAGAAGCATAAATCCGCGGAGCAAGCAGTATTCGCTGGAAAAGTAACAGGAACCGTAAGTATCACAATTTCATATAGTTTTTGGATTTTTAATTAAGTGCCAATGTGCTTTTTAGAACTTGGAAAACATGTCTTCAATTTGTGGCAGAAATCAAATGACAAATGTGGCATCCGTTAATCCAATCAAAGCCACACCGCCGATGTGGAGATGCTCTAAAGTAATGCAACTACAGCGTGAAGTTCACCCAACCATCTTAAGTTCACTCGAAGGAATTGTGGATCAAATGGTTTGGTTCAGGGAAAGTTGGACAGAAGAAGTCCTGCGTCAGTTACGTCAAGGGTTAATTAAATGTTATGCCATTGCATTTGAAAATCGAAGCACTGTCGTAAATGCAACAATAACACCACATACCTTGCACTTTGTGAAGAAGCTGGGCTCAACCTTTGGCATTGGAATTGAAAATGTGCCGGGATCTGTAACATCTTCTATATCTCATTCTGCTGCATCAGAATCATTGGCACGGCGCGCTCAAGTTACCTTCCAAGATCCAGTTTTCCAAAAGATGAAGGAACAGTTCACAAATGATTTTGATTTTTCAAAGCCCGGCGCAATGAAATTGCATAATTTAATATCAAAACTTAAGACGTGGATTAAAGTCTTGGAAGCAAAGGTTAAAAAACTACCTACATCTTTCCTGATCGAGGATAAATGTCGGTTCCTTTCGAACTTTAGTCAAAAGACCGCAGAAGTCGAACTACCTGGAGAACTACTTATACCTTCATCATCTCATTACTATGTGAGAATTGCACGATTTATGCCACGAGTCGAAATTGTGCAGAAAAATAATACGGCCGCTCGTCGCCTCTATATACGAGGTACAAATGGAAAAATATACCCTTACCTAGTGGTACTCGATTCTGGACTTGGTGATGCGCGCCGTGAAGAAAGGGTATTACAATTGAAGCGCATGCTTAACTATTATTTGGAGAAGCAAAAGGAAACAAGTCGACGATTCTTAAATATAACTGTGCCACGAGTTGTCCCGATTTCACCACAAATGCGTCTAGCTGAAGACAATCCCAACAGCGTCTCATTGCTCAAAATATTTAAGAAATGCTGTAACAATGTAAAAATTGACTACGATATGCCCATCGTTAGGTATTACGAACGCCTATCTGAAGTTCAAGCGCAAGGTACACCAATCTCGCATACAATTTTAAGAGAGATATTCACTGAGGTTCAATGGACGATGGTATCCAAAACACTTCTAAGACAATGGGCGTTAAACACATTTGCTGCGGCAACAGACTATTGGCAATTTAGAAAAATGGTAAGATAATTAATTACTGGTTCTAGAGAAAGTTCCTTAAATAATGTCATCCTTATATCACTTCCTTTACAGTTAACACTTCAGTTGGCCTTAGCATACCTCTGTGAGCATGCACTCAATTTAACCCGCCTGAATCCCGATATGATGTACCTTCATCAGGACTCTGGACTTATGAACATTTCATATTTCAAATTCGATATAAATGATGATAAAGAACAGTTTAATCAACATCGTCCCGTGCCGTTTCGTCTAACCCCAAACATTGGCGAATTTATAACAAACATTGGAATATCGGGGCTGCTATCGGCGGCAATTGTGGCCACAGCTCGTTGTTTCATTCAGCCAAACTACAAACTGAGTTCCATATTACAAACGATTCTACGCGATGAAATCATCACGTTGCAAAAAAAAGGTATGAGAAATAAACTGCTGGATTCAACGGATGATGCTTGTCCTGAGACCAACTCAATGGAAAATACTATTCGAGTTGTCAATTCGGCTGTGGACATTATATTATTGCGATTGAATAAAATCTCCTATTTCGATAACATTGAAAAGAAAAAGGTTTCGGCGCTGATTCAGTCCGCAACAAATATAGACAACCTATGTCGCATGGATCCGGCTTGGCATCCTTGGCTTTAAGTTTAAATATAAGTTGCTTAAAGATTTAAAACTAGCATGTAAATATTTTAAGTTAAAAGCTAAAAGAAACTTTTTAAAATCTATAAAAAAAATAAAACTAATTATTGCATAACTTTTGCCAATTTTATTTTTTTGCGCTTCATATATATTCTCGGTTAAATATTACAAAATCGTTTTTAAATTCCCATAGTTTGTAAATTTATTGCTAGGATATAACTTTGTATATGGGGAAGATTTGCGTTAACATTAAAATATGTATATATGGAAGGTAAAATATATTGTATAAGTGATTAGATATTTTGTTGCTGCGTTTGTGGAATTGCAGCATTCTGTAGCAAACTGCAGAATTTTCGGATAAAAATTTTTCCAAAATTTTACTTTTTGATTATTGGATAGATAATCCGTATTGAAATTTTCATCAATTGATAATAAGGGATATTTGGGTGGTGTTATTGTACTCCATTTAACATACACATTTGCCTTAGTGGGATTCGATGTTTTAGCAAAGTTTGCCCATAATGTCATTATAATATCGGCCATTTTCTTATCCGTCGACTTCCACTCCACAATATTATTTACATATGGTATACCCCAAACAAAGATCTGATCAAAATACTTTGGAACGCTAACCCAATTGGGTAAATCACTACTTAGAGACTTGGATCGAAACTTAAAAATATAGCTATATATATTCTGATGCTTACTAAGTAGATCTATAAACATTTCCAATGGAGTTATATAAAATTTTTCAGTATGTGCATTGATTAAATTTGTATTAATATTAACATTTCCCTCGCTAGCTTTATCAGAATACATAAAATCAATTGCATCCGAAATGATGGGGAAATTTGTACACCATTCATTACTTCCACTTACTTTATGAATATCAGTTACAGCGATTTCGCCAAAAAAATCCTTTAGATCATCTGAACTCAATTCTAAAGTAAGAAAATCGTTAAATATTGTTAGAACTTCCTCCATGTCTGTTATTCCAACAATTATTGGTACTTTGTGAAAAGTTCCACTCTTAAATAACATTTCGGGCTGGGTTTCAATAAATGGATATGAGGTATTACTTAATCCAAAATCTACAATGGGACCCCATTGAATTGACGATGGCATATTCTCCGTTAATATTCGCGCATC
Source organism: Scaptomyza montana (assembly GCA_018904305.1). Taxonomy (NCBI): domain Eukaryota; kingdom Metazoa; phylum Arthropoda; class Insecta; order Diptera; family Drosophilidae; genus Scaptomyza; species Scaptomyza montana. The sequence continues at coordinate 1,703,335 of JAEIGR010000008.1, read as the reverse complement.
AATTCGCTTAAGGCATTGCATAAACACTGACGTTGGTCTTCGAGGGCAACCAAAAACACTTGCTATTCTATCCAAATCATTGTTCAGCTCGTGCGGTAATCGAATCGGGGTCAAAGGATTACCAGACATAATAATTGCCTTGTGAAAGGCACCCTTTGACCATTCCCCCGATGTCATATGTAGAGCAGCGCTGACAGCTCCTGCATCATGACCCATTAGGGTGATCCGATTCTCGTCACCACCAAAATAATTGATATTCTTCCTAACCCAATACAGTGCTGCGGACTGATCCATTAATCCATAGTTGCCCTGAGCCTCGCCGTCGTCCGTCGATAAGAATCCAAAAATGTTTAAACGATATGAGAATGTAACAACAATAACTTTTTGTTTAAAAACTAGTTGAAATGGATCAATGTCAAAAGGACTGCCAGTTGAGAAATTGCCAGAGTGGATCCAAACAATAACGGCATATCCATCAACTTCTGGAAGCCCTAAAAACGAAATAATTTTAAATAAATTAGTGCAGAGTTGACATAATTTTAAGACTTCTAATCATATGGTTTACTTTTCTGCTACTCACCGTCAGGTACAAATATATTTAAATGTAAGCAATTCTCTTCGTATTTTCGCATTCCCGCTTTATCGAACATATTACCCGCTATAATTTCCAATACTTTTTCCAACTGCATATTCGTAGATGAACGGCTTTGTTGCCAACAGTTTGCAGCGAATGTTGTTGCATTAAAAATGCCCTTCCACGGTGGCAATTCGATGTCGGGTGGCGAGAATCTGTCAGCATGTGCATACCGAATACCCAGATACGCTTTAATATTTTGTGTTCGATACATTTTTAAAAAGGTTCCCGAGACAATTCCATTTCCGGGTATATGAATAAACGGTGCATCCACGCTATTCACACACATGTACAGAAAATTGTAATTGATGTAAAAAACAAAGGCAAAAAACAAATTCCTTAACCACATCTTGTAATGTAATTATTGTGCACATTCTTGGATAATTTGAAATATAGTATTTAAATATTTTTTATGGAGCTAAGGGACAATTATAGTTGCCATGTCAATAAGGTTAGTTGCTAAGCACTCGTTACTATGGTAACAACTAGATTTAGTTACAATTATGCGAGCAATTTCTTGATCCTTATGACTTATGGGGAAGTTTCTTTCAACTTGATTATGTCATCTGTGTAAAGTTGTTCTAGAATGAAGGGGTGTTTTGGTTATTAATAATAAAAATTAGTTATAAGGTTTTCGGGTTTTTGTTTTTTTTTTTTTAGTAGTAAAGAAGTCTCATTTATATTTAAACAATTCATGGTTTTAGTTTTAAATTAAATTAAAAAAAATTATTTACAAACTTAAGGTCAATCCGATTTTAATCGATTTGCAAATTCAATTTGTTGAATTTCCATCCATTCCTTTTTCGGTTTCATTCGTTTGAGCTGTCCATCCCATACCAAATCAACTAAACCACCCTGTTTCGCTATCACACCTTTGACACGATTAGCAAAGTCTATTGCTGACTCTCCATCTTGACGATACATGGGCGGCAGATACCAAACATCGCAGACAATGGCCCATGAGGTCATCATCATGTAAAGATACTGCATCATTGAGTATTTGGAGCTGTTCCAAAAAGCATCACCAAATCTGGGATCGTATCTGAAAAGAAATTAAAAGATTTATTAGAATGAAATAAAAATAACCTTATCTATACATTTTAACAACTAAAGCATAATATAATCACATGCACTTACTTTATGGCAACTGGATAAATAACGCCACCGACTTCAAAGCTGCCTTTTTTGAATTGCATAACCGATGTATTGTTGATGCAAGTGCCTTCCGGAAAGATTAGAATTGGTGGATTATTGGGATCGGACACATGCTGTTTCAATCTTTCGGCAACAATTGAACGATCTTTAGCCTCGCTACGCTCAAACCAAATATGAGGAGATGCCCTTGCCAGAGCTCTTTGAAGTATGCCAAGGAAACCGCCATGTCGTTGACCAATCTATAAATTATATTTCCAAAAGTTATTTTCTACTTATTATAGTAATAAATCAGGAGATTGGACAAACGCAAAACTAAAGCAACACAAATTACAAACAACGACGAACATTGTACACTAGCTTACAAATTTTTAAAGGACATTCCTCAAAAGCAACAATATGAGTATACTAGTTTGGTGCAAGGGTGTCAGCAAGTCTATACGTATAAACGTAATATAAACGTATGTAAATTGAAGTTGATTTCTTATAACAAACATTTTCACAACTTCAATATACACTTTATAACATTATTTTAATGTTAAGCGATACGAAATGCTCTGTTAACAAAACAAACTATAGGAGTAACAAAGCAAAATGCTCCAGCTAAAAGTATGCCGACTAGCAGATACCCTGTACGCTATTTACATACACAAAACAAAACACAAAACACAAAAACGAAAAATTGATTTTTATATACAAACTGTGTAGAGCATAAAGATGTCATTCAACTTGCAAGCTCATATCTACAAAACAGTATGCGTTTTCTAATTATAGGGAAATTGTGAGGGAGAGTTATCAAATAAATATATATAAATATTCTTGATCTGTGAGAACAAACAAATACACTTCTTTAGCTATTCTAAGTTACTAAAAATAATAATTAATATTGCATTCTTAAAACAAAAACTCAGCATAAACTACAAATAACTTTATTTGCAAATCTTAATATAAAAAATATATATAGTATAACTTTTAATGGGTTACATTTGTTAATAAGCAAATAAAAAATAACCCAACATAATAAATATTGGAAGCCAAAAATGTTTGGTCCCTTATTATTATCTGTGCATATCCAACAATAGCCATAAATTGTCTTACCAGAGAATAGTTTGTATCACACATCAGGACTAGTACGTCGATAGGACTTGTATGGTTAGCCACACAAATACCTGATGACGGTCGATTATCCTCATTATGGTAAGTAATAACCGCTGATATGGCGCTGGACAAGACACCGAAACACATCAAAAGTACACTATTCACAATTTCACGCTTTTTATTGCCATCCTTTATGTTTCCCACAGCAGCTGTACATACCGTTAACCACACTACCTGAGATTGCATGGAACAGAAAGGCACAAAGAAAAATGTTGAAGGACGATTTGATATGTGGTGAAAACAATTATGTTTTTGTCACTGCTGTTTAATTTAAGTAATATAATAATAGTATACCATATTTATATTTAATAGCTTAATTTATAAGACGGCATAATTAATTATATTTTTTCTATTTTTTTAACCTTAAAAGACATATACGATTTTTTGGTATTTGGAAATAAAGTGTTTTGGGGTGTACTCCTAAAGCACTTCTTAAATACACAGATCTTAAAATCAAATATATATATAGTATTTATATATAAGATAAATATATATTTTGACTACTTCCCTCTGATCCCAATATATTGAAAACAATTAAAGCATCTTCTAAGCATTGAGCTTAGGTTAAAATTGCACAAAAATAACTAAATACACCATTGAAAGAATTCGTTACCTTTTTTACCATTTTCTCTCTGAATTAAACAAACCAGAAGCGAAGACAATAACAAAAGCTAAAATTTAACACAAACACATAGATTAAACTTTATTCAAGCTAGCTTGAACTGAATAGTTTCCAATTTGAATCAACTTTGCAGACACATAATATCAAATTTAAAGCGAATCTTAAATATGGAACGTTTAAACAATGGGACAATGATTAGAAATTGTAAACTGTAAAATTAGCGGATACAGTCTGACAATTAATTCTGTTTAACATGTTAAGTAAAATCATCTTTCTCACCAAAGAAAATGTACAATCGGTTGACAGTATAGCCACATCTAGGGGGGTGGTATGGTTTGCTACGCAGAACCCTGTAGCTCTGGGTTTATATTGTTTATTATGAAAGGTTATGAGTGCTGAGAGGGAACTTGATATAATACGGAATGCAACCTTAAAACACAAGTCCGCTAAGAAGGTCCGCAAAAATCGAATTGGTATTAAAGCCACCAATGTATTTGAAACAACTGTAAATAGAACCTAAAAATCAAAATTGAAATATTGTTTAATAAAGAAATAAAATTCTATAAAATCTTTCCCAAAAAAATAGTTGTGACGATAATGAAATGAATTCAATCAATTGTTTGAAATTTAACACAATAAAATGGAAACAATTTTGATTTTGTGACTTAAGCTTTTCCGTGTGTTTTTTGTGCCAATACTAATAAGGGAAGAAATGTGGATATGTCATGCAATAAAAAAGTAACCACGAATTTCGGATTGAGGAATTTTTGTTTTTTGTCTACCCAGCGACTAATTTTGAAGTTTGAACCGATGACTTTTATAACTGATCACAAGTACCCGGTTTCGATGGTGCACGACTATAAAATACTCTTTATCCAGCCATAAAATAATTTAAAATTACTTATCATATCTTATCTTATCTCTAAAAAGGAATTTTCGTTTATTTAAGACTGTATATAATATTGCGTATTAATTGTTATTATTTGGTGCGTTTAAAAGATAATTTAAAACCAAAAAACCATTTATAGATTCTACAAACGGCCGTATTAAAATGGTATTAAAAAGTGTTTTACTTAATTTTGTGCAGTGGATCAGTGCACGGGTGCCCCAAAAATAACATGCATGTTTAATCTGGAGCATATAATTCTAGTTATCAGAAATCAATAATGAGCGTTTTTTTTTTTTTCTTGATGTTGATTAATTTTAAAAAATAATCTTAGAACTTATTAAATACCACTCAATGAGTTATTTGATTATGAAGAGTTTTAACGTTATAAATAATAAATATACTTACTCCAATAAAGCAAACAAGGACGCGTAGTGGCATTAAAATGGTATACCTCACTGCAAATCCAACCATCCAGATAAGCGTTATTTTCCACGATATGAATTCATAATGTCGATTCGTTCGTGTTAGCATGTTCCAGCTTTTAAGCTCCTCAGCCTCAAAACGAGAGGTAACATCATCTTCGATAATTGCTTCTACGCCCGATTTGACGTAGTTTAAACAGTTCTCGAAATCAAAATTAAATTCCTCCTAAAACGAAAGTTATTTAAATTATTGATATAAACATTTTGTTAAAAAGGGGATAAAGATACCTTTTTTAGTGTTTGAGGCTTTTCATGGCTTGATTCTTGTGCCTGCGGAAGAAGTACAGCATCACGCGTTATGAGCGTAGCACCATTAGTGGTTTCATTTGACTCAGCTTCATTTACAGATTCCACTCCAAGATTTTGATCGGAATTGGCATTTTTTTTTATACTTTTTTTATTTTCCTTGGAAGCGGATTCTATACTAGCTCGACCATACTAAAAAGAAAGGAAATGTTTAATAAAATAATAAAATAATTATTGATGCATAAACAGTCTTTATCTACCGACTACTTTATACTCTGTTGCTAGGGTTAATTGGTTTATCATCAGTATCAAAAGAGGTTACGTCCAAGATAACAATTGCACCGTCGATAAGTTAAACTGTTGAGTAATCGACCATAATTCACTATCTGGTTCCAAGGTTTACTTGGGAATACAAACTTTTGGTCAGCGGTCATGTATGATAATTTAAGACATTTTGTTTGTAGCTGGGCTTATAGATTTATGATCATTGTCACGTTTCTCGTGCTAGTACTTGTATTTATTATGCCATTAAGTTTTCTTGCAAAAGGACTTTGATACCGGTCTGCCCGGCTCTGAAATGCATACATATGCACATACTACGTACACACTACACATGTACATACAAATATGTTGTCTGCTTTTTTCAAATGTTCCAATACGAAATGCAGCTTACAGACAAGTTTGCATGAACACATCTAGAATGATCCATTAAGTTAAATGTCATTAATATGTACAATGTCAACATTATTGGACTTAGTTAATATTTTAATTGAAACTAGTTATATTTATGCACTTTTTAATAACCAACTCTGACACTAGTATATGTGAAAGTATAAGTTTGTCTCAGGCTCTATTACTGTTAATATACATAAACATACATACATATTAATTCAAACGAATACATTAAAAAACTGTGTTTACCTCAAATATTCGCAAGAGAATATTTACGTACGCCTTTCGAACACCAACAGATTTGTTGATAGCCGATAATGTTATTAAGAATGATATAAATACAGCAAACGGAGTCCAACAAATATCTAAGATTCCGATAAACATATTACTTAAGTTAATTTAAATCAATACGGCAAAAAATTATTGCAATACACTTTCTTCGATAAAACTAAGTGAATAACCACCGAAAACTGACGCAAATAACAACAGGTCTAGATAAATAAAATTAATCGATTATGATACGCTATTTTGGTGAAGGAACTATTGTTTCGTTTAATTCAATGTGTAGTATGGAATAGGAACACTGAATCAAATGTGTGTTAATTTAATCATGTTATGCTAGAGTCGAACTACTGCCGATATTTTTCGTTTGTATTATTTTATTCCACTAATGAATTACACTACAGTCCATTCAAGCTTTGACCGATGCAAATGATTTTTGTAATATTTTCTCATTTCTATGCGACATATTTCTGTTTACTGCACTTTGGTATTTGGTATTTAATGAAATTCGGTCACACCTAAAGAGTCCTTTGAAAAGGATTTGTATATAAATACATACACACACATATGTACAACTATAGCTTATGGAATTGTTGCTCTATTGATAGTAAAAGGAGTGTTTTGAAATGGTAAAATTGTGTTTTATGTATAATAAAAGGACCAAACTTAAGTTTTACTGTTGTCCAATAAGAACATTACTGCAGTTCTATTGTTATGAAATATAGATATATGAAATGAAAATTGTTTGTATACTAAAGTGAGTCGTTCTATGTTAGAACCTCTTCATGTTCTTGATAAAGGACCGAGACTTAAGATTTACAGTTATTTGAAAGAAGAATCTAATGCCTTCTTCTAAACTTTAAATAGTCTAAAACAAATACTATATATTTGATTTTCTTTCAGTTGCGTGTACCACATGGCAGCTCCATAAAAATCTTCTTTACACTGCTCCTTGTAAATATACTTTGGCTAGTTAGAGTTTATCCACCATCTTCTGGGTATGATGCATATACAAGCACAACGCAACGACCAGGACAGAGCATACAGAAAATTAAGTCTGATGTAACTGTAAACTGTCCCTATCATGCCGATATAGGTATGCAACAAATGCCTCTGCAAATAGCAAGCTTTGATAACTTTTTACCGCAAAATAATAATTCGAAACTTACGTTTGATAATATTGAATTGAGTTATGGACGCTGGGACAACCAACACAAGTATAAGATAAAGGACTTTGCTGTCGTTGGAGATCAGTATTCGGAATCGTCAAAAATCAGTTTGATATGCCTGGCCACTCAAAGTTCTGTAGAGCGATTGTTTTCCTTTCCCCAGGTTGCTGCCAATTGGCGTGCTCCGCTTTCAGTGGCATTATTTTCTGCTGGAAATGAAGAATATATTATTTTACGATACTATGTGACATATCTCCGCCTCTGTTTTCCTAACATTAAGGCAAATACTACATTCCATATAATAGTTCCAGAGGAATATGAAAATCTGCCAAGAGTTATAACAGAATCATTAAATTTTAAGGCGAAATTTAATTGTCAAAATCCAGATAAGATTTTAAAAGCACTTTTAAAATTACGAACAACTAAAACTCTGGAGTGGCGAAGAAGAAATGTTTATCCGCAGAACCATATGCGAAATATAGCGCGAAAAGGATGCCAAACAAAATATGTGTTTTTAACTGATATTGACATAATTCCTAGTATTAACAGTGTTGTACATCTCAATAATTTTTTCAAAACTGTGATTTGCGAGGGATATTGCGCATACGTGATTCCAACATTTGAAATTGATGTTCGCGCATCTTTTCCACGCTCAAAGGAGATTCTACTGGGACTTATAAAAAAGGGTCTGGCAAGACCATTTCATGAGAAAGTGTTCATTTACAATCAATACGCAACAAACTTTTCAAAGTAAGTATATACAAAGCAACTCGAAAAGACAAACTAAATTTTTTTCTATTTTGTAAATATTAAAGGTGGTTATCATCAAATCGAAGTGAGACTGCAGTCCGGATAAGCCATACTGTAACAAACTTTGAGTTTTTATATGAACCATTCTATATAGCACTAGATACTACTCCCGCTCATGATGAAAGGTTTACTGGATATGGATTTACGAGAAATTCTCAAGTTAGTATGCATAAATCGATAAATATTTTAGACTAATATTATTTATACCATTTTCTTGTAAATGTTATCTAGGTGTATGAAATGTACGTGGCTGGGTTTAAGTTCTATGTTCTTTCACCAGTATTCACCTGCCATTGGGGCTTACAAAGAAAGCAAGCGAGGCCGGCTTGGAGAGAACAGCAAAATAACGCAAATCGTAAGAAGTTTGATGTTTTTAAAAGCGAAATATTTGCACGTTATAAAAATGATCCACATTAAAAATAAAAACTTTACGAGAAAACTTAATTTTTAAAACTTAAATCATGTTTGCTGGATTGTATAAAAATAATATAAGATAGCTGCAGCTTTCTTAGGGTAAATGCGTATTGAACGAACTATACGAAGCGCAAGAGGATAGGCCATGTTCCATTTCGCTTGTTCCAACATAAACGATACGTTGCTATCCTTACATTTGTAAACACGGCCACACTGAATTGTGTTCTATATGTATATAAAATTAATTACAAAAACCTTATAAACAAAAATAATAAAAATGAGCGGAGCTCATCGAGAAGCAGTTCAAAAGCAAATTCATCAGGATTGGGCAAACCGAGAATATATAGAAGTCATAACAGCAAGCATTAAAAGAATCACGGATTTTCTAAATTCGTTTGGTAAGATAACGTTCTACGCATGTACAAATTATAATTATCATCTAACGATGACGCCCTTATTTCAATTGACCGGTGTTGTTTAACTTATTCATAAATAACAATTGGCAGCTAAGTGAAGTTGAAAAAAACTGCAAGTTAATTGTTTGTCTACAGTGTCGTACAACTTATTTTGTTAATTCCCAAATCAACACTCTGTTTTTCAGATATGTCTTGCCGATCTCGCCTTGCAGTACTAAATGAAAAACTAACGGTATTAGAGCGACGAATAGATTATTTGGAAGCTTGTGTAACTCAAGGAGAAACATTAACGTAAACGTTCGATAAACAATGTATGCAAAAAATAATAATCATCATTAAAAAATACAAACAGTATCATATAATTTTTATAACTAACTATACAATAAACTATATATAATTAGAACGACTTTCTTCAACTCACTTTAAATCTTGTATTTTGTTTATTCCCTTATAACTAGTAAGAAACTCCTGGTGGAATTTTAAATATAATTGCAATTTTATTAAATTGAGTTATAAGAATATTATTATAGAAATATCACAAAAAGTTTAAAAAGAATATACATTTATATATTTGGTTGCTGATCTGATTTAGTATGTAAAAAATCTAAGCCTTAGTCGAATGTCGGATCCGATTATTAAAGCTTTGGCTTGGCTTGAATCAAACTATTCTGAACTTTCTGATTTGACACATAAATTAGAAGTTGTAATATGAATGAGGCTTATAAATACAAGCGACTAGATTTTTTTATTCAACATATATAGTAATTGGACTGAAAAACAGTATACATTTAATTACACACATCAAGCCGAGCCGTTGCTATGGGCTTTATTCCTTTTTCTAAGGACGCAATCATTGCCAAAACGTTGCATGGCAAAAGTATCTTCACGGTGGACTCTTCCCCTTACACAATTTCAGTTTTGACGGATTCACTCTTCTAAAAAAATAAAAAGGTAAGAGTATTGTTTAAGCTTTTGCCATTATTAACTGATAATAAGTTTCAATATTACCTTTTGATTCAATTTGTTTAACTGTTCATCTACCACAGTTATTTTTTGCTTAAATTGTATCAAATTATTGCTTAATGTGGCCACATGAGATGTTATATTTTGCGAGCGATCCAATAAATCATCTAACTTTATCTGAAAATTAAAAGTTTGTTTATTGTATAAAGGGCTTAAAATTGTGAGATTGTTATTTACTTTATGTGCTAGTATTTCTCCTTGCACAATTTGTATTTTCTGACTAAGTGTGTTATTAACAAACATAATATTGCTACTTAAACTCTTTATAGAATTATCCATCGCTTGGTTGAGAGTTTCTACATCCTTTGTAAAATTCGTTGCTGAGGAATTAGCCTGAACGGTAGCCAATTGACTCATATTAGCCTGGAAAGTAATGAATATCTATTGTAACATTCGCTTTAAAATGCGTATAAAGTTAACTTGCCTTTAAATGTTCCGTTTCAAGTTCGAGGTTTTTCTGTATCTCGACGTACCTATTGTAGTGCTCCTTTATCACTTCGATGTCTGTTACAACCGACTCTAACTTGGCTCCGAAATCAGCAACTATCTTCTCATCTTGGCCATAATTTCGTTGTGCATTAACTGTTGCTTGAAGGCTGCTCAAATTTGTGCCCAGTTGTTCGACATTTTGGGTTAATTCATTTATTTGGTTTACGACTAGCGTTTGATTTTTAATTAGGAATGATGTCGTCTCATGCCAGTGTTGAAGTGTATCCGGAAAGATTTTATTTATTGCAGATACTGGAATAAAAATAATATAATTTTTATAGAACTCACAGTATGCGTATAAACTTCAATGAATATTTGTATGTGTGTGTGCGTGTGTGTGTGTGTAGTTGTATTTACCTTCTTCAAACTTTTGTTGATAATCGGAAATTTGTTGACGCAAATCAAAGTAAAGCCAGTATAAAATAGCAACACACAGAGCCGTCGTGATTCCAAAAAGAAATGGCCCACACTTGCGAATATATATTTTCTGCCTATGATTTCGGCGTGTGCTTGCAACACTCATCTGACAAAGAGAAACAAACAAACAAAACAAAACAATTACACATGACTTACATACACACACACGCATACACATTTATGTATGTTTATTCATGGGCAACCACTTCGATGCGAGTGTGTGTGTATGTACTTGATTATCAGATGCAGTAATGTATTAAAGTGTTCCCATTACCCATGCGAAATCATCAAGGTCATCGGTGGATACTGATAGCAGCGTATCCTGTGAGTTATTTGTGCGGCGGGAACCTCTTTTTGTTATGGAATGTGCTATCAGCGCATCAAGTTCTTTTCGTTTTTTCATTTTCTTGCCTCCTCCTGAACGCAAGGGAACTTCAATACGATGATTGCAATCCATTTCGATGTCCTCGAATATGTCTATTTTTGACAATTAAAAACTAATATAGCTTTTCATATATAGTTAATGGTATCAACTCTATGGGCACGAAATTAGTAAGTTAATAATATTTTGATGTTTCACATGCGCACGATTTAAATAATAACACTGGAAATCGATATTAGATTTGATTGTATCGATGTGACCGTATCTTTGATGGCAGCGAAAGCTACCAAAATGGAACAACGGGTTAGGAACAATCTTATTTGGAAATTAATATTTCACTTCTGTATCTAGATACATATAATAAATTATTTATTTAACTAAATATTCTTGTTACTCGTTAACTAAGCTATTATATTTTAATTCCAAAAAAATTATATTTTACATTCATATCAAAATCAATAAATAAAAATATATAACATGTGATAACACAATCAATCAGCATAAAAAAAAAACACAATCTGTACAAATCACATTCAGAATTTTATTCAATATAAACAGTAAAAGTTTAGTTCACATTAGATGATTTTAAAAATAATGATTCAGACATTGATTTTGGAAAGCGATTTAAATATCGCTCAAGTCGTAGAAATTTTATTGATATTAGCCGCTTATCGAACCACCAGCCATTAATCTCATTGTGAACAATTCCAGCGTCAGCTTCAGTCGCACATCGGATGTAGACGCAGCAGGACTGGGTATCTAGTTGTACATCACATATATTGCAGTTGGGACCGACTTTCTCAAATATTGATTCAATCATTAGTTGCCTTAGATTTGGTTCATTTATTTCCGATGCATCAAACATGTGTCGAATTTTCAAGCAAGATGTTGGCGGATTGAGAATTTTGTTTGAGTTATCGAATGCCGAACTTTGCCACTTTTTTGTTGTTGTGCTAGGTTCATTGTTTCCAATATTTTTATTCCATGTCATGGTACGCAGTTGCTCTCCATTGCGGACAATCATGCCAAAGAGGATACGATTGTCGTTGGCTTCTAGATTCTTGAGAGCCTTATTCCAAGCACCCAATAGTTTCTTTCGGTTATGGGGAGGCAAAATCTTATCTTGCAATTGATTTATGATGACCTCCGAGTTTTCAGGCTGTGTACTTCGATACATTAGTTCGTTAACTATGTCCTTTGTGAATTGTTCAGCTGCTTGCAGATATTCTTTTTGCTTCAAACGATAAACAGCAAATAAGAAATAAATTCCCAGGCAGCCAGAAGCAACAAGCAGTAAAAGTCCAATAACCGTGAAGAAACGAGTAATTTTCTTCAGGATAACGCACTTTAATGGAAGAATTGGTTCAATGAGCTCAAACGATAATATTTGCTCCGACGAGTTGTGGGTTGTAGTAATGGTTTTGATCATCCACTGTGGATTCTGCGCAATCAAATATTGCGTTGCCAACAGTTTCGTTTGTAGATTGCCATTTAATTGTATTTTACTGTTGCTGCTCAAAACCTTTTTGAACTCATTCATGTCAAGTGCGGCGGAATGATCTGCACTGATGCAGTGGTGAAGTCTTGCTCTTTCATTTAAGTACTTGAAAAGCTCTTTACTAATATAAATGGCCTTATTGAATAGATCTTCGCTGATGCATTTGATTGTTTGTTGTGAAGACGACAATCCACGCAAGTCCACATCATTTCCATTACACACTGTATATTTGATATCTGTTTCGGTAATGGGGCTTAGGTCAAATTTTTTTGCCATATACAGAACGGATATCATTGCCAAGAAAATAACTAATATGGCAATAAGTACGTGCGGTATGATATATTGACTTACATCCGGTTTTTTAAAAAATGATCGAACGTCAAACGATACAATCTTTTGCACAATGCCATTCTTTATAAGTGACCTTGATCCATATGTAGAGTAACCATCTTTAGAGATTGGTTTCTTTTGTAGCGAAGTGTCGCGAAAGCTAAGCAATCGATTTACGACGCCCCCATCACAAGCATTTGTTTTGCCATGTAACTTGAGATATGAGGGCGTATTGTCTGTTGGATATGGCAAAGGTTTACGATACGGTTTGCGAACACCGTTTAAATTATGCGGATCATTTTCATTTTCATAGTCGGACGCTAAAAGCGGTGGTGGTACATACATCCTCGGCGTTGGTATTTGTAACGCATCAGCATCGTTTTTACGGTATATTGCTGAATTTCGTCCCACGTCAATTCTGTTGTTCCTAAGACCATTTTCATGAAGATTGGGTCTTCTTTCAATAGAGATTGTGGGTAATGCAGCATCTACATTCTGCTTATCATTGTTGTATTGAAGTACATAGTTTGGGATTTTTCCCTTTTTAAGTTCCTCCTGACGTGTGTGTTTCTGTAGTTTTTTAATTAATACGGCCCTTGTTGTTTCCGTAACAGGACAATTTGGATATCCAAATTGTATTAGTTTTCTTTGTATCTCGACATCGCTCAAACGATCCCAATATTCAGACGGCATTTTTGTCTACAAATAAACAAAACAAATTTTGATAGGTAAATTTTTAAATTTTATTAAAGAAATATAATGAAAATTGTATATTGTTGCACTTAATCGTAGCGTTCCGATTTAAATTTGTATGCATTACTAGCTACTATTTATATAATAAATGCATTTTAAAATGGACGATTCAAATTCAAACTACGTTCATACCGAAAACATGGATTACATTACCTTATGCTTGTATAACAACAAATGTACACACACACAAATTCATATTAAGTCAAATGAAAACAGTATTTAAGAATATTTTTTGGACGCTTTTAGTCGAGATCGAGTCTATTAGACCAATATGTATATGTACATATGCATGTACATACTATGTGCATGCCTACACATGGTTCACACAAATATTAAAAATATATGCACATAAGTTTACAAAAACGAAAACTTTTTATTTTATGCCTTTATACTTTCAAAATTACTGAGTTCGCTAAACTTTGTTAAGAACTTATCAATACGAAACACAAATTGATTTGCGCTATGTTATGCCTACAAAACTAAAAACAAGATTTTTACCTGTCAAATTGTTTTTCAGAGCGATTAAATATGTATGATTCTAGCAAGAACGTATATGCACCGTTTTACTTTTGATACTTAAGCTTTTTCACAGACAAATGAAATTATTATATGTAACTTTTTTTGTGCAACAGAAATGAACACACAAGTTTTGGCCCCGCCGCCTGTCTTCTTCTTTGCAGCTTGTTTTCTATCAAAATTTAGAGACGGACAAAGGAGGCCGACAGATTAAAATAATATTTATATATCGATCGGTTATCGTCGACTAAAGTTTTTCGTGATAAGCAACACTAGCTCGGTAACTATAAAATAACTAATAGGTGCACTATCGATTTTTTTGGCAAATAAAAGCTATCGAAAAAAATTTTAAATGAAATGAAATGTTATGCATAGAAATAAGAAACTTTATTACATTTCCTAATGTTTGGAAATTTTTATTTAAAAGTATCTTTTTTTTACATGCAAGTATGAAAATACATTTCACCACATATCGAAAAAGGGTTTAAATCATAATTGCGGACTATACGTTTGGTTCTATTGCGAAACAATGGGACTCTTTTTATCTATATCAGCTATATTTGCATTATTTTGCGGTCCCGATGGATTGCCAGGACTAGCCGGTATAGCACCACCCCGCTCCATACTCCATGGATTCGAACTGGAGATGGGGGAATCAGCATGCCCAAATCCTGTATGGTTATCGTGTTCAACGGAATTGGTGCCATCATATTGTGTATTCTCCAAGCGCGTTATGAGCCTCTCGTCCTCCTCACCGAACTCCCCACCCATTAATGTGGGCTCCCCGACCACCATAACATCTTGCGAAGATAGAGAAAAGCTGGGTCCAGATGGTGAACGCTTTTGATTTGTTACAGGTGGGGTGTTCGAATTGTTGGCACCCCCCGAATTTGAGCCTTTTCTTTTGCGACGTTTATTAGGCGGTCTTTGGGGGTCCTTTTTGCCTGGTGGCGCCACCATTCGCTGCCATTTTTGAAATAAAGTCGTCTTCAAACAATCCCTCGGGCTTAGAGCGTACGCCTTGTGGCGGGACATTAGCTCCTGCATGGGCTCCAGGATAACGCACAAGCGTAGGTAATTTAATGTTGAGTTTGTGATTCCCGCACGCGTTATATTCTTTGTTATTTGATCCAGGAGCATGGGATCCGGCGGCAGAGATGTACCTATTACAGACCTAGGAATTAATTCTCGATGTCCTTTTATAGTCATATGCCATGATTTGATTCTCATGTAATCATCGTACATGAACTCGAGAATAAGTCTTGCATCCGCGCAGACTTTGGTAAAGAACGGCTTGCCATGTTGAGTAATTACTGTACACTGATCGCAATCCAATGTGATGGATGTGTTGTGAAACGATTCCTTTGCATGTTTCAATTGGAAATACAAATCTGACACGCCGCCCTCAAAGATGCTGCGAAAAAATCGAGGCACAAGTGTGCGTCCAATTGTATATCTTTTCGGTCCATCCTCCAAACAGAACAATATTGTTAATCTTGCATCGTCCTCAAAGAATTCGGTTGTGAATGAATCCCACCAACAATTATCACTGTCCTCGTTTCTCTGCTGAAGGCGCTTATTAAGCTCAAAAACGCGGTGCTCCGTGTGACTGAAGTAGGAGTTATGTCTCCTAAATCCTTGATCAATGCGCTCCATGGGCTGAGGTCCACCCATCATGGGATGATTGCCACCATGACCGAAGGGCGATGCTGGCGGCATGGGATTAAACTGACTACCAACGCCAAAAACGGTCGGAGAGGAGAAGTGCCCGGCTTGTCCACTATTAAACGGTGTACCCGAACTAGCTGGTCGACTAAATTGACCCAATCCCGAGGAGGGTGATCCAAATGGTCCGCCAACGGGTCCATTAAAATTGCCCGCAGTTGAGGATTGTGAATAATTGCCCTGTATATTTTGCGCTGTAACGCCCACAGGACCCGGCGTTGATGATCCCGACGGTGCGGGTGATGAAGTATATTGCGGCGTATTCGATCCAGGTTGAGCTGCATTTTGAAATACTAGAGATTGATTGCCGGCTGGCGACGATTGACCAGCCTGTGGATATGGATTGCCGCCCGATGTGTATGGTAGTCCGCCTTGTGGGAATCCACTTTGATTGCTGGCATCCGGATTAAGAGCCGACGAATTCGATGATGGTAACATGGTTGAGCCTTCTGTGACGCCTTTCCAACTTCCCTCGTCAATATTCGATTGAGAAGACATCGCATTGCCCGCATTCAAACCCCTGCGATTCATTCCTGCCACAATTGTTTCAATAACATGCGCGTTGATCTAAACAAAAATGGTATTAACATTTTAATTACATTGATTCAAATCGACTAACGAGGTAAATGTAACAAACACATCTTATTATTTTCTTCACAACCCTTAGTTTACACCAGATTGTTTGTTTATATTTTATAGACTTTCACTTACGAAAGACTAAATTCAACTTATAATAAAAGTCCATAAAACAATAAAGCTTTTCATTAGCTTTACAAATTTACCTCAAAAAATTTTAGACAATGTATATAAAACCCACAATTATGTATCTACTTTGTAAAAGAAATTATCGCTAAGATAGCAATGTATGTATCGAGTACATCAGCAAAACGATATACATATAATTATGCAGGCGTTCAACGTTGACAATACATAGTTAGCGTCACAGTATCGCCACTTTTGCACTAATGAAACAAAGTGTGAATTATATATATTGAATTGAAATTCTAATTAAATCTACTTAAAATTCTTATTTAAAAATAAACTATTGAAAAAATACTTGAAAACATAATTTCTGTTTTGATTATGATTAAATACGTGTCATTTTTTATCGTTTCTTTGTATGTTTAATTTATTATATGTTAGAGCATATACCTATTTATTGAGTGATCTCTTTTTAAACCATAAGAAAAATGTGCTTTTTGCCATTCTCTTTAAAATATATTTTCAGTAAAGAGAGTTTCTTTAACAATTCAATATTTATATGTTCCAAAACCATCACTGTGATGAATGCGCTACACCTACTGGCTGATTGCGGCCAAACAAAGCAAAAATTTAAGCTGTTCAATCAATCAAGTTATTTAGAATATCTTTAAGAGTTCAGTTCGTCGTCCCGATCAGAGATAAACCAATTTATTACTTATTTGACGACGGCGGTAACATGTTTTGTACCAACTTATTGCAATACAAAAGAATGTTCCACAAATATCGGAACAAACTCATCGATATTTTTTTCGCTTGTGATGTGTTCAATGATACTCTTTATATAATTTGGTTTGTTATGTTGGCAGTTCCGTAGCGTATGGTGTATATACATATGTATATATAAATATTGTTTAAATCATACAAAAACACGAAATTAAAAAACTTTAAGCAATATTTTAACTATTAGAACTTATTGAAAATGATGTGATTAATGTGTATGTCCATTTTTATATACAAATGCAATTTTTTAACGACTTAGTTGCTCGGCTCTGACATATTTGTGTACATAAACAAATAAGTTTTTTTTAACATATCCATAACGATGTCATTAAACAATAAAAGCAATATAAGTGAAAAGGAAATCGATGATGAGGACATGCTCTCACCGTCACCAACAAAATTATCTACAAATCTAGTTGTGCGTGTTAATCAGGATTCTGATGATAATTTGCAAGCACTATTTGACAGTGTCTTAAATCCTGGCGATGCAAAACTTCCATTGCAGCTACCATTTCGTATGCGCAAGCTACCGAATTCATTTTTTAATCCTCCGGCTCCTCTGCATTCGCGAGCCAACAGCGCCGATTCTACGTACGATGGTTCCCAAACAAATATCAACAAGACTGTCGCCCAGTCCGAATTACAGCAGCAGCCATCTCTCGCACAACAAAACCAGCCATCGCACAGCCGTTTAACAATACATCACTTTCGTGCCCGGAGCAGCCCCGCTTCCCTCCAACCCAACTACAATGTGCGTACGAGGAACGAGTCGAGTGCCAACAACAACAGCAATCAAGGCCAACAGCCTGCATATCCCGAAAATAATGTCGAATTCACTAGTAGTCCAGCTAATAATATTGAGGATGTTATTAATACTTGTATGGGCCCCGGGCCGGATGCTCCATCATTATCCACACAAACATCTTTACATAAAAAGCAAAGATCATATGACGTTGTGAGCCCCATTCAACTACAAAGTCAATTAGGTGCCTTACCGCCCGGCTGGGAACAAGCTAAAACTAACGATGGACAGATTTACTATTTAAAGTGAGTATAGTGATATCCAAATGTACAATTCATGTACTCAATTTGACAAACAGTTACATATTCATGAATAGCTTAAAATAAACAGTTAAAAATACAGTTTAACATTCATATTATACACTAACTTGATATGATCTTGTTGATATGATTTTATACAACCTGCTTGGCAATCATCTGTTTTACACAAATTTCCAATTAGTAAATATGCTTAGCAACATTATCCAATTAGTTTATTTTGCAAAAATAATATGCATATGCAGAATTTCTCAAATCGATAATTATCGATATCAAATTTATTTAAACTTGTTTTTAATCATTATTTCAACAGTTGGTTGCTTATATTATATTGCATTATTGATTTTTTGTTTTATAGCCACACCACAAAAACAACCCAATGGGAGGATCCAAGAATTCAATTTCGCCAACAACAACAACAACGAGCGCTTGTCGATCGGATAAAACCAAATGGTATGCAATATCGTATTTTTATTTTTTATTTAAGTTTTGATTGTTTGACATGTAAAGTGCCCGAGTCCCTAAAAATGCCTTAGCAAAGCTTCCAACTCCCTTAGCTTTCGAAAACTGAACCGATTTATAGTAACAGGACTATTTTTTTTAAATTTTTTTCAAATTTTCATTTTATAAATATTTTAAAATTTCAGTCTGTAGAATTTTGTTGCGTGAAAACCATTGGACTCCCCCTCTTACTAATATTTGAAAACCATTTTTCTCCTTTATCTACCTTTATAGAAACCTAAATTAATCCGGGCACTTTGACATATATGGAATTAAGCCAACCTCAAAAGAATCGTACCCATTTTTATTTGTTATTTACTTTTTATGCAGATATTTTACAACCAACTAAGCAAACTAGCACTCCGACAATTAATAACCTTATTGGCCCACTACCGGATGGTTGGGAACAAGCTGTTACCGAGTCGGGAGATATTTATTTTATAAATCATGTTGATCGTACGACTTCATGGAATGATCCCAGACTACGTAAGTTTACAAATTAATGACAGAAATAAAATAGAGTTAGCAATCGGAGCACGTTTAAATATTTTCAAGCAATCAAATTAGCGCATTCAAATCAATACAATATATAAATTTAAAAAAAATAATATAAATATTAATTTTTTATTTTTAGAATCTGGACTCAGCGTGCTAGACTGCCCTGATAATTTAGTATCGTCTCTTCAGGTGAATATTTTTTTAAACATAAGTTTTGTTTATAAAATTATTATATACATAAAATTATTCACATAAATACATACTGTAAATATATATATTTCTTTCAGATTGGGGATAATATTTGCAACAATATTTTTAACGATGCCCAAACAATCATAAATCCACCGTCTTCCCACAAACCGGATGATTTGGAATGGTATAAAATAAATTAATAAATGTTTATGTGCAAATCATTTTATTAGATCTTAAAGTTTTATATTTTGTATTAATATAAAATAAACATTTTTGCATATATTTAACGATTATTCATACTTTTTTTTAGCCTTATTTTTGTCTGATTTGTCTTAATTGAATCCTGCTCTTAAATTTTGTTGTGCTATGAGTCGGAGTGACAATCTTCAAAATAATAAAAAAAACACAAGTTTACTTTTTGTGTACTAAAATATGTTAGCATTTATTGTAGTTTTCTCTTCGAAAAGCTTTACTTTGTATGCAGGGTATTTTAAAGTCGAGCGCTCTTGCACTTAACTTTTTTTCATAATTACATTCATTGTTTTTTGTTAAATTTTTTTTCTACAGTTAAAAAAATTTTGTTTTGTTTCAAGAGAAATATTTCGCTTAAAATATACAAACTTTCGAGTAAAAGCGAAAATATTCGCCCTTGACGCATAAACTCGAGATAAAATCAGTTCAAAGTGAAAGTAAAATCTCAAATGATTGTATTAAAACCAATGCTTTCGTTGCTGCAGCTCTGTTTTGTTGGCTTGGTACACCCTATTATTTATTATTTCATGGTTTTCTAGTGACAAACAGGTTTGAAAATTACAAAAGCTAATCATTATAATTTTTTTTTATTGTTACACAGTGCTATTATGTCGATAAACTGGTCAAAATATCTAAACAATACAGAAAATATTGCATTTTAAAACCAATGTGCAGACTGCACAACAAAAAAAAGTGATTTCATAGCATGAGTAACCCTATTTGCCAGCATATGTAACTCAATCACTGCGTTCTTCTGTTTCTTGGGAGCTGGCACCTTGTGTGCATTGGCTTTGGTAAACACACAACCAGTTTTTGGACCGCTTGTAAACTATTTGATGGTGTTTTCTGTGTATGTTTTTACCCGTATAAAATTTTAAACATTTTTTTTTTATGTCTGAATTAGTTTGTGCAAAAATCAAGGTACATTTAAATAACTTTTCTTAAAAGTACTTTTTCTTCCTTTAAAAAAAATTTAATTATTGTGTTGGTGTACACATTATTTGCACACATATATAGAAACAAAAATATCTATGTGAATAAGTGAATGTAAAATAAAATCTATTAAAGTAATTGTGAAATCGACGTATTAATGATATACATAATTGCATTCATACTTAATTTCTTACGTTAGTTTTGTGCAAGCATATTTAATTACATACATGTATGTATCTTTACCTTTATGTTAATTGAACATACATGTGCATGAATGTATTAGTGTGGTAATGCTTAAGTGTGTGAACATAAATTTACTCATACATACAAATCTATGTATGTGATGCTAACATTTTAAATTCATTTGTTGCATTGTTATGATACCCCTGGAGAGGGTACTTCAATTTTGTAATAAAACGTGTTACGTGGTCAAATCTGAAGATTAAAATTTGTGTGAAAGCAATTAAATTTAATTTGTTGTTGAGCTTGGAATAAACCAAGATTTTTAACAATTTGTGTTTATGTCAATAAATATACTATATGTTATATGTTTCTCAGATTAACAGATCATCAAAATGACGGGAATTTATAAAAATGAAATCCTTTGGAGACGTCCAAGTCTCAATATGTTTTTTACTTTGGTTGCTATTGTATTGTTTAACAATGGTAAGTTAAAGTGCTCAAGTTAACTAGCAGATACCCTTTAGTCTAACAAACAATCGGTATTTTAGTGTCTTGTTCTGATGTGCCGCTATTAACCCAAACTGTTTACGGATTTTTGGATTTTACTACTACTATTGGAAATACAGTTATGGTATTCTCACCACAAAGTTCACCTCAACTTGGTGAGTGTAAAAAATTATGAGCTTAAACTTAACGAATTTATTTTACTCTTTTTCGTGGATTATGCTTGCTTTTATTCTGTGCCTTTTGTAATAATTTCAGAAATAACTATCAACAAAACTACCAATCCTTCAATCAATATTATTGAGACCCGACCGCACCCAAAGGAAGAAGTCTCAAGTAAAATAAGTATTAAACCGACGCCACTAATTGCAACAAGTACAAAAGTTCAAGCTGCAACAAATACAACATTTGCAACAAAAAATCAAATCAGTTTTCTAAGTACACCAATTGAAACTTTGGATTATTCAGAATACGCCCTACTCTCGCGCCAGCCCCAGGAGTTTGTAGAGGAAACCTTTCGTTTGGTTAATTTAAAATCACGAGTCGACACGGATAGGCAAAAAATCTACGCTTCAAAGCGAGATAACAATTATAGCCATTCGAGTGGAGTATTGTCCAAAAAGAATGGCGTTAAGCCTTCAAGTAAACATTCTCAAGGTCTACAGTCAATAAGCAGCACTGAGAGAAGAAGTAAAACACGTCTGCACTCCTCCGCACGAGTATTGAAAACTATAACCCCGTCAATACAATCAAACAAAGCCCCTGTAGAGTCAGTAACCGCTCAAAGTGGCTTTTCAAAAGGTCATCGAAAAAATAGTCGCGTATCAGGGGAAAAAAGAAAATCGTCGCGAAACAAAGGCAAAAGGTAAAAACGTATTAGGTATAAATTTGTTTGTGAATCATTAATAAAGTTAGTGCTTTGAAACTTTAAGTACCGCAGTATCCATAAAAATAATATACCATAAACATTTAACACTTATTTTTTTAGGCGTAATAAAACAAATACTAGTACACAGCCTTCCATTGTACAAGTAACCCCAGCTTCAACGGAAACCAGCTCGCGTCGTTCGTTCCGCACAAAGAGTAATTTACCATCAGTGGAGGAAAACTTACCAAATATTGGGTCAAACACATTGAAACTTAATCGACGACCAGGTCGTTGGCAATACAAATCGGCACCGAAGCCAAAAGTTAATATCAGAAAAGCTACCGGAAATGTTACCAAAAGTGATGCAGCATCTGATATGCTCAAGATTAATGAAACATTATTGGATATTCCCGAAAACAATCAAATACTTAAAGTTGTTAACCTATCAAAGGACTTGGATGCTATGGGTTCACAGAATAGTGTTGTCAACGATAATGATGATATAAAGTCCGCTAACTTTGTGCAAACATTAAATGTGGAAATCTCTACACCAAATAATTTTGACGACACTTACTATGAAATTGCAACAATCAAGAGTCCATTTATATTTCAGGTAAAGATTGTCTCGAAATATTTTGTTTCGTTTTTGTTTTTAACTAAACTTCTTTTCTTATTTCAGGCTGGCGTTGTTAAAAAAACTAGATTTTTGACCATTACTTCAACCATAGAGAGATTGCTCAAAAATGATCATATTGAAGAATATTCGTCAGATGACGGACCATTAACTGAAAACATTTTAGAATCCTCAGCCCAGACAAATAAACCAACTTTGGATGGAAGTATTACCACTTTAAAGCCTGTATATTACACAGATAGCCTTGAGACTCCAGAACTGGAGACAATAACCGAATCATTTACTTTTACCCAAACCAAACTTAAGACACAGATCTTACCCATCATTTATGAAAAGCTGAACGAGACCATACAGATAACATTGGTACAAACTTTCGGTTATACAAGTTTACTTACTGTTACCCAAACAATTTCACCTTCTGGAGATAATTTCGTGAATTCACAAAACTTTAAGGACTTTGAGGGTAATTTGGATGAGGCTGGTTCTGAAATAAATTTGGATCTTGAATTTGCTGACGAACATAATGGACAACTTGATGCAAAATCGAATTCGAATCATAATGCAGCTAAGAATTCATCAAATGTGAAGGGATTGGTTCAGTTAAACACCCCAGAGCAACCAATCAAACCAGAAATTCCTCAAATTAATTTATTAGGACAACCTAACAGTGTAATTACATCCACACGTCCTATTATCAAGCTGGAAACAGTCTGGGAGTCCTATGTAGTTCCCCTCGTTCGAGGAACTGACAGCATATTAAGAACATTGTCCAAGTCAGTTGGTGTTGTTGAAAAAACGGAATACGTTACCGAACTATCCACAATTCAACTGCCACAAATGTCACAATTTCCGATAAATCCATATTACAATCCTTTGTTGGGCTTACCTCAACAACAACAATTAATCACATCTACTCAAATTTATGATACTTTGGTTACAGCAACAAGTAGTAAAATTCTGAAATTAACGTTTGGTGCAAAAACGGCCTATACAACCATATATTCAACATCTGTTGTTCCAACTGCAGTAACAAAATTAATAACGGCAACTCTTCCAGCTCAAAACGCAGGATCGTTTCCTAACTTTTATCCACCACCGTATCCTCCATTCGCCTATGTCGGTTAAAGACCACATCTTTTTCTAACCTTTTATAAACACAAATTTATTACTATCAACACATTGAACATGATTTCGAATACTCATTGGCACATAGGTTAACGTTTTATTCCAAGGCTATCGAATTTATTTTGTTTTGTGAGTAAACCTGTACCCTTGTAGAAGTTATAGGATGGACACACAACAAGAAACACTGCCTTATATCCTAAATAATACTCCATAAAGCTCAGCTTTAAAAATCATACAGGAATTATATCGGTTAACAGTAAAGCTGTTATAAGACCGAATTTTTTTTAGATTAATCTAAACTCAACAATGGCCTAGGGCTACAAATTAAAACATGCTTTCATGTACCTGAAAGGTTTTTTCGTGCATTATGGCTTTAATAAAAATTTGTTGATTATTTTAAAAAATAAATAAATTGGTTCCTTTTTGAAATCAAAATATATTTAACTGTACTATTATATTTTACATTTTCCATAGCGAAAATTGGTCAGATTTCCTATTGATAACCTAGTTTAGATGTCATCAGGTGGGCTTCAAACTGCAAGGGTATATTATCTTCGGCATACCGAAGAAACTGCAAAATACTGTTTGCAAGAATTCAAAAATTTTTAAATGTTTACAATGCACATATGGTTTGACTATTTTCGTCAAATATTTAAAGGTTCTTAGCAAATAGAAACATTAATACATATTTTATAAAAACATTTTCTACTAATTAAATCTGTATTTGTATTTTCTACATTTGTATTTCACATATTTTGTAAATACTTTAAAATTTTGTACATATTTCCATAATATTTGTATATAATAAAAATGTGTTGAGATTCCTTGTTAAACTTTTTTTCAATAAACAAGAGTCAGAGGAAAATAAAACATTTCTGAAATGCAACTTCGCGTTCATATCAAATACCAAGCGTTCCCAAAAAACGTACTTATTAGGCGATACTCTGCTATCGATAGCCTTGCGTGCATCGATAGAAAAAAAAATTAATCCAATCACTATTGTTCACAAATTTGTTTATAAAAAGCGAGAATGACTGATTTAAATGATCTTTGGTTAGATGTACAAAAATTATTTCCCATTCTTAATGGAAAGGTAAGTCATCAAGGCTGTGTTGCCCCAGTTGTGTTTAAATCATCTTTGTATCGGTAGATAACTTTACCTTCTCAATCAATTGACAACGAAGTCTTTGAGAATGCTTACCGGCAACTATCCAAATTGGGTGGCATTGAAACACTGGCTACTATTTTGGATATGGAAATTCAATCAGCCATTCGAAATACACTAGCGCCGAAGTTTTGGAAACACTTTACTACAGACAGCCAACCTACAAAAGAAAAATCGCATGCAGCTACGAATATTCCGGCGCTCACAGATACAAATGCATTGTTCCTCAAATTTATCACAGCAGTTGATGAACTTTATGATGGCTATCAATGTCTTCAACAGATAAAGCCCAATTTGGTGCGTCTAAACAAAGAATCACCACCGCCCTCCAAATCAGTTGACTGTAAGACCAACTTGCACAATGCGTTGTTGGCGCAATTGCCGCCGACATTTAATAGTCTTGTCTGTGACTTCTACGCCGTACATTTTCGGCTGTTTACTAAGGATACAAGTGTATCTTCAACCACAATAGGCATGTAAATCTTAAGAGTCAATAAGTGTGAAAAAAAAAATTAAATTATGATATTTTAAATATTTTAGATGGCGAAGTGTTTAGTGAGCTTCCATGTTCTGGATGTAATTGTGATCTTGAGCAATGTTGTTGTCAAAAGCTAACTGAAATGGTAAATGAAACCAATCGAAAATTGTCAGAGATGAGCCTTATTGATCGCTTGGCTGGAAGTGCTTTGACAGCTCTCATCAAGCTTAAAATAAAGGAGCACATAAACGATACCTGCCTGGGAATATTTGACAGAAGTCACCTTAAGAAACTGGAAACGGTATGAAAAATGTGTTAACAAACCAAACATTTTTTCTTACAATTCTTATATTTATTACCAGTGGATTAATGAGGTTGTAATGACATGGTTAACAAGTATTTTTACCGAATGGAAATCGAGGGAAGATATTTCCCAAGAAAATATACCAAAATCTGTGCAAGCTTTTAAAGTAAAACTAACATATTTTATGTATGAAACGTTTGCACAAAACGTCATTAGTCAGTTCTTCAGTATAATTATTGGTAAGTTGACTTTGTTGTTAAAAGCAAATAAAAAATATAGTTCAACTTTGTTTAAATGCTTTCTAGATTATCCAGATTCGACTCCTGCAATAGATGATTTAAGGATTTGCATGGAGAAAATAGATATGCGAGTTCTATTAACTGAATCATTAAGAAGTTCACTGGAGGCAAGAATTTTGCATCCTGGCGTCAATACTATGGATATTTTGACGGGATATGTGGCAGCGATTAAAGCTATTCGGCATTTGGATAACACTGGAGTGATATTGGAAATAGTAACGGCTCCAATAAAAGACTATTTACGCAAGCGCAATGATACTGTGAGGCGTGTTGTTACTGGATTGACTGAAGAAGGACCCACGGATCTTTCGGAAGAGCTTGCTAAAGGAGAATTTATTAAAGATGGCAAAGATGCGGGCCTTAATGAATTTAGCAATTGGGAAAATTGGGAACCAGATCCATTTGGTATTGATCCCAATGTCTTAGAGCTTAGCAGTTCGAAGATTATTCGATCTGCCGATATAATCTCCATGGTCGTCGATATATATGGAAGCAAAGAGCTATTTATGGTTGAATATCGGAACTTAATGGCTGATCGACTACTGTCACAGCTAGATTTTAATTCCGAAAAAGAAATTCGTAACCTTGAATTGCTAAAAATTCGATTTGGTGAATCGCTTCTTCATAGTTGTGAAGTTATGTTAAAGGATGTAACCGATTCAAAGCGAATTAATGCTCACATCCACGGTACCAGCAACAGTGATGAAAGTAAGAAAAACTACCAAAAATTCCATTAAAATCTTTGTATTTATTAAAACACTTTTATTTTATTTAGCTCCATTATTTGACATATCATCACTGATCATTTCGGCGCAATTTTGGCCGTCATTTAATAAGGAAAGTCTTCAGTTGCCGGAAGAACTAGAAAATGAATTTAAGAAGTTCACGAAAGCTTATGAGGCCTACAAGGGAAACCGTACACTCAATTGGCGTCCAGTAACTGGACGTGTCAACATTGTCATTGAAATCGGCGAAAGGGTATTGGAGATGACGGTGCCACCAACACAGGCTGTTATCATTTACCACTTCCAGAATAAGAGTATAATCCAATTTCTATTATTTAGACTTCTTGCTTAAATTTTATTCTTACAGATGAATGGAGCGTCGATGAGCTGAGTAGTCTCATTAAAGTACCACCATCTGCGCTAAGAAGACGCATGAGTTTTTGGCAAAATCATGGTCTGATTTCAGAAACAGAACCCGGCGTTTTTACACTCTTAGAGAAGGCATCGGAGAAAACACAGTTTGAGGAAATGAATGTTACAGAAGCCGACGAAGAGGACTTGGAATCAGCTATGGCCTCGGCCAGTGATCAAAGAGAGGAGGAACTTCAAGTACGGAAACGAATTTTGATTATCATAAAAGTTTTACTTGCTAAAAATATGACTTCTTTTAAGGTTTTTTGGTCATACATTGTTGGCATGTTAACAAATCTCGATTGCATGCCAATTGATCGAATTCATCAGATGCTTAAGCTATTTGCTTCGCACAGCGGAGGAGTCGAATTTACCCAAGATGAACTGAAACATTTCTTGCAACGCAAAGTTCGGGAGCACAAACTTTTATTCTCTGGTGGAGTTTATCAGTTGGCTAAATAAAATCAGAATCCTTTCTCAATACTTAGTATCTCCAATTCCACAGGGATTGCTTATAAAATTAACTCTAAGGTATGAAACTGTTGTTAAATCATGTGAAATAAATCTGAGACCAATCAAGGTTAACCCAAACTTTGAACAAGAGGTGGTGTATAGTTTTAGTTTACCGATAATGTTTTCAAGTTCGTATATTAGTTAGTTTATTATAGCTTTATTGATTTGATTGATGAATAATCGGCTACATACGTTTTTTTTTTTTTTTTTTAATTCTATTACAACTAAAGACACCAAATACAACTACTTATACGGAAGCACAATATCGGCAGTCGGTCAGAGTCTAGGTAATGCGGTATGCTATAAAATTAGTACTTCCCATTGGAGTGTTATAAATAATAGATCGGAAGTCTGGAAAATTTCATGCGTAACATATATTGACAGTTTTAATCAGGATAAAAGTATAACTACAATGTACAATACATAGGTCATTATAATAAAAATATATAAATAATAAAAACAAAAACAATCGATAATAATAAAGTAATTTATGTGTCTCCAATACACAAATTTGGGTTTTAACATATTCGCCAGGGTGATTTTACATGATGTATTTTATTAGGATTTATTTCGCATTAATTGAAACTATGTTTGTTTTGATGAGTTTCAAAGCAGGAAACCTATTATAAGTTATGTTATAATAAATGTCATTAGTTCTAGTATTTAATTAGCGCCATTTGAAGACTTTGCAGAACAGTTCCCACCCAGAATGTACATTGATTTGTTTCCATCGCGCTCACTTCCGTAAATCTTTCCAGCTTTTTTGGCCATAGATCCCAGAAGATCCTGTGACATTTTGTAGGCCGATCTCAATGACAACGACCATTCTTTTAAGCCAATTTCATCCTTTTAAATATAAATGCGTACACATTACAAAAAGCATTTAATTAGTTAAAATAAGTTATTATTTACCGAATTGGTTAAGATAATTCTGCCGTCTCGACTACCATCGTTTACACGAATTTGAATACATTGTTCATTTTTATATTGAATGAAATCTGGTGAAATATCCTCTACTTGGTCCAAAAATATAAGCTCGGGTTTGTTGTTGCCACTCTCTGAATAAAGTTCCAAGCTACAAAGAAAATTTAAATAGCACATTATTAAATTTCACAAGGTAAATGATTTTTTTTACAGGTCTTAATGAATGATCTGGTCGAAAAAGTTGGATTATAAGTCTATATAAACATTAACAGATCTTAAGTTAAAGTTAGGCTCTGAAAGTGCTGATCTTTGTTTTCTTTTTTTGCTTTAATTTAAATACCATACCGATTTGGATATAATTTGGCATATTTAGTTTGCCATAAAGATGCAAATGATCCTCCCAATTTTTTAATGTACCCATGCAGTATACAATCCGATTCTTTTTCATCTGTATCAAAATGTTGTTTTTGTTTTGATTTCTTCTTTTGTTCGATTTTATCGGTTTCCATGTTGATTGTTTCAAATACAGTTTCAGACACTTCCTGTTGCCACCTAAATCAGATAAGATAATATACCTTTATTAATTTTGAAAACCAAATAAATTTAATGTGAATTTTAAATGAACATTTTGAAGAAATATTTTTTTTATTAATCCTTGACACACTTTAGCTTATATTCTTATCCTTCTTATCCTTATGCAATGAAATGTTTTACGAAAATTCTACTTTTATTTATTGCTCACCTTTCGGATATAGTTAATGAAAAATGTTTATAGAGATCCTGATCACTGTCATTTAACTTGATGCCTTTCGTATCCTCTTCGTCAAATGAGCCGATATCAAATGCATCGGCGGCGTTTACCTCGCCTCGCGGTGGAACTAATGGTGGGGTGTATTTTTGAATATAAACTTGGTGCCAGTCAATGCCAGAGAAGAAATTATGCATTTTAACTTCATCAGCACTAGAAAACAATTATTATTAAAATAAGAACATTAAACTAAACGTATTTACACTTACCCATTTCCCATGCAGCCCAAACGCTTGGGCACATCTCTTTGAAGTAGCATATCCAATAAATTTCTTAGCTCGACGGAAAATGTGTCTGGAAGTTCCACATTCTGTTGGACATGTTAGTTTTAAACATATGAGTAATTTATAATATTTATTTAATTTTAAAATGTATAATTATAATACCATAGTCAATGTCATTCTGTCGATCTCGTGTTTATCTTTCGTTTTGTGTTGTCGAAATGGTGAATGTCCTTTGAGTAGCTTATAGAGCATACAGCCGAAACTGAACCAGTCAGCGCATGAATCATAGGAGGTTCCCTTCGATAATACTTCGGGTGACATATATCCGTGAGTACCCACTGAGGCATGTGGTTTTTTTCTTGAATAATCACATGCTAGACCCAAGTCCGAAATTCGAATATGCCCGTTTTCGTCCAGCAAAATGTTTGCAGGCTTTAAATCGCGATAGACAATACAGCGTTTATGCATATGCTCCAAACCCAAAATTACCTACGAAATATATATATATCAAATATAATTCGAATTGCTGTAACTTCACAATTGTTCAAATCTTACCTCAGCTGCATAAAATTTCATTTCATCTTCGCTAAAAACTCCATGTTGTGAGAGATGGTAATGTAAGTCACCACCATTCATTAAATCTAATATAAAACAAAGTTTATCTGGCGTATGAAACGCATATGTCATGCAAACGATGAATGGACAATCAATCTAAGTAATATAGAACATTATTTAAGCTGTTAAAGAATACATCATTAAAAACAAAAAAACGTTGTGCCTTACTCCAGTGCTCACTGCTTGCAGCATATTGCGCTCATTTAATGCCAGCATTTCGCCTTGCTTCATTTTAATACGCTTTTTGTCTAAGCATTTCATTGCGTACATTTTACCCGTATCGGCTTTTCGGCAACCGTAGACTTCGCCAAAGCCACCGCGTCCAATTATTCTATGTACGCTAAAATCGTTCATGGATAACTGCAAATTGTTGAAACGTTATTAATGTGTGTTAAGCTTTAAAATAATACCTTAACATACTTGTATATTAAGCTCGAGGTTTTTCCATTGGCAAAATCTCGTAAATTTGTCACTGCAAAGAAAAAAGAAATGTGGAAGTTGATTTTGTTAAATGTTAAAATTGATTCACATTCAAGACTTACCTCTCCAAAAACTTTTTAAATGGTCTGCCTTTAAGTTGACCAAAGATTTCATCCATATATGGCTGTCATAATAGTGAAATAAATTAATGTTTGAATTTAAGTCTTTAGCTCTTATTAACTTACTACAAATAAATTCACAGGAACTTCATTTTTTAATAAATATTTTTGGACACTAGCAACAGCATCTTTGGAGTATTCCTGTAATAAAATATAAGTTAAGCTTTGTATTTATATTACTAAAAATTTGTTCAATACTTACATATGTGTGTGACAACATTTCTTCCATTATAAAATTATCATAAATATTTCGAGCCAGTTTTTTTCGCTCCTCAAAACATTCGGTTTTCTCAAAGCTTTTTATCTTTAAAACAGAGTGTTCACAAACTCAAATATACAGGTATTTGTAAAAACCAACAATATAAAATACCTGCTCATAAAACTTAAGTTGTTGGATGGGTTCTTCAGAATCATTCTCACAGAAATCCTTAAACAACAAATAACCTATACGAAATAGGTTCATTAATATTTAGCTTATTTTCGTTTATTAATTTTTTGAACACAAAAATTACCTATAATTTGATTAAAAATGTTGTGAAAGTTTAGTTCGTTTTCCTTCTCGAGGTATTTATACATAACGCTTCGCACACTGAAAAGATAATAAATACGTTGTTTTTGATATGGATATAATTAAATGTCCCAAAACTTTTTAATTTTTTTAAGATTGCTTTTAGTGGAAGATCGAGCTTTCAAGAGTGTTGCTTTTCTAAAATGGAACAGATATCGATTTGCCGTTTATTAATTCTGCTTTATATGCAAAATAATATTTAAAGATAAGAACCTTATTAGATTAAAGTTCTTTAATTAAGTTATATTTTTGGGACTAACTATCTGAGTAATGCTGCAGGGCACAATTATATTCATTGCAAAAGTTACGATTTTTCTCTCGCTACTTTAAGAGCGTAAAATGCTAAAAATAGAACACAACACAAATCCATGCCTGTGCTTGTATTCTATCTATTGAATATTTTATTCTCTGTTTTATTCAAATGCATAAGAATGGCTTTTGTTTATTTTTTTTTATCACACACATCTACTAATGATTCAAGACATGTGTGATAAAAAATAATATGTATTGTATTGCCTTGCTTATTATACCCATTTACCCCTTTGAAGGGTCCAGGGTATAACAATGACAACATGTAAAGACATCAATACCAAATGTTAATTCAATTAGGAGAAAACACACATATTTGTGTATGTACTAATATGTATGTGCTAAGGTGGTTAATTTTATTTCTTGACAAAATTATTATAGTCGCTTTACAACGATTTTAAATATTGATTTGTAGTGCGTAAACACCTGCATACATACAAATGTATATATATACATTAATATATATACAGACATGTGTATACAAAATGTTCAATGCACACACATACAAACGTATGTATTCATCAATACCCAATGACTTTTTCTATACATATAGCTTAATTGGTATGTTATTTTGGAAAATATGGAATTTATTAGCGAGGATAATATAGATGAATACATACATACACATACACACAATCACAATTCAAATGACATACATACATAGTATGCACATATTTGAATAAATACATTTTGATGGGTACCTGGGATCTGGTAAAATTAATTTTTTACTAGCCCTTGCGGCTGGTGTGCACTTTGATTTTTCCATAGCCATCAAATAGCTGACATCAGCTAGCACAGCCTCCAAATCTGCCATTTCGTTTTTGTTGTATGTACAATATGTGTTATGTTTACGTTTTTTATACGAAGTTTTTGCTTAATGTTCTTAGGGTGTAAACTTTATGGCACGAACACGATATTTCTTTTTGAAAAGCACCAAGAAATATAACGATTATTAAATTATTGGTGATTTGCTTATACGATGAACAGTATAAATTTGATTTAATTTTAGTGTCTGATGTTAATAATGTATATTGTTTTGAACACGGACTTTGCAAATGCCGTTTATTCATGCGTATATATTTAAAGTACTTAATCGTACCTTCTATCAGGGGGGGGCGGCCCGGGGGGGGATGTGGGGGGCGGGGTAGCGAGTGTCATGGGGGGGGGCAGGCGTACACATGTATGTGAGAAGTCAGTGAGCCGTAATTTATTTTAGATATATTAAGACTCACTTATTTTTAAACTTAAAATTGCATAATATATTAATAATCCATAACATAAATAAGTCATATCAAACAACATAAATGCTTACACACAATTTCACATCCTTAACTACACAAACAAATAAAAACTAAACAAATATTAAAACAGCAAATATACCCACACCAAACAACTGCCCACAAAAAATTCAGACGCGAACTCAGTCAGGAGGAGTAACAATATGAACTTGTCAATATAAAAGTGAGATACTTAATATTATTATGTACATATTTTTTTATATATCGAAAATAAACTATATATATAAAAAAGTTGTTTAATGGCTTTATAATATGGTACAAAGGGTATTTTACGTGCATTGTGTGAAGCACTGGTTTTGTTATTTGAAAGAAAGACAATTTCGTTTTATGCCGGCGTGCCATGATATACTATTCTATGCGATGCATGTGTGCGCTTGTGATTGCTGGAAGCATATTGCGTCATATAAGTGACATAGGTCATATTAAAATATACCAAACATGAATGGCCTCGGTTGGGACATACAATTAATCGACAATAGAGCGGATCATAGTATTTATATACATATAAACATATTATATTAATATTATAACATAATTAATAATAAAAAGTTCACAAAGCCACAGCATCAATGAGATGTACATACATAAAAAATATAGATATGAAAGGTAGGTTCACGGACCACAGAAAAAACGCACACAATAAGTATATGCGCATCTTCTCACCCTCAAAAAACAACAGCAACAAACCCAAAAACAGTCAATAAAAAATATTAAAAAATATATAAAAACAAACATAATTGCGGCAGGTCTGTTTTGTTTTTTGTGATACCACCACACCAATAACCTAAATAGCGAACATGTTGAATAAGGTATGAGCAGACGATGTGAGTGTGGATACTCTAATATAATATAAGCTATATATGTATTAATATTTTGTTATAGTTTTATATTTTGATTATAGTAAGTTGGCACTAAGCACAATAATTGCTAAAAATATAAAACTACATATATCAATGTTATTTACGCTCGGCGGCAAACTTATAGTTTAATAAAATTTAAAAATCGATTACCTGAAATTTAATATATTAATAAAATATAAATAATATGCACGAATAGCAGTTACAGCTTAAAAATGAATATCTTAAATACACCTATTAAAATAAAAATAAAACATATTGGTAAATATTTTATTTTTTTATAATTGAGTCATCAAAGTAAGTAAAATATGCAATAATATATTATGTTCAACACATAAGTAGCTCGCCAAATACTCTATTATACATATAGATTAAATACATTCATAGCAAAAATCGTGATACACAATAATAAGTTTTTAATCATGTCATTTATTAGAAAACTATTCAGATAACAATAATCAAATATTCAAATCGATAGCTATATTTTTTATTACATTAAGAGAATTGCAAACTTTTAATAAAAAAAGGATTTCATTCTCAGCATTCCACAATCCACGCTAGCCAAAATTATGTATCGATAGTAAGTGTGATACATGTACTAATTCATATGGTAATCGACGTAAAATATTTGCATCTCTGTCATTGTTTGCTTTTAGTAATATACAGTTTTGATTTTAATCATATATTCGGTCTTTTATCAATTCATAAACAAGTTTGGAATAGTAAACAAATATGGATTTTATCGACGATTTCATAGATGAGTACAAGAGTAATCCGTGCCTGTGGAAAGCCGATTCAGTGGATTTTAGAAACCGAACAAAACGACAAGAAGCGTACCTTAGATTAATTGCTGTAGCCACTAAACATGGAGAACTGTACAATGTAGAGCGAACTAAACAAAAAATCAACAATTTAAGGTGTGCATTTCGTCATCAACTGCGCAAATATAACGAAGTGAAGAAAAAAGGGGAAAAGTATGAACCCTACTGCCCAAAGCGAAGATATTTTGAATCTCTAATGTTTCTAAGGGACGAGGAGATCCCTGAGAAAAAATCAAAAGTGGAAGATAGCCTACCCTTACAAAAAGCAAGAGAAATCCCCGTAGCACAACAGGATGCTTCTGAGGAATACTCTGATGCTGAGAGCTTGCCAAAACAAACGAAAAGCGATATCAAATCATCGCCCAGCAATAGCGCAAATGATTTTTGTGCCAATTTATTCGAAGAAGTTGAAGTTGATCCCATTATCAGTATTAAAGCAGTTAATTCTAACAATCGGCCATCAATCAAGGAAGTTGAGGTATTAGTACCAGCCAATAAGAGCATTACAGCGGAGAGAAGAAGGTCATTAAATACTTCTGCCATAACAAACTCGCTCAACGATAAAATCAACTCAACAGTACACATAATGGAATCCAACCGTCATACACGCGCTTCCACTTGTCACAAAAACATCAAAAGCAATCGGAAACGTTCGTCCTCAACATCATCACAGGTATCTGATGGTAATGAAACGCCGACCGGGAAATGCAGGGCAGATATTTCCAACATAGATTTTGACCGACTGTTCTCACTAGCGCTTAAAAATGCCGATGGACCATTAGACGATCATTTTACAAGTTTTGGTAAAGTTATTGCTCACAAGCTACGATCGATGGAGAATACACAAGCTATATATGCCGAGAAAATAATTGCTGATGTTCTATATCAGGGCCAGATGAAAATGTTGTCTGCATTAAGTATAACTCAATTCCTCGGTGTAGATAATACAACTGTATATGTAGAAAGTCCTCCAAAATAATATGTTCTATTTTTTAAGCTAAAATATGGAAATAATATGAAATTATATACTTACGTTTTGGCTAACAAAAATAACTTTTTGTATTATGTTATTGAGGAAGTTCTCTGGTTACTTTTTATGTTCGTGTTTATGTTTAATTTTGTGTATCCGACATTTTGCTAAAGGATTTATAATCCATATATTTGGTAAATTGTTAAAATAGAATTTGTGTCACAAACTTAAAAAAAAAAGGAGTTTTTTTTCTTTGCATGGAGGATAATTTTAAATGTTCCTTCGGGATATCTTAGTCCCATAACTTTAAAAATTCATATTACATTGTAAATTGTTTTTATATTCAAATAATTCAACATGTAACATAGTTTTGTAAATATAGCTGATTCCCATTTCGATAGCAAAATCTTGAATTAAAACATTGCGTGACGTGTTTTAGGAATTTCAGACAAAATAATGAAAAGCTGTGCTATTTTCATAGAAAGCGATTGAGAAACACCGGAGATACAGAAAATTGAAATTAAGTCATTATGCAATAGCGCAGATGTGTACAGTTACTTACAAACAATGAGGGCTTAGGGTATCTCCTAGTCGAGTTGTCTCGAATAGTGAATTTTTCGCAATCGATAGCTCCCAAGACAGAAAGAGAAAATCGTCGCATAATAATCAACAATCAATCATATCGATAGCGCCAGAGTGTGACATCTCTAATTTGACGTATTTTTAATAAATAACCGAGGAATATGGATCGTAACAAATCGGGTGCCGCTAATAGGGGCCAAAAAAAGGCATTACTAGGTGCTGAAATATTTGCACTAGGTACCAAAACGAGTCGCGATGATCCCAAAAAAATACTACCAATTAAAGGAATAGCCGGTACCAGTTCCAGCTCAGTTGACAGAAAGCGAGATGCTACTTCAAGCCTTGCCAATCATCCCAGTAAACGCTTTCGCACTGGCCTTAAAGATGGAGGCGCTGATGTGGCCAGTACTAGCGGAACGGTTCAACTCGAGATCTGGGAACAAATGGCCGAAGAATGTGATTTATCAAATGTCATTGAATGCATATACACGGCCATTGAGCAGAATGACACTGATGCTGTTGTGCGTATTATTTGTGGTGCCATCCGGCATGCAACGTCCACATCTGTTGCATCCCGCGCCAAGGTTGACAGTGTGGCGTATTTAACGCTGTTATTCGTTGCAAAAGTTCAGCCAAATTATTTCAATAATGAAATTGTTTGCTATGCACTTTTATCATTTTTGAGGCGAGAAACAAATATGAAAATGCGATATAATATCAATATGCATATTCTGTTTACAAATCTGCTTGCAAGAGGATTTGCAGATGTTGCACAATGGCCCGAAGCAATTTTGAGAACGTATATCGATGATGCAGTTAATGAACGCTTTTGGGCTGATAATGATTACTGTGCGCCATTCGTAAAGAATATTTGTGCAGCCTTCAAGACGAGAACTCCACATTTGAGCCTGCTGCGTTGGGATGTAAACACAACAGTGACTCCAGGACAAACACATAGAGAGAACTTTACAGTTGATGATGATTCCGGGGACAATTCCACACAGAGCCTAGATGCAAGTCCTTTCTTGCACTGGGAAGTGGAACAAGCAGCGGATGCCATTTGTTCTGTTAAGCGAAGATTTCCCGATAATATGGTGCATAAATTAGTCAGCGATGCAATTCGCGATCAACTGAATAAACGCCAGCAACAGGATAATTACACAAGAAACTTTCTTAAGTTCCTTTGTAGCAGCGCAGGAATTGCTGAAGTTCGCTGCTTGAGTATCTCTCGCTTAGAATTGTGGATACACAATGGAAAACTCGTAAAATTCGCCCAGCAACTGTTGTCATATATATGTTTCAATATAAAGGGCAAAAATACGCAAGACAACGAAGTTCTTCAAGTGCTAGTTAAAATGCGTCTTAAAACCAAACAACTTATCAATCATTACATGTCTTGTCTCAAGGAAATGATACATCTACAGCCAGATATCTTGGGTACCATTATGAAACTGGTTGTACAAAACGAATTGTCCAATACAAGAAATCCAAATAATATGGGAATGCTTGGTAAGTTTGGCCGAAGATAACTGATTAAAATATTTCTAATATTTGTATTTTTATACACAGCTACAATGTTTCAAACTGCACCGGATCAATCGGCAGTTAATCTAGCTGAAATCTATCAGGAATTTTTGCTTCAGCGTGATGATTGTTTAAGGACATTGCGTGTCTTTTTAAGGGAACTTGTGCGAATGTTACGCTTTGATGTCAATCTCTTAAAGTTTTGTAAAACTTTCTTGAGTGAACGCGAAGAACTAAATCCACAAATTGAACAATTTGATTTCAAGGAGCGAATTTTTCATTCAATGGTCGACATTGTTTGTCTCTGCATGTTTCTATCGGCAACTCCTCAAGCGCGTGAAGGAAGTCTATCACTGAAAACCAATCGTGATGTAAAAAATAACCAAGCTCTTATCAGACTTTATAATCAGATGTCACAAATACAATTGGATTCAGTTTCGTGGATGTATGAAACAGTTCCGAATCTTTTTAAAATACAAGCCATTGAATACCATCAAGCTTTGCATAAGCTTCTATTGCTCGATAACCCGGAACAGTATTCCCGTTGTGATCAGTGGCCATCAGAGCCGGAAAGGGGTGCTATACTACGAATAATATCAGAGACACCTATTCACGAAGAGACTCTGCTAAGGATTATACTTATTGGCATCACAAAAGATATTCCATTCTCGGTTGCCAACACATTCGACGTATTATTGTTGGTCATTAAAAGGGTTTCGGGCATGAAAGCCACCGATTTTCCGGCAGTGCAAGCTAACAAATTTGATATAATTGACTTTCTGTTTAGCATGTCGGAATATCATCATCCGGAAAATATACGCTTGCCAGCCGACTATGATCCTCCAAAATTAGCAATTATTGCGTTTTATTGGAAGGCATGGCTAATATTACTTATGATATCGGCACATAATCCATCGACATTTGGTGCCTTCTGCTGGGATCACTATCCAACAATGAAAATGTTAATGGAATTATGCATAACAAGTCAATTTAACAACAGCATATCGCTCAAAGATGAGCTTCAGGTATGTGTTTGACTAAATATAATTTATTCAAATTGATTAATTTTTTTTAATTACAGATAATTACTGTTGAACGCGATCACATTCTACAATTTGAAACCTATTTGGCTGCACAAACTTCACCACATGCTGTAATCACGGAGGAAAATGCAATTTTGATAACACAGCTTATGTTAATGGACCCAATGGGAACGCCAAGAAAAGTACCAAGCTTAGTATTGGAACAGCTCAAGTTTCTCAATCAAACGTACAAATTGGGACATTTGTTTTGTCGCTGTCGCAAGCCAGACTTGCTGCTTGACATAATTCAAAGGCAGGGCACAACACAATCGATGCCTTGGCTGTCGGACTTGGTACAAAATAGTGAAGGAGATTTTAGTCACCTGCCTGTGCAGTGTTTGTGTGAATTCTTGCTGTTCAATGCAAATAACATTAACGAGGAGAATAGTCGGGATGCAGAGCTAGTGAGTTTCATTAGAAATCTAATAACAGATCCTAACTATAATAATCATGTTGTTTGTGAAGTATTGGATTATATATTCCGGCGCTTATCGTCAACGGTCAAACAGTCAAGAGTAGCAGCGTTATCGGGCTTAAAAATCATATTCAAAAATGTTGGTAAATACGAACACGAATGGTTATTGAAATCAATACAACAAATTCCTCACTTTGCGGAGGCCAAGATGTATATCATCCCGCAGCTGCGAGCTGCCTGCCAAGTTGAGAATTGTCCCCAACTTATTATGGCATATATACAATTTATAACGGCACATACACTAAATGATCCAGTCAATGAAATGTTGGATCATGTCATTGACATGGCACAATTAATTGTTGAGCGCAGCACAATGTTTCAACATATTATTATATCCCAAGAAGACTACGATCTGAATCCCGATGAAAATCGCATACAGACATTGAAATGTCTTTTTGTTATGTTTAACAATTATATAATCAAATTGCGTGAATTCCATGAACCATATGAATGGACCGAATATCCAGATTTGTTGATGGTACAATTCGACGATGGTGTTCAACTTCCGTTGCATATAAACATTATACATGCATTTATTATATTGCTAACATATTCGAACTCAAACATGTCCGAATCGATACCAATTCTTGATTACTGGTTTCCACCTGGACGACCCGCACCCGTAGCATTTTTACCCACAATGCCTCAGGAACAGATTCAACTCTTGCCCGACTGGCTGAAGCTGAAAATGATTCGCTCATCAGTTGATCGTTTAATTGAAGCGGCCCTAAACGATCTAACTCCAGATCAAATAGTGTTATTTGTACAAAATTTTGGAACACCCGTTAATTCAATGTCGAAATTGCTAGCAATGCTGGATACGGCGGTCTTGGAACAATTCGATCTGGTAAAGAACGCTATACTTAATAAAGCGTATTTGGCACAATTGATTGAGATTCAACAGGCCCGAGGAGCTAAAAATGGTCATTACACAGTTCAAGCACTTGATCTCCATTCGCATTCACAGACTGTGCCCGATTTACCCAAGATCAATACACAAATTCAGGAAAATCTTCATATAACTGTATACGATCCCGACTCCATGCCCAATTCGCATAGTAAATGTCCCTCCAAGGAAACGCTAACGATGCTGCTTAAGTCTCCAAATCCAGATATACACACATCGAATGAATATCGCAAATTAATTCACAATCTGTTAGATCTTGTGGTTAGTCCCGGTAAAGGGAACGCTGATTTTGTAGCGTCCATATTGGAAATTGTGTCTCAGTCTTCATTTGATTATGCACATGACAAGAAATATACTAATAGCATTAGTATAAATCCG
The DNA here is from genome assembly GCA_018904305.1 of Scaptomyza montana. Lineage (NCBI taxonomy): Eukaryota > Metazoa > Arthropoda > Insecta > Diptera > Drosophilidae > Scaptomyza > Scaptomyza montana. Next base: position 1,662,189 of record JAEIGR010000008.1, on the reverse strand, counting down.
ATTGCTGCAACTTTACTGCGTGCATTTTTCAGTGTAAAACTGCCAAGTGAATCCTATCATGGCATTGAGAAAACATTGAAAAAGAATGTTCGACTTTCAAAGCAATTGCATACAGCTTTGAAGAGCAATTTTAAAAATGAATTGTTTTTGGCTTGTTTATTATTTATGGTAAAGGGTTCAAATCAGTTACACTGTAAGAAATTGAAATCCCGAAGTGCTATGATTGAAACAAAGAAAGTTGTACGACAAATAATACAAGGTTTCAACAAGGACAAACCATCCGAAGCCACATGCGAACAAAGTAATTATTCGAAAATTTTCAATAATGGTTTATTTATTGATTGGCTTGCCGAAGCTGATCCAGAAATAGTACACACAAAATTGCTAAAAGAAAGCTTTCTGTTTTCCAAATCGTGCAGTGAATTCCGATTTTATCTTTTGTCATTAATAAATCATCAAACCAATTGGAAGACGATTGACGGAATTGCAGAATGTTTATTCAAAGAATATAAAAACGATTACGATTATAGTACAGTTCTGAATTATTTCGAAGCGCTTACTACAAATCCAAATTTGTGGAAGGGTCGCGATAAATACATGTCCAAAAATGTTTCTTATTCGTTTTTCAAGCTAAAACCCAACGAATTAGAACCTTTTGTGCACTTTGTGCTGTTCGAAGGACTCGAAGAGCTAAAAATGGATAATGATGCTGCCTACGATTTTAAATTATGTTCGCGCATGAATTTATTGCTGAAACTAACCGAAAGTCGTAAAGACTTAATTGTCAAAGTTGTTGAGTATGTGGAAAAAAGTACAGTTACCGATGCCTTAAAACAACAGATATTGCAACAGCTTTATATTATGTATCCAAGGATTAAGTTCCTAAAATATTGCAAACCCAATGGTCAAACATTTAAGCTGCAAACGCTCAAGGGATGCCAAGCTGATAAAGTATCCAATAATTTGATAACGTGCTTGGGCAGTCTTGTGGCCAAAAAGGATTTCGAAGCCTTATCGGCAGATACGGAACTTTTGATGAGAAAATTGGCAGCATCGCATCCCTTACTATTCCTTCGTCATTTGGGTGTCTTATCATCTGCCATGCAGGGACGAGCACAAAATAGCATGAAAGCTTTACGAGAAGATCATCATTTCCATCGATTTGTACAGATCCTAAGAACTTTGGAGCTATTGCAGCCAACGGTCTTTGATGATGCCTACAAGAGTGAGATTCAATCAACTCTATCGTGCTACTTTTTATTCTTCAAACATCATAGTTCAGTGAAGGAGGCATGTCAAATGCTTGTTAAGTTTGTTCAAATTCTGCAAGCCTATATCAATTGTAATCCCTCAAGCGCCTTGCTATTCATAGAACAATATGTGGGCATCCTAACAGAACTCGCAAATAAGTATACCTCAATTGGAAAGTTACAAGTTTTGGTACAAGCTGTTGCTTTGCTTCAACACAAATCGAATACTTCTTCGGAGCTTGATGATGAAGAGGTTAAATTGGAATATGAACTCGATGGACATACGGAAACGAAATCCACTAACAAAGCTGTTCCAAGCGATATGGAGCCCTTGGACGCGACTTTAAATGTGCAAGATGTCGTAGGCAGAGGATCGTTTTCAGTTTTGAACTTGGGTGCCGGCAAGACGAGCATAACAGATGTTTCACCACACTTTCTGGACTTGATTAAGATCATTAAGCAGTCAAACATTGAAGATGTAATTTTGGGACCGTTACAGGAAATTGAATGCTTAACATCGAAACGATTTGTATTTATTAATGAATTATTTGAGCGATTGTTGGATTTGATATTCTCGCCAAGTGCACAGATTAGGTCCATTGCGTTTATTATTTTAATTCGTCATTTGAAGCACAATCCGGGAAATTCCGATATCAATCAATGTACTTTAAATGCATACATACAATGTTTAAGGGATGAAAATTCATCGGTGGCAGCAACCGCAATTGATAATCTTCTTGAGATCTGCATTCTGTTGCAGGAACACGCTGTGGAAATCCTTTGTGTTGCCTTCTCGCTTGGTATTAAATCTTGTCTAAACACAAATAATCAAATACGTAAGGTCATGCAAACATTGGTAATACAACATGGCTATTAACTCTTTTTCTCTTTGTGGACTTAAAGAAGACTTTGAAAAGTTATAAATCCTTAAGATATAAATAGTTTATACTAGCACATAAGTATTAATTCAATAAATCATTAAACCATAAGAAAATGTATTAAATTGGCAAACAAACTGATTTTTAAAAACTGTTTTAAAAAATGTCCAAATTAAATTTGAAATAAAGCCTGAAATAACTATAGAATTTATGCTCCTTTTGATCATATGTTATTGTAAACTTTTCAGCATACAAATTATTTATTCCAAGAGAAAAAAAAAACATTTCCTTTTTTTTAACGACATACAGATCATTAAATATATATTTTTTGTTCATGATGTTTACATGCTGTTTTCAATATCAAGCGATTTTATTATTTTTTTTGTCTTAAACAAGGTAACGTCTTATTATAATAGGTCAAATTTGTTATGAAAGCATGTTCAATCGATTGAAAATAGGTAAATACATAAATAGTTAAACCTCTCTTGTTTCTTCTTATAAAGAAATAGGTATTTAGGTATTTATGAAACATGCATATATATATGTATATGTCAAAGAAAAAATCCAACTAAATAGAATATATATTAATCCCCTCCTCGCCGCTCTCGACACTGCACTTATAGAGCTCTTTTAGTCTTTTTGTTTATTTCAAATATATATTCAAAACTCTCTATTCGGCATTAATGTGATCGGGTTCCTCGTTGTTATGAAATCTGTCCCACATTCGAAGAAATAGATTCTCTAAGCCTTTGGCATATTGTGAACAATCAAACAAAGGACTATCGACTCGAGCTTTCCACACCTTAGCTCTCAAAGCCTTCAAATATTCCCGCTCAGTGCCCAGCCGAATGGCAATATCCTGATATGCCTCTCTGCTGTGCGCTATCAACTCGGGACATCCCAGTGTGGCTAATTGTGAAGCAGCAACCCTATAAATTTAATTGTGAATAGATTAGTAAACAACTTTTAAAGGATAATTATTCAATATATATTACCTTGAAGCTAATGTTTCTCCGGGTAGGGTAACAACTGGAGTTCCAGTCCATAAGACGTCCATGGATGTGGTATGACCATTGCACAGTGGAGTGTCCAGACATATATCAGCCAATTGTCCACGACGTACGTGTTCCTCCTTTGCAGCTACGTTCGAAAAAATAACTCTATCCGCAGAAACACCTACAATATTAGAAAGTATAAATCTATCTATCAATAAATTTTTGCTCAAAAAATATTACCCAAATCGCTGACTGCTTTTTTGATATTTTGCTCGCCAACTGCTGGAAAACGTAGAAGCCACAATACGGACTTGGGTACATTCTTCAAAATAATCACCCAGGATTGCAGAGTTTGGGGATCGATTTTATAGAGTTGATTAAAGTTACAATAAACGATGGCGTCATCGGGTAACATATATTGACGACGTGTGGTTATAACAATATTTTGGGGTACCTCTTCACCCGTTGCGGCTTTATTGTTTGTCTGTGTGGTTGCCAGACCATTTTGGACGACAACACCGTTAAGAGATGTCTGCACCTGTCCGGTGGCAATCATCGATACGATCTGTGTGGTGCTTGGCAATTCGGCTACTTTATGTGTAATTTCTACCGGTTTAAGAGCATTGATGACCTCTTTAATCTCCTTGACATCGGTGCTCTCAACCAGAGGCGATAAATCTGTGGCATTTATGACGGCCACATTATCCGCAACTGATGATGTTTGCTTATCGCACAAAATCAAACGCTCCTTTAGATGCGGAAACATTTGCTTATGATCACCAATGAAATATGTGTAAGGCATATACGATAGCTTTTCACTATATTGGTAAGCCAACTCAATTGGGCTCGTGACGGCATCTGTTATAATGTAATCCATAAAACTTGCACCACTTGTGCCTGGATAGCCTAACCACATGACTTGAATCGGTGCCGGTCGTAGGGCAAATATCTCATTTCGTGCGCCCTTGGTATAACCATTCATATTGACCAAAATGTGTATGCCATCATTGTAAATTTGATCAGCTGCCTTGCCATTGCATGGGATAAGCGAAAGATCCACAAAGTGTTCAGCTTCACGACTAATCTTCTGACGGAAAGTTGTTCCATCATCCGGACTGAGAGCATAACAGAAGATCTCCACTTTCAAGCGATCATGTAAGCCGGGTATCGATTGCATTAGATGTGAGGTAGGATGATTGCCGAAATCCGAGCTTAAATATCCAATGCGTAACCTTCCATCCTTGGCCAGTTCCCTTTGGAAACTAAACGGCTGCTTGTGCAAGACATGTACCTTTTCCAAGCACAAATTTGCATGCCTAGCGGCAATTGCTCTGCGATAATCATGCGTCAGCGGATAGAGCATTGAATGATGTGGATGAACGGATGGTAATCGATTCTTCTCCAGTTGCTCAGCAACAATGCTAACCAATTTCTTCATGCGCACATCATAATCCGTCCAATCGCAAACTATCTGCAGGCAATGTGCCAAATTGCAATAGGCATCGGGAAAATCTGGTTTAAGCTTAAGTGCTGTACGATACGATTGAATTGCTTCCGGAATATTTCCCGAATCCTTATGAATGCTTGCCAAGTTGCTGTGTGCATCAGCAAAGGCTGGATTTATTTGAATCGCTCGTGTATAGCATTGTAGGGCGCCACTTACGTCCTGCAATTCTTTCAATGTATTGCCCATATTGGAATAGGCATCAGCAAATGTTGGCTGAATTCGTATAGCTTCCTTATAATGCATTAGTGCTTCCTTCAGTTTGCCCTGTTGCTGGAGTACCGATGCCAAATTTGAATGGGCTGCAGCAAAATCAGGAAAGACTTCAAGAGCTTTCAAATAAAGCCGTGTGGCCTCCTCAATGAAACCTTGTTCACGTTTAATATTTGCTAAATTATTCAAAGAATCTGCATGATTCGAGCAAAGTCGCAATGCCGTATTATAACAATCTTCAGCTTCTTTGACCTAAAACAAAAAGGGTAGAATTAAGTTTATGATGACTCGCGAAGATATTTGTACATTACCTGTCCCTTTTCCTTGAGAGCATTGGCGAGATTACAATATGCATCGGGAAAATTTGGCTGTAATTCAATAGCTCGCCTATATGTGTCAATGGCCAAATCAATGAGTCCTTGTTCATAATAAACGCAAGCCAAATTTCCATGGACAACAGCATTATTAGGCGATAGATTTAATGCACGCAAATAGGCGGCAACAGCTCTGAAATAAGATTGATAAGTGTAATAAAACAGCTACATACAAATTTATAATATAATTAATACCACAATAAAGATATTATTTAGTCTGCTTTAAGTTATCCGCATTCCTCTTTCTACCCATTAACATTTAATATGAAAAGATTTGAACAATTTTGTTGTCTGTTTATTTACCTTTTCCAGCAGAGTCGTAATAGATTTGTATAACGATAAAAATAATTATTACTACTTGATTTCGAGAAATAATTCGCCTTATCTTGTTCTACTTTAATCCGAACAATTGTATAAATAACAATGCATTGACAGTCCATAATTATTATTATTATAAAAGCACCATAAAACAGTTAACATAATATAATACGATATGAGTTTATTGGGATAATATAAATATTATTTCATTGAGCTTTTTTTGTTTTTGTTTTCATAAGCAACAATTTTGCATTGGATATATGGATGAATATGTTAAGATTTTCTTCTCCCGGGAAAAAAATTCCAAAAAATCAAACAAAAAAATAAATGTCTTGTGTGAACTGCCTACACATAACGTATATGTGTGTATAATTTCGCTTAGTAGCAAATTCTCTTGAAATCATATTTGTACCCTGCAAAAAAGAAAAATGATTGGATTGGGTTGAATATTGATGTTCATGGTAGCAATAACTGACAGCAATTTAAATATATTTAAAAAAGTTTTTGGATAAGCAAAATCTTAGAAAATCTTGTTTTTTAATTTTTAAATACGAAGAACTGCATAAAATTCACCCTTTCTTAGTTAGTTTTCTTTAAAAACAGGGCAACTGCAAGTCGAACACTTAAAATGTTATTTAGTACACTTTGCCTTGAAGTAAAATTTTAATTTTTTTGTGTTTTGCTTATTCATAGTCGGATACGCATACATTTAAATTAAATGTATAAACGGTACACTAAAAAAAAAACAACTCCAGTTTAACAGATATGTATATAGAAATATGGAATTAAAGCAGATCTTTTGACATAACATAAACAATATCAATATAAATTTCAAGGTCATTTCCATTTGCTGAAATGTTTGTTCTGGACATAGTTTTATTTTTAGATCTGCGTTTAAATATTCATATATGTATATATATTCTGCATCTACTTAACCAAACGAATGTAGAATGTTTCAGAATGAAAACAAGCAACTAAATTTTTTTCAACTTCCATGTGCATAGCTATTTTAAGACTCAAACGAGGTGTGCTCCAAGGCTTTCTGTTTCAAACAGAAAAGACAATGTTTTTTAACGAAACAGTGCTTCTATGTTCTAAAACGAAAAATAAATTTTGTTTAGACTGTGGTAAAAAAAAAGAAAAAAACAAACATAAAACATGGAAATATATTTGATGTACGTTGGGGATTGCTGTTCTTATAATTTAAAATATTTGTTTTTTAGAGTACGTTGGATGTACAAATTTGTTTGATTTAGATAACAGCTTAACAACTAGCACACCTACCTGTCAAATATTCTTGCCTCTTTAAGCACATTGCCCAAGTTGATGTACGCATCCAAGAAATTGGGATCAAGTGTGACGGCTTTTTCAAAATGGTGTATAGCCAACCAAATCTCTCCTTGTGCATTAAAAACGCATCCCAAATTGCTCCATGCCACAGCAAATCCTGGACATGTTTCGATTGCCTTTAAATAGCAGGCCTAAAATTTTTAAGAACAACCAATTAACACTTGAGAAAATTGTCTTAAATATAACATTTATTACTTTAGCTTCCTCCAAACGACCTAGAGCCTTAAGGAGATTACCCAAATCGCTGCGCACGCAGTATAAGTCCTTAAAAACAAGATATTCTGTCCATAAGTAAATTCAATTTTTGCCGTTATCAATTATAAGCTTACTGGATTGTACTGCAATGCGGTTATATAAGCTTGAACAGCCGACTCCATATCACGTGCAGCTACTAATGCAGCAGCCAAATTAATATATCCATCGATAAAGTCAGGCTTCAAGCGTACAGCTCGACGATAGTTGTCCAATGCTTCTTGTAAGAGTCCTCGTTCCTTGTAAACATTTCCCAAGTTGCTAGAATTATAAGAGTTAAACATCAAACAAATATAAATATACACATATTACATATGGTTTTGAATGGCTCACCTGTAAGCTTCGGCAAGCACCGGATTTTGTTTAATAGCCAATGTTGAGAATTGCGCCGATTTATCAAGACGACGGCATTGAAAATGAATAGAGGATAGCAGCAATAAGACTCCCGTATTGGTGCTATCCTGCCGCCACAATTGCATGCAATGCTTTTCAGCGTTCTCATAGTCTACGGCTTGGTATTCTCGATGCGCCAACTCCAATAAACCTGAATAATTATAAATAAATCAAATAAATAACGAGTGTACCTTCACTGCTTATTGATTCAATGTTGCATTCTGTACGGAAAAGACTTTAGAACATTAAATGTGCAAATATATTTATATACCGACGGAAATCAAGACATGCAAATGCACAGTACTTCTTTTCGTTTTAAGAACAGTAATACATATAAAGAGAAAGTGTCCTAAAACAATAAGAAGAAGATAACAATAAACTTTGTTGTTCGTTTGGTCGTGCAACGTTTACCACTTTTGTTGCCATATCAAAATGCAAGTAAATAAGCTTCTTGCTTATTTAACCCCCTTCCACCTAACTTAACCTATATTTTGTTTATTTTTTGACAAAGTGTTTTTGGGCAAATGCCGCTTTCATGGAATTTTACACAAAATATTCTATGATTGCAGTTATTTTTCAGTGACCGACGCATATTGTTACGCATCTATATGTAAGTGTGTATTCACACATGCACAAATGCACTTAGCAATACATGTACATACATTTACCACTACACAAGCATGTATATTAGTGTTTTAAGGGAATTTTCCATTAAAGTAGTTTTGTTCGCTCGATTACGTGCGTGCGATTCACGTGTGCCAAATACATGCTTACATATATGTAAAAAACATGTAGGTGTATGTATACATATAAAAGTTTGTAATCATATCTCTTACCGACAGATGCCAGTGATTGGTGTTCGTTAGGTTTTCCAACTGCATTGTTGTTGGGTATATGGTTTTGTTGTTGCTGCAGTAGGGAATGTGTCGAAGAGTGCTGCTGCGTCTGTTGACCCTGTCCTTGAGTGTGCATTGTTTTTACCGTAGGTTCCTCATATATATGGGGTATGTCTGATATATAAGGTCTTAATTTTTGTCTAAAATCAATACGCAAACCACAATAAACAGCACTGCAAATTTTACACTCTCACAATGCGCAATGCATAGAAACCCTTCAGTTAACTGTAAATATGATTTATCAATACGTGTTAAATATCGAAGAACATATATAAAATTACAATTTATATGCAACACAAACAAGTATTTGAAGCACCTTAGAATAATCAAGTGCTGGGTAGTCAATAGAGATGGTTGATATTAAAATGTCACTGGTTTTGAGTAAGAAACCAAAATCGATAAGTGCTACAGTGCGAGTCACGAGTAAGTCATATTTTTTACCAGCTGCAAATATATTGTAAGCAGCTGATTCTGAAATATAAAATGTTTGCATTCATGTCAGGTTTACTTTGTTTTCCAATTGTATAACGCATCGTTGTAGCTATTAAAATTCTTATTTATCGATAACAAACATCTGCGACTGATAGCGACACATGCAAAGCTAACATTTCTGCGTTCTGAAATCGAAACACAACCCAGTAGCGAAATACATGTACATACATATATATGTATGTTGTGGGATTTGCAATCCAAATGAAAGGCATATTTATAATACAGTTGGAATCGCAACTCACAATAATGAAAATGTGATTTTTGTATCCGTTCAGCATAATTTTGATTGTCAGGAAAAGATATACACATAATCTGAAAGCTTAATCCCTCCAACAGCACAACTAATTTCCGTGCACACATACGATTTTAAGTTGCACTTTAAGCTTGCATAGAACATATGACAAGCACAATTTTTCCATTGACAGCCGTACCCCAAATTAAAAGACGAATGTCATCTGCTGTATGAACTTGAATTTATTTGTTATTCTGGAAATTCATCTTCTGATGTTTCACAAATTTACAGCTTCAACTTAGTACGCCTCCAGTGACGACGCTTGGCGTTGTACCTGAAACATAAAATTTATTCACATTAAGTCATTTTTCACAATTATAGGCATTTCTTAAATAAGATCGACCAAATGTAAACAAGACAGCGATAGTTGGTTAGAAATTTAATGATAACAGAGTAAACATGCACCAAAAGTTGACTGTCCCGCCATATTTCCCCTCCAACAGTTAGTATAAATCTTTACAGCAAAGTTTTGTTTTTCATTTTTCCAACATAGACAACACGAAATTTCATTTGATATCCACTGCTCACATTACAGAATCTATATTTTCACTTAAGCAAACGGGTAAAAACTTACCTAATGGTGTTTCCCGTACGCAAACGGACCCATTGGGGAACTGATCTGTTTTGCTTTAGCTTTTTAGCCAATTTCTGCTTGATGCGGAACGATTTGTGTGCCGCCTAGAAAACCATAAAAAAATAAACATATATAAAGTTAATACTTTGCGCAATATTAAAAGATTTCTATATAAATATTCGATTTGATTACGAACCATTTCGTCTGCCGTTGTCAAAGGCTGAACCGGAAAGAGAGTAGGAATTAGTGATGCGCATCAACATTGAAACTTCGGCCTATCGATATTTTTGTTAGTCATTTTACTCGATATTTTTTCTTGTTAATATTTTTATGACAATCGCGTTTTGAGACACTCTACCAATCAACAATTCTGAGGAACGAGTGGAATTAAGAGGAGTGGAAACCTTGTCAACACCTATTGTCTGTTATCATGTCTGTCTAACAGTGTTGCGAAATTGTGTAAATTCATTTTTTTTTCTAAATTGCCTTTTGTTTAGCTGATACTTCATAAGTTTTTTCTGGTAGTTTGGCCACAGGACTTAAAACTTTGTAACTTGGTTTTGTGATAAAAAAAATCTGGCCAGTTGTCAGCGCTCACAGCCTGAATTGACAGCCATCTTTTCTGAGCGTTACTATGATATAAATAGCTCCTTTTCTAATATATCCTCTTAGTACCTATTACTTTGCTTGTGCTAAATAAAGCTTATTAAACAACAAGTGACCGTTCAGGAATCTTTAACTAGTCCTTATAACTTTTTGAATGGTATTTTACTGTGTTGTAACAATATCTCCGATTACTTCCATTAAGTATGTGCATAAAAAAATTTTAAATGGTTTTGGTTTTAAAAAAGAATTAAACTTAACGTTTTACACTGCTGACTGTAAAACACGTTTTATTAATTATTTTTTCAACAGAATCTATAATTATTCTGAAGGGCATTCCATGGTACCATTGTTGAGTTCGTCAATAACATCATGGGGATGTTTGCCATCAACGGTGCATCCAACACTCTGTGCTGTGCCGAGGACTTCCTTGCAGGTACCTTTAAGCTCACGAGCCATTGACCTCGGCCTCATTGTACGTGCGATGGCCAAAATATCATCGAAAGCGATATTTCCACTGTGCTTGACTGAAAGATTAATACAAAAAGTATAACATTATATGAAGCTTAAGTCTTTTGACTAGGGAACTGTCCCATGGATTAAGAATAAATTTGAATGCAAATATTTAGTACAAGTTATTTATAAAATTAAAAAGTGCCAGTGATATCAGTTTATTTTAATTATTTTAAATTGCAATTTTGTTTTTAGTTGTGTTATTGGCACTACTAAACTAGGTAAATTCGGTTAAAGCTTAAAAATAATTTGATTGAGGTATTTGTTTTCTATCAAATCCAAATTACAAACTTCACAGATAAAAATCTTCGACAGAATTTGCTGGCCGAATTGTCTTATGTGTTCACAGCTATAACTTAACTCCTTGTGCTCATAGCCTTGATATAGTCATTTTATTTAAATTAATCACAGCATTTTTAGCAACATGTGCACATATGCAGCACTCAAAGGCATTTCACACACAATCACAAACTTGGATTTGTTGTCGATTTATTAAATCACATAAAAATGTGTGAATAAACTTACTGTTCTTCTGCTTCTTCCTGTCACGTGGGGGTTCCTTTAAGGCCTTAATGATCAGGGAAGCAGCCGATGGAACCACAGAAATAGTTGCCTGTCTGTTTTGGATGGTCAGGCAAACAGTAATTTTCAGACCTTTCCAGTCACCGGTGGCTTTGGCAATATCGTCACCTACTTTTTTAGGAGACTACAATCACAATTAGCTTGAAACAAAATTGTCTAAAAAGTTTATACTAACCAATCCAAGTGGACCAATCTTAGGAGCCAACGAAGAAGTGGCACCAACCTCTCCTCCTACACAACGCAGGTAAACTAACAGAGGATAGATAAACATAAATGATTTATGCCACATATCATACAAATGTAAAACCTACCATTTTTCACTTCCGTGGGGTCAAATTTGGGTGGCATCTTGAGTGTTTTCAGCAACTAAAATATTAAGATTATTGTTATTTTGATAGATTTTTGGTGAACAAAAACTCAGACGTACCGTCGACAGAAGTGCCGCAAAGAAAAAGAGTCGGTAAACATATTTATCGAAAATTAATCAGTTTCCGGTTATCGCTACAAAACAGTATTGAATAAAATGGAACAATAAAATGAAACACAAAATTGTTATTAATGCAGTGATGTGTATATACACATTCATTAAAAACATTTCATGTTTTAAGTTTAAGTTCATTTATAAGTTTTTATGCTGTACTAATCTACATGCACAACTAGTCCAAACGGCCATACTTTTTGATATCAAAAAAACTGACAGTTTATCTATCAAAAATCAAATACAAATATTTTTGAAATAGATACGCAGTTGTGGTTTGTAGGTTAAGCGATGATCAAAACACTTTTGCTTTATTTAGTTCGATATTACGTCGCTTAAAGTTTTGATGAAGTCATTTTCGTTAAATAAAAATTACATTTGTGTGTTGTGTGCGCTAAAATATCTCACAGTTAATTAGCCGATATACTGCGATTTATTTCTGTGTTCTTGACATTAAAAATTGCGATTCGTAATAAATTAAAAAATGATAAATGACGATTGACTTAATAAATAAGAATTTATTAAATATACACTGTGTTTGTATCTTTTGTAACATTATTCAATCAAATTATTACATTATTTAGGCGTATGATAAGCGTTCCATATCTCAATCGATGCCTTGTGACTTTCACAGTTACTTACAAATGAATAATTGCAACACGGCTATGAAAATGTATTATCGCACATCCCTAGTCTGTACATTGCTCGTTTTCTCCGAATGCCAGTGGTCGAAGTTAATAATATAAAGAAAAAATATGCCTGTCGATAAAAAATATAATAAATAATAAAATATTATTCCCAATACATTAAAACGTATCGCGTTCATTGTTGTTTGTAAAAAGATTTCAATTTGTGCACAATGTCCATACACATGATTCATTCGTCGTCTCAGTAAACAGTTTTTATAGTATTTTTTTATTTTGGAACAATAATCAGTGTACATCATAAACAAGTGCTTTAAACATGCGCGAATTTAAAGTGGTTGTGCTTGGTTCTGGCGGCGTTGGTAAATCGGCCCTAACTGTTCAATTCGTTTCGGGATGTTTTATTGAAAAATATGATCCCACTATCGAGGATTTCTATCGAAAGGAAATAGAGGTTTGCTACTAAAATACATATAGAATATATACACGCATACAGATGTCTATTGTGTTAACACAGTGCATATACATACCTACAAACACACAACCTTATTTATCTGTACACAGATATCTTGCATATATATGTATATATATATATCTTATTTGTGTATGTACATATGTACGAGAATGAATACATTTATGCCCAAACATAAAGTTGCTTGTATTTATTTTGTTTTTGGTATTGATGATATTAAAACGGGATAATTAATTCTAAATTATGCTTTTATGCGATTACAGAAATTTAAATAACTGCTACTTCCTAAATAAATGTATACTTATTAAAGCGATGTAGCTATGACTCATATAATGTTAAGATTTCAAAAGTGATAAAATGATATACATATTAATATAAAACATCAAAGGCACATTTGTTGCACCACCAATGCATATACATATGTACATACATATGTAAACAGAATGTATACCATGAATTTAACCGGTACCCATGTAAAATAGTTAAAAAAAACTGCATTACAAAGCCGTGCAAATATATATGTATAGAAAATGTGCAGACGGCAACCAAGTAGAACCTGGTTCCTACCCCAAAATTTCTTCTTGCTGCATGCATTTGGCGACCATACGAACTAGTTGCAAAAACATGAAAATCACAAATTCATTTTTATACGAGGGCGGAACAAGCTAAGCAGGTAGACTGAGAATGAAGTTTGCCATTGGGGTGGTTCATTGTAATTTTACTGCTTAAACCAAGATTTTTTTTTTTTGTGTAAGAAATTTGATAAGAAAGAACAGCGATATATAAAATAACTTTTAACGGGAACAACAACTTTTAGTTGTATATCATTGAAAATCAACAGATGCGAAGAATTGTTGCACATTATTATATTTTAATCTAGTCACTTTAAGTTCATTAACTTTGGTAAAAGTTATTCATTGCTCGGTTTAATTTAATTTGTGCACGCTGTCTGAACCAGCCGGCTGGCTGGCCGCATCCGAGGCTGGGTAAGAAAAATTAAATGAGCGACATTTGCTTTGGTTGCTTTTTAAAACACCTGACAATCAAATATGGATAGATTTCTGAATCACACCTGTGTAACTCATAGTTTTAAAGTCAGTGACTAAGATTAGATAAGATACAAGTTTATCTTACTTTTCCATTCAATTGATCTCCTCCAAACTACCTACAAATAAAAAATCTTAAAATTACAGGTAGACAGTTCCCCTTGTGTTCTGGAAATATTGGACACAGCCGGAACTGAACAATTTGCATCTATGCGAGATCTCTACATCAAAAATGGACATGGCTTTATTGTTATGTATTCGCTGACAAACCATCAAACATTTCAGGTAAATAACTATTAGACAAATGTTACTAAACAAAAATTCAACCAAGAATTTGGAAATAAACATTACGTATTTTATAAATAATATTACCTTTTTCGTATAGGATATTTCAAGTATGAAAAATGTAATTACTCGCGTTAAAGGAAGCCAACCAGCACCAATATTGCTTGTAGCAAATAAATTTGATTTGGATTGCCAGAGAGAAGTATCGACTGCTGAAGGTAAGCCTATTAAAATAATTAAGAGTAACTTTTAACTAATCGTTGCCACAATGGTAAACAATTTACAAATTTTGTTGTAATGAACATAAGACGCTTTATTTACTTATTTGTGATTTCTTTCGTTTTAAGGTACTGCCTTGGCTCAACTTTGGGAATGTCCATTTATTGAAGCATCGGCAAAAGATCGAATAAATGTCAATGAAGTGTTTGCCACCATTGTGCGAGAGATGAATTCAACACAAGAAAAACGACAGAAAAAGAAATATTGTTGTTGTACGCTTTTATAGAAATTTGTAAATATGTAAGATTATTATAGTTAAAAAATAAAAATCACAAATATGTATGTAATAAAATATATTGACCAAGTAATCAGTTTAATGTACAACGCACTAAACAAAATAATTTCCACAAAACGCATAACATTTGTGAGTTTGCAAATAAGTTGTAAAGATGAGTAGAAAAAAAAATAAAACTTGTAAACAAATTCTTGTTAGCGTCAAGATGTGAGGACAAAATCAAGTTCAGCTGCACTTTCGGTGCATGCTAAGAACTGATAAATATATTTGGCTAGACAAAGTCGGATCACTATTCGCTGGCTGCTTTTCGATGTTGAGTAAAATTTTGAATAAACGTTTAATATTCTTTCTCAGTTTTATAACAATTAAAAGCATTATCGGTAAGGTTGACTATGCGCCCAGGTTTTTATCTTATCTTGAAGCATATATAAGAGTTACAAGTATTAAAAAATAGCAATCATGAATTAAAAACGCACGAGGCATTCTGAAATAAAACCAGCAACTTGAATGAAATAACAGGATACTTTTTTATTTCACTTTTCACTTGAACAGTTGTATAAACCCGTATTTATTTGTAAGAATAAAATTTACAATGAAATTTGCAGTGTCGCAAATAATATTTAATAACCTCTTAACAAATGACAATTGCTTTTCAGAATTTTTTATCTATTTGTTCATAATCGAAATCAAACAACAGGCAGTAGTAGTATCAATAGTCGCAAATAACCAAACAAAGCTTAAGCTTTCGCATGGGCTTTTCTTTGGAAAATTGAGTCAATAGTTGAGAAAACGTCGCTGGCCTGCTTAGCAGCATCAACCTTAAAATGTAATCCCCTAAGGCCATAGTAGTCAACCAATGGTTTCGTTTGCTTATGATACGATTCTAAACGTTTTTTCAGGGCCTCGGCATTATCGTCACTGCGTTTCATCAAAAGCTCACCAGTGATCTACGTTCAAATATATATGTAACTCATTATAATAAAGTATACGGCATTGATACGACTGCACTTACATCATCTCTCATTGGTACTTTTGGTGGCGCAAACTCTTCGTGATAGGATCTTCCACTTGCTTGATGAATCAAACGACCAGTTATTCTCCTAACCAATAAATTGTCATCAATGGCAAATTCAATTACGGCATCCAAGTGCGTCTTTCTCTTATCAAGCAACGAATCAAGCTTAGTAGATAGAAATAGTTTTCGTTATGATATATATACATATTGAAATTGAATTGATAGAGATAATACCTTCTGAGCCTGCACAACTGTCCTGGGAAATCCATCCAGCAGAAATCCGTTTTTGCACTCTGGTTTATCCAAGTTGGAATCAATCATATTCACAACCAAATCATCGGATACTAGTTTTCCCTCATCCATTACTTTTTTCAGCTCAGAGCCAAGTTTAGAGCCCGATGAAATTTCGGCACGCAGCATATCGCCAGTTGACAAATGGCATACACAGAACTTTTCTTTCAGCAAGGGTGCCTAGGGAAAGAATAATACAATTAAATATATATACAATAGTCAACACTGTCTATAAAACACTCGCATAAGCTAATGCCACATATGCACTTGAATAGAAACAACAAATATTTGTGAATTTTTGTTTCCATTGCTTGTGAAACAGCAGATTTAACAAAATTCGCACATTATCTGATAATTCGTTTTTGATAAATTTTTCTTTTTTACATATGCCGCCAATAATGACCTTTGCCACATGTTCCTTAGGAAGTATATAAATATTTCTAGTTGAGTTTCAGTGTAAAAACAAATGTTCAGTTATATAACGTAGTCTATATGTATAGACATATGTATATAAATATGAAACCCACCTGTGTCCCTTTGCCAGAGCCTGGTGGGCCCAAAAGAATAGCGTTAACGCCATGGCTACTGGGATCATAACGCTCCACAGGTCTCGCTGCGTTTGGTGCCATCGTGTCTTCAAAATTAATACTATTTATGTTCGTATCAACCTTTATGCATTACGTTTTTATCTCCTGATAATAGCAATCGCTGCCAAAGTTCAAGGGTAGATATGGTCAGGGGAAATGGCAGAAGAACCGTGCAGTAGCAAACTGAGCCGTTCCAATGGTTAACAACAAGAGTATCGAGCACGTTTTGATGAATGGACTATCGGATATTTCTTCTTCATATTCCACTCAAGATATTTTCGATAACTATAATATGACAATGCTCAAACAAATCCAAAGCTTTTATTTACTTGATAAAAAAAATTATATTTTAATTATAATGCATATGCGGTGGTTTTATGTATATGATAACGTTTATGTAATTTACAATGGGTGACATGTAACATTTAGCAACAAGATGCATGACTGCGAATGTTCCTTTTTATATGTTCCACACATATTTTTAGCCGATAGTGTGAAGCTTATTTATAGATTATTAGTAATCAATGTACTGAGAAAATATTGAAAATAAAATACTGGTTTTTAATATACACACTGTAAGCTCAGATTTAATCAAAGTTTCAAGCTTTTCCTTAAAATGTACTTAGGTGACATAGATATCGATAGCAGTTTGAGTGCCACTGTGTAATCGGGCATAGTAAAAATGGGCGCTAACAAGGAGCCATTAACCGCCTAACGGTGAAGTGGTCCAACCACTACCGAAATAAATTAAAAAATGCTACAAATTCTGTTTTTAATATTCAAAAAATCTAAAATATACATCAACTTATTGCTTTGTTAGCGAATTTGAAGTTTGTAGAGTGTCTCCAGTTTCCAAGTGCTTAATAAGACGATACAAAGCGGCAGCTTCCTTAATTTTACTAAATCCAACGCAAAACGCTTCAATTTCGATAAACAGCTCCTGCAAACAAAAATATGAAAAGGTAAGTTATTTGTAACTCTTTGACTATATTTCGCGTCCGCAAATAAGTAAGGTAATAAATGGTGATGTAAAGTTTAACATATCCTACCTTAACATTTATGATTTTGTTTCGAATCAGGGATTGTAAAAAAACGCAAACAAGACGAACCAATCGAGACTGCATATATTTATCTTTTACAGTTTCACACGCCGAAATGCAATTGCTTATATATAGATGAATAAATTCGGTGGGCAGTGGACATGATGTTGTCAATCTGAAGAAGAAGAATGTTGTTTCTAGACGTGACTAGCTGCGTTGTTCTTATTTTGTTCTTACCTATTGACAACCTCCATTGAATGCAGCGTTATGTCCATATTGACCAAAATATTAAAATATTCTGTTATGTCAGTGTTCAACATTAGCCTTAGTAGAATTTCAATTGAAATAAGAGGATTGTTTTCAACTAGCTGTGGTAGCTTTAGGAACAAATAAAAATAGTTTAATTCCTTTAGAAAAAAAATTGGTAAAAATGTATACTTTAGCTGGTGTCAATCCATATTGATGTGCAATGTTTCTATTTTGCTTTTGTAAATCGTCAAATAGAATTTGCTGATCTTGCAAACTAAGTGGCTGGATAAATGCTTGTTCAATCAGTAGCTTTGTGTTGGGTGTAACATAATTGGATTTGTCATACAGCACCGTAAAATTTTGGTTGCTTAATTGATTGATCCACAACAATTCATCTTCGAAGTCCATCAACGGTGGGGCAATTGACAAAAACATTTTCGTTTGACCTAATTTAATGACCTCTAGTGTAGATAAGTATCCACTAACATTGTCCAAATTTCTAAAATAACAAACGAATTTGGTATACACTTAAATTGACTTATAATTTACTGTAAATACCATAGTACTTACAAATTTGGATGGCTTGTTTATATTTTGTATTAGTGATGTGAAACACCTCGATAAATTGCTTTTTTCTTAGCGATATTTTACATTTGAGGTTTCAATTTCATTGGCACAGAAACACCAAGTTGCGTTTAGCTTGGAAGCGGTTTTAGTTCAACTTTGGGTTTATTTTTGTTTTGGCTAGAAAACAAGACAAATAAATCTGATTGCCATAGAAAATCGGTCAAGTTGGTATTAACAGCATAACCTCTAGGCAGCCCTACTAATCGACTTTGTAGGCAACTAAGTCCTCATATTAATAATCGATAAAGTACAATTTGCTTAACAACATTAACAAAAATACCCATAAAAATTATGAAAAATCTAATACAATAATTATTTTTTTGTTTATTTGCATACTTAACACAATGTTGTTGTCACCATTTTACCTATTTGTATGCTACACAACGGAATTTAAATTGTTCTAGTTGATGTTTCAAAAGGAGACAATTTTCCAGAGTCCATCACAATAGCATTATTATTTTGTTAAAAATACATTTGATCTAGAAGTTATTTTGTAGCAATCTTAATTCCGGCTTCATCGGCCTTTGACTTGTAGCGTTTAGCGTAAATCCGTTCGGGGTCAAATTTATCTTGCAATGTTATCCATTCTTCGGGCTTGTTTTCACTAATAAATCGAATAACCTTGTCACTGCTTGTTTTTTGTTTTTCACTGCACTTGCTGCATTCAGTTTGCAGAGCATCAGGTAGCGATTTCTTTAGCTCTCGTGCTTCGGCAGTGCACTTTCCTTGGTCGATAAGGCATTTGAAATAGTTATTGAACAGCCTATCAGACTTCAATATCTCATCCACATCAATACTATCATATTTCGTGGTGTATTTTTCCTCAGCACTCACGCATGCCACGATCGCCAGAGTCACAAGCAAAAAGGCTGTCTTCATTTTAAATCTAAAAAAATAAATTATTACATTTCTTAATAAATAGAAAGTTGTAAAGTAAAAAGGTAAAGGAAGCTATTTGAAACCTTACATACTAATTTGAAGCTGCTTTAGTTAAGATAACAATGAATGCTCAAGGTTGTTTTAAAAACATTAAATTGAAAATTTCCAGTTGAAATTGGAACACAAGCAGTAAACACACCATACTTTGATACAAGTTTAAGCATAGATTCGATCTTTAAAAATTTTTACACAGTTTTATATGATTTGAAGAAAATTTCAACTTGACAATTTTCGTATAATGAATAGCTTTGAATAATTTGATCTACTTTGGTTGATTTATGAGCATATTAATTTTGATACGCATTAACAGAATTGACCACATTTATTTGATAAGGCACTAAATATATTAGTAGTTTTGAATTTATTAACAACAATATAATTGGTTAAGCAAATCATAACTAATGGCAATTTTTTTCACAACCAATACAACACAAACATTGCCGAAAATAAATATTTGATTAACCCACTAGTTAAGTTATTGAATTAATCATTGATATTCAAATAAAACCTTTTGTATGCCGTTCCTACTATTTATGATTTCAAATGAAAATTGAATGATCAACAAAATCGGAATTGAGAAACCAGTTGTGCAGTTGTGAAAAAACTCGAACAAACTAACGACGGTTTCAATGCGGTTTGCTTTTATACTTGATCAGCGATAGATAGATAGATATACGGACATACTCATGTACATATAGCATACATTTGTATTTAGGCATATATTTATATATGTATAAATATATATGTAAATATATGTATACTAAAGTAGATATGCACTTTGATGCTTTAGACTTTAAAACGTAAGGCCGTCTCGCTTGAATGTCAAATTGGTGATTAGTTGAAGTACAATAATTTCTTAGTATTTGTTGTTACTTATAATACATACGATACAAATAATAGTGTACATGTAATACAATTATTGCGTTAGAACTCATTAAGGTATTGAATCACTCATATTTTACCTCTACCTAATTTATTCATATGAATGTAAGTAAAAACAATAACATCAGATGTATAATTAAAGTATACCTATCTAATCTATTATTTTAACTAAGTATAGATCTGGTTAGAACTTTGCATTTGGAAAGTAAGAGCGTCACAAATGTAATCTTCCCAGACTAGAGTTGGAGCAAGATTCGTGTTTTTTCTTCGTTTGTATGACAAACACGACTTGTTTACAAATTGTATCTTGAAAACAAAACTATAAAGATATGCTAGTTTTTTGAAATCTAAGAAAAATAACTGGGAGAACAGCTTTTTTGATGTTCAACGTTTAAAAAAAAAACTATAGTTTTGTTTTGTTTTTGTACAAGGTATTTTTTATTAAATGATATTTTGATAGTTCATCTCTCTGGAATTCGTGTATTACAATTGCCATGATACATTTTAATAACACCTTCGCATCGAAAATAAGCATCAAACAGATTACTATAACCATGATCCTTCCACCAGGTGCACAGCTGCCTATTCCAAACGCAGTCTAATCTGTATATTAAATTTGGATACTCATAGCCAAGCAGTGTAAAAAAATCTTGGTCTCCTAGATGACCCTTAAACGAATACTTCGCCACCAAACGATTAACTTCAAATTGTGTTAACATTTCGATGTATGTTTTCGATTCTCTTATGCGATTTAGAAGCATAAGTACGACACCAGAGTTGAGGCCAGGATAACCATGACGATCACGATCACGATTTCGACTAGATACTAATTTATTTTCATTATTTTTCTTTCCACCTAATTGTATTGGATTGTATGGATTGCCGAAATTTGATTTCGGGAATCGGGTACGATAACGGTAGAGTATATGTCGATAAACAGGAGTAAGTTCCGGTGCTAATCCAAAAAGTTGATGTGGCAGAAACCGATCAAATTCTGCAAACAACAATCGTATATCGGAACGAAAAACAATATCACAATCAAAAAGAATAACCCGATTTAAGCTCGTATCCGCAATGCGATGCAAACCGAGTGATAAAAAAAATAACGAATCCGAATAATACGAATTGGGCGATGAACTAAAATATGGCAACAATTTATCCGTTATATCTTGTATTTGATCTGAACACACTTTCACATCATACATGGTATAGATTAATATTCTCTTAAATCTTCGAATTTTTTTCTGTAGTATTTCCAATACAGATCCTTCGCTCTTCTTATCCGTTATAATATGCAAATGCAGTTGAGCATTTGTATGTTTAAAAAGGCTATGTGCAAATAAATCAAACTTCACATGTAGACGATAGTTGTCCTTTGTGTATATCACAAATATATTATATTTGGAAGAAAATGCGTTTAGATGTGAACTCAAGTTTAAGTGGACCGGAGAATAGTTTAATAGATATTGCATTGATTTCAAATTGGAATTTGAATTTGTTGAATTAAATGCTGCAATTGCTGCTTGCTTATTATTATAGTAATAGCCTGTCTGCAGTTTTCCAATATTTGTCACCTTGTCGAACCCATCCGATAGAAATATGGGAAATATTTTATTTCGTAATATGTCCGTATAGGCAAAAATGATCAATATACAAATAATAACAAGTATTAACGTCAATGCCAGTTTTTTATGCCATTTGCAACGAAATGACCATTTTTTGGGATAAACGACTGTATTTCGGCGATTGACAATTAATTTGACATTTTCATGTTCATCCAACAATTGCGATTTGCACTCCACATTGAAATTGGCTGGATATGTTTTATGTTTCCGACTGATGTTAAATGTATTCTTAGCCATTTTACGTGTTCAGATGTGGTAGTAGTACCTGCCATAACAATAAATTAATATATATGTACATATGTAGCTGCCATTTAAAGGCCCGTTTAAATTTTAACAGCTGCTGTTGAACTGCATTCTAATTGTTGTTAATTTGCACACTGTCGCACATCGTTAGGGGATATTTCCTCAATGACTCAGCAGGAAACCAAATAAGTGTTTTGTTTTTTTTTTTAGTTTTGCTCGTGCACGTGCTGCACATACATATAGACATACATATGTATATATGTACGGTTGAGCAGCTGCTGTTGTAATTTAAGCAGGCCTTAAGTTCACCTTCAAACAATTAACCTACATGTAAGCATGTATGTTAGTGCATCTAAAAGACACTGAATGGAAATTTTAGGGATAAAATTACACAATACATGTTTATTAACTTATGATTATGTTGCTAATTTAAAACTTAAACAACAATATGTAAATTCTTATTTGTTGTTTGTTAATCAATAATTTTTGCTAGTGATGTAAGTTGAACATCAAACAATCGTTCATAGTGTTGCTGCCTTAGCCATTTTGCGGCCAAATATAATCCTTTAAATATCCTTAAAGAATTTAATAAAATGTAACCTTTAATCTTGTTTATTTTGTACAAAACGTGGCATTTACAAATTCAAGCTTACAAAATTGTCTTGATTTTCATCCTTCAAAAAATTTATTTTTATTTAGTTTTTAATTTCGGCTTTGTCTAATCGGTCCTGTTAAAATAATTGATAGCTTGCAGCAATTCGCATCAAACATCTCGCCGATATGAAATTATATTCCAATTAGATTTTGAACATTTTCCTGCAGCAGAAATTAAATTGGCAATTATCGAAGCGGATGCAATGTAAGCTCGCTTTGAGGGGAATTTTTGTATCGACAACAAATAAAAGAATAATTGGAATACTTTCAATAATTGGTATCTCAATTTTAATATTTTAGTAATTCGTGAGCTGAAATACAGAGAAAATTCATAACAGATTTCATTTTGTTGTTTATGTTATTTATCTAAAATGTTGTTAGCAATTCTTCTTGAATGCTGTTTGATCGAAGCAGCTGAGAAGGGGTCGGTCCGCCTTCAACCGCGTATAGAGACTTGGATGATGTGGCTGATTTGGTTTTAAGGTCATGATATTCATCACAAAAGTTCTGAAAATCGATATTGAAAAGCGTAGTATATATATATCATTCAAATAAGAGGAATACAAATAAAAGTACCTTTAGTCGACATCCTAAGAATATGGCGCGTTCACGCTTCTTAACCATATAATCAGAAGACATAAGCCATCTGTGCTCCAGACAGTCATCTGTGTATGGTCTTTTCCTAATAGTTGTAATAGAATATGTATTATGTAGTTTAAATAAAACATTAGAATGTATGAACTTACGTTGGATGACGCTTGAATAGCAGCATAATAAATCTGGTTGCTTCCGGCGTTACTTCTTTGAAGAGATTTTCGAAGCGATACCTCACAAAGGAAATATTTTGTGTAGTTTCATACTCGTCATTGCCACGGAACGGACTACATCCAGACAGAAGCAAGTAGGTAAGTACACCCAGCGACCAGACGTCACTCTGTGGGAATACCGGCTCTTCATTGATCATCTCTGGAGGCTGGAAGTCCAACATGCCAGTTGGGGTTATTTTCACGCCCAATTTATTGACTCTCTTGGCAGCGCCAAAATCGACAAGTTTGACTTGAATCGATCGCACCGATGCCATAACAACATTATCAGGCTGAATATTCAGATGACAATATCCGCGCCAATGCAAATATTGCAGAGCATCCAAAAGCTGTGTGATTACACAGGAAACCATCTGTTCCGAGTATTCGTGACGACTGCTAAAGTAGGTTAGGACATCAGCACCTTGCAGTTTCTCCATTACAAATATCGTGATTGGTACATTCATGGGTTTATAAGCGCCAAATAAGGCTGGGATACGTTCGTGTCTCAAAGTTTTGAAATTATCAAACTCAGCGACAATTGATTCTTCATTTTCATCAGTAACTTCGAATATTTTTGCAACAACAACGGTATCGGTTGATTTTTGAATACCCTTAACGATGGTGCTGAACTCTCCCCGAGCAATCTCCGATATAAAGCTATACTTATCACTTACAGAGGAATCAGTTACCCAGGTGGGAGGCTCTCGCTCACAATGGTAGTCCGTGTGGACACGTTCCTCTTCAGGGATCACCTCGAGACCCTTCTCTGTCATTTGTTGTAAATGTTTCATGGCTTTAGTAATGTGAACTTTGGGTGCATCATTTCCAGAAGTCGTTGCGTTAACGGGTATTCCCATGTCACTCCAACCAATGCGATTCTTCGATGCCAAACGAACTTGATATTTAGTATTGGGTGAAAGTTCATGCAAAAGATAAAACTCATGATCAATATTATCAGCGACAGTTGTCCATGCATCAGAATCATGCAGTTTATATTGCAGACTATAGCACAAGACCGGAGAGTGTCCATCATCGCGAGGTTGTTTCCATCTCAAAAGTATTTCGGTTGCACTCGTTGCAGATACTTCCGGCGAGTCTGGGGCATCAGGTAGGGTTGCAACGACTATACGACATCTAGCTACAGTTTGACCGGCCTTGTTTCTGGCCACTGCCTTATAGATGCCAGTATCGTAATGTACGGCAGGCTCAAATCGCAATATCGAACGACCATCATCATCGTAGGTGATCTTAATTCTCTTACTCTCCGACACAACCATATCGTTTTTGAACCACTGTACACAGGGCTTAGGATCCCCAACAGCAAAGCAATGTATATGCGCTGGCTTATTGTCCGTAATGGCAATAGTTTGGGGTTTTTCCCTAAAGAATGGTGGATAGCCTCCACGTTGGCTCTCCAGCATTGCATCAGCTTCGGTGTATTCATCCAAACGGGGTCCCAACTCAGTTCTCAGGCGCCTTATCGAATACGAATCATTAGCGCTATACGTGCTTATGCGACTTCTCGTGCGTTCATCATCAATTTCTTCATCCATTATGTCGGTGAAACGACGTCTCTCACGAATAACCGGAAGCTGGAATTTATGTGATTTTTGGAATTAAAAAATAAGAACTTTTTTGTATAATACTTACCGACCAATCAACTGAATCATTCAAAGCAAACGATGGTGATCGCCTGTGGGCTACCTTCATATATTCACGCAATCTAACGGGAAAGCTAACATCTCTTAACTGCAACAAGTAAGTGTCCGGTCCATATTGATAGCTAGAAAATAAATTTTTTATTAAAATCAAATATTGTTTCTATATTATAGATTACTAACTGGCTCTCAGATTGTATAAGACCTAGCTCATAATCGGGATGCAAATATTTTGAAACAACATCCTCGCGTTTACTTCTTATTCTTGGCTCCGGCAAGGGTTCTGGTGTACGTTCTGGAGTATATGAATGTCCACTGGGATAGACCATTTTCGAGGGATGTTGGAAGCAGCCGCTCAGACGACGTCTGCGGAAGTAATTCTTGCATGAGGCATTCGCATACCAATCCCTGAAGTGATCATAGTAATTCCTCAAACGATCAGTTCCAATCTGATAATCTTCCAAAGAGGCTTGACGATCGAGCATGAAGAACCAAGGATGCTTTAATGCAGTCTTCACATCCATGCGCTCTTCGGGACTATACAAAAGTAGACGGCTAATAAAGTCACGTCCGTCATCAGAGATATGTGTCCAAAAACTATCAGTGAAATCCCAACGACCTTCACGAATCTTATTTAAGGTTTCTCTATCATCATCACCTTGGAAAGGATTTCTGCCGCTGAGCAGTATGTAGGTAATTAAACCCACTGACCACATATCATGTGAAAAGCTTACACCTTCTTTATTCACAACTTCGGGAGATACGAATTCCGGCATGCCATAATCCAATGTTGACAGATTATGTCTATTAATTTTGCGCGATAAACCGAAGTCAGCAATTTTAATGTAATCACTGCCAACAATTGAAATCAATAGGTCTTTAATCTGCAATAGGGAACATAAGTGTTTAGAGAAATATAAAATTAATAAAGTAAAAATTTGATTTACCGTCAAACCCATGTGACCGACTCCAAGTTCATGCATATGCTCCAATCCCCAAAGCGATTGTCGAACATAGTTGGCAATATCTCGCTCAGTGTAGTAATTGCGCTTAAGTAGATTGTCCTTAACTAGTTCCCCGCCAGCAGCAAGCTCCATTATAAGTGCAATAGAACGATCAGTTTCATATGCCTCATAAGGACGAATAAGATTCTTATGATTGAACATATTCATCATATCCAATTCATTCAACATGAATGAACGCAGTTCTGGTCTGCCATACATGATCTTGGCTGCATAATTATCTCCCGAGGCACGTTCAACGGCATGATAAGTAATTCCCTGAGTTCCACGTCCCAGCTCATCACCAATATCATATTTATCCTGGTAACGCAATTGCTTTGATCGCACATATGGATGTCTGCCATAGGTCTTGTAAATATATTGATCCTCATTCTCTTCAATGTGTACAGTTACTGAAGTACTGACAGAGCCAGCAATATTTCTAGCGCTAACCGAATATAAGCCTCCATCTTTAATGATTGAGTCATGTATGGAGAGTACGTAGATATCAGGATCATAGGAGTGCATCTAATATACCGAAGAAATAATGCCTGCTGTTGTAAATTTCCTGTGAATCACATTTTAGAAACATACCTTAATACGCGAGGTTTCAGCTATTGGCTTCCAATCCTTATACCAATGTACTTCTGGCAATGGAATACCTGTAATCCTAGCTTCAATGCGTCCGTTTTTACGTGACATGATGAATGTTTCATCGGGACGTTTCAAGAATCTCGGATACTCGGCAATTTCCAAACGCACTCGCTGTCTTGCTTCACCATGTTCGTTGGTGGCAACTGCCTCATACCATCCAACATCGCGATCTAGCATGCTGTATAAAACAATAAACAAGATTAATATAATATAAATATAAATATTATATCACTGACTTGTTAATGAAAAGAGTTGCTTGTCCATTTCGAGTGTAGCTTTGATCAAATCGACCACCAGATTCAATTGGAACATCGTTAAAATAATAAGACATCTTTGGCTTGGGATATCCATACACAAACCACATCAACTCAACGTTGTGACCCTTCACACCATGAGATAAATCATATTCACGAAGTAGAAATCTATAAAAAATACAACCTTAGTTTAAAAAAAAAAACCAATGAAAAATTTCAATATCCTTAAGCTTACTGTGGAGCTTGAGCCAAACCATCGTGTGGTGGACGTTCAATATCAAAGTCCTTGGGGAAATAGGGTGAAGTTTCCGGTCTGAAGTCCGTACCCGGTGGCAAATAGGTGTATGTTTTTGCAGGCTCTGGTACAAGCTTATGCCTAAGAATAGAAAAGTTAAAGAATTTGTCGGTAAAAATTATTTCCCGTTTCATGTTTACCTAAATGTTTGAGCGTATGGACTCGGATCGCTGACACCAAACTTGTTTTCAACACGAATTCGGAATTTATAATCCCTAAGAGGATCCAAGTTCTTAATATCACACGCACAACTACGAACGCCAGTTTTTAAAGTATGCCAATCACCATCGGGTAAATCCAATTTTTCAATCTATAAAGTTATTGTTTTAAATACTTAAGACAATTCCAAGTGTTTGTCTAAAAAATACCTGGAAAGTGACAGGATAGCGAGGTGTTAAGGGAACCGATGGTTTCCAGGATAGGCGTAGACGTCTATCGGTCATACGAGATATAATAGGAGCGTCTGGTAGTGGTGGTGGAGCACCAGTCTTTTTGTACTGTTTGAAGTCTGTGTACTGCTCTCCCAATGGACGCTGATGCGAATCGATAACTAAATATTTATAAAAATACATATAGTTATATAGTTATCAGTTACTAATCTGAAATCGATTTACCATCGTAGAACAACTCGGCATGACAAATATCATCACCGTAGGGATTGTAGATACGACAAGAATAACGACCAACATCCGCTTCCGTACAATCTTTAATTGCTAAACGTAAAAGACCGTTCGATTCCTTTTCAATTATAATTTTTTCAGATGGGAACAGTCTCTGATCATTTTTGAACCATTCAACTTCGGGTTCGGGATATCCTGTCGCACAGGCTGTAAACTTAGCTGTCATGCCCTCATAGATATCGCAATCGCCGATTTTCTTAAGGAACACTGGTGGTTCGGAACGCATGTGTTTCTTACTTAATATATAAGATAAAAATTTAGTTTCAATATCAAAAACCCCTTAATACCATTTACTTACACTTCTTTGACGATATCTAGACGACCCTGGGTAATATCTTTGCCTTCCCTATTGGAGGCAATACATTTATATTCACCCTGATCCGATGCTTGGCAATCCTTGACATTTAGTACATGATGATCGCCATCATTTTGGATCCAATACTTCTCCGAAGCCTCAATGGGTTTATTTTGGAAGAACCATTGCAGTTCCGGATACGGAACACCCGAAACAGTAACAGGAATTTTGGCAGTGTTGCCCAAAACTTGCTGTATCTCTGAAATCTTTTGTGTGAAGACCGGTGCCTTATAGACCTTTCGTACGTTCGCATTACAAGCCGATGAATCCTCTCCTAAGGGATTGGCAAGCAGACAGACATATTTACCGGAATCAGCCGTTTCCACTGGATTAATTGTTAGACCAGCGTGTTTTCCATCACAAGTCATTAAAAGACGTTCGCTTGGTAATAATTGAACACCATCCTTGGACCACATGATCTCTGGCATTGGGTTGGCAATAAAAGGTGCAGACAATACCATCTCTTCACCTTCATTGGCATTTACATCCCGAAGACCCGATACAAACTGAGGCATTTCCTCAGTTGCGGTCTCATCAGTTTTTGGTGCAACGTAAAGTTTTGCCTTGGAAGCGGTTGTTCCCTGCGGATTTTGAGCTATCACCTCATATAAACCGGAATCATCTGGTGCTGTTTTATCTAAAACTAAGCTACAAACACCATCAGGATTCTCCAGAATAGCGAAATGTTTGTTATCTGGCAATATTTCGTGTCCGTTGTGGAACCATTGAAGTTTCGGTTTTGGATAACCAACAACCTTAATATCCATTTTAACCGGGAATCCTTCAATGCTTGATGCATCCTGCAGTTCGGCAATAAATGCTGGTTTTGCGTCCTTAGCAACGACCTCAACTTGAGCAGCGCCTTCCATTTCACCTTCCTTATTGACAATAACACACTTATAAATACCAGCATCCGGGCCATCAACTTCATCAATGCTAGTTGTTGTAATGATTATAACAATTAATATATACCTTTATAAACAAAACTATTGACATATTTTTAAGCTTACCACAAGCCAATTTGTCCATTGGGATTATTAATGAAATTAATACCGGCACTTGGTCTTAGCAGTAAACCATCCTTGTACCATTTTATTTCGGGTGCTGGGAAACCAGTGACATGTGCAGTTAATTTCAGGGGTTGCCCAACTGTCACCAATTGATTTTCAATGTTTTTCACGAACTGCGGTTGCATATCCTTGGCTATAGGAGAAAGTTAAAATAAATTATATAAAATATAAGCATAACAGGTATTATTTTTATAAAGAATGATTTTAAGTTTTCTGATTCTGATTTGGTAAAATTTTGTTTGCTTACGTTTAACAGCAACTGCGCAAAGTGCAACCTTCTCGCCATGTGGATTGGAGATAATTAATTTGTATGCACCAGAATCATTTGGTTGACAATGATCGATTTCCAATTTGATTAAACCATCGGGTGTCGCTGTCATTTTCACACTGTCAAGATAATGAGAAATAAAATCATATAGTACAATTGTTTAATAATTTTTCAAAATATTTACCCCTGGCTTGGCTTGATATCATCGCTATCCTTGAACCAATGAACTGTAGGAAGAGGACTACCATCAACGGTGCATTCTAGCAGAAGAGGTTCTCCCTCCATGACATCCATGGCATTGTCCAGTTTCTTGGAAAATTTGGGTGCCAGATTTTCTAAATCTAATTTGAATGTGGCTTTCGATTCGCCAATTTCATTTTTGGCAACACAAGTGTACTAAAAATTTAAATAATAGTTAGTGGAATAATAATTTAGAAACAAGTTTCTTACCGTTCCAACGTCAATTGGTCTAAATTTAGTTATTTCAAATAAACCATCAACTTGATCGGTTGCCAATTCGTTAGACTTAACGATATATGCTTTTTCCTCAGAGTTCTTGTTAAGTGCCGTCAGATCAATGGGTTGGTTTTCCTTAAACCACGCAACGGTTGGTGTAGGAACTCCATGTACTACCACTTTGGTTATAGTAGATTTAAGATCATGAGTTGATTGGTCTTCAGGTGGAACTATGAATGTAGGCTTCTCAACTAAAAAAATGTATTTGTTTCGAAGTTATTGTTTATGTTTTAAGGGATCATATTT
The DNA here is from genome assembly GCA_018904305.1 of Scaptomyza montana. NCBI lineage: Eukaryota > Metazoa > Arthropoda > Insecta > Diptera > Drosophilidae > Scaptomyza > Scaptomyza montana. Next base: position 1,631,316 of record JAEIGR010000008.1, on the reverse strand, counting down.
AAATGAACATTACCTAGTACATTCAAACTAAATTCACAGTCAGCTCTTCCTTCAGAATTGACAGCTGTTACAGTGTATTTGCCATCATCCTTTGGCGCCACCGATTGGAATACAATTCTGTATTTATCTCCATCCACATCGGCAATAACCTCGCAGTTTTCATTGTTGCATAGGTTTTCATTTCCACGAGTCCAAGAGACTTTGGGTTTTGGATTCGCAGGTATGGTTGCCTCAAAGCAGACCGTATCACCGGGCATACACTTATGATCCTTAAGGTCCAAGATTTCTGGCTTAGCCAGCACATCTATGTGACCAGTTGTGGTTAGTTCTCCGTATTTGTTTTTCAACTTCAGCTCATAACGACCAGAGTCCTTAATGTCAGCTACACAAATATTTACAAAATTAAGTTTTTAAAATCACGTTATCAAATCATGTGTATTACCATTATTTATATTTAAACTGCATGTATATTGAACTAGTCCGTTTTCTAGATTCTTAGATTCAGTCTTAAGTTTTAGTAGTTCATCGCCCTGTATTGGTTTTCCATCCTTTAACCAAATAATTTCGGGCTTTGGATCAGCTGTGAATATAACTGTTTCCGCAACGCTTTCGCCCTTCTTTAGTTTAACATCCTTCAATCCAGAGCTGGCGATCAGTAAAGGTTTTCTGTACTCAGCGACACCTTTGATCATAACAAACGTAGAAATATATTTTTGTTAGCGAAAGTTTATTTTTGTTTGTATTTTTCTCACCTGAGAGCGATAGGACACCCTGATGACTCTTTTCACCAACCTTATTTTTCAAAACTACTTTGTATTCACCAGCATCTGCAAGGTCCAAAGACTTTACCTCCAATTTATAATGCTCCTAAAAATTATTGTATTAAAATCATATAAAATTTTAGATAACGTATATTTAGACCCACCCCATCGACTGTAATAGCAACATGGTCATCCGCTTTAATTGGCTTCTGATCATGATACCAAATAGCTTCCGGTTTTGGAATACCCGTTGCGATAACTTCATATTTAAGCGGCAGACTCTCAAAACTGTGCATTTGGAAGACATCAATGTGCACAATCTCAGGAACCGCTGTAAATAGATATTAAATTATTAATGAAGTGAAGAAAGAATGAATGTTAACCGACAATTACATTCCTTGTTGACGTTAACCTTTTTTTTTTTTATTATATAAATTGGGTTATTTATCATATTTATTTTGCAATATGTACACAATTAGTTGACACCATTCAGTTTACATTTTATATATGTATATTTCGAGGTTAAAATCGCTTTTCATAAATTGCATTCATAAATTTATGAATTTTACCACTCAATGCTCAATGCAATCTTAATATTGCTGGCGAATTATTTTTACGCTGTGTTTAATTTTAATTATTTCATTCCATGCATAGGTTGCAAAAGTTATTATTTTTTTCACTCAGTTGAATTACCTGTTAATATATATATATATTTTTTTAAAATATTTTACTTATAAATAAACCATAACCTAATCATTCTTTTTTTTATCTTACAAGCGCATTTATACAGCAATATTATAAATAAAACACGGCCAGTGATTTATATATGTATAATATTAGTTGTAGTAGATTGATATTAAATCTTTGTGTTTTACCCCCTTCTTCAGGTTGTTCTGTAGTGGCAATCATTGTTTTTGTCACGGTTTGTTCCAGGGATAAATTGTCATTGGCTAAATTAAATTTTGATTTATAAATATTTGAAATTGATTACTTATTCTTTTTTCTGTAGGTTCTGAAAATGCTTGTTACAATAGTATTTTCAAACTTTTTGAAGATTTTCATTATTATAATAATATAACAATACCCAAATAACATTCTGAATTAAAGTTTGATTTGTTTTCAAATATTTGTACTTACTTAAAACAATCACTTTGCAACTTGATGTTGTTTCTCCAATGAAATTCGTAGCCTTCACTTCATAAGTGCCAGCATCTTCTTGTCTCGATAGATTAAGAGTTAGATAATAATTTTCAATCCGTTGTTTATCTCGAATGATTTTAATGCGGGCGTCCTCATGAATTTCATGTCCATTCTTAAACCTACAATGAAAATAATTCAGACTCTTCTAATCTCTTTTTTGCTGTTATAATTTACCATTTGACATCGGCTTCTGGATTGGCATAGACCTCAACTTCAAGGGTTAGGGAATCTCCTTCATTTACTTCCATATCCTTAAGCTTTCGCTTTATTTTTGGCTTACAGTTAACAGTCACTGTACAGGTGTCCTCCAGCACACCATAATCATTCATTATCTTACAACAGTAGTTGCCCTGCTGGTTGACGGCAACTTCTTTCAGGACCAATTTGAAAGTGTTATCGTCTTGCGATATACGGAAATCATTACGCTTCTCGTCGATTTCGATGCCATCGATAAACCATTTGACATGAGGAACAGGATACGCATCTATGCCAACAGCAAGCTCAACGTTGGTTTCGCCCTCCTTAACCGTAATGTTAGTTAACTTCTTCTTCAATTCCGGGGCACACTTCATAAGCAATTGAGTTTTGCTCTCAGCTGATCCATGTTGGTTAACTGCCTTGACGGAATATTTTCCAGCATCCACCCGAGTGGTTCCAGTAATTTTAAGTGTGTACGTATTACCGTCACAATCCACACTATACTTCTTGTCGGTCATCTTGATTTCGGTTTCATCATGATACCATGTTAGCTGTGCCTCAGGGAATGCGTCGACCTTCACCGACATGTGAACCGTTTCTTTCTCCCCATGTATGTACTCTTCCTCAAAGTGTTTGACAATAACTGGCTTGGACTTAACGGTGCAATTCCAATACTCTGAAGTTTGGCTCAAATCATTAGTTGCCTTTATCGAATAATTACCAGCCTGGGATAGTTTTATATCAGAAATTGTGACAACCACCTTTTCGGTGCTTTTGCTAATTGAGGTGGATGATATTTTCACATTGCTATCCTTGGTCACATCCTTGCCATTGTTGGTTACACCAATTTCGGGTGTTGGAAAACCTTCAACTTCAATTTCCATCTTAACAGTTTCACCAGCTGTACAGGTGATGTCCTGAACTTTTTTGACTTTTGGAGCAGCTAAAGTAAAAACAAAATCAATTAGAATATAATATTCAAATAAAGAGAAACAAAATTTTATAACAATTTCAACTTACCCTTAACAACCAAACTGATTGAAGCCTGATCCACTCCAAGTTCATTGACAGCTTCGATAGTATATTCGCCAGCATCCTCAGTACCGATAGCCTTAATGACCAACGACATGCTTTCCTCATCCTCATACATGAACTTGTGTCTGTCATCAACTTGAATGACTTCACCCTCATGTTTCCATAGCACTGCAGGCTTGGGAAAACCTTTGCATTGCATTTCTAGGATGGCAGATCCTCCGATGCTAGTGTTTGCCTCACGATGCTCAATTATTAGCGTGGGTTTTTCGGGCTCCCTGTTTAGAGTTTGAATAGCACCCTGTACGGAGAGTTCAGCACTGCAGGATATATTTCCCGTAGATGTTTGTGCCACACACGTATATATGCCAGCATCCTCGGGCTTAACATGTTGAAAGACCAAAGCCAACGAATCTTCATCCTCGCCAAAGAGTACCTTAAAACGTTCTTCAGGATCAAAATCTTCTCCATTGCGTTTCCAGGCAAACACAGCTTTCTCGCCACTTGTCAAAATTTGGCCACTTAAAGCACCAAATGGATTTTTGAATTCTAAAAGAAAGAATAAAATATTAACACAATACATTTAACTTAAGAATACCTTATGAAGTAAAAAAATTATGAAACGATTTTTATTTTTTAATAAAACACAATAGTTTTGTATTACTTACCTACAGTGGTTGCTGTTGCCTCACACAAGGCGTCACCATATTTATTAGTTGCCTTGCAGGAATACACTCCAGCATCGTCCTTTTGTACATCATTAATGACTAACTCATAGAATCCCAAATAATCCTTATCGCGAATAATCTGAATGCGATCATTTATTTCAAGAATTTCCTTCTCATCTTTAAAGCTAAAAAGAAAACATTGTTATTATTTTTGTATTTTTCATATATTTTCCGTTTACTTACAATTTAACTCTGGGCTTGGGATCGCCTAGAACCTTGATCATAAAACGAAACAATGTATTCTCAATCATTTCGGCATCCTTAAGGGAAACCAGAAAGACTGGTGCAACATTCGTTTTGGATTCATCATGACCAGATACTGTAAAAAAAAAACTATGCGATAAATATATAATACTCGACAAAGAATGGGTAAATCTGACATAGAAAATCTTTATTAAAATAGTATAGCTTTTAAAATCTTACCTTGGCCAACAGCCAACTGGGCTGTAACAGTCGTTGTATCGGTTGCCGATTGGGCCCGAATTGTATAAGTTCCCGCATCCATCTCACTGGAAAGATTTGCAATAATTCAGTTACGTTGGATCTGTGTATGTGTTGTTATTAATGTTTGTTGGTTACTGAAAATTGTTAGTACATAATATATGTTAGTTACTTGTATTAATCATATAACAAGAGTATGTTTAATAACCTGCAGTTTTTAATATCCAAGCGATATGAATTATTGGGAGCACTCGTTTGAACAATGCGATCCGCTAGACGATCGTTCAATGGCTTATTATCTTTGAACCAAGTAACTAAGCCGGGTTGTTCCTTAAATTGTATCTCAAAATGCGCAGTTTCTCCAGCTGTAAAAAGAATTGAATATTATAAGCCTTAAGGATTTTCTTTATTAATTTTATTGAAACTTACATTCGACGTGAACACTTTTTAACATTTTGGTGACAACTGGCTTATCAACAGAACGCTGTGGGGCATCATCCCCTCCCAATTGGGAAACGCTTGAACGCTTGGCAGTATGCGAATACGATAGACGGCTATCGGCACGACTTTCAGCACGACTCTGAGCACGACTCTCGGCACGACTCTCAATACGGCTCTCGGTACGTCCGGTAGCTAAAAGCGATGTATGCCCTTCTAATGTTGTACGATCACGTCGGGAACTTATGCCATAGTGCTGCTCTTGAGTACTGTCATAAGAAGTGCCTCTATCATAATCCCTGGTCCTACTACTTCCTTTTATTTTGTTATAGAAGGATGGGTTCAACGTAAATAATAAAAATAAATGTTAGAATCGTTACAAATAACCAAAACACTTAATTAAAAAGGAATAACAAATATTTTAAAGGGTGTAGGTCAGTCACAATAACACAAATTACTTTTAGAATGAAAGGACAAAAGCGCGAATGCTTGAATAGGATTTGATTGTAGGTTGGGTAGGTTGAAGGAATTCAAAAAACTTTATCAGAAAAATTCCTACTTGACTTAAGTATAATATTATCAATTATTTTTTGGAGTTTTTGAACACATATGAACACTTTAGAAGATGTATATTTGAATTATTTTCAGGCATCTGTTTGATATCAACATATGTTTCGTTACATTAAGTCTATAAAAATATGTTCGGTTGATGCTTTTTTTTATTTTCAAAAAGTATATTAGTTTATGCTCGAGAACGTAGATAAACAAAACAACAAACAAAATATTATTTACCCTTTACCTTTGATTGTTTACACGAAAATATTATTAATAGGCCACTGGGCAAATCACAAAACACACTTTTTTCTTCAAAATATTGTATTAATAGTTTTTTTTTGGTTTTGTTTTTGTGTGTGTGTGTGTGTGTGATTGGGGGGGAAGGGGGGAACTTACTTTCGTAGTGCCGCCGGGAATACCCAGAATAGTTATCATCCATGCCAACGCTTTGGCCTCGGGTTTCAAAATCGGCACTTGGCTCTCTGAAATCGTCAGCAATAGATTCAGTATAATCGCCTTCAAGCTCGCATATATTTACAGGCTCTTCAACAATTTCGAAAATGGGTCGCTTTTTAATGGGCGGCGTAAAGATATGTGTAAAATCGCGAGCTTTCGCTTTCTTAACCGTATCTTGCGCATAATTCGTCGTATCTTTCGATTTCAAAACGGTCGTTTTTATATTTCGTATCTTTTGCTTAGCATTGCGTAGCGATGTGTCTGAGCTTGATATGTCGTAGATGCCCTCCAAAAAGTTTTGGGTCTTTTGCTCAAGACTTTCGGTATAAACGTGCAAACGTTTAATGGTAACCGGACGTGGAGGCGGTGATGGCGGTCGGGTTTTAATGATTAGTATCTCTACGGTGGTCTCGTACGAGACAAGCGGAAGCGGTTGAAAGAAGCCAGGCATACGTACAAAATGGGGTGGCAGGGGCGGTGGGGGCGGGCCTTGGCCTTGGCCAGAACGATCATAGCCAGCATTGTTACGATTGGTTATGATATTGGCAAGCTGATTATTCCATTGGGTTAATGTAGCTGCATTTGTTATATTAGTGATAGGGCCAGTAGAATGTTCATCACCCTGTCTTGATTGGGTGTTTTGATATTGACTATCACTATCGTGGAGAGATTCATTATAGCCAACAATATGTTTGAGCTCAATGGGTTTATGTTTAGGTTTAATAATGCAATTGTTATCAATTTCAGTTGGGATCGGTTCGGTTGGTATCAAATCAATTGTTCTTGTTTCTAATATAGGTTCTTCTTTTAGTTTCTTACCCTCTGTTATTATTTCTTCTTCGATTGTTAGTGTCTTGTCTATGGCAATTGTTGAAGCTTTACTGTCTGTTATTATTTCCGCTTTATCGCATGTCGTTTCTATATTCTTATTTACTTCTTTTGTAGTATTTTTAATAGGTGTCTTTTCTTTAATAACTGGTTCTTTTTCTATTTGTACAATTTTTGCAGTTTCAATTACTGTAGGAACCTTAATTTCTTCGATATGTACTGTTTTAGTTGGTTTAATTTCTTTTGCACTTTGCTTAGCACCAATGCTTTTTACACTTGAGATACTTTGAGATTCAAACTTGTGCTCTGTATGAACTTGAGATACACTCTCATTAGCTGACTTTATTTGCACATTTGATTGAGTGATATAATTTTGTTGATTGATTGATTGGTGCTGCTTTTGTTGACTTTTGTAAAGTTCTATAGCGTCCTGTTCAATTTTCATTAACTGCTGATGCTCAAACTGTAGACGTTCTTTTGTTTCCTTGCTTAAAAAGTAGTTTTCGGCTACATCAGATGGACGTACACCTAAGCTTGGATCATAGGCTTCAATCTTATGCGGCAGTCGTAGTAACAATTCACTTTCAGTTGCAATATTTGTTGCATCTACTTTCAGATCATCGGCATGGTGTTCTTGAAGTGCGATCTCATTGTCAAGGTATGTCCTAATTTCTTCAAACCATATTAGATGACTTGCCTCATTGTGTGGCTTAATCAAAAGAGGTAATTCTGCTATAACATCAGATGTTCTTGAGGTTAAAAAGATTTGCTTTTCCTCTAATCTGTCCTCAACATTGCAAAGCGGCAACTTGATAATATTTTGCAAAATAAATATAGACTTTTTTTCAGAGATTTTTCGTACTTTTGTGATTAAAAGTCGTGACTTAAATAGAAAACAATAACGCTCATGTGATTTGCCATCCTTATCGGTTATAGTGCAGCACTCATGCAACAATAAGCGTCCCAACTTATAAATGTTACCTCTATGGCCCTCAATGCATGAAATAAATATATTATCATATGCCCTACTTGGCACACTAAGCATTAGCTCTAAAGCTCTCTCCAAGTCCCTAACATTTTCTTTGAAGTATTGTGATAGTTTAATAAGATCCTGTGAATAATAAGTTTAATCAAAATATATTTGTATATATAATCAAACTAATGATTCAACTTTTCCTAATGTCTAGTTAAGTTTTAAATAAATTATCAATTTTCTCAAGCTGTTTAAGCATCACCTTTCTGAATGTTGAATGTTTGTAGAAAGGAAAAGGCAAACAGCTAAACTCGAAACTTAACTGAACATTCCAAAAAAAAAGCCTTAAAAACTAAATTCGAATACTTTTGCATGAGGTGATTTAAAAAACACATGCATATAAAAATTCTATAACTTTTTTTGTCATATCCAAACCTTAAACAGTAGCTTGTAGTCGTTGATTCTTTGAAGTGGAAGCTTCAAGTGCTCAGAAAGTGATTTATCGTCACCTAGACTTGCGGAAAGCTCCTGAAAATATATACAAAACATAAATAAAGGCATGTAAATAATTATTTTATCGAAAAAAAACGAGCGACAATCTATTTTTAAAATGCCTTAAAGAAATACCAGCCGATGCACAATAAAAATAATATCGGTAATTTTGAAACTTTTCCTTTAATTTAAATAGATCGAACGCCCACGTACCCTTGACCGCAAGTTTTTTTTTTAAATTCAACATAATGTGAACTTGAAAAATATGTTCGAAACCAATTAAATAAAAAATAATATGTATATAAAGTTGTGTGCAACAGTTTGTCATTGCGGCAAAATCAGATATTAAATAATATTTTTATATGAAACTTCGAGAATGTGTTGGAAAATTTTATTTTGGTCACAACCACCTTGACCTCATATTTTTTTTCGAAAACAAAAATAAAATATTAAAAGCATTTCAATGAACTTTCACATAGAACTTTAAAGTCCCCAATCAGTTAGTCAAGCTGTCAATCAGTCTATAAATCAGTCAGTGGCGATAAACAGTTTTATTTATATAGAAGCAGAAATGAGCTCAAAATCATTAAAAAATATATATATGCGTTTTGTCTAGCTACACAAACATGTGGGGTTTTTTTTACATATAATTCCTGTATCTTTGAAATTGGAATTCGTTCATAAAAACAAAATTCGGCACGAAATAAATTTGCCCTACTGTATACACACATAAGTGTATGTGTATGTGTATGTGTGTGTGTATGTGCGTGTGCGTGTGCGTGTGCCTATGTATATTGAGTAAAATCCGAATAGTAATGCCATTTTTTTTTATTAATATTATTGCATAACGAAAAATGCGAATTATAAAAACCGCAATATGTAAAAAATAAACTTAAAAAAAAAATAAAACAGTTGCACAAATATTTGATGCTAGATTTTATAAAATTTTTGGTGAATTATTTGTAAAGAAAGTGGGTACCCGATAGGAAAGTTTAATCCACGTGTAAAGAATACGAAACGACGGCAAACACTTTTCAAAAGACACTAAAAGTGTGCAAAAGCTTTAGTATTGAGAAACGCCTGGTTTTAAAAATAAACTAACGTATTCTCTACATACGTATACACAATATTTTAAAGGCATTGAACATATGTGTTTGTATGTATCTTTGTAAGTATGTGTTTGCCTGACCACCAATGGAAATCAAATATGTATATTTCTACATTCATATTATTGCAAATATTGCACCCTATGTAGCTTATAAGTGTAAATGTGTCCACACACACACACATACACAAATTGACGTTTGTATGTGTGAGTGTGTGTATGTATAATATCTTGGGCAAAGACACTGAGAAACCTACTTCATCAGATAAACGTCAAAACAATGTTTCTCATTACTATTTATAAAGTTATGTTTTTTATTTTGTTTTTGTAGTACATTGTGGTCAACATTTTCTCTTGTATTCTAAATCTCAGTCGCTGCTGTTTAATTAATTGGTTTCAGCATTTTAAATGCTTAAAGAAAGTTTTGCCAAAAAAAAAACATTTGTGCTGTGAAAAGCTATTTGAAAAAGAGTTCGAATCCTTGCTTATATTCATGCTGTTTGGTTGTTTAATTTTATGTTTTGCTAAGATTTTAATAATTTGTCATCATCTGTGTTAACGCATTGTAGGATGACATCTTCGCCCCCATAAAAAAAAATATTTATGCATATATGTACATATATATACATATATAACTTTTCTTGATCAGCATCAATAGCCGAATTATTGTAGCCTGTGAATGTGCGTCATTGATCTTGGAGATTTCAACAGCAAACAAATTTTTACAAATAAATCGTAATATAAAACATCACTGGCCGGAAATTGATATTTATCAATAACATTCTTAACGATCAACTTATTTTGCGTTTTTCATTCATTAATTTTTGAGTAACCTTAATAAGAACGAACGCAAAAAAAACAAATTCGAAAAATCTCACCTGAAAATAAGTTTGACTTTCTACATTTGTAGCAAGAAACTCTTGGGCCAAAGGTTCATTTTGACAATATTTAACATGTTTGTCAAAATCACGTTCGAGCCGTAAAAATGTTTTAGCCACCATATTGGGTTGATTACTGTAACACTTAAGGCCCTCTTTCAGCACCCTGAAATTGCAATTTGTTTATTAGTTTATGTTCATATTATTGGTCTCTAAACTCTTACATATTGTGAAATTCAGCAATTTGCAGAAAATTACAAAAGATAACATCTTTATTGTCTCGGGCCGATCGGGGTGCTGTTGGCTTATCCACGGCCTTTATGTACTTGTCAACTACATAAAGTAAATCTCTGGAGAATTCTTCCTCCGTTTCGATAAGTTCCCCAATAATGGTTCTTAAAAAAAATAAGTTGATTATTTATAAACTTATTACAAAGAGTTTTGTCCCATAAATGGCATAAATTTCGTTCTTGCTTTCAATCGATTATGTTTACCTCTTTTTGAAATCCAAATCGGCTCCATCATTTTTATTTAAAGAGCTTGGGTTCATCTCTAAAATTTCCATTGGTACCAACCCTTCCTTTTTCGAATTTAAACCGTCAAATACTCTGATGAAACATCTGAAATAAATCAAACATAATACAGATATTGAAACAAAGAATGAACTTTATAAGGAAATGAACTTGATGGAATCTACATAATGCATACATATTTAAATTTAATTTTTTATACGTACCTTGTTTTTTCAGATGTAGCTATTGTATTAACAAGCTCAACCAAATCGCCACGGGAAACACTGATCGCATCGCTTGTGTCAGCTTTATAATCCTGATTTACGAAAACAACATCAAAGGTCTAGGAGAGTATGGATTGATGTTAACAGATATGTATACAAAAATTAAACTTATATATATAAAGTTTATATTTTAAACTAAGTTTGGAAGCTTATAATTCGTAGCCATAAATCCAGAAAGTCTGCTCGTTTATTCAAACTGTGATTTTCAACCAATGCTTATTTTGATGTTTTTTTGATAATTTTACACTCCAAACTGACATTTGCAAAAAAAACCTTTTAAGCTTTTAAATTCCTTGGAACAGTTTTAATTTATAATATTTAAAAAATATATATATCATTCAACATTTATCTAGCACTAGTTTTTGCTTAGTTGCCCGCACAGCTAAAATGTTATTTATGTAGAACATTAAGTACATTATATATTTATACATAATTTATTTATATACTTACACATGTAAAAAAATATGTATGTACATATTTAATTAGTTTAATACATAATACAATTTGTTAATTTTGAAACTTACCGTATTCATAATTGCTGTCAAAACTTGATAATTTTTTAAATATTTTAAATTTGTATGTTGCTTGAAATTATTATTTTTAGATAATGAATTTAATCACCCACATAGTTTTTGCAATGCGTCTGCATGCTTACTATATACGATGTCGATGTTGTTGTATTCCTACAATTTTCTTAATTAATATATTGCGTAACATTGGGTTATCGTTCACTCACTTACTTTTATTTTATAAACACTGAAAGTATCGAGGGTTTTGCAAAATTTGGTTACTAATTCATTTGCCCGACACTCACACACGCACACGCACACACAGGAAAATAACGAAGATTTATTTTTTGTTTTTATTTTTTTTTTGGTGTTTTTTAAAAACCGTACCACTAATCCTCAACCGATTTTAGCTGCATCTCAGCAACTATGCGACTGAATAAACTAGGCTGATCGATATTTGCCGATCACAACAAATCTTTTGCCTCCTCGAGAACAAAACAACAACAACAACAATAAAAGACTATTCACAATTTAAAAATAATGCACATGCACTTCGAATTTATTTACGTACACGTACGATTTGCTAAAGGAACTGAACATCTAGTGAACTACTCTATGTAACACATAGACTCTCAACATTTATCTCTCGCTGTGTGTGTGTGTGTGAATATATTTATTTATATGCATTTTGTAATTATTTAAATGAATATATATAAATATATATATATATATAAGATATATCTATATTGCACATGCAGCTCTTTTGTATTGATATGTATGTGATTAATGTGGGTAGATAAATCTTAATTAAAATACATACCTTTGTAAATGTAAAATTCATATACGTTTAACTACATTTACATTCAAATAATAACATATTTTTTAAATTGCATTACAGAGTAAAAACAAAAAACTTTAAAAAAAAAAACTATTCCTTCTATACGTTTGTTACCATGAAGTTATTTGCAAGAGTATTCAAACTTCGCAGTCTTAACGATTTCAATTTGATCTAGTTTGTTGTACTTATGTATGCATTTCTCTTTACATATGTATATATATATTTAAGTATAAATAAATACACGTGATTAATGAACATTTTGTCTAGTGGCCAGCATTCACGATACAGGATTTGGCTGGGTCAGTGTTTCGGCGAGTTTAAGAGAGCATATTATTTTTGCAAACAAGCAAGAATACTTTTCATCAGGGTGCCACAAAGTGATCACGAACCCAATTAGCCATAACATTTAATTAAATTTATGACAGTACATATGTTTGTGCTAATTGATTTTTATATTCCATTATATAATATATTTGATATTTTTGTGTGGCGTGATATTAATAAAAGAATATAGTCATATTACTACACATGTACATATATATATATTTATATATTTTCATAGTTCGTATAAGTAAATCATTGGTAATGTTCTTAAGTAAAATTATAATTTGATTTAGATTCATACAGTATGACGTTCAACAATAAAATGTTCTATATAATATAAAGATACGATAAAATTAGTATAGATAAATTAATATACATTTACTTTTTTTTGACTTTTTACAATAATTCGATACGTTTCTTTTCCATATTTGTGTTTTGAAATTTACAACGTGCTGGCTTCTATATGTGGAATGTTGTGTAGGCCAGTATCTGGATTGGCCCAGTAATAATTTGGTGCACCTTGGCTAAAACAATATTTCATATCGAGGGGTTCCCCTTTGTCGACATAGTACATGAGGTAAAAGTTACACATTTCGTCTTCATTTGTTGGGCTTAAATTGCAAAAATAAATAAATGTAAAACACTGCTGTATAACAACATTATATAAAAGCAGACATACCCAATTTCTGTTGCACGATTACGCGTACTTTTCATAGTACATCTCGCAGCAACATAGTCACCGGCAACAATGGGCGAGTTGTTTTCAACGTTGTAAAACATTTGTGGCGTAAGTGGATCCCTCTTGCCAAGCAGCGTCCATTCTTGCACTCCTTCAGCATTCGATCGTATTCTGTATCCGGCCACTACTTTTCCCAATCCGTGTGTATGTGTACGATAAGCAAACGGATAAATTGTCTTATTTTCAGTTATTTCACATGCAGCCTCCATATGTTCGGTTTTCATTGCAGGAATAACTCCATCGGTGCCCAAAAGTAAGGTTCCAGCTAATTTCGTAAGGCTGCAAATAACGAATGTTAAAAGTTATTGGGAGTCTCAATAATACAAGTTTTTTTTATCTTACGGCTTTTCAGTATACTGCAAAAATATGCCAGAATCATCAGTAGATCCATCTGGAATAAGTCAAAAACACAATTATAAGAAATTTTGCAAGTATGTAATTGAAAATAATCATACCTCTAAACTTGTCGATATGAGCGTAATGCACTTGTAAAACCAAATACTTGGTTTGCGAATCTTTGCCAACTTTAAATCCGACACCAGGAGGTAAATCCAGTTTGGGTGCATCTCTGGCCCACGCGTATAAGATCTGTTCAAGAAAGAATATTAGTGTTATATTTATAGAACTAATATCTTTTAGCTTAAAAGTAATAGGAACAATATGAAAATTGAACAGTTTACAGGATTGTTCATAACGCACCTGTGAATGAGAATGGGGACCACAGGGACTGCCCGACTCTTCTTCAGTGGATTTTGCCATTTCGCCACAGTTCCTTAAGATACAGATTATTAATGTTAATGTTAACTTTAGATCTCAAAGTATTTACCAAGTCAATTTAGAAGTTCCTGGTTCTCCACAACCATAGAGCAACATATGATGGGCTGTATTCATAGTTGCGTTTGGCTTGTAACCAACTTTTTTTATTATTTTAAAATCAAGTTATTAGACATATATGTAAAACAGTTGTTGAATTTTTTAACGTACCAATATAGTATGATGTTGTTGGATCAACTTTGATAGGGGTGCATAAATACAAATCCGGCTAAAAAAAAATATTGATTAAAATATATTTTGTTTTAAAATTACTTCAAATCATAAAGTGCTTAATGAAAATTCTATTCATAATTTATCTGGGAACATTGCGATTTTTTTGCCCAACTCTAGTTTTTGTTTGTTAATCAAATAACTATTTAAAATAAATAATTAATTTTAGTTTTTTGATAAAAATAAATGAGCTAACTGTAGTGTCGTGGCACATCTCGATTTTTTAACTCATGTATCCTCCTACTTGTTTGCATTTCGAACGTTAGATTCGTGGTGAAGGTTTCTTGTCTTTTACGTAGCCATCGAAAAATAGCTTTTTCTGCTTTCTACATTTCCAAAGAACCATTGTCAGTTTATTTGGCATTGTGTATGTGTATTTAAGTGTTGTGTGTTTAGGTGTTTTACTAAAAATTAAGTTGGTGTGCCTTCAATTTAGTAGCACACTGTATACACGTATACATAAATTGCTGTTAGAAAATAACATATGTTTGCTTGCACATACAAATGTATGTGGGTGTAGGTACATTTTTAGAAATTAAATTTGCAAATATCTTACAGTTTTTGGCGAAACCATTGGCATTAGGAATGGGAAGGATCCAGTGACGTCTACTTCATTATCAACCATATGGTAATTTCTTTCATTTTGTCGGTTGTTTTGCGATTTGTGATCCACAAGGCCGTACGCAGTTAATATATTGCACAGAAGTATATAGTAAATACAAGTGGACAACGTCATTGCGGCATATATGGGGATTTACGTGTTGCGTTTACGAAGTTTGTGTTATCAATGAATAGTCGTTTAATTTTTGTTTTATAAATATTTAGACGTTTTTCTTTGTATATTGAACTTGTACTTAGAGGTGGGATACTATTGATTTCATTGCCCGATAAAAAGTACTCAGAACAAAAATGCAACTATCGAAAGACAGTTATCGAAGCAGGTGGCATATTGTTTGTTTTCATGCGAGACTAATTAATTACCTATCCGAAATTGAAATTTTACTTCGATTAAGATACATTTCTAGTTACAGAATTTCATTTTTATTAATGAATATATTTTTTACAATTAGTTTATACAAACAAATGTTATGATCTATAGCTGCCTAACATAATTTTTACGTTAGACTTTTCATCAATTGAAAAGTTTTTGCACTAAGCTAAATTTGTTCACACTTAAGCTGGTGGTCCAATATGTCATTTAGATACATGCCAACACGTAATACATATTTTGTTTCCAGTTGTAGCTTATCGATTTTTTTAGGAGTCTTAACCCAAAAGGATGTCTGTCTTATTGGATGTTGATTTGGGGATAATTAAAATCCTAAACACCCTCTACACGCTTTCGTCAGTTAAACTACCCTTGAAGATCATAAGAAGTTGAGGCTGTATAAGCTCGAACCCATTTCTTATAGTAAATATTGCTTTGATAAAAAAAGGAAATAATATATAAAAAATATTAAATGGAAATCGTTGTACATTTTGTGAATTAATTTTATTGTAGTGTTTGCCAAAAACACACTTGCCTGATTTAACTAACAGTTATTCTGATGCCACTGGCCTTTAAACTATAGTGTTTAAGCATTTTATATGTATATGAAAACTATCGTGATTTTAAATGCGTTTGTTGATGCTTTTTCAAATGATCGCTCCGCACAAAGCGTCGACAGCATTGAGTACATGCATAAGGCTTTTCGCCAGTGTGCGTTCGAATGTGACGATTAAGATCATCTTGGCGCTTAAATCGCTTCTCACATTGGCGACAACGAAACGGGCGATCCTGTACAAAATGAGGCATACCGTAGGTTGTGGGACCATCCTGTGGCGGTAGTTGTGAAAGTGTGCGTACAATTTCGTCGGTAGGCTCATATTTAACCTCGGGTTGCTTTTCGCTATATACCGACTGACCCAACTGGCTATCGACAATCGGTGGCTGTATTATATGATACTTGTCGCTATGCTCCGGCCGTTCCAGTTTAATTCGTATTGGCGCATGGACAAAGTCAACCATTTCCGCTGCCTGCTGTGATTGATGCTGATTTTGATTGGAATTCGATTCATTGCCACTGAGAACGGCCATAAAATGAAAACCCGATTCCGATTCAGGTATGTTCTTTTTCATTGACTTTACCCGCCCTATGTTGGGTAAGGAGCTTCTTTTTACCGGGCTCGTATTATTACTCTTTAATTGTCGATCGTGCGTTGCCAAATGTTTGGTTAGATGATCGCTTCTCGAGAACTTTTTACTGCACTGCACGCACTCAAATGGCTTTTCACCCGTATGCGTGCGCAAATGACGGTTGAGCTCGTCGGAACGTGTGAATCCCTTACCACATTTCGGTTCCGAGCAAACAAATGGTTTAATGCCCGTATGCCAAGTGAGATGAGAACGTAGGTGGGAGCTTTTGCCATAGCTTTTTGTACAATTATCGTATGGACATACGAATTTACGCTTGGGATCCGATGCATGCGGTGCAGCCGCCAGCAGTTTTATTGACGGCATAATTCGAATTTTTGGATCGCCACCGAAGTCTAGAGGATCGCGACTTGTTTGTAAATTGTTGTCAGTCTCCAACGAGTTATGTACATTATTTTCGAGATCCAATGGATTATCTTGTTTCATGTCGACAAATAAGTGCGTCGCTCTCATTAAATCGTCGTCTAGTGCCGGCGGTAGTGTGTTTGTGGGAAAAGAGAGTGGTGGCTTCATTTTATCAATTGCTGTTATTGTTGATGTCGTCAGCATTTGTGGTGTGGGCGTGTTTGGAATTACTTGGGACATATCGCTTATAAGTATTTCCCTCAGAGCTGGATTGTGGTTCTTTTTTTTAAATATGTCTGCAAATTCGTTTATATAGTTCATGCACTCTTGTTACAAATTAATGCAATAATATTTACCAGAGCATCAATTATTAAAAAATAAAATATTTTTATGGGCGTGGGCGTGGGCATCGGCCATATTTAAACAAGCGAATGCTTATCACTAGTACACGAAAGGTGCATTATTGTTATATTACTTTGTTATGCTTTACACATATAAGAAACACAATAGAAAACATATAATATAGTCAATAAATTTGTTAGTTTCCGTCATTTATTTTATTTATGTCCCACAGAGAAGATAATTTTCATTCTGATGAAAGCTATCGATTATTCGATTTTTTTATTTACATGGTTGATTCAAAGACTGACGCAGTGTTTGCACTATTCACGTTTTGTTATATCACACATAATAAGTTGTAAAATATTTATTGTAATTATAGTCAAAATATAAAAATAATACAGTGGAAACTAATAAACAAGTTATTTCCCGTCCGTCATAACATTTGTAAAGCGATATGTCAACTTGACCAACTATCGAATAGTTGTGAGATGCAAACACAAAAGTGCCCGATAAATACATACAAATACATGTGTGTTCAATATACACACATTTTTGTTGATTTGTTATTCTATCTCTGAGATTGATTTGGTTTATTATTTATTTATGTACTCAATGGTGAGTGTATTTTAGAAATAATTAGGTCGCCTCGTTCAAGTTTCCAATGTTTTCCATAGATATAACACATGCACAAACAAATACACTAATGCAATGGCTCACAGCTCAGCAACGAAATCAACAAACCGACAGCGACTTAAAGGTACAATATTGACACGGGAAAAGACTAACAAACTAATAGAGCTGTACAAGGCCTCTGATTGTTTGTGGAATCATCATTCGGAGTTATACAAAAATAAAGTCTGTCGCATTCGTGCCATTGAACGTATTTGTACCTCCCTGGGCATCACCAAACTGGACTATGTGAAAAAAGTCCATAACCTACGCAATCAATTTAATGCAGAATTGAAGAAATATCAGAAACGCTTGGCGAAGATTGGGGCTAAAACGGATGTTTCGGCGAAAGCTTGTCGCTGGGAGCATTTCGAGAAGTTAATGTTTTTACAACCCATTATTGCACCGCGGCCAGGAACTCAACAACAATGCAAGGTTGCATTTATAAACCATTTATGGCTATTTTTTGAATGCTTTAACACTGTAATCTTTTGCAGAAAAAATCAAAATGTAATAGCTTAACAAATACGGAAACACCAAGCTCACCTAAAAACGAAGAGTTGGATAATAGTATTATTCAGAAAGAGACATTGGATAACGCGGATGCAAATAAAGGTGATACTAAAGATCAAGGCAATTGTGATGTACGCAGAAGTTCTGCATCCAATCCTTGTAGAATTTCTCCAAATTTGATGCACAACGAAAAGCAATATTATCCAACGACATCAGGATCTTCCCCGCCTACAGTTAATCGTGATCAATGGGATGCATTTGGTGAATTAATTGCAAACGAGTTTCGTAACTTAAACTCTGAGGTTTCGCGCAAAAAACTCAAACGTAAAATTATGCAAGTTATGCTAGAAATTGGTGAAGAAGATGATCAAAAATACACGAGCGTTGGTTGAAATATCGTCTTTTCTCCACTCATTTACAATATGGTTTTATTGACATCACAGAGATTTATTAACCCAATTTTAACAGTTATTTTTAAATCATAAAGTCAACCGCAAAGATTTATACTTTGGGCTTGGAAATTGGAATTCAAAAATTTTGTTCGACCCATTTACATTTTTACGTACATATCTAATTTTACGAGCATATCCGGGTTTATCAGACCTCTTAGCATACAAACTCAAGAAACAAGTTTCTGTCAAGATGCCGAACCCTTAATACTCTTCCAGACAACACTAAAACTGCACTCGGGAGAGCTCAAAAGAATGGAAGAATTTTCGTGAAGTACAAAAATAATTGATAAACAAATCTTGAAAGTGCTTGTTATATGTTAAGGGGTAGGGTATCCTAAAATATGCACACATGTGTGCATATACATACACATAAACACATACTGTCATAAATATATTTATACATACAATATGTACAGATCCATGTACAAAAATATACAGACTGCACAAAACGCAGTTTAATTATTTATATTATAATGTACAAGTGTAGGTAAACACACAAACGTACATAAATATTGAGTGCATTCATGCTTGCGGATACATACAAAACATACACACACACTCTGTGGAAGGCATGTCAGACAACCATATGATTAATACGCATTGAACAGCTGATTCATCCGCACCCAGTGTTTATATATAAACAAGAATACACACATGTATATGTGTTTATATACGCTCACACCATATGGACGTTGATTTAAGCTCCGCCGTCTATACACACACATACAATGCCAGCTGGAGCAATTACTAAAACTGTTGATATCAAGAAAATGGCCAGGGCCGCAGTCAGGGTGACACCCAGAGTTTTGTGTTTTTGTAAGCGCATGTTGAAGGCAATGTTGTTATTGAGTGCAAATGCTTGGGATTTTTTTAACGTTGGAAAAAAAATTTTGTTGCAGTAGTCAAAACTCGAATTTTTGTTGTTAAAGCATTTTTCTTAAGTTAACTAATGGGCCAAAATTTACCCGCGCTACGTTACTGGTCTCCTGGTTGTTTTGAGAGCCGAATCACTCTCTCAGTTAGGTCTTTTACTCTCCGTTTCAAATATGCAATCGCACAAAATGCAAGTGTATGTTTGTTTGTTTGTGTGTATGTTCGAATGTGGGATGTATGTATTGCGGGGTTTCAAGTCGTAAACTGTGCAAAGCAGTTCACTTGAACAGCTGTAAGCGATCGGCAACGACCTCATCGGTTAATACAAATCTGAAACGCCAAGAAAATATACAATTTGAAAGACGTATGTGCATTTATTAAAGCGTAAAAACAATAAACTAAGTATGTGCCGTACATAAAAAAAATAAGAATTAAATAGATTAAATATTAAAATATATATACATATATATTCACTTACAATCAAACAATCCATAGTAATTTGCTTAGTTTAGTTGTACGTTATTTATTTACGTGCTTATGTATGCAATAATGTGTATGTGCATATGTATGTTTGTTTGAATGTAGATTCTCGTCACATTCACCTCGTATCTCAATTGCTTCGTGTTCGTCGTGTGTTGTGCTCGCTTCTGCTGCTGCTCGCTTTTGGCGACTGTGCTTGTGCTTGTGGTGTACTGAGACTAAGACTCTTGGCGCTTAGATTGGTTTAAACCAGAATGCTCAGACTTTGGCGCGGAGCAGTCGGTCGCAATTTCTGTGTTCCGCTCCGTCGTAGCCTCGAAAAACTTTAATACAAGAAGAACGAAAAACAAAAAAAAAAAACTACAACAAGAATACTGCCAAACAAAAACCAAATCAACAAACAAATAATTAGGAAACAACATCAAATAAAATGTAATTATTTTAGCAACAAGTGTTTAACTGCATGCATGCATATGTATGGACAAATTATGTATGTATGTTCAGTGTACTCAAATATTAAATTTATAATATAAATTGCATGGTCATTGTGCTTGTGAGTGGCTTGTTTATATGCATGTATTTATTATGAACGAACTTTTATGCATACATATATATATTATAATATGCACACAAATAAGAAATTACATGTATGCATGTATGTGTTTATAATAAAATAAGAATATATACGAACATTCGCGGATAATTATATATGTATATGTATACATGTAACTATTATTATAACCATGCAATATTAATATTTTCATATTTTCCTTATTATGTGCGAATAAATTCGAGTGCGATTTTACATCGTCATTATTCAAAACGCAAATGCATCAGTAACAACAAGAAACGCAATAAAATAAGCAAAGCGTACACTATACATATATATATATATATATGCAATCATATGTGCGTTTGAGTGTGTGTGTGCGTCCGTGCGTCTGTGCTTTTTGTGAGTGTGTGTGTTAGCTCGAGTCATGCACACACATGCACGAATATCTGTATAAAAACGTTTATATGTGTTTTACACATGTACATGTATAAATAAAATATACTCATACCACACACACAAAACTCGAACGTGAGTCTTTGAACATTGCAAACACAAAACAAGGAACCAGTTTCACCTTGAGTCAATATGCATGCATACACATACATATAAACGCATATGTACAAGTTGTATCTACATATTTACATGAACACGATCAAAATATATCCGTATACTTATGAACATGCATATAAACAATCGGAAGAACATCCATACATATGCTTGTAATGATTTATGTACATATGTACGTATTTTATACATACATACAAACAATAACTTTAGAGAACGAATAAGACAAAAAAGGCAGTAAAAGGATATGCACATGCATATACATACTTACCTTATAAGCTCTGAATCATACTTTTGTTTGTATGTATGTGTGCATCTACTTTTTATGTGAAATGAAATGAATATATGTAATTCTCCAGTCTACTCAGGAAACAAATACTATCGATACTGCCTTAAAGATTTGGATCTCAATAACACACACCCACACATACACATACACATGTGTACACACACATGTTCACTGAAGCCGTTATCTATAAAAAAAAAAAAACTTATGAACATTTAAAAGGAAAAGGTGTGCAAAATAAATTTCATACAACA
Organism: Scaptomyza montana; assembly: GCA_018904305.1. NCBI lineage: Eukaryota > Metazoa > Arthropoda > Insecta > Diptera > Drosophilidae > Scaptomyza > Scaptomyza montana. Next base: position 1,609,456 of record JAEIGR010000008.1, on the reverse strand, counting down.
TTTGGTGCCAAAACTTCTGGCTACATCAATGCGTAAAACTTCATACCCCACAGCGATGGACAGCGATGGGAGCAGCAGTAACCCAATCAGATCTCTTAAAGAAAATATAATGAAGGGAAACGAACAAATGGATTTGGTATTTGGATCGGCACTCGTTCCAGTTAACTCAAGTACGCCCTATTCAGATGCAACTCAAGTAAGTCAAATTCCAATCTAAAAACAAACATAAACAAAAAGCTCTTATTTGATTTACGTGTAACAATTTTTTATATTTTTGTAAAAAAAAGTACATATACATATAAAAAAAACTTCAGATTCATACATATTCCGTTGTTATGGTAGGTCGAAAATCTTGCTAGGTTATTTATGAAGATTTATTTGTGTCTTCGGTGTACGTGGGCGACCTTCGAAAGGTTGTTTGCCTTTAGCAAATCTTTAGCCTAAGATATATTGTGTTATATATGTATGTACGTAGATGTTTGCGGGGGCGGGTGTTGGGCGTGGTCGATAATTTCATGCTATGCCTATCTTTGAAGTAGGTTATCAAAAAATTGACTGATAAGCAACGACGTGTTATGGTCAAGGTTTGGTCTTAAGTCTAGTCTAAGAGTCTACTGGAATACTTTTGATTTTGTGTATCAGTTCCCAATAATATGGCCACCACTGTATTTGTTATTTATGTTTGTTTGTTTATAGAAGCGGACTAGAAGCTCAAAAAAAATTTAGTAGATGCAGAACGTCGTCGTCAGCCATTGCGATAGATGAGGTCAACGAAACTTTTGACTGATAAGATATTTTGTGCAGATTATAGACATACAAACATGCATGAATGTATTTGTAATCGAATTCACACGCATGCATTATTAAACTTTCTTCGATTAAGTTTAGATAACTCATTATCAAGTTGCAATTGTGCACGTCAAACGATATTTTTATTTATTTTCATAAATGATGAAATTTGCCAGCCAATCATAAAATAAACAACTGAGTGGATTGTAAACTTAAGCTGTATTTTGAAAAGTTCTTAGGAGCTTTTACGGTATACCTTCTTACAGTCATGTCTAGCACTTGTCTCATGCATACACACTCAAACTCACATGTATGTACGAATGCATCCCAAAATGTTGGTACATAAGCATATACGTAGGTACATATGTACCTAACCATACTCACTTTTTATGTACACACATTAAAGTAATTGTGCAGAGTCTGGTTGGAATTGTTGTTGTTGTTTGCTTGGATAATATCTTATTAGACATCAGAAGCAATGTCAAGAAACACTCTTCTTTTTTTGGCAAGGGCAAATTGCAATGTCAATGACCGTTTGGTTGTTTGAAGCATTCGTCTGGTTTCCACCCACCTCCTCCCCCCAAAATCCATCATCGGTGAATTTCCCCATTCGTCGCCTAAGCTAACACATTGCTGTTTTTGTTGTTGCTGTCGTCGGTCGGTCGGTCGTTGCTGTTGCTGTTGCTGCAGGCTATATTGGTTGGTTGAACTTCGAGGTTCACGAACTGCTCCAAGGTCGAAGTTAACGCTATTAATAGTGAATTTTTGCCGTCTCTCTTTTGTGTAAATAAAACGGTTATTCACACTGGCAAGATTTTTTATTTTATTATTTTGGCTACAGCATTTATTGCGTACTAGACATGTGTACATACATAGATACATACAAGTACAAATGTGTAAATAGATGCAACAATATACATATATATATATATATATTTACTTATGCACATACTAATACATCGCAATTTGCACTAAAAAATATTTAATACATTTTATTACATACGTATAAGAGGTTGAGATTTAAGGAAGGTTCTTGTTTTAGTAGACAAATCTTTTTTTCGATACCTTGAGAACTTTTGAGTCTATTGACTTTAATTATGAGCTCAAGTTATAACGTTTTCTTTAAGAATTAAAATTGACTTTTACAATTTGAATTTATAATAATTATATTTTTCGTATTTCATACAAGATTATTAATTTTAATTTTGTTCATACTTTCAGACAAAAAAACACTCTCCTGGCCATATTAAAAGACCGATGAATGCCTTCATGGTCTGGAGTCAAATGGAGCGCAGAAAGATATGCGAAAGAACGCCCGACTTGCACAATGCGGAAATTTCAAAAGAATTGGGTAAACGGTGGCAGCTTTTAGATGTGGATGATAAGCAGCCATATATTATTGAAGCGGAAAATCTAAGAAGACTTCATATGATAGAATATCCAAATTATAAATATAGGCCACAAAAGAAACAATCGAGATTATCTGTGGTTTTGAAACAGGATCCAGATAGCGATATTAAGCAGGATCCACACAATAACAATAATAATAATAACAACAACAATACAACGACCAGTGTTCCAACTAACGGAACATGTACTGCCGGTCGAAAAAACAAAAGAACTACCTCTACTTGTCAATCTGGTACACCGTCGAAACGGACCAAAAACGATTCAGGTGATACATCAGTTATAAAAAACAATAATAATAATAAATACAACGTGAAGACTCCACCCTCCGATACTGTCGATATTTTACTCCCATTGGAGAAAGAGTTTTTAAGCTATCAGTCAGCCGAATTTTTACCTACAAATCATAATAATAACAGTAACAATAACAATAACAATAATATTAATCATCATAGTGAGCTGAGCTCCGACAACAACAATATAATTAAAGTGGAAAATCTAACCGATGGTACACATGAGAATATCTCCGAAGTGGTTTTTAAATATTTTCAACTGACAAACGAAGACTCAACGCTTGAAATGAATTTGCCTTCAAACGATCAGACAAACTTCGATGCGGAACCAAACTTCGATACGGAAGAGAATATTGTGAACGATGCCAATCTGCATTCAGCTAGCCATCATTTATCTCCCTATGTACTAGATACCCAAGAATGTTATGCCGAAGACGATTGCGTTAATGGAGGTACTGGTGCTGGTACTGGTACTGCCGAAAGCAACGCATCTTCGCATCATCTTCATCAACAACAACAACAGCATTATAATCAGCATCAGCAACATCAGCCAACGTCCTTTGCATCAAGCCTACAGCCACAAACCGTTACCATGAACATTGAGATACACAACAACAATTCGCTCTCCTCATATGTCGGTTCTACATTCCAAAATGATGAGTTTAATCCAATTCCATCGGCAGCCGAAGATAGTGACTGTAGCATCCTGACATCGACACATTCGCCACATATGGGCTTCTGCAGTGGGAGTATGGAGAATAGTTTGGTTGATGCGGCCGAAGGTATTGCAAATCCATATAGTTGTAGCACAACGCATCAGGACTATAGTGGTAATCTAACTGGAGCACATAATGATCTCAACTACACAGTACATGATAATAACGGAGCTCTCCTAGCATACACAATTGAGGACTTACCACCTCAGCCAACTGGTAGTCATCTAGAATTTAATACTAACCGATATGAGTTTTCAAGTTTATACAAAATGTGAGCGATATATAAGATATGTGAGAAATTAAAATATTTAAGCTTTGTGTAGTTTTTATAATTAATGTGTTTTTACGTTTATTATACACCAAATTATATATATACAACATACAGATAAATATAGATTATACATACATATATATATATTATATACATACAATACATGCATATATACATACATTTAATACATAAAAAAAATATATATATATACATACAAACATATATATTGTATATATATGAATTCCATATATAAACGAACAATAAAATGCTTTGCATAAGACGGAAATTTTTTGAAACTTTTGAAAACTGTAAATGGTAAGTATAATATTTTTCATAAAGAGTTCCAAAATTGTTTATGCGAGCGCATTGATTGAAAATGTAACAAACTATCGTATCAAAATATAAGCATCTCCGCGATCACCCGACTTATAACCGATATTCTTAGGTACATCACTCAAATGTACTCAGCAGTGTTGCCAGAAGAGATTATTTCAGGCTAGATAAATCACAGAGGATCATCAAAATATAGCTTATTTCTGGATGAGTCAACTGACATCAGTGTGACTAAATTACTCAGTGAATAGCTTATTTAAGCTTATTTTTCTTAAAATCTAGCTTATGCGGGCGGTTAACACCTGGCAACACTGGTATTCAGGGTCATTTGAACCTCTATGAATCATCAGACTAACCGATAAATAATATCGTTGCCATCTATTCGCTGTATTGTCGATTATTTAAAATTTCTGTTGCATCCAAAAATATCGAATACAAAATGCGATGGATGGAAAACACTGCTAGTGTATACTCGATAAATCTCAAATCAACTCTGTCAAGTAAAATCATAGACAACCAATACAAACATATACAATTTTAACACGAGTTGCAAAGTATGGAATTTATTTTGTTGAGCCCATTTGAATTTGATTTTTTTAATACATTGCGTAATTACAACATTGTGGATATCGTCAAAACAAGGATATACATTTTTAACAACAAAGGAGCATACTAAAATCAAATCATTTAAAGTTTCGCAACTGTTCTGAATTATTTCAAAGGTTGTTACACATATGCACATACATAGATAAGCACATAAGTATTTACATTTACTTTATATGCATATATACATACAGTGAACAACACAGAATGATATTCTAACAGTGACTGTGAATATACGTATGTATGTGCACCTGCCAACAAGCACACCAATGAAACGCAGAAAAATGGATTCTCCGAAACAGTTACGCACGGAAATTTGTGTTTTGAAGAAGGGATCTACAAAGAATTCACTAGCCAATATCTTCAATATTACTGCCTGACGTATTTGCTGCATGTATTTTACGCGAATTATGGAAAAACTAAGCTCCCCAATTCACGAGCACTTTTGTACAGGAGTACAGGAATCGGAGAAATTACGAATGCTCAGCACCTACAACAACAACAGCAGCAACAACACTACAAATCATCCTTCGGAACAAGCAGGAGGAAGTGCGGGTAGACTTCTACCACATTTGCAGACAGAACCATTGGCAGCCGCAATGTTTTCCTTTCAGTTTGTTGTAAACCGAGTACAGTCGGCTTTGCAACAGTGCAATACATCACAGAAGCCCAAATGCGAAACCCCTCTTCAATTTGGTACAAACATGGAACCGTCATTTTGTTACTTTTTCGTTGATATGCATCCGCAAACGGGAAACGATTATAATTATCCACAATATGACATGCAGTCCTGTTCAGACTACAAAAATTTATCGGATAATGATCCGTTTCCCGTCGAACCTCAACTGCAACGTCAGCGAAGTATTTCGGAAGGCAGCGACGACAGTTTCATATGCTTCGAGGAAGACGACAATGGAGATGATGGTGAAGATGATCATGACGACGACGAAAGTAGTGTGGAGTCCTTGCCATATGCTTGTAAATCGGGTGATAAGCCTGGTGATAGTGTCAAAGAGCTCAGAAAGAGGGTATACACAAAAGAGTTAATCAATTCAACAAGTACTCTATAATGTTTTAATTCTATCATTTAGGTACACTTTAATTTGAGACCGAAAGTTCATGTGATGCATACTTGGGATTTTGCTTATCGGGCGGCTCGAAAGGGAAGTTGGCAACAATTCGCTCGGGATCGTGAAAGATTTAAGCAGCGGATAAAGCGTGTTGAGCCCATAATAGACATTGTTCTGAGTGCCAACCATCGGGATAGAGTTTTTAAAGACCGTTTTTTAGACGTAGACTAGTGCTAAGAGTCATTCTTAATAAATTCAAAATTCTTGTACATATAAAAAATTTTTTTGTTTTGATTTTTCCAAATTTCGTTTAAAAGTATCTGTATGTATGTACATATGTGAATATAATGGCTTACAAATAAAATATATCCAATTTGTTGGTATTGTTCTAAAAAAAAAATTGTGATTTGTTTATTTTTGAGCACCAAAACATGATTAAAACAACCTTGCTTTCGAAAACTCAACTCAGGGTTTTAAGATGTTAAGCCTTGATCAAAACGCATTTAAAAATCGACACAAATGTGAGAACGTAATGTCTGTAGTATGTATTAACTAATTCCTACACACCATCAAGATTGTGGATTTTTTTTTAATTTCAACATTGTTTTAACCTAGAGGCCAAACCATGATCAAAACTCAATCCATTTAAGAAATCGGGTTAATTGTTATTTTATACTATACCATAGGGATTTCTATTTGTAAAATGTGTTCACAAGTATTTTAAACAATCGTCAATTTATCAAACAAATGGGAATCGATGGTTTTAAATGAACCAATCACAAGTAATCGATATATCGAAATAATTTATCTTCACTATATCTCGCGTTATTGCACCACTCTTGTTTTTCTTGCATAATTTACAGATGTCTGCGAATTCTTATCAGAGACAGTTCAGTTAGAAAATTGCTTAATCATGCAGTGTCCGTTCCTTAATCGTTTTAATACTAACTATTTGCGCAACTATGCTGAAATCTTGTACCAATCCTATGGAGGTTTTTGTCCAGTTGTTAGCAAGAACATCCAAACTGCTAGCGGAAAAAAACTTTCACTTGCAAAATCAACACCATTTTCAGTAACGACTGCCACAAGGTCATATTCGTCTCCGAAAAATTATTCGGTTAATGCTAATTCGTCATTGAATGATGTAAGCAGCAAATGTGAAAACGCAACAGATGCAAACTCAACTTTCCACTATGAAAAGTTCTTCAATGAGCAGATTATGAAAAAGAAACGAGATCACTCGTATCGTGTTTTTAAACGTGTTAATCGTTTAGCTGGTGATGGTCTCTTTCCTCACGCACTCGAATATTCAACGCAAACGGAGCGCCCAATTACCGTATGGTGCTCCAATGACTATCTGGGCATGTCTGCCCATCCGAATGTGAAACACGCTGTTTCCAAGGCATTAGATATGCACGGATCTGGTGCGGGTGGAACTAGAAACATCTCTGGTAATTCATTGCATCATGAGCGTCTGGAGAGCAAGCTGGCGGATTTGCATCAAAAGGAATCAGCTCTCCTATTTACCTCGTGCTTTGTGGCTAACGATTCGACGTTATTCACGCTGGCGAAACTATTGCCAAATTGTCATATATTCTCGGATGCGGGGAATCATGCATCAATGATTCAGGGCATTCGCAACAGTGGTGTTCCCAAGCACATCTTTCGTCACAACGATGTTGAGCATCTGCGTCAGCTGCTCCAGCAAGTAGACAAAGCAACACCAAAGATTGTCGCATTCGAAACGGTGCATTCCATGACAGGAGCAATTTGTCCGCTGGAGGAACTCCTGGATGTTGCTCACGAATACGGTGCTATAACATTTATTGATGAGGTGCATGCGGTTGGACTTTATGGCGATCATGGTGCTGGTGTTGGGGAACGTGATGGTGTCTTACCTAAAATGGATATGATATCGGGCACTTTGGGCAAGGCATATGGAAATATTGGTGGCTATGTAGCTGGTTCGGCTGCACTCATTGATATGATACGATCTTATGCAGCGGGTTTCATCTTTACCACCTCATTGCCACCAACGGTACTTTGTGGTGCACTCGAAGCCGTTAATATACTAGCCTCTGAGGAAGGGCGACAATTGCGTAGCTTGCATCAAAGAAATGTATCCTATTTGAAGAATCTGCTTATGAGAGAAGGTAAATTCGACTTTTTTTTAAAAAAAATTTTCGGCTTCGATTGATTACCCTTGATCAATGTCTCTTTTTACGACCTCAACACGTCTATATTCTCTAATAATACACTTTATTCAATTTTTAAGTAAATTTTAAAAATGAAATAAAAGTGTTACCATAAGTCATTATTTTAACGACTTTAATCCTTTTAAAAAAACAAATTATTTTACTTAAAATCACTTTCAGTAAAGTTTTGCATTTGGCAGCGTATTGTTTAGTCGGCTATGTGTGATTCCAACATTTTTATTTTCTTTTTTGAACATTGAACATTGAAGGTGCCCTAGTTTCTTTTTTACATTTCATGACATAACATTATTCGTACTCTTCTTTCTTTTCATCTAGTTTTATTGCATATTCGCATGTCTATAGACTATTTTTATAGCAAATCTTAATTATTTTGAACTTTTTTACCTTTCAGGTTTTCCCGTCGAAGATACACCCAGTCATATTATACCAATTAAAATTGGTGACCCTCTAATATGCAGCGAAATATCGAATAGACTGATGGAAGAATATGGACATTATTTGCAATCCATTAATTATCCAACAGTTGCACGTGGACAGGAAAAATTACGTTTAGCCCCGACTCCTTTCCATACTGTTGAAATGATGAATGTTTTGGTGAAGGACTTACAAAAGGTGTGGGATGAGCTGAAGCTATCGAAAAATGTTCCGTTGACACCCAACGCTTGCATGTTCTGTAACAGCGAGAGTTGTTTCCATCAAGATAATTGTCCAGGCCTAGAGTGTGGCATTCCAAATTGTCCTCGCTTGGAAATATCAATTGCAGCTTAAAAGAAAAAAGAAAGTTAGCTTCGTCATATATTTTTGTTTAGCCAATATACTGGTTTTAATGTGCATTATGACAAATATTTAAAGGTTTTGGTAATATTGGTTATTACATATTATTGGTTGTTGAAAATATATACATATAATTAAAACGCAAATCTATATTTCATGTTTTAATTTTTTATTAAATTAGATTTCATCTAGTTCTTGTGCTTAAATTACATATTTGAGAATAACAATTCTAGAGACGGTTTAGACCTTAATTGTAGACCTGTTTAATGAAAGTTCACATTATTAAAGGTTGGTCTTATTTTAAGATGCGACATACAATTATTATATCAAAATTTCAAGTCCTTAATGGCTTGTGGTAAGTCTGGCAGTTTAATATCCTTAATTTGTTGGGGAATGTTCATGCTTTTCACAACGCTTACAGCGCGAGCGGGTGCCGCCGATATACCCGCCTCCTGTTTGATCAACTTATTCTGTTCCTCAATCCGGGCCATTATATCGTTCATATTCGTTTGCAGGACCATTCCGCCCATCACCAGCTCGGAGAGAATGTGATGCACGGCATCCGCATGAAAAATTAAGTCCAATTCGCACACATTCTCAAAGCACTTGTCCAACGTTTCGACGAACACTTGGATCAGATCCAAAATACCCAATTCGCTCTCCGAGGAGTCGACGCAAAATACAAAATACAGTGTTGCATAATGCCGGTATATCAGCTTGTAATCTGCTCCTCCAATCAAGCTAAAACAATTAAATAAATAAAAATATTTGCATGAGTTTGTGATTGGTTTTGTTTTACTATCTATTCTGCCCTAAGAACCTTTGCTTAAATCTTAACACAAACGATCTTTGATAACCTTTGCTCTGATTTCAATAGGCTGAATCATATTAAAATACAAATATGAGATCCAATGCTGAAATGCATATTTTGCAATGTAAAATAATCGTGCAAATAGAAATTCTATCTGGTAGGATTTCTAGCAACGGATAGCTTTAGGGAAGGTGACCCACTCGGGAATCCCAGTGTTCTTTGTTTCTTATATGTGTTGTTATTTGGTTTGCAGTTTGCATTAGCATTTGTTACATTACCTGCCGCCTTCCAGAAAGTTGCACACATTGTCATCGCGTTTCGATACTAGCTGAAATGTTTCCTTAATGATTTGTTGTTGCAGATTCTCATCCTATGGAAAAAGAGTATTAACATTCATATTGAAATGCATTGTTATTGACCTTAAGTACGTACAAAGTATTGGTAAAATTTGGATAGACGTGGCTTCCCATGATTGTTAAATACTAAGATGGCTTTTATCATTTTCAATCGTATGTTAATAAAACCGCAAATTAGTTGTACATATTTTCCATATGTTTATTTGTTATAGTGATGGCATTTCATTTTGCAAGTTTTTTGTAATCGTGTCAAAAAGCTATCGATTTATTTATGCTTTTCCACTGTGCTTAGCTCTAAAATCAGATTAAAAAGCTGTTGTTTTTCATATCGACTATGTCCGAATATTATTATTAATAGCATAATAATTGCTTGTATGGATTGGAATTATAATATTTATATTTTAAATTAATTTCAAAATAAATAAAATATAATACATTATAAATCATTAAATATACTATGCAATATAGAATATAAAGTGAAATTTACTTAGTTCTCAACCGATCGCTTCCAAGATATATGATTTAGAGCATAATACTAATAAAACATAAGCAAACAAACTTTTACAAAAAAAAAAAAAGAAATGTACAGGGTACCTTTCCATTGAATATTCAAATTTTATTCAACTGATAAGATTATCAACTTGGTTCGAAATCGAAGGCCTCATTTTGCTGTTCCGATTTTCCTTATTTGCATTTAAAAATCACATTAATTATATACATGAAAGTGTAAATAGTGCAATAAATTTTCTTTTCCTAAATTGATTGTTTATTATTGAATTTTATACTAAGTTACTTTCTAAAATGTAAACAAGTAATTGTTAGATTGTATTGAGAAATATGAAACCAGAATTTACAGTGATTGAATCCGAATTGTAGATTACAGATTTATTTTGTACGCAAAGCTTATGAAGATCAATTTAAAAATTTATTAATGTTTTATGTTTCAATCCGAGTGAACTCGAAGCTGAAGTAGAAAAATGAAATTGTGCGTAATTGGTGCTGGGACTGCAGGACTTTGCTGTGCTCGACGTGCAGTGGAGCGTCAGTTGAGTCCTACGGTTTTTGAACTTTCTCATCAAATTGGTGGCACATGGGCTTATAACAAGGAAACAGGGTCTATTAATGGTATTGATGTGCACAGTAGTATGTATAAAAACTTGAGGTAAGTACATTGGAAAAGGTAAGTACAGAAATAATATTTCTGTTATTATTTAATACAGTTACAATTGTCATTTATAATTATCAATACTTTTTATCTAACTAGAACGAATTTGCCCAAGGAGGTCATGGGATTTCCAGATTTTGAGATTGGCACAGATGAAAAATCATATCTCCCATCCGAAGATATTTGTGCTTTTCTAAATCAATATGCTGATCATTTCCAGTTGAGAAAGTATATAAAATTTAATTCCTATGTAATTAGAGTGGTCAGAAAGTGTCTCAAGTGGCAAGTAAGTAAATATTCTATAGCTCTATAAGTAGTATAGATATAATGTTATATCTTCTCCCACCCTTAGGTAGTTGTCAAAAATCTCCTCACGAACACTGTGGAGATACATTATTTTGATAATATTATGATTGCGAATGGACATTATCATACACCAAATTATAGTGAAATAACAAATGCAAGTCTATTTAAAGGCGAATATTTGCACAGTCATGATTATAGAGACAGCGAGATATTTGAGGGTATATGACAGCACATTCAATTAAAATATACATTTTATTAATTAAATTCTTTTAGGAAAATCTGTATTGGTAATTGGTGGAGGACCCAGTGCTTTGGATTTATCCAATATTATATCAAAATCGGCTTTAAATGTTACACTCAGCCATCATTTGGAAGGCATTTCCAATTCAATATTTTTCGAAAACGTTAAAACCAAGCCAGATGTCAAAGAGTTAGACGAATATGGCGCCTTTTTCGTAGATGGAACCTATCAAAAATTTGACACCATATTCTATTGTACTGGATATAAGTATGCTTTTCCCTTTCTCAGTGTGACATCGGGTATATATGTTGAGGAAAACTACGTACAAATGCTGTATAAACAATGCATTAATATACGCAATCCAACAATGGCATTAATTGGCTTACCATTCTATGTGTGTGCCGCCCAAATGATGGATTTACAAGCTCGATTTGTTTTGAGCTACTTTTGTGGACCCAATAAATTACCAACAGAACAGGAAATGATTGAAGATACATTGAAAACTATGAAAAAGAAGTGGGAAATGGGTTACAAAAGGCGACAAGCTCATATGCTGGGAACTACTCAGGTAATACATACATTTTCATCGACTTCATGATTTTTGAATGAATGAAAAAATCTAATTAATATTTTTTATACTTTTCAGATGGAATATTTTACTGAATTAGCCGACACAGCTCAGATTGAAAATATAAAACCGGTTATGGGAAAGCTACATAATGAGAGTAGCAATTGTTTTAATGAAAACTTAATTCATTTTCGTGAGGACATATTTAGGATTATTGACAGTGAAACATTTATTAAAGTCAATTAAATCCATCACATATTTCAATGCCACAGCAATGCTTTCAAAAATATCATGAAATTTATGTTATAACTAAAATAAATCCAATTTTTGGTTTTTGTTTTTTGATAAATATATTCTACCATTAAAAATGTCCTTTAACTTTTGGGTAAATCAAACTTAGTAGGTGAAATATGGGTGGGTAGGAGAAAAAGGCGTCCCGAGCAAAACCGGGTAGTGCATTTGCATGCATATGCACATGTGTTAGTGCATATTAACAAAAATGGTGTGACTTTAACAAAAAAATGTAAATTCTCACAAAGATTCATATTGTCTTTTGCATAACCCATGTGCAAAAGCTAACTTTGTACTTTTGTTGTCAGTCACAAAAGTTTCGTTTGTCTCTTTAACTGTGCCGTTTTAAATAAATATTTTAAGTTAAAATGAAGTTAGCTGCTTGTATTTGCCTTAAAGTTTTACAAATAGTAAGTATATATATCATTTCATAAGAATTCTCAATGAATTGCTTGCATTTAAACCGTTTAAAAAATTAGTTAAGTAGGTTGAATCATTCAAGGTCAAGGGCTTGAGTGCAACAAAACTAATTTTGGTGCAATATTTTATTTAAAATCTTTTAATATTAACAAACAAATTTTGTTTTCTAGATTTTTACTGTTGCAACTTTGATCTTTAAAAAGCTATCTGATAAATATTCGGAGCGATTATTAACAAGCAATCAAAAGAGACTTTCGGAATGGAGACTTTTAAATACCCTTTCATTAACGAAAGAAGCTGATGAATTTAGTTTACTGATTTTCACGGGATATACTTTTATAACAGCAGTATTATTGATATGCCGGTAATTTTTTAAAGCATATTCATAAATTTATTATTTCATTATCTCTAAATAAATTGTTTAGATTAACAGAAAAGGACTCAAACTATCACATTTGTGAGATTATTTTGTTGAGTTTTGGAGTAATATTTTTTACCATACAGGGTACGTATCAATATACTCACAAAATATGTTATGAAAAATTTCTTTAACGTTTTCTCAGGATTGTTGACCTTAAGTGTTGTGGAACAGTTGCAAGAAGATATATCAGTTTTTAGTTATGTTCTCGGTGCATTATCTTTTATATGTGCGCTTCTCTTTGCCTTAGATCTTTTATTTTTTAAGCAAATGTCAGAGCCAAAGAATGCGATTTCCCAAACGGATTTAGAGTGGAAAACTGAAAGTGCGACCTACAAACAAGGATTGGAAGCGGCTAACAACATTAAAACGGAGTGTTGTCAGCCAAAAGTTTTGAAAAATGAGAAAAAACTCAAATATTTACGAACAGATTTATAGTTTTAATTAAGTTCATTTAAGTTTTTAGTTCTAAATGCGTTTGTTGTCGTTTATATATTTTAGTAGACATTATGAAAGTTAAAAATATGTTTATCCTATCTAACCCATATACAAGTTCAATAAATCATTAAACGTTTTTAACAAAACAAAATTAGACAAATATCGAATATAGTTGCTTTTTTTGTAATAGAATTAGATTTTATTCAATGTTTATTTTAACAGCTTCCTTTTCCTCATTCAACGAATTGTATTCAACTTTCTTACTTAAGCAGTTATCAATGTTTTTAGCTGAAGCATCGACATACTGCTTGGATACAGTACTGTACACGGCCATGGCTTGAGCAACAAGTCCCGTAACATCTCCTGCATTCGATGGCAATATCATTGTATTGTTTGATTTCGCCAACTTCTTAAAAGCTCCAATATATTGCTCGGCCAATGTAAGAGATGCTGCATTTTTACCGTCCTAAAAGAAATTGAATTTTAATAAAAATAAAATTTTCGATATTTTTATGTGTTTTTTCCCCCAACCGTATGTGCCAGAGATTTCGCAATAGCGTGCAGACTTCGAGCTCTAGCATCTGCAACAGCTATGATGGCAGCAGCCTCACCACTAGCCTTGTTAATGTGCTCTTGCCTTTCAGCCTCTGTGGAAAAGTTATTAAATGTAATTAAATTTAGTATGGACTTAATGCTCACTATAAATTCGTTGAGCTTACCAGATGCAAGAATTCTTGATTTTCTTTTGCCTTCAGCAATGTTAATTTCAGCTTCACGAACACCTTCTGATTCCAAAATGGCTGCTCGTTTTCTTCGTTCTGCTTCAACTTGCATTTGCATCGCTTCATGAACTCTGGTCGGTAGCTTTATAGACGGAAACAAATAAGAAAGTTGCAACCAATATAACCGATTATGCAATACTCTGTTCCCAGTGTAAAAAGAGGCCACTTAAGAAAATAGCTTAAAGCTTATCCATAAATGCAACTTAGGAAGAAACTGTTATGGAATCGAAATTTAGATTTAACGGACGCTTCTCACTATGGAAACAGAGTATTGAAGACTTGGAAATTGTATTTACCCGTATGTCACGAATCTCGTAACGCAAACAGGCAATGCCCCAAGCTTCACTGGCTTTATTTATTGAATCAACAATGCTAACATTGAGCGATTCTCTTTCTCGAAACACTTTGTCCAATGACATTTTGCCAAGTTCCGATCTCATCGTTGTTTGTGCAAGTTGAGTGATGGCAAATTCGGGATCCTCAACACCGTAGGAAGCTTTGAATCAAATTAAAAATTGTTTTATTTCAATACATATTAATTACTGTAATAAGAAATTTCAAACCTCTATAGGGATCAATGATACGCAAGTAGAGAACGCCATCAATGCTAAGCGTAACATTATCGGAAGTAATCGCACTTTGTTTAGGAACATCTATCGCTATTTCCTTTAAACTTTGGACATATTTGATTTTATCAGCAACTGGTACCAAAATATTGAGGCCTGGATCGAGAATTCTATGAAACCTTCCCATGCGCTCAACAACCCAGGCCTTGAACAAATTTGTTTGACATACGAAAAACACTCGATTATTTAACATACAAATATTACGTTTATATACATATGCATGTGTATGTATGAATATATATACCTCTTGCTGTGGCACAAACATAACAACTGTGTTCATTGGAGTCGAGGCTTTTCCTCTAGATTGTCTTGCAATGCAGGTGCCGGCAAGCAAAAATTCTTGCTGTAAATAACAATATTAGACAGTGTATTTTCTTCAATTGTTATTCTACTTACCTGCGGAATCAAACGTCGGGCGGAAAACAGTAATCTTGACATTTTCTTTTAATGAAATATGTAAGCTCTTAGGACTTTAGGCAATAAATTGTACTTATGTAGAAAACATCATATGTTTCTGGGCACAGGGTGATTTGTGAAAAAATATGAAATACCAACGTTCCGCCAATAAATGAAACGTTTCCACTTCCAACTTCAATAAAACGATGATGGTGTGTCTTATGTGATCCAATTACTTAAGGGGTTAAAATTAATGATGTATGAAATATGGTAGATTTTTATTAGATAATATTTAATACAAATAAACTCTAGAAAACTTGACAGTATACAGTTACAAACTTGATGGCGGTATAACAAATATGCGAACTTGAAAATGTTATCGATAAATGTTAAGTAATTCACGTTTTACCTATCTATGATATACTTTTTTCGTATTTATAACAATTTATTCATCCATTCGTCTCATTATTTAAAGTTCTTATATAAAAAGACAACATAATATAAGTATAAATATAAATTATCTTTATTTTGTAGAAAACATTTTCAATTACTTAGGTAAATACTTAAGAAAACGCAGCTCGTGCGATAGCCACACAGCAAAGCTGAGAAGTAATAATGATCCAGATTGATGGGCTGTTGCCAAAGGAACAGGAACATAATTAAGTAATGTTGTAACTCCTAAAGTAGCCTGTGTCCAAGCCATAACTGTAACTGCATTGATCGCCCATTTGGCACGTTTGGGTAGTTTTTGGCTTTTTGTTATTGCCCATAACGCTGTTATCAGGGAAACTGTTGTAATTCCCAATATGCGATGGTTGAATTGAACTGTAGTTGGATTTTCTGTGATATTTTTGTGTACAGGTTCAAATTGCATTATATCATCGGGGATCCATTTATCACCCATTTTTGGAAAGGAGTTATAAACCAAACCCGCATCTAATCCTGCAACAAATGCACCCGAGATAGCTGTCAGAAATACTAAGCCTTTCGTTAAATGTGCAAAGGGCTTAATATTTATCACACGCTTTGCTGCTGCAACAGTAAATGTGCCGGACGGTAACAGCTTGGTCATTGCATTAGATAAAAACAGAGTGTAGAGAACGAATGCGGTGGCTAAATGTGAAGCTAGCCGATATTGAGAAACGCGCGGCACATCATTTGGATTATCAAATCTGTCTTCCAAACCAGATTTAACCATATACCAGCCCATTAAGCCCTGAAGGCCGATTAATGTGCCTAACACAAGCACCATCTTTTTTGTTTTGGCACAAAAATAGCCCTTTTTCCAAAAGTATGCGGCGGGTATTAGGAAAAACGCGCCAATTGCACGTCCCCACATTCTATGCATATATTCCATCATGTAGATAAATTTAAACTCCTCCAAAGTAATGCTGGCATTCTTTCTATAAATAAATATGTAAATTATATAAAAAAAATATGTGAAATATCGTTTTACGTACAGTTTAAATTCTGGATATTGCTGATAATTCTCGAACTCTTTTATCCATTCTTCTTGATTTCGAGGCATACTCTCACCCATTAATTTCCATGTGACCATTGAAAGTCCTGATTCTGTGAGCCTGGTTACTCCACCTATTATGGACAAAGAATCAACAATATTGAGCACATTGCTTCATGATGAAATTATTTTGTTCTTGTGTAATTTACCAAGTCCAACAGCAACGAATACCATGCCGCCGCATCCTAGAAACCATCTGCCAACTGTTTTATCTGCTTTTGTTGTATTTATTTCCTTAACTTGAACAGGAGCAGCTCGTGCTGGTATATGCTAAATCGCCAAATAAATTGATTTTACATACGCTCAAAGCAAAGATAATTTATTACATACTTTGGCCTGAGTTTCAACAAGAGTCTGCTGCAGGCGGCGACTTGGAATAAATTTCTTAAATGCATTAGCTCTTTGATACATCGACCGTAACATTGTAAGACAGTAAAAATTTTAGCCGCACAATTTTTTAAACTTTTCTTAAGGTATATTTCTTTGCAATTCAATGTACGTAATGTTAGGGATGAGCATTGTACACGAGTACTTTAAAGTATATATAAACGTAACATAATCCTTGTCACAGAAACATGTATATCCACAATACCACACTTTGGCATTTTGGGGGTATAAAACTGTTGCCAATATTTTTTAGTGTGTCCTTTTGTAATTAAAGTACATAGTATGTATGTTATGTTAAATATAAGAAGCTGAAAGCGTGAGTTTATTTCTACCAAATTTCATTCGTTTCAATGCATTGCAAAATGTCGATACAACGTTTACAACATCGATATTGTGTAAGAAATCGATAGACATCAATTACACCTAGCGAGCCGCCTCTCGCTTGACAAAAAATTAACAAAGTTTTTGTTCCGTCTTGGACTGTATTAATATATCTATATTAAAAAACCAATTCTAAAAAAGATGATGAATATGGAAGACGTGTTAAACATACAGTATATTAAATTAAAAGAAACAATTGACAATCTCTTTCAAATGAAGAGCAGTGTGAGTATGAAAAGTTTTCTGTTTTACATTGGTGCTTGACTTCCAACTTTTGTTTCTAGGGACATGCTTCGGATTATAAGCAATCTTCAGGAGCATTAATGTTTGTCGCACTAAAGCATTCTAATCGAGAAGTCAAACGAAACATAAAATCTGGGCGGGATGAGTTGCATTTGCAGAAGTCAAAAGTTGATCTCAGCCGGCTGCAGTTGCAGAATCTTTTGTACGAAGTTAGTCACTTAAAAAAGGAGATAGTTCGCTGCCAGAAGCTAAAAAGCCGCGATACCTATTTAGAGCTACTGTCAGACAAAGAATACGCTAGCAAATTTGCTGTTGATGGTGCAAAAGAATTAACGGCCGAAATGTCAAGTCACAAAACACATTTATACCGTTTAGAATGCGAGCTGCGATTGCGAAAAGAACTTGATAATCAATATAGCTCCTTGCTCAAATCGAAGCAGGAACTACTCCAGGCAAACCTTAATCAGACACAACGTTACTCATCATTTGGCCCCGCACTGCGAACGCTACTAGACTCAACAAAACCATTGCATGATGCTTTGCAATTATCACTCGATGTTGAATGGAAACTCAGCTCAATTGTTAAATATCTGCCAAGGTCTTTATATATTTTGTTTGTCAACCTGCAATCTCTGCAACGTTCCAAGGAGTTTCCGTTTAGCTCAAAGGTTGTTGGCTATGAAAGTGATGCCCAAATGCAGGAGTTGCTGCTGGAAACGGAAATTTCGCTCAAAGAATGTCGAAATTTTTCGGAGAAGAATACCACATCGGAAAATATACCAGATGACTTATTAGGGCGTTTACTCAAAGCTCATCCACTTTATATAAGTCTCGATGTAAGTCGGAGTAACAAAACTGTGCTAAACATTTATATTAAATATTATATTGAATGTGTGTTTATTATAGATTGAAAGTCCAGATAAGTCATCTAAGTTGATATTATCGATTCGGTTTTGGGAATTGCTTAAATGTGTTACTGTTCATGCCAAGTTGACCAATAATGGCCACACAAATAATGTCCAAGGGTAAGTATAAAAATATATATATATTCAGCAAAAAAAAATGTATTTTTATTAATTTGTTTATTAGAGACATAAATTTGGCTTCGGATTTGCTTGCGCACCTATATGATGATGATTTGGGCACCGATATTCCTGTGCCAGGCATCGAATTCGAGGTAAGAGTAAAAAATATCTGTAAACTCATTATTCTTAAACTGAAATATTGCTTGTTCCAGTTGCGCAACTTTAATTTAACAAGCGAGGAGTGCATAGATTACCTGGTTAAAAATGGATATGGAAAGCCATATTGCTGGTTGCAAAGCATGTGCTCCATAGCTACGATTAATCAGAAGCAGGCGTTCAAACACGAATTAAATTTACACAAGTGGATAAGTGAAGTATTTCAGCGAATATCGAAACGTTGGCGCTCATTGGTTACGCTTAAATCAGCAAATCCGTGGCTTGACCTACAAAGACGTCGAATTGCACACGTTAAAGGAGAACATTTTACCTGAAGGCTTGTCTTGTAGCCTGGTGCAATGGACAGCGATCTCTCAAGAGGAATTCAACATTCAGAAATCTGATTTACTTAACAATTTGACACCTGCCAATGGTATCACATACACATTCTACCGAGCTGTAATTGTGCGTGGATCTGCAAAAATGGAGTGCTTTATTCGTATACCTAGTAATTACCCATTGGAAATACCACTGTGGATTTTAAGCGTTCATTGGAATGGACGACGTACAGCAATGAATAATGCAGCTATTAAGGTAAGCTTTTATTATTATTTAAAGTGACATTATAATAAAACAAACTTTTGCAGATGATGGAATTCTGGACAAATTCTTTGCGGCCCAACCAATTGGAGAAGAATCATCGTCTGCTCTATTCGCAGCTTTTTCGAACGATTTATAGTTTTGACATATTTCTGGAGACAGAAGGTTCGATGCAAGCGACAAGGGAGTACAATAAGGAAAAACCGTACATTAGCACATTCACCAAACGCGTTCACTTGCGCCCCTACAAATACATTAAAAAAGGTTCTATGTATACATTTAAACAATAGTGTAATAAAACATAACAATTTTGTACGATAAAAGTAGTTTTTTGTATTATAACGCATTTGAAAACATTTTTATAATTTATTTGTAAGCAACTAAAGCATATAATTTACTAAATGTATTGCAGTTAATGTCTATTTATGTGGATACTGAAAATTCAGTTTTTGTGTTGTCGCCGCCACGGACCCAGTGGGAAGTTGTGAACCCGAATTGTTATCAACGACTTCGCGACTCTCGTCCGGCATTATTTTGTCAACGATATGCTTGCTTATGAGACCATCATCGCCCAAATAGCAGATAGAATATCCATCATACCATGCCTCCTGATCTTTAAGAACTTCTTTCAATTGCCAAACTTTGTATTTCCAGAACTGAAACATTACTTTCAGACCTGAAATGCCTCTCACTCGCCACCGGATGCGTACTGTATTATCCTCAGGATGTTTGGTAATCTTAAGTACTTCAAATTTAACATATGCATATTTCAAATGACCCACTGTACGGAGTATCGCGATTTGTTTGACATAGTGATAGAGACCCACTGTATGTTTGCCAGTTATATTGTTTTCGAATATCAGGTTGGGACTGTATATTGAATAGTCCAATGGCTCGACAAATAGCCTGGGCAGCGTCACCTTAAGCACATTATATGCACGTTCTAGGGCATCGTTTTTATTCTGATTGTTTTGATCCAGAGAATTAGTTCTTGGTTCGTTTTCACGACTATTTTCTTGTACCGCTTGTAAGATATTACTTTTGTTAATTAAGGGAAATGTGCGTTTCGACGTTTCCAACTGTGTCACATATAGCCTTTGCATTACGGATGTCCATGCTCGTTCCCTGTGATACCATCCTCTCAGGCAAAAAATTCTTGGCCCGCGCAACATTCTGATTGTGAGCTGTAGGTGTATACGTTATATGTGTGTAATTATTGTTATGTGGTGACCGCAACGAGTTATGTACATACATACATATGCTTCAGCTTGGAAGTTGAAATCTATCTTCTCGCATTTATGACTGGCCGAATATTTGTTGTCTCAAGCTAGACATGCGTGTCAAACACCAAATTCAATCGACTTATTATAATAAAAGTATTTAATTGAATTTTCGCATGTTACAAAATCGAGTCGGCTTGTAAAACAGCTGGTGCAACTGAAGCTAATCGATTGCAATGTGCTCGGTCTACTCTTATCGATTCTTGGAAACCTGTTCTCAGACTATCGCAGCAGTGCCTGTAATTTAGCTATTGTACATGATATTTAGCTTTTTTTACAGCTGTCGTTGGCAGCGACCATTTAACCCTAGACGAATTATATATCTGTTAGTTGGTCGATGCATTTAACATTATTTGTCTATGCGGCTAACAGCCTATTTCTAAGCACGCTGTTTAGCACTGCTTATACCCTGTTTAAATTTAAAACGGATACTGACTGTACATAAGTGCTATTGCGGTTTTCTTAAATAAAGTAAACAAATTAAGCATTAATATTTGAATTATATTAAGTGTAGATTATAGTACCAATAAGTGAAAAATTTATTTTTATTTTTATAAGATTTTTATAGGGTAGTTAAGCTTTAGCATCTAAAAAATAAATGTTATTTTGTTACACCTTGTTTTGTCTGCGCAGAAGATAAGTCTGCGCAAAACAAATAAAGAAATTATGTATGATTGTGCATATAGGTGTATGTATAATACACAAGTGTATGTTTGTGAAACATTGTAGCTATCAGAGGCAGTTGCTTTTATGTTGTTTGTAGACATATACGTATGTATGTGCTACACTACATACCTGTACATATAGAAATCTTAGGTGGTTTTCAAAATCAACCACTTTCTCTTAATAGTACATTTGTGAAATTGAAAGGAAGAAAGTAACTGTAATCGAAAAGTGCCAAACACTCAAGGTCAAAAATACTAACACAATTTACAACAAATATTTGCCGTGAGTGTTGCGGGAAAATCAATAATTATACACACACAGTAAATATTAATGTGCGAATCGCCAAATATTGTTTTACGATTTTTTTTAAGTAAATAAAAAACCATCAGTCCTCAAAATGTATGGCGTCTCCCCGTCAGCGCTTGATGTAAATGTAAGTTTCATAACCGGTCAAAAAATTAACGCTTAAATACAAATTATTTAATATATCATAATAAGTGTTTAAGGAAGAATCAAAGTGAAGAAGCCCGCATATATTTCGAGTGCTATTAATAATCCAGCCTTCATTATATTAAATCTGACCATGACCATAAATTATTTACTTACTATAAAATATTTGTAGCTCCAAACAGGTGGGAGGGAGACTTATTGATTGTTTACATGTATTTCAAGAAGTCATCAATAATCCAACTACATAACGTGGTTGCAAAAATAACTTTTAACAAACAAAGTGAACAATTTGGTTATTCTTACAGAATCAGCGCTACCGACTTCGTGATATTGACAACGAGCAAATCATGTCAACTTTTGGAAATATTGGCCACTCCTTGAGCATATCTGTCGAGAGATTTATTACTATTGGTGAAATAATTGCTGAGGAAAATACGGATATCAAGGCGGATATGTATGAGGCGGCAAGAGAAGCTCGGGATGCCGGTAAGTTAACAAAAAGGAATTTGTAAAATAATACACATAACTCTCGAATTAAAATTACGTTTTTTATGAATTAAATCTTGAGAAAAACATTTGCTTCAGCAGAACTAACTATAAGAACCGACAACATTTGTATTTTTTCAGGCAAGTCCATTGAGCAATTATGCGATCTTTCGCCATTAAGCGGAATGGAGCTTAGACACCATATTGAACCTTTGAAAGATTATGGTGCCATTGTATTGGCAGCCAGATCACTGCTCTCATCTATAACGCGAATTCTATTGCTTGTGGACATTATTGTGGTTAAAAAGCTACTAACGGCAAAGAAGCGAGCCTCCGAAAGTTTGGAGAAACTGGAATCCGTTATGAATTTCACCGAATTTGTGAGAGCTTTTTCGATATTTGGTACCGAAATGATTGAGTTAGCTTATCTAACGGGACATCATCGAAATTCGTTTAAGGAGGAACGGAGACGAGCTCAAATGTTTTCGGCTCGTCAGATACTCGAGAAATCCATATCAATATTATTGACCTCATCGAAGAATAGTTTAATTCACAGCGATTGTGTTATAGTTAAAGAAAATCGTGATACAGTATTTTGTCAAATTCGACGCGCAATGGATTTAATACATTTCGTTATAAAAGATAGTATTTTTGACTCAGCCAAACATATGGCATTCCGTAATAATGCTCGCTGTAATTCCAACTATGAGAATGAAAGTATCTATACGACAATCAAGCGTATTATAAATCTAATTAAGCGATTCAAACTACAAACCATTCAATACGATTGCAATAGCAATAAAGAGGGAAATTTAAACGGAGATACTTTCTATTCCATGTTCGACGATGAGGATTGGAAAAGTGAAAAGAATTTAGCTCCGATTGCCGGTAGTCATATGATCAAGAATACTAACTACAAGAAACACATGAACTACGAAAGCTTTGATCTGAGGGAGGAACTTTCCCTTGCGTTTGACAAGTTGTTTGAGAAGGCGCACGATTTTACAGATTCACCGTATATAAGTCATGATCATCGCAAAAATATATTAACCTACTGCCACAATTGTAAACTCGAATTTGATCTATACATCAATCATTTAATCAAGGAACAGCATGATAATACCACCACTCGCGGAAGTATACAGGGTGTTGAGCCCGAAATGGGTATGCTAGCCAGTTTGGAGGAACTGTGCAAACAACTGGTTATATCCGTATCCAGCCAGATAGCCGACTTTAATGAATCGCTTGCCATATGCACAAAAATAGTGAAATCATTTTACATTCTGGCCATGACACACGATCTGGAGAATTTGAATCAGTGTTCAAGCAAATTTCACGACTGCTGTGATCATATTTTTGATATCTGCAAATTATTGCAACATATTGCGCCAACGGAAAGACTACAGGTTCATGCCAAATGTTTGGCCATCAATTTGAGAATCTATGGACCACAAGTATTTATCGCTGCCAAAATACTTTGGAAATATACGAATAGCAGTGCGGCAAATGAGAATTTCGAATCATTTTTGGACATGTGGAAATGGTTAATCAATGAGATCTCAACGATTGCCAAAAAGATACTTGCCTCGGTGGACACAACAAAACCGGTTAAAGATACACAATTGGAGGTAAGAAGTAAAGTGAAATATATTATTGGAATTTTGAAATTCTAAATTTTTTGCTTGTTTTTAGAAATGTGAACCTGGAGTTAAATCCGCAAAACCATTTGTGGCTGGCACAGATGATAGTGAAGTGGTCGAGTATTCGGGTTTGGATGGTAAACCAAATGGTGAATCAAAATGGTCTGAGGATCTTAACGATGACAATGATATTTTGAAAAGAGCTAAAAATATGTCGGCAATGGCATTTTTGATGTATCAATTTACTAAAGGAAGCGGCTCGTTGAGAACGACACAAGATTTGTTTACTCAGGCAGAGTATTTTGCTGAAGAAGCCAATCGACTATATAAAGTTCTACGACATTTCTCATATCAGGTATTTATCATTAAACTATAATTAATTTATACCTTCCTAAGAATGTTTATTTGTTTCTCGTTATAGGTGCCAGCTAGTGATAATAAAAAGGACCTGCTAGGTATTTTAGATAGAGTGCCGACTTTTGTCCAAGCTCTACAATTTACAGTTAAAGATCATACAGTTGGCAAAGCCGCCACTTTTGTTAAGGTGGATCATGTCATAAGGGAAACGAAAAATCTTATGAATGTTATTAATAAAGTAGTATCGAAATGTTTTGAATGCGCAAACAAGGTAACTTTAATTCAAACATATATTTTATAGCAAATCAATTCGTATTTATCATTTAAGTTTTATTTAAACTTTCCTTAAAATGTATCTTTGAAAACCATCTAAACCTTATATCATTTTCGTAATATAGAATAGAGTTTGATATCCAATTCCAGTTATTCAAACCATAAAATCGTTTAACGATTAAATTGAAAGCTACAGAAACAAATTTTTATAAGAACCTGTGGATAAAGTTTTCACTCTCAACATTAAACAATTCCCATGCGATTATCTACATCGCTATCTAGAATACATAAAAATTCAAAATGAAAAACAACTTTAATATAGTTCCCGTTGACCAAACAGCTTGGCTTTAGATTCAAACAAAACTGTTTCATTCTTATGATAAATAATAACATATATTTGATCTTTGCAACGTTCCGGTTGGCAGCAATATCGAGTTTCCGATGCTTCTGTCGCACTCCTAAAACTTGAACCTGGCTTCCTAAAATGCTTCGGAGAGACGAGTGGCATATTTCTATGACTGTATCAGTATCAGTATCTCTATATATATTGAGGTTAAATTGAACATGATGACATGATTATATTACTCACAGGCGGCACAATTAAGAGTATCGGATTACTTATCAAGAACACATAGGAAAAATTGCTTGAAATTTAAGAGCTACATATGTATAAATAAGAATTGGTTTTTTCTAATACATAACAAATTTTCAGAAACTTTTAAGGATACAAAATTCCAATAATAGTTTTTTCTTATATTGTATTGTGTTAGGAATTTTCTTTAGTTCTTAAACAATTTTCAATCACTTTAATAACTTTACAAAAATGTTTTCCTTCAAACAGTACAAACTAAATTTAACTGGTATAACTGGAGGATTGACATCCGGATCGGTGCGTGGAGAAGATAATATGGCTGGTGGAATGTGCGACTCCAAGGGAACGACGAGTAGCACCGAGGGGAGCATGTGACATTATGGAATGGCTCGAAGAGCCAAGGGGGATGCGAGAAGGACGAGAGTGTCGTTTTTGTTGTTTTGAGCCAAGCTGATTTCAAAAAAAGGGAATCCTAAAACATTTCTTAGTATTATTATTGTTATTATTAAATGTGTAATCATGAACAAATTTGAAATGTTCAGCCAGTTGTGTCAAAATCAATGATTTGAAATATTGTACAAAATTGTCAGACACACATACATTTACAAACATATAGAATATATAAATATATTTATTGTAGAATCAGAATCAGAATCAGCAATCAATCATCAATTAAAACGCATTATTGAGGTATGTGTCTTTAAGTGATCGTTTAATAAATAGGTTTTTGGCTATTGTTGTTAGATTAATAAAAATGTAAGGAAAAGCTTTTAGATATATAACTACAAATAAAAGTAATAGATTAAAAATAAACACGTTTATTGGGTGTATTACATAACGTTTTTTTTTTTTTTCTTGTCTTCAAAAAATTTGTAATACTCTTTCAGCGGATTTATGAAAATTTTGTAGAGGCGTAAGTTTTTTTTGGTCTATATATTCGATGTACTCAGTGAGGTATTTTTCTTGAAACGTATTATATCATATCTTGGAAATTATGTGTTAAAAAATCTAAATTAAATTTTAAACTTAAAATGTGAATTATAAAAATTTGAGTGAAAAACTAAATTCTAAACTTGTAATAAAATATGTTTAAAAATTTGGAATAACATTTCGTTTGAATAAATATACTTTTACTGTAGGCATATGTTTGGGGTCCGTAGATTTTGAAAGCAATTTAAAATTTGCAGGATTCCTCACGCAGTCCTTCCTATCATCAATTAGATAGCTACGGTAAAGTATGACAATGGATCTTACTTCATTTTTAAAAGTGGGTTTGTCTTTATGCAAAGTCTAAATAATATTTATATGTTTCTCTTTCCATAAATATTAAAGTAGATCAAATTCCATGACAAACATTTCTATAAGTTGTTGAAATCAAAGAAAATATGAATGAAAATCAGAATAAAAGCAAACATACAGTTCCAACAAAGTGGGGTCTAATCAGTTGAAAAGTGAACATATGTTTGATATCCATGTACATTGGTGTTTGTATAATTATTTAGCGCTGTTTGCTGTAGCATTTACCACAAATTATTTGAAATATGGTGCAAGTTACGCATAAAGAGCATTAAGAACAAGTAGGTATGCTTGAAATATAAAGAGATTCGAATAAAAAATACCCTCTGTGCAAGTTTGTCATACAAATAATTACATACTTATACTAAAAGAACAAAATATGAGCAAAATTTTAAAAATTTTAATCAAGATGATATTCTCGAAAACATTAATTAGGCAAAAAGAATGTCAAAGAATTTTCAAATCACTTATACCCCATTCCAACACTTATATTTTAACAGGGAATCGAAGTGGAACTAACTTGAATATAATGGGTATGCTTGTTTGCCATTGAATGCCCATATAGTTTTACTGTGTGGTTACCGACACCCTGTTTATCCTTGTGAGACATAATATGGTATAAAAAGAACTGTTAGCAACGAGAATTTTGCAGTCTTTGTTCCTTTTTGAAAGTGTATGCTTCAATATTAAATTCGGTAGCATGTGAAGAAATATAAAAACAATGAAAAAAAAATTACTTTAGTCCAGTGTTCGTGATTATAATTTTCCGTTAAACGTATTCTTACATTTTTGTCTGAACTTTTGGTTTTCCATAACAACTTTTTTCTTTTTAGGTCATCGCTGGGAACAATCTAACCTATTGTTATGCATGGAAACCCTGCTTGCTGGACTGGAATTCACTCTTGGACCATTTATCGGTTTCCTTTGGTTACTCTTTAAAATTCGGATTCATTAGGAGGGTTTTTTGATAGGGATAGTGCATCTAGTATTCCATGGGGGAAGTATTTCTACTTAATCGTAGTCAGGGCCGTATTTAAAGGTCTGGAGGACTCAGGGCAACAAATGAGTGTTGGCCTCATCGAACAGTTGATTACAAGTCTGAATTTAAATTTTTTTTTCCGAAGTCTCTCTTGTGAGGACCCCTCTTTTGTGGAGGCCCGGGGCAGAAGCCCCGGTTGCCCTCCCCTGATTCCGGTGCGGGTCGTAGTGTTCTTAAAGAGATACAATCTTTTCTAGGTTGTTTGCGAGGTTCGAAGTTTAAATTATCTGATTATCTGATCTTAAAATCTATAGTTTTTATGTTTTTCCACTTATCATATCTTTTATTTACGTATGGAAAATAAAAATAAGTATTTAGCACATAGTGTACATATTTAAGAGTAACTATATTTAAGAACTATATTTTATAAGTCTATAATTATATTTTTCAATAGTTTTATTTTTATATTTTAAAAAAGTTTTCTTTCTTTTATTTATTTGGTTCAGATACTTCAACTGTACATATATATAACGACAGCAACTATCTTCTTCAACCAACAGAAAGAGATTATTCAAGAGAATTCTTTTTAAATGGCATCGGCATATTAAAAAAATGGATGCTTTCATTGCCATCAAGTAAAAGTTATCCAACATCAATGCAGCAAAAGTTATTGAAACGTAATTTAGATAGCCTTGGTGGTGGACATCTTATAAAGAGAACATACGAGATCTAAACTGAAATCCAATTGAAAGCTATACAATTTATAATTTTGAATGCTGTTTTTTTTCTTATCGTATCGTATCGTATCGTAAATGTCTTCAAATGTCCAAAATTTGTTAAGGTAATAAAGCAATATGAGTAAATAAATATGGATGCATGTTATTAATCTGATATAGGTTAAAACAGTACTTACAGTTTGTATATAATATTTCTTGGATTTTATGTATATTTTCGAAACAACCAATTTTTGGCAAAAGTGCAAGTTTTTATTATTATAAAAATGCTTACTTCATAAAGTTTTAAATCCAACCAGTTTATTAATATTCACTCTTTTTCAAAAGCCTTCTGGAAAAATACAGAAGGACAACTAGTCGTGCGGTAAGTAGTTAATTGTAAAACCTTACAGCAATATCGAAAAAACTTTAGTTTGCTTTTTTTATATATTATGTTTTTTTCTTTTTATACCCTTCACACATGTGAAACAGGGTATATTGAGTTTGTCATGAATCTGTAACGCCTTAAAGGAATGATGGGAGACCCCATAAACTATATATCAAAATGATCAGGACGAGCTCAGGAATTGATTTCCGTCTGTCCGTCTGTTTCAACACGATTTCCGGCCAAACTGCTGAGCCGATCTTGATGAAACTTTCACAGATTGCTTAGATCGTGTCGGGTTTGTTCACTATGAAATTTCATCCCGATCGGAGCATTCTACGACATAGCCACCATACAAATTGACCATATCGTACTATCAATTGTTGTTGCTGTCGTGCACTTTCGAGTACCTACATATAGCTCATTTGCTTTAAAAGTGGTATAACGCAAAAAATTGTCAAATTGTTGTTGTTGCTGTCGCACACGAACAATAAAAAAAAATTAATCCATGTGTAAAGGGTATCATAGTCTTGGCATAGCCAAAATTAACTATGCGGCACTTGTTTTCTATTAATAAATTCTCAATTTTGGATTACCAATAATTTCTTTACAGAGTACTATTTGATGCTAAAGGTCAAGAAGTAAAGTGTTTATTATGTAATAAACGGGATTACAGCACATTGAGCAACTTTAAGTCCTTTACCACGGATAGCAATAACGATAGCGGTGCCGTCAAGCCTTTACTCACACGAAAAGATTCGTTGTACAACCAGAATGCCTGGCGAAGCAAACTGAAAAGAAACTTTGATGAAATTGACAAGGCCTCCGTCAGTTTTGGTCTACTAAATCCACTTGTATAATTCCATAGATCCGTGATTACAACTAAAATTACTTACTCACACACGTATACATACATGAAAAACGCAAATTCGCTTTGTGTTAAGGGAATAACTTTAAAATGAAGACAACATAATAATACTATTACCAATAAAAACAATTATAATTGTTATTAACATGTTTATTTATTCTTCTTTAATGTTGAGTTTTGTGAAAGGTCATACCAGATCTAAATGCAGCGCTTTTTTTTTTTTTTTTTTGTTGTTTTTGTTTTTGTTTCAAGGGACTATTTAAATACAAATTACATTTGATAATTATATTTAAAACAGTAATTCATTAATATATTCTTCACTTTGTTTATTTGAATTACGGCGATAGGGATAACCTATAACAATTCATACTGACGTAGGTGCATCCTTTGAATTATATCCCTACAATCATTAAAAACTCGCTTTATGTTTTCTGTATCCACGGCGCATGTGAAATGTGGGTAACAATAGTGTTTACCGTCTCCACTTGCTGTCGATATACGCTGTTTAAACAAATAATTAGCATCAAATAAGTTTATGTATGTATTCGCATTGGATTGCCAGCAGCAGTAGCTACTACTCACCAGAAACTCGTCCCGTATAAAATATTTTGCTCTTATTACCTCTGGGTCATCATTGGATTCCATTATTGCGTCACCTATAATGAATGCATGATGTTAAAAGCATGTTTATATACATTAAGCAAGCTGAACTAGGGAATACCGCAAATATAATTTATAAAATAACTTAAGCTATTTCCGATCTTGTTAAAATAGCTCTTCCAGAGCTTTGGGGTTTGTTAAAGTTATCTACTTACTTGGCGTTTGATATTTGTTGAACTCGGAGAAATATTCCGACAATTTACTTTTTCCAGCCTTAATTTTCTCTGCTAACAAATCTTGCTTATTTAGAAAAAGTATAATAGAAATTGTGCGCAGCCATCTGAATAAAAGACATTGTTTAATACCATCATTATGCTTGCTTAATTTTTTTAATTTAACCTGTTATTCCAAATACTCTTAAATAAGTCCAAGGATTCTCGAAGCCGATTTTGAGTGGGGTCCTCACGCAAAACCATGTTATAACTTGAGCATGCTGTTACAAATATTATAGCAGTTACATCATTGAAACATTGAATCCACTTTCGGCGCTCGTCACGCTGTCCTCCCACATCAAACATACTAGAAAACAAAAGTGACAAGCATTAGGAAATGAAATTATACAAATATAATTGGTAAGTACTCACTGAAAATTAACTTTGTCCACCTGAAATCTTGTTTCGAATATTCCAGAAGTCAAAACACGGCACCGAAGAATATCTTGTTCATTGGGGGTATAGTTTGGATTCTTAATTGTGCTAACTCGATCCAGAAAGCTTTAAAATAGTAATTGTAGAGATTGTTAACAAGATATTAAAAATAATACATGATTAATTTTTTTAAATTCTAGCTTATAATTAACATCTACCCAAAATAATTATGTTCTGCAAATTGCACTTTTGCTAGTGGAAAAAATATATGTATTTACTAACTTTTTAATGTCATTACTCATAATATAATTTAGCAGTAGTCTATTTCACATTTCTAGCATACAAAATAAATACAAAAACTATTCAAACAATTGCTGTGTACAAAAATTTACCGCTTTATCCATTTTTACCCAATTTGAACAAAAAAAAAAGTAATAAATCATATTATTTTTCCATGCAAAAACACTTAAATTTAAACAACATGCACACAAAAACAGCTATATTTTTATATTTTTAAATTTATCTATTACTTACTATTTTGCGCAGTCAATTAGTTGATATTCATTTGACCTCTCATAGGTTTGAAGGACCCCTTTGTCTTTCCATAATTCCTCTGTGTGTTCATAAAATTCAGGAGGATAGTTGAAGTCGGGACCTGAAAAATACATAAACACAAATTTTAAAAACAAGAAGACATCGAAATATATGCTAATCGATCTTTTTTTTTTCATTTTATAAGCATTTATAGTTAAATAAATAAATTATATTTCCTTACTAGATGCGTAATCCTGAATATATTCCACCCTGGGTTCATTTTCTTTTTTTTCTAATGCTACAGGTGGATTAAGTGTGCTCATGGCTCCAGTAATAGTCTATAAAAAATATATAAAACATTTAAATTAAAATGGCAATTTAAAATTTGAAACTTTATCTCTAGTTTGTTTTTTTTTTCCACAAGAAATCAAACTTACCAATATAGCGTCACGAATATTTTTTTTAATATCATCGATTTTCTGTTTTTTCTCTGTTTCGGAAAATCCATCGACATGCAATATCCGCATTTGTTTGACTATAGTTGATTTACCGGACTCACCCGCCCCCAACAGGAGCAGCCGGTGTGTTGCCCGATATAGCTGTTTATCCTTCTGCAATTGCCGTGATATGGCATCGCTGCGACGCTTTTGACTTTTCGAATCCTCCGAGCTAACATCAGACTGTTTTGAAGTTGGAGAGCCAAAGCAACCCATAGCAGACCACGGAGTCCACCAGCAAGTCGCTCGATTCTCTTGATTGGCGTCGGGGGACTCTGCACCCCTAGTACTTTCTCCGTTCTGCTCCAGTATTACAGAGTCTTTTATATTATGTTTTAATGTAAGTCAATGTCTTCAATTCCAACAACAACAACAGCTCCACTCTCTCTCTCAATAAAAATATCTTCAAAACGATTGTTTGATGATTAATCTATGTAAAGAAAAATTAAAAATTAAATATTATTTCATTATTATAATGTTCAATGATAATTAAACAGCATTAAGAGTCTTAGCTGAATCCTAAGGTTTGTTTGTATTTTCATTACTTAGGAAGTCATTCAATAACAACAGATTTAAAAATTGTTGGATAAATCGATTTAAATACCCTATATTTCAATTTCTGTACTGTCTGTCTGTTCCTACGCAAGGATGACTTTAAGATTTAGCCATCTAAGTAAAATTTTGACTATATTCAAATTTTGTGCACACAATATATATGTACCGGAAACTGGCAGATCGGACTATATTATTTAACAATTGTTGTGAACAATATTTTATCCTACCCTTTTTCGTCCTGGTCAGAAAGATTCGTTTTCATTACAAAAAAGCTCAATATATTAACTCAAATATACAAATATAAATGCCTACAAATAATAAGTCTTCAAGATTTATTAAATTTAAAAAAATTCATATTCAATATGGCAATCAAATTAAGATACCAAATACTGAATAACTCAATACATATGTAGATGGCATATACGGTTAACCGAAAATCAAAGCAACACCCCATTAGGTGTACACAGTGGGTGGGGGTGGGGAGTTATCGATATTTGGAACAAACTGCATGTATGTGAGATCGACGTGACATACAGGTGGGGAACGACGCCAGGCAATAGTAATAAGCTTTCTATGCTGATCCATAAGATTATGTAAATGTGCATATTCATATATATAAATGAATGAATGTACATACATTTTCGAATTAAAAAAACGATGTTAAGCACGGTTAGTCTTCGACTATAATGTAACAGGTGAGAAGTGAGTTTGTTTTGCGCATACACGGTACATATGCATGTATGCATGTAAATACATACACACACACACGCACTAGGTATATACATTATATTTGCTTAGATACATATCTATATACAAAATAAAATGTATATCTAAAGGATATCGGTATGCGTATGAATATATAATATGTATTATCCATGCAACACACACACGTTATATGTTAATAACATAGATAATAGGAGAATGGTAACCGAATATAAATCCAATAAAATATGTATACAAGTAATATAGATTTTTTTTTTGCATTTGTATGCATAAATACATTTCACAAATATGTATGCACATAGTTATGTAGATACATACGTACATATGTATACTCATCACTGTTTCGCATATGTATCTACATTTATACATATACATATATATGTATATATTCCGATGTATATATACTACACACATATCTACGCTCGTATGTCATGCATTTGTCTATATCTTAGAACATCATGCAACGCTTTATTTAGATGTATTTTATCAGGTTGTGTTTTCACTCAATTTTATTTTTTCAGGATTTAAAGGGCAGACGCGTATCACAACTTTTTTTAACGCAAGGTGAAGAACTTATGTATCTGTTGGGTGTACACACATAACATATTTAATGCGCTTTGTAAAAATTCTTATTTTCGTTATTTATGCATACGTTCAATTTTTTTTGCAATTTTTTGTTCATTGAATCCTCAATTCATTTATGGAGGCAATTTAAGGGAACATCTACCTTGATTGCACATTTTAATAATCTACTGCATGTTGACAGTGTTTAAATAAATTATGTTAATAGCTTCGAATAATTTTGTGAACTTATCATATGCTTTAACTTGCCACATTATATTACTACTTGGATTTTTAACTTATTTTCAATAACTAAAAAACTCACTTTTATGTATTTTTTATTTTATGTATCAACCTAGAGATGCGCCATAATCGATAAGTTTTTTCGTTACAATTATAGTATATCGGGTTTTTTTTAGTGATGTTCATAAGACGCAAAAAACTCACGCTGAATTTAGCTAGAAAATCTAACCACAAATAAAAATATGTCTCTATTGATAAATCAAAGTGAAAATATTCAATCGGAAAATTGTTGAAATTCAGAACCGATATAAGGTATAAAAACTCATATTGTTAAAATTTACTTAGAGAAGTACTTATAAAGTTGATTTTAATTCAATGAAAAGTCTAGGTAAAATTTTTAAACATTTTGTTTTTTCTGCATACCGTGTAAAGATTTTGTTTTTATTTTTTTAATTTGTGATGTAAACAGCTTATCATAAAAATAATATTTTATGTTTGGCCATCAGCGTAGAGACATATGTAAGTACGTTTGATATATAGAAGACAAAATGGTTTCCGCTCAAATGAAAATCAAAGATTTATGTACTCATGATATGAAAACTCTGGTTTCAATTGTCCGTTACAGTAAAATTAATTTCAGGCGGTGTACCGGGCATGTCTTAAATTATGTCAATATCTTACCTGGAAAGAGTTTAAGCAAATGTTATTTGATAAACTTCGGCAAGTCAATATTTTAATAGTTGTTGCTGGTATCGATCGGCCCAAGCTAAGGTTCTTCTGGTGTGATATTATTTTTAAGGAACGGATTGGGTTAACGGACCTGGCTCGGGACCTCAATTTCAACTTTCAAATAAAACTTGAGCTGTAAGAAGTATCAACTCAAGCCTCTGTAGGGCCTTGAACAATACCCTGAAATTTGTATTCTTAGAATCAGTAACTCATCCAAAACTTTACTGATTCTAAAGTTGTTTCTTTTTGTAACTAATTAATATTTTTCATCTTTCAATTCTTTCAATTTTTTTTTTTCCAATACTTAATATTTATTTTTGCCTAATAAACGTGCACTTACACAATGACCTGAAATATACCAAGACCTCTAAACTAATTCTGTACTTTCCAATTAAAATCGCAAAATTTTAGGGCTACGTTCTTGAAATCCATTTTTAATTAGCTTAACAACCATTTAATTATTTGTATGATTGTTCTACAGATAAACAAAAGTATATATTATTTAAATATGTATATTTGTCGTTATCTAACGGACTAAATATTCAGGGCCAGGCCGGTTGCATTTTAAATTGAGGGCTTGGGCATAGGTATTTATGTATTTAGTTCATGCTATGCATATATGCAATATGATTGATATAATATGCAAAAATTTTAATATATGAATTTATATACATATATAAAGGTTTATAATATATGTGAACATACTCATATATGTGTGTGCATGTGTATTAATTTTTTTTTTGGGTATGTCATAAATAATTATGTATAAACACACACAGCTACAGATATTTAGTCCCATATGTGCATATGTATGTATTTATTTATGAATGTATCCAAATATACATACACCTAGATACATAAATATGTATGTTTGCATGAGAAGGCACTAACACGAGCCAACGAATTTACGGATAGACGGTAAGTGCTTAAAAGTTTGTGCGTGCTAAAAGTATTTTCCCAGGCCAAAATAGAGAGTGTATCTAGTTTTGGGAATTTTGCCAAAATATATGAATTTTGTAATTCAAATAGACACTCTCATGAGGCAGCGTTCTCCTTGCGTTCAGTTGCCGTTGATCGTTATAATAGCGCGATCTTTGTGTTAGCTCTTGGTCTTTTGACTAAAAAATATTATATAATAAAGAAATTTTTGTTAATATAAAACAATTGTAAGTTTTGTTGATTAATTGCAACAATTCGAATCAACTATTGTTCATAACTAGTGTACAAATAATAAAAAAATCTACAAATATCCCAGTTACATTAAAAAATATGTATATCAAAGAATTTTTTGAATTCCAAAAAAAAAACACCCGTGTAAATTCCTGTTTTTAGCAAATGTACATATAAAACTATTTGCACACAAGTAATAGTATATATATATACAACCATATATATTTATTTACGTACATAAAGTTTGTGTTTTAAAAGTGTATCCTGAAAAAGTTAATGAACCAAAAAATAACTATATTGGAAATATACAATTTGATTGATCCACACCACATACGACAGGCGAACATAAATATATATGTACTACCTACATACATATGGAAAAATAAATACATTTGTACATACCTACATACATACATATACGACAGACGAGCATAAATATATATGTATGTACTACCTACATACATTCATATGGAAAACTAAATACATTTGTACATGCCTACATACATACATATACAGAAAAAAAGAAAGCTCCCTAAAACCTTTTGAAAGAATTTTAAAATTTTTTTTATATTTTGTCATTAAAATCTCAAAAGTTTTCCATCTACATATGTATGGATGCATATAAATATATAATAGTATGCACCTGTTACTGTGACCACGCTCAAAAGTGTGACATGCATACACACATCAAGTGCTACCAAAATCAAAAAAATTAAAATATAGTATACATATGTACATACATACATATATAAATGCACATACATACTCTCGAATATTAAATCAACCCAACTATTACCTGCCAAAATTTTTGCACAAGCATTCTCAAAAATTTTATTTTTAAGCATTGATTTATATGTAGTATTAAAAAAAACCATACACATATTCGAATTGATATATTTTAAAACCAAACTGTGTCTGTATGCGTAAGAATACGTTGATTATGCAACCCATTTGGCTGTTGTGATCTAAGTGACAACACAAAAGCAACAACAACAAGTTCGAGCAAAAAAAAAGAAAGTTTTAAATAAGAAAACGTTTTTATAGCAGGTGTAAGTATAAGGCATGTACAAATGTACCAATTTACATACATATGTTTAAATTTA
This sequence comes from Scaptomyza montana, assembly GCA_018904305.1. Classification (NCBI taxonomy): domain Eukaryota; kingdom Metazoa; phylum Arthropoda; class Insecta; order Diptera; family Drosophilidae; genus Scaptomyza; species Scaptomyza montana. The sequence continues at coordinate 1,572,508 of JAEIGR010000008.1, read as the reverse complement.
CGTACTTGAGCATATGAAAAAGCTTAAACATGTGTATATACATTGTAATTATATGTTATTATGAACAATCAAACAAATGAGTGCACTTTTTGTTCTTGATTGTACAGTGTATGTTTGTATTTGTACCCGTGTACATACATATATATGGGTACCTGCATATATTATCGTGTAGATTCAGCAGCTAAGGTTTCTATTTTTAGCTAATATCTTGTAGACTCAAAATATACGGTCACAAGCATACATATACTTTTTCCGGAACACAAGAGAGCAAATACATACATATGTGATTATAATTGTATATATGACAAAAAATATAATATATGTAAATATTGCAGTACAAACTAGCTGCATGTTAATATTATACACGTATGTATGTATGTATGAATGTACATTTTACATATGTACATGTATAAATTCTGAGAGATTTCCTGTTTACATTGATCTATTTTTTTGTTTGTATACCTTTGTACATATGTACATTCAAATGTACATAGTGTACAAATAGATGTACCAATTTATGACCAATTACTCGTACTTATCTGTACCAATATACCTACATATTATCGTTGATCTTATTTTCTGGGTGTGTGGGGAAACTGGTACAGGTTAAAACTAGTCAATGTGCTTTGATGATACCCTGTAGCCAGATCGAAATCGCACTAAAATACATAACACAGAAACACACAAACATAAACGTGTGTAAAATCGTTTTTGGCTAATATTCAGACTATAAAAATAATAACTTTTATTTACTTTTGTGTTTATCGTTACATTTCTTTAGTATTTTCATTTAAAATTTTCGCAAAAGTACATTTACACTCATCATAATACCCTAGTTTCATATTATAAGTCTATCTATTTAAAGAATTTTAATGATTTTGAGTATTTTCAAGGACTTGAACATATTATTTTTTCACTTTTCTTTAAAGTATTGAATAATTGCAAATTGCGAGAAGATGTAGTGCTCAGGTTGTCAACTACAGCAGGGACCTGCACATGGTTCAATTGTTTGACGTCAATGTCGAATACGTGCGTTTGACACTCAATCATCCACATGCATACATATATACTAAACATTATTCTGTCTGTCTTTCTATGCGTGTGTCTGTTGCTCAACCATGTTCATCGGTGTGCCTATTCCTATGCAAAGCAGTCTCTCAGTTTTTGAGGCATTGGTGATGTAACATGGCATAAATCCCTGTTTTTTGGCGCAGGCAGCACCATATGTACATACGTATATCTATATTAAAATTTGACCTCGAAAAATATAATTTTTGTAATCTTTAGGACCCTGGGCAAGCTCTTCAAAAAGTATTATGTTCTCATTATACAATACCTTTTTTTTAATAGAAGACTTTTGAATCCGAATTTTTGCGGGAACTTTTTAGGTGATAATTTTGATTTATCGATGTTTGTAAAATCGAGGTAGCTATTGAAGAAGCATGCAATTATCGGAGCAGTCACGCGACCAAGAACACAATATATATAACTATAAACAATAAGTTTTATTAGCTAAATAGCTATAGAACAAAAATCATTACCGGGATTTATTTCAAATAAATCAATTCTAATCTAATAAGCTATTAAATTGCAATAGTAATCAAGTGTCTACTCATAACAATAAACTAAATTTTCTTAAATTCTTGCCAGGACTCCATCTTTTAAATTGGCAGTATGTGTAATAAAAAAAACCAACATCAAAACAACAATCGCTTTTTATGGCAACATAACCCTTTTTTCTTTGACGTGACTATTTAAACACCACACTTTTTATTCTTATCGATATATCATTGAGTTTTACAAGCAGCCCTGTGCACGATATTGTCATGTCATAGTTACCAATACGCCGGAAAATTCATTAATAAACGGCCTAAAACTGCACTTTAGTTACAGTACACAACATTTAGAACAAATAAAAAATAAGAAAAAAAAGCCATGGCCATATAATACATTTATAAATATTGACAGTAGTAAATATTTAAGTACATCACACGAACAGTTTTTTCGCATTTGAATGATTGTAAATAAAATTACGCACATCATTTGCAAATATTGCATTATTGAACAAAAGTGACACGTGTGTGAATCTCATAAGTCAGCAGTGCTGCGAAATAGATCAAAATAAGTGGTAATACAAATAAATAATAATATTCATTTATATTTTCGTGTTTTCTTATACCTCTGACGTGTACTTGTCTGTGTGTATGTGTCTATTCACTCAGAATGTATGTATGTGAGTACTTATAAGTACATACATACGTACATATCTGTACCTTTACGCTTAAATACACGTGTCTCATAGATATGAAAATAAGTAATTATGTTCATACAAGATACTGTTACCATCTACACATGTTTTTTATGTTATTATTTCGTCTATAAATTAATCTTTTATCTGTTATTCTGAGTGTAGCTCATTTACTCCCTCACATAATCTTTCGATATTCAAATCACGCATGTACTCTCTTATGTATGTACGTAATTGCTCATATAGTAAAAGCCTACCTACCGCAAAATAACGTATGTACATAATATACAAATGAAGGTGTTACTGCACCAGCAGGTGTGTAAAATTTATACATAATAGCACAAAAAACATTTGGCGGCATTTGTTACAAAGAAAAAATAAAAGATCTTGGCGGGATGAATAAGAAGAGAAAGCGACTTTTTGTTGCAATTTTAATATACGAAAAAAAAAACAAGATCAGCTATCTGCAAGCTGATATTTGCCAAAAAATTACGCTTTAGAAATTGTACTGTTTCATATCTTATTATTGATAATACATTAACAATAACTGAAGCGCAATAAAGCCGTCATTGTTGAAAAAAAGCTTGCAAGCTCTTAAAAACTTTTATTGCCACATTTTGTTTTATTTGTATTCTGATCACTAAGGTTATAAGAGCTGGATATGCAAATCTTATAAGCAAGGCAAACAGTATCTGCAAACAGAGAAAGTTTATTTTCAATTCAAAGTTTTTTTTTTTAATCCCCCGGTTGTGCTCAAGATCAACGGTGTTCTTCAATCTTTAACATGAATTTCTTTCCTTAAAATGTGTTAAAATCGGATGCAAAATATATCTAATTTTGGTTGAAAAACCTTAAATGACCCCCTTGACCCACTTGCCGTGCTTATATCTTTGAAGAAAGTTTCTTAAACTTGCTTGTAAATCTTTAAAACAAATAATAAATTTACCCTGTTGTTATTGTCAATATTAACATAAAGTTTATATATTTTTCTGTTTTCAGGGTGTTGTACGCTAAGGATAACGATTCAAAATGGATGACGGCCACTCGAAAACCGTCGAACAAACTCTGAACTTCTTCGGCACAGACGGAGAACGCGGTCTAACTGTTGATCAAATCAAGGCAAACCAGAAAAAATATGGACCCAATGGTAAGCATCAAGCAGAGACAGAAATAATCTAAACCCCATATTTTTTATTAATTATTCCACTTTCTTCATATTTTTAGAATTGCCAACTGAGGAAGGTACGCAACAATCGAACTTTTGAGCACTTCCGATGCTAAATTTTATGCTTTGCTCAAAAAATAATATGCTAATATATATTGTGTTTCTTTTCACATAGGAAAAAGCATTTGGCAGTTAGTTTTAGAGCAGTTCGACGATCTTCTGGTGAAGATTTTGCTATTGGCAGCCATTATTTCTTTTGTAAGTGTTATAAAAATTTAAATCTTTTAAAAATGATTAACTTTGTTACAAAAATACAAAACATGATTAGATAACAACTTGCAAGAATTATCCCATATTAAATACTAAATAAAAATGTATGTTTTATTTTATTTTAATAGGTATTAGCGCTATTTGAAGACCATGAAGACACATTCACTGCATTTGTAGAACCTTTAGTAATTTTACTTATTCTAATAGCAAATGCTGTCGTTGGTGTTTGGCAGGAGAGAAATGCCGAATCAGCAATTGAGGCACTCAAAGAGTACGAACCCGAAATGGGCAAAGTTGTGCGTCAAGATAAGACTGGTATCCAGAAAGTCAGAGCGAAAGAGATTGTGCCCGGAGATCTGGTTGAAATCTCTGTGGGTGACAAGATCCCCGCCGACATTCGTATAACTCACATCTATTCGACAACATTGAGAATTGATCAGTCCATTCTTACTGGTGAATCTGTATCGGTTATCAAACACACCGATGCAATTCCCGATCCCCGCGCCGTCAACCAGGACAAAAAGAACATTCTTTTCTCCGGTACAAATGTTGCCGCTGGCAAGGCACGTGGTGTCGTTATTGGCACTGGTCTGAACACTGCTATTGGTAAAATCCGTGTAGAAATGTCTGAAACTGAAGAGATTAAAACACCACTGCAACAGAAATTAGACGAATTCGGTGAGCAGCTATCCAAGGTGATCTCCATCATTTGCGTTGCTGTCTGGGCCATCAACATTGGACACTTCAACGATCCCGCTCATGGTGGCTCCTGGATCAAGGGTGCTATCTACTATTTCAAGATCGCTGTTGCTCTGGCTGTCGCTGCTATTCCCGAGGGTCTGCCCGCTGTCATCACCACTTGTTTGGCATTGGGCACCCGTCGCATGGCCAAGAAGAACGCCATTGTCCGATCTCTGCCATCTGTCGAGACCTTGGGCTGCACATCTGTTATCTGCTCAGATAAAACTGGCACACTCACCACAAATCAAATGTCGGTTTCCCGTATGTTCTGTTTCGACAAGGTCGAGGGCAACGATAGCAGCTTCCTTGAATTTGAATTGACCGGCTCCACCTACGAACCCATTGGTGAATTGTTCCTTGGCGGCCAGAGAGTAAAGGCCTCCGACTACGATATTCTTCATGAGCTGTCCACTATTTGTATTATGTGCAATGATTCCGCCATTGATTTCAACGAGTTCAAGTCATGCTTTGAGAAGGTCGGTGAAGCTACCGAAACTGCATTGATTGTCTTGGCCGAAAAACTGAATCCCTTCAATGTTAACAAATCTGGATTGGACCGTCGTTCCACTGCCATTGCATGCCGCGCTGAAATTGAAACCAAATGGAAGAAGGAATTCACCCTGGAGTTCTCACGTGATCGTAAATCCATGTCTTCATACTGCGTACCCTTGAAGGCCTCTCGCCTGGGCACTGGCCCCAAATTGTTCGTTAAGGGTGCTCCTGAGGGTGTCCTGGACCGTTGTACACATGCTCGCGTAGGCACCACCAAGGTTCCACTGACCTCAGCGCTCAAGGCTAAGATTCTGGCACTAACTGGCCAATATGGTACTGGACGCGATACTCTGCGTTGCTTGGCCCTGGCCGTTGCCGACAGCCCAACTCGTCCCGAAGAAATGGATTTGGGTGATTCAAACAAATTCTATCAATATGAAGTGAATCTAACCTTTGTCGGTGTCGTCGGCATGTTGGATCCGCCACGTAAGGAAGTTTTCGACGCGATTGTTCGTTGCCGTGCTGCAGGTATTCGTGTCATTGTCATCACTGGTGATAACAAGGCAACCGCTGAAGCTATCTGCCGTCGTATTGGCGTCTTCACTGAGGATGAGGATACCACTGGTAGATCGTATTCTGGACGTGAATTTGATGATCTTTCGCCAGCTGAACAAAAGGCCGCCGTTGCCCGCTCTCGTCTTTTCTCGCGCGTGGAGCCACAGCACAAATCGAAGATTGTTGAGTATTTGCAGAGCATGAATGAAATCTCCGCCATGACAGGTGATGGTGTCAACGATGCGCCCGCTTTGAAGAAGGCCGAAATTGGTATTGCTATGGGCTCTGGTACTGCTGTTGCTAAATCTGCCGCTGAAATGGTTTTGGCTGATGATAACTTCTCGTCCATTGTGTCCGCCGTTGAAGAAGGTCGCGCTATTTATAACAACATGAAACAATTCATTCGTTATCTGATTTCATCCAATATTGGTGAAGTTGTTTCCATTTTCCTGACAGCTGCTCTGGGTTTGCCTGAGGCTTTGATTCCCGTTCAGCTTCTATGGGTTAACTTGGTAGGTTTTTTTCTAAAAATGTGTTTGCATACAAATAAAATTTTTGGTTTTAACTAGGTTACTGATGGTCTGCCAGCTACAGCTCTTGGTTTCAATCCACCTGACTTGGACATTATGGAGAAACCACCAAGGAGGGCCGATGAAGGTTTAATCTCTGGCTGGCTGTTCTTCCGGTTGGGCATACTTAACTAAAACACAACTTATTTGCTTGTATCTCAACTTTATTTTCATTTCTTTTAATTTAGTTACATGGCTATTGGCTTTTACGTCGGTGCAGCAACTGTCGGTGCCGCCACTTGGTGGTTCACCTTCTCATCTGAGGGTCCCGGTCTCTCATACTGGCAATTGACTCATCATATGTCCTGCTTGGGCGGTGGCGACGAATTCAAGGGTGTCGATTGCAAAATCTTTAGTGACCCACATGCAATGACCATGGCCCTATCTGTGCTTGTAACCATTGAAATGTTGAACGCCATGAACAGGTAAAGTTGTTAACAATTACACCTAAAAAATATATAATAAATAAATATATATTATAATTTTTTTTTTAAAGCTTATCTGAGAATCAGTCTTTGATAGCAATGCCCCCATGGTGCAACATGTGGTTGATTGGATCAATGGCTCTTTCTTTCACTCTTCACTTTGTTATTCTATACGTTGAAGTTCTCTCGGTAAGTGAAACATTACACAAATATTCATAATAAACTTTATATTGATTAATTATTGAATATCAATTTTATAGAACGTCTTCCAAGTAACACCGTTGTCTGCAGAGGAATGGATAACTGTGATGAAATTCTCAATTCCTGTAGTTTTATTAGATGAAACATTGAAGTTTGTTGCTAGAAAAATCGCAGATGGTGAGAGCATTATATATAATATGCATGGGATTGTGTTAATGTGGGCTGTCTACTTTGGCCTGCTATACGCTATGATGCTTTAAGAATATATAATTATATAATCATTAAGCCCAACATCATTATTCTAATTAACTAGCATAAAGTGTTACTAAATATAAAACCGAAAGAAATACCTAAAGTAACGACTTTAACCATACAAACCAACCAACCAACCACCACATAGACTTATTTCCGAATATTACTAAACAACAAAAATTCACGCGTGATATTTTAATAAGAGATCGTTTTTACTCTATAATTTATACAAACAAACCCCGTAAACCTGGTCAATAGATTATGAGAGTGAACGATTAGTTTGCAACAAAGCAAAAAATAACAACAATTCCTCTTTGAATATATTTTACGTACAAACATAAATAACATGGCATTGCTATTTGTAAATGCAATTCAGTAGAATCACGCAGTTGAATATTACATTTGAACTAAAATACATCAATACGTAAGTTTCAGAAAGAATTACAAACATAATTGTTCAATAACATTTAAATAATTTAAACGGATTATTGCTGTAACAGTGATGATGGTTTTTATAAAGATTTATGTGTTGCTTAATACAAATTTAGTTTCTCTATTTAACAAACAACAAAAAATCATAAAAGAAAAACTCAAGAAAAAAAAATTACATAAGTCCAATCATAGATTTTGTAGTTTGTATTATGTGAAAAATTCAAATTGTATTTATTTTACAATACAAAAAGTCAACAAAACATAAAAAACTTTCTATAAAAAATAACGCTGATTTCATGTAAATATTTCTTCACTTAGTGGTCATTGCATACAAAAATAAAACTACGAAATGATTCAATACATTAGATAAATCCTAAATTCCTAAAACTTTATATATATGTGTGTTCACGACATTAATATATTTTTATTTATTAGACGACAATTGGTTTGCCTTTGAGTGTGAATGAAATAGCGGATATATATTTTTTATTCAAATTATTTATGAACTAAGTAGACTTACTTCAGGCGAGGAACTTCGTTTTGAAAGTTAACATAAAGGAAAACAAAAATTATTGGTTCATTCCATAGATTTTAAGAAGCATAAATTCGAGCAGCGTAAGATTTGAAACAAAAAAAAAAAAAAAAACAGTCAGATTATGAACAAAATGTGTACTTTATTGCAAAAGTTACTTATCATATAGTTAGATCCTTCGTTCCGATTTGCCCACAAAATAACTTTTGCTCTTTTTCAAAGACTTAGTGAAAATAGAAAATATGGTAATTGGGGTCCATAGATAGCGTCCGAGTTATTTATTTTAACTGCATACAAACGCATGATAGAACATTTTTAATTTGTGTCAAAGTTTAGGATAACAGATAAAAGAAAAGAGACGAAATAATTAAGTATCTAACAAGTTTTTTATGTAGAAACTTTCACTTAAATCTTACATTATATACTTTGTTAAAAAAAACATTATAGACGCTGTGAAATAAAAACCTTAAATTACAAACAACATAATCATTAATCAGTATCAGCGAAACTAAACTGTTTGCCAGAAAACCCATTGAATTAAACAGTGGTTGGCGTTCGCTAATTATCCTCTGGTTTGCCTGAATGCTCGCTCTCGCATTTTTTTGCAACTCGCTGCTGTTTGACGATCCAATATAACGAACGTCAATTGATATGAATTATACAAATGCCTATCAATATTAAAAATAATTTATTGTTTTATTTTATACAGTAAATCCCCGATTTCATTAATTGGATGACACACACCCCCCCATTAATTTAAACTTAATTTAGTCCATCCCTGCTATAGAAAGTATGTGAAGTTGTTAAATGTTCGATTTAAACAAGTGTGCCAAAATCAAAAACAAATTCCAATGTGAATTCTGAAAGAAAGATCTATTGCTGTACATTATGGTCTACCACATTTTGACACATTGAACAATAAGAAAAAACAAAAAAAAAAGCACTTAAAACGAATGAATTCATATTTGAAATTCAGCATGTAAGATATCCATGATAACGAAATATAAACACTGAACCCCGAACTGCTGGTCTAATATTATTGAATGAAGCGTCATTTATATATATATACATATATATACAGTCGTTACATCCACAAGTCGTTGCCGATGTCCACTGCTGCCCTCCTTATCGTTATAAAAAATTTTTGGTTTGCAAAAAGCTTTGTTTTTTATTTTCAATTATTTTTGGTACTTTTTGGTATTGATCAACAATATTATTTGTGTGTGTATTTAGTTCCTGATACCGTCATTGATAAATGGTAAAGGTCTTGGTCGTTGGAACAACCAATCCAGGAGATCCACCAGGATGTCTATGTTGTAAAAACCTTTATCAATCTATGTATTCATTGCTCAGACAGCCCTGTTACCTGAATTTGCAAATTGTATCCAATATGAATAAAACTAATTATTTGATTTAGAAAGTAATGACACCAAACAAAAACTTTCTTGTCTAACGGGTTATACTACTATACAACAAACGGTTTAAATAAATAAATAAGTTTCACAAAATACTCGTCAATTGTTGTTTTTTAAAAAAAGAATTGTGTATATTTAAAGGGTAAGTATTATACAAATTACAAATGTAATTCAATTTTGTTACAAAATTTATAATGTATTTTAGCCTTTTGCAATTTTTTTGACTTATTCCTTATTTGAAAAGAGGTACGAATCATTTGTGCCCGTTGCCAATTTGCCAGCATTTTCATTGCCAACGATATTACTTAAACTAAGTAAATCAAATTTCGAATAAAAAACTTTAACACTCATTGTAGTCTGTAAGCCATCTCTTGGATTCTGGTTAACTTCAAGCATTAAATTTATCAAGTCCGAGTAAAAATTAGGAAAATTCGGCGGTTGATAGAATATTAAATGACGGATGCCTTTAATGCGAGTGCGTCGAAAGAAGTGTGCTCGCTCTGAGTACAGTAAGAATGGTGCTCCACTATGAAAGAATATGTCACGTGCTCGGGAAATTTTCTCTTTCTTTGTATATTCACTTATTTGAACGAAATTTATCATTTCTGTTTTGAAATGATTCCTTAAGCGAACATAGTCAAAGTAGCTGGGTATATATAGAAGACAATGAGATAAACCGGATTTGGTTAGTTCTGGCAGAACATAACGAACGAAATATTGAAAGCGATCCTCAAAAGCCGACTCAATACTTGAGCAATTGATGCGTTGAAAGACTTGTTCAATTGGTGTAAGCACATTTGATATATCACCCTTTTCAATCTGATTTATAATGCGCACCTTCCCTTGGAAATTATGGCATTTATTATTGATCAGCCCGCGAAATTCAGGCAGCTCATGTGATGAGAAAAATAGTGTTTGACGATAGAAACGCGACGAGCCACTTAGACAATATTGACGCACACGTTGGCAATTGGTGTCCGGCAGCTTTTGAGGCTGTAAATGTAAGTGATCTAGTACGTAGAGTAAATTCTCCCAGTTCTGGGCCATAAAAAGCTCTGCTTGATCAACAATAAGCAGCTCAATTGAGCTAAGAAAATCGTAGTCTTGATCCTTGTCATTGATCATCATGCGTAGTGCCAGTGGAGAAGTAATTAATATATCCGATACGCTTATGTCAGAATATAAGGTCAGGGATTTCTTTGTTAAACGAATGCCAATTTTAAAATTGTCATCCGTATTGCCGCTAAATGTTTGCTCATAATCAACCGGCTTTGGATTTGTTTTTGGAAAATATATCGTATTACCGGAATAATCACTAAGAAACCGTTCATATTTTGCTATCGCCGCATTTGGATCTGTAAATCAAGAAAATACATATTTAGAGTTGAATTTTTTTATTTCAATATATGTTTTTCATACCCTTTTGATTCGCAAACAGCAAGCTTGCCATTATTTTAACAGTTTTTAAGGCGGACTCTCGAAATGGCAATATAATAAGTGCCTTCATTCGCTTGAGACCCTGGTCCCTTAAGCTGTCGGGTATTGCCACATCGGTCAATGGTTGATTTGGATATTTGACGAGACCAGCAATTTTTTCATTATTTCGCAAAATAAGTGCTCTGGTCTTTAATAAATGATTGAGTACATGAAGGCAGTATACGTAACGAATTTCTTCGGCATTATCGTGTGTTCGCTGAGGATAATAAAGGTCTAAGTAATTATTAGCAATCTGAAAGATTTCCATCTGCAGCGTTGATAGAGGATATTTAATATTTGCAGCTAAATTGTTCTTAACATCCATTGTCTGTAGATCAGCGGCTTTAACCATTTGTCGAGGCTGTTTGTTGTAATCGCCGTCGGAGCTAGTCGACGATTTTAAAATTGGTTTTTCAATTTTGAAACTGCCAATTTCAGACCAATTTGCTTTCGATACTTTTGTATTTTTTGCAATAATTTCAGTTATATCATCGGAGGTAAGGTCGAAATTAAACCGCTCATTAAATGAATTATGTGGCTTAAAATCTGAAGCATTTGATTCTATATGATTCTCAACAATTTTCACTTTTTTCCGTAGTAAAAGATGTTTATTCGTTTCTGTTACCGTTGGTGCCGCTGTAAACAACATGTTTGAGTAAAGTTTTCATTATAGTAAATACTTGAAATTGTTCCCTTACCTGTTGAACTATACTCACTCACAAGTTGCTTGTAAAATTCATTATCTTCATTCACCGCTGGCAAAAGATTTAGGTTCATATTTGAATCCTCGCCGGAAACTCTGCTCTGGTATTGTGTTGCTCTTTTATGCAATTGTTCCATGTCTCTGCTTCTCTGAATGAAGTTGTTGTTCTTGGAAAACTTGTCGTTCCTTCGAACAGTAGTCCTGTTGGGCTGAGAGCCTCTAGTTTTACGTTTTCCTCTCATTTTTGCTTTGTTTAATTATTATTTATTTTATTATTTTTTGTTTGTGCCGTAAACGTGGAGAACAGCTGTTATTGATAAGTTAGAGATAGCACTCTCATAATGATATCGATACTTTATCCGATATATATATAAATATTCGACAACCATTTAATGGGAATGATTGGAATTTTATAAGGCCGTGAAACACCAGTTCACAATGCTCTAAATTGTACCACAGATATATTCAAGTTTTAAAAAACACATAAAAGCACGGATTAACTTCTATTATGTAGAAAAATGTATATTTTATTAAAAAAGCAAGCACATACAATTAACCTTTTTTAAATGCAATTAATGCAAAGAAATTATTTGAATAAATTCTTAATAACATTTTCCAGTTTTACCGTGTCAACAGCAAATTTCCGAATGCCTTCAGATAATTTATCTGTTGCCATAGCATCTTCATTCAGCATCCATCTGAATTTAGTCTCGTCCACAGAAATTCGCTCAATATCTTGTAATTTGGCATTGTCTACGGATAAATAGGTTTTCAACACCTCATCATCATTTTCCAAGTCCTTAAGCAGAGCTGGGCTGATTGTAAGCAAATCACATCCAGCTAATGCTTTTATTTCGCCAGTATTTCTGAATGAGGCACCCATCACCAATGTCTTATAACCGAACTTCTTGTAGTAGTTATAGATACTCGTTACTGAGACGACACCGGGATCAGCTGTAGGCTCAAATTTTTTCTTATCCGTATTAGCCACATACCAGTCCAAGATACGACCAACAAATGGCGAAATTAGTGTAACACCAGCCTCAGCACAAGCCACTGCCTGAGCAAATGAGAATAACAGCGTCAGATTACAATGTACTCCATGCTGTTTTTCAAGAATTTCGGCCGCTTTGATACCCTCCCACGTTGAGGCAAGTTTAATTAAAATGCGTTTCTTGTCAATGCCGAAAGTTTTGTACAAGTCAATCAGTTTTAATGCCTTCGCAACGCTTCTTTTAGTGTCGAACGAGAGTCGTGCATCAATTTCTGTTGATACCCTTCCCGGCACAACCTTTAAAATCTCACAGCCGAACAAAACACACAAATAATCCATAGCTTCAGATACTTGATACGCCAGCGTTCTAAAAAAATGGGATTAGATATTAAAATATTAAGATAATAAAATATAATTATCTTTAAAAAATTATCTTACCCTTCTTGAGTTTTTCCATAATCGACGGCCTTGTGTACCAAGTATTGGTACCGTTCCATCGTTGATGCCGATAAAATAAGCGATGGGTTTGTTGTTGCATCGGTAGGCTTATAGATGTTTATAGCTAAAATTATAAAATTATTTTAGTATTTCATCCCCAGAAGTACATAAAATAAGTCCTTGTTGGTAATAATTTCAAACAATATTATTCTACTGTGAATGATATTACGATATTCAAACCCAAGGTCTTTATTTATCCCTCATAATAATTCGAATATCGAATGTTTCATTACTTCTGCTCGCATTCATTATATCTGTACATTCATTCATTCACCTGAATAAGGTCAAACAAAAGTCGGCCTCACTTTCGACTTTAACTTTGATTTGAACTTCAAGACATTATTAGTTGCAAACTGAGATCGTATATACTTATGCACATATATATATAAATTAAGGTGTAAAGATATAAATTTAAATGTTTAAAATCTTTTCAGCTTAATAAAGATAAAGTAAAACATTTATCTGACCTTTTAAAACGTACATCAACATGCACACATGTACACACATACAAACATACAAGACGTCTTATGTACACAAGACAATGTACATATATACTTCTGTACATTCAACGTGCTTAGACTTTAAGTTAAACTTGGAGTACTTTTTAAATAAAGCTTACCATCAAAATCGCCGGTATCAGCCACAATTGTGGTAATCTTCTTAAGTTGTTCCAAAGCCGACATTTTTTGTTTTTTTATCGGACGATCACTTCCCATCTCCCGGGTCGAATGAATATTGTGGTTAATTCTAAACTTTAGAATAGAGTTTAGTAGTTCCGTTCATTGGAAGCTCAATTGAACGGCTCTTTGAAAATGAGAACAGTGATGCTTTCTAAGCTTTTTTTTTAAATAGCACTTTTTTGTTATCGAAATAATCATTGTTGCAAGTTCCAAGTAGATTGTGTTGGATTTATTTTTTGGTTGTCAACACAACAACAACAAGTAAGAGCGTCATACTTGTTGATTAAAGTAGTCAAACAGCGGTAGTTGGAACCTGTAATCCTGGCGACATCGTTCACTGAGAGCGGTTTCGAAGACTTTTTACGCTGGCCTCGTGAGTTGGCCAAGAAATGCAAGTCATTCTGGTCGCTTTCAGTTTCCAACTATATGTTGGACTATCGCTGTTTGACTACTCTATAAATGTTATGAACAAGATTGTATAATAATGTTATAATAATGTATAATAATGTTATACAATCTGTTGATGTTATACAATTTTAGCTTCTTTTCTGATAAGTTTTCGTTATTTATAATCGCGAACGGAAAACTAAGTAATCTTTATCAATTCGGAGATCGATCTCTTTTAACTGGGATTATTTATTTATAAATTCGAAATCAGTGGATAAGCTGGCTTTAGCTTCGAAAGCCAACCGCTAAAGTGTTAACAAATACTGATTACACTCGATACTGAAAGTAAAGAGTATATTGGGTTTGTGCAATGTTGCAATGTGTTTGTACGTCCGTATGCCCGTCTGTATTAACGCAACTCTTTTCGACATCCTTAAGACTAGAAGCTTGAAACCTTGCAAATATCTTTTTCTATGGGCGGGACAGATTAAGTGTCGAGATTGGGGTTCTACGCCTACTGGGGGGCTGGGAAATCGATAAGTTCGATAACTCAAAATCGTTAAATCCAAACATTTCCCACATCCTTACAGTTAGAGTCACAAAATTTGGTAGGAAGATAGCATCGTTGTTGGCAAAATGCATGGTGAAAGATCTGCATCAGCCAATCTTTGAACGCAGCGCGCACCCAAGCGTCCATACCCCTTTGCAATCAGGCCTCTTGTTAGCCCTTTTTAAAACATATCGAGTATACCGCAGTATACCGGACGACTGCATCGTTTCCACTTGTTCCATTTTAGTTCTTTTCCCTCAGATGTTTTTGTGCGATACTTTATTTGGACTGGATATTACCATCGAAAGCTTAGCTTACAGTTTAGTGTATCAAGAAATTAGTTTATTGTATTTGTAAACAGTTTTTTTTATTTATTTATTTATTTAAATTATAACTCTAGTTTTAATGAATTCTGAAAAAGCGAAGACAACTTTGAAAGATGTGAGTAGAACAAGTTCTAGAAGATCATCATAGGCGTAATTAAATATTTGCACATACTAAATACTTTCCCCATTTGCGCAAAAATACACCGTTATGTATCCACGACAACAGACCACAAAAAATAAATAGTTTCTTTACCACGTTGAAAGTATCAATTGTTTTGAACTGCAATGACGTTTCAATAGTGTTTGTATCACATATAAAGTAATCCTATTGCAATTTACAAAAAGAACAGTCAATTAATTAAGTGTTGTTAGCGTCATTTATAACTTTAATGGGATGTTTAAGCACAAGGTGAGAAAATTGGTTCAACTCTCATAATTTGATAGATCAGAGCCTAAGCACGTTCGCACATGTCAGCAACATGAAGCTGTAAATCAAAGTATATTTCTCAATGTGCTAAAAATTGTGAATAATTGAATAAAATTAGGGCTGTCGTTTAAATCGTACTTCTTATACCCTGGTCATTTGCACTTTTACGTTATCAATGTCTCAAATCGAATAGCTGATAAAAATTAATCAATTTTTTAAGAGCGAAGCAGAGCGATCACATTTTGTGGCAGTCTCTACCATATCGGATTCACAGGCGATACGCAGCGTCGATTTTCATCCCGATGGAAAGCTTTACGCGGTCGGATCGAACTCAAAAACTTTCAGAATTTGTCAATATCCTAATCTTTCTAAGCTGAGGTAATATTCACGTACAAATACCCAAAACATTTTCTAATTCCAAACAAATCTCTAGTCAAGATCAACATACTTATCCTCCATCTGTGCTGTGCAAACGGACAAAACACCATAGAGGCTCCATATATTGTACATGTTGGTCGGCAGACGGCGAACTCATTGCAACCGGGTCAAATGACAAGACTATCAAATATATGAGATTTGACAAGGACACCAATCAACTAGTGGGACAGGAGATGGAACTGAATATTCACGATGGTACCGTACGAGACATGTGTTTCCTGGACAATATCTCAACAGAATCAAGGCTACTTGTCAGCGGTGGGGCTGGAGACTGTAAGATCTATGTGACGGATTGTCTGACAGGTATGGCGTTTCAGGCATTTGGTGGCCATACCGGACACATTTCATCATTATATAGCTGGGACAACGCAATGTTCGTTTCGGGATCTCAGGTAATGTTAAATTTAAATTATATTTACATAAAGATATAAAGTTATGTTTCCCTATAGGATCAATCAATACGATTCTGGGATATGCGGGTAAACGATGCTGTTAAATCTTTCGATCAGATTGGAGCTTTACAAAACTCTCCAGTGACTGCTGTCTGTGTTGATCCGACTGGTCGATTACTTGTTTCTGGCCACGCCGATAGCGCTTGCATTCTTTACGATATTCGTGGAAATCGATTAATACAACGTTTCTATCCGCATAGCGCCGAAATAAGGTAGCTAATTACATATTGTTAACATTTATTTTTTTGCCAACACAAATTTTTTATTTATTTTAAAGATGCATACGGTTTTCGCCATCGGCGTATTATATGCTCACATGCAGCTACGATAGCACGATTAAACTTACGGATTTACAGGGTGATCTAGCCAATGATATCGCATCTGTTGTTGTAGCCAAGCATAAAGACAAGGCAATTACAATCAGATGGCATCCAACGGAGTTTTCCTTTATTTCCACATCTGCGGATAAGACTGCCACATTATGGGCCCTACCTCCACCTTAATTTATTCAATACCCTATCACAACAAATATTACAGTATATATTTAGTATATTATGCATAAATTAATAAAATCACATTTAAAAGACATTGTATGGGTGTGGGTCGTATACCTTAATGTTTTTTTTTTTTTTTTTTAAATATAAAATAGTAATTTGAATTGTGTTATTTGTTTAAATGCATTTTAATATGGGGACCATTACTTTTCGTGCAGCCCTCGCCATTGACTCGATTAATTTAAAATCAAGCAGGGGAGAAAAAACCAGGCATGGCACGTACAAAGTTCCAAAGTTTCTGAAAACGGCCCATGTAAGACTAGAAAATGCAAAGGGGCACCAACAAATTATAGGATTATGAAAATCAAGATCATTTTTTCTTGTGTAATTTTCTTATTATATGATACATTTTATTTTTTTGAAATTTAAAAAAGCAAGACCTTCGATAATTTTCAAAGAACTTGTCACTAAACAAACATAAACATAGCTTGGTTATGTAGAGTTGTTTTCAGGCCGATGTTTAGTTTTCTATAATACTACACATATTTGCATTTGTTTTGTAAATATGTGCAAACTAGGTTCAATGTATTTTAAAAACAAACAAATGTAAGTATGTTTTTAGATTTATGTACGTTGCTGTACATACATACGTATATGTATACAAATTTCGGCTTATGGTTAAGGACTTAATAAAAAGACAAATGTAAATATGCATACATGTATGTTCATATCTTTATGTATTCATATGTCCATGTTTGTATGTATGTATGTGTGTCAATAAATTTAGTTTTTTTTTTGTCTAAAATATAATCGGTACCCATGCTAAATGCGCTAAAAATGTTTTCAATTACTTTTTCTTTAATACAGCAGTATTTCCCCCAACTCGCGACTCCAAATTATATACAGTAGAAAATTATTTTCTGTTACTCATGCGCCTTCAATATCATAGTTTAATTTTATTCGTACAATTGAAAAGTTCACAAAATATTAAGAAAAGGAAATCAACAAAGTTGAAAGTGTTTTTGCATTACAACATAAGAAGTTGAAAACATTTTCCGGTTATTGTTAACCTTGAACAAAGGCGCTTCCACAAGTAAATACCCACTTAAAGAACATTCAAAACATACTTACGTGTGTTGTTTTTCAATGTTTACAATTTCTACGGTTGTGCATGTATGCAGTGTCTGTGTTCTGGTAGTCTTTTGTGTATGCATATATATGTACATACATATGTAATTAATAACTTCTTACATACTTATCGTGCATAAATGCATTAAATTCTTGTAGCAGCTAATATTTAATGGTTTAAATGCTTTCGGAAGTGCAGTATTAGTACAATCTAAAGGCTTTAGTGTATGTATGTATGTTCATATAAATATGTAAGTATTCATGTCACATGCAGACATACAAAGCTAATAAAGTTGAGACAATTCTGTCAAGTGGTCGTAAATTTAACATCTGCACGCATGCTGTCGCCGGTCATGTGACATTTGTTCTAATAAAGTTTTTAGCTAGCTTACATAACTTTTGACTAGTCATTATCCTAAGCAAACTGTCTGTTAGCATATGCGCTAGCACAGATGGCAACAGGAACAGGGTGGTACGAGTATAAAACACAGCCTGAGAAGGATGTAAGGGAATGTCTCCATAGAAAGTTGAGTTGCATTGCTGCGGGAACCTGGCTGTTATCGACCTTCTGCATCAATTAATATATTTTTTTTTTTCACAAACCATTACATGAGTATATATGTTGAAGTTTCTTGTATCTCTTAAGTATGTATCTCAGTTTATATGGTTTGTTTTTTTGCAATCTCTGAGTGATATTTCTCCGTTGAATAACTTAAGAAATTTGATTTGATTTGGTGGCGCTGAAATTGATCGATAACAAAGCAGCAGACACTTATTTAATACATATACAAAATTAGCCAGTTGATCATTTGAATAACAGTCGGCACAGTGCCGCCACATAGGAATAAAAAACCGATATAGCCATGATGTTAATTTAACTTTGATTTAATTCAGTCGGTCATTGACTGTAATGAACCTTTAAATTAAATAAATTAAAAATCTAAATCACTTTTCGAAATTTATATTTTCAGAGCGCGTCGGCCACAAACATGCCAGATAGATTTCAAGTGACAAAAACAGATGAAGAGACTGTATTGGATTATCTTCAAGATGAGTCGGCAAGTGGTAAACTTTTAGGCGATAACCAGGATGACTTAAGAGGTAGTTATGCTTTTTAACCTTATGCCAAGAGTAAGCTATGTGAAAAGATTTTTTAGTGTAAAGTACTAAACAGTAATAATCTTTTGAATTTTGATTAATTATAAAGTTTTTATCAGCCATTAACGGCGATTTATGATTATGCTATTTTTATAACGTGTACCAATTCAAAATGATGCTTGCCAAAGATATTTCGCTCGAATAACGTTAGACCACAAATTCGTCAATTACGAGGCTTCATTATGCTCTCAAGATTTTACCATCAATTTACCCAACATGTATGTATTTAATATGTATTCGTGCACACACATACATACAATTTATGTGTATTTACTGTGAAATACATATGTATTTGCGTCCCAGATGTCCCGGTGACACATTTAACGCCACCTGCACATTTAAGCTTCAAGTGTGGAAAGCTTTCGAGAGCAGCTAAATGTTTCTGGGCTTTAGCTGCTGATGCTGTGTGAGAGGACTTTCTCCAAATGATGGTGCGGCTGGTCCAAATACAGACCCGTGCATATACACTTGTTATATATGTATCTATATGGGTGTGTCGGTATCTGTGCAATTGGCTCTCTCTCTTTTTTGTCCTTCTCTCTTTCTGGTCCTTAGCTCAGAATACGGGGTGAAATTTTGCGTGTAGATAAAAGCTTTCGTTTTCATCTCGCTTTCAATGCTGCTCAAGTCCTGGGCAACATAATTTTTATTCGGTAGCATACAAACAGTATTCTTAATTTTTTCTATTAGTTCACATTAAGAAAAAATAGCACAATTTAAAGCAATTTAATTCGTTAAAAAAAAAAATATTTTAAAAAAATCTGCTGCAATTTAATGTTAAAACAACGTGTAAAGTTACATAAAACCTATCAGTTTCCATCACAGCACTAACAATTGTCCAAAGTTTTAATAATTGTTAAAATACCTAAAGGCAAAGTGCGTTAAAAAAAAAAAAAAACAAGTCCGTCGTGTATCCAAATTGATTTTATATATATATTAATCATTCAATTGCTTTGACCCCTTCTTTAAGTTTTGCAAATTCCTTTTTGCTCAAGTGTTTATTCATATGCTTTTTAATCCTGCCAGGCTTATTATTCTTGACCTAAATTTTTCTGTTTCATGTCATAGGTAGGATAAATCTCTTTCCAGCTAACAAAGAGGGCAAGAAAAAAATGTACTGAACATTGAAAAGTGATTTAAATAAGGCCCCCATTCAATTTACAGCCTTTGGAAATCTTTTGAACTTTAATATAGATATTTACAAGGTCTAAGTTTTTATTGTATTGCTATCTATCGAAGGTATTTTAAATTATAAATGTTAATAACATTTATAATGTTTTCATAAAAAAATTATTAATGTTCGTATGACGACCCAAAAGTGTTAGCTAATTTTAAGTGAGAATCGTGATCTGCGAAAGTGTTAAACATGCAATGTAATAGTGAGAAAGATGATGCCGATGATACAAATATTACGCCATCCGAACACAATGGAACAACACTCGACCGGAAACAATCAGGTATGAAAAATCGCGATGGTCACGTTGCTCATTTAGAAAGTGGATAAGGCACAAGGGTATAAGAATGTCACAAGGCTTAAGCTTTAACTAAATCTCAAAAATTGCATGTAAAATAAAACGTCGATTAATTAAACATTTAAGAAATCATATGTACATACTTTTTAAATTACTTTTGTTAGTGATTGTGACAAGATTATATGTATAAATATAAATTTCATATTTTTTTCGCAGTGTCCCCTTCCAGATTATAAAAAATATCCTTCCTGCACTCCTTTAAAACTAACAACAAGTTATTCTTTACCTTTATATGAATTTTTTTTTAAATTTAAATTTATATTTTGTAGATTCGCGTGATGTCCACCAAGCAGAAGAAATTCAGAAATCTTCAATTGATCCCAATTTGTACCTCTACGATGATGACTTGGAGACCAGGCCTCATATTTCTACATTCATTTCATCAATTGCCAACTATGAAAATACGATACCAGCGGCCACCGACCCAGATGCAAAGCCCCCACCGCCATCGGCTCGAATGGGTACAAACTTTATTACTTTAACTCCCTTTAATTAAAATATTTTTTGTGTGAGTTAAGAATACACATTTTTACTTTAAATTACTCTTTTTCTTTAGGAACTTTAATTGGAGTGTTTTTGCCATGCATTCAGAACATTTTTGGTGTTATATTGTTTATTCGTTTAACATGGGTTGTTGGTACTGCTGGAGCTATTTGTGGATTTTTGATTGTCTTGACATGCTGCTGTGTGGTAAGACTACCCTGCACACATACCCTATGCTTTATACTAAAGGAAATTTGTTTCAAACTTAGACTATGCTAACTGCGATATCGATGTCTGCCATTGCAACGAACGGGGTGGTACCGGCAGGAGGAAGTTACTTTATGATATCTCGGTAAATTAAGTATTAAATTATCAAAATATAAATTTTATTTATCTATATATTGTGTACTCCTATTCTAACAACCAAAAAGTTTACAGTGCATTAAAAAGTTTAGCCTCTTTACAGTCTCGTAAATTTTAAGAATAAAAATAAATACTATATGTTTTATCTTCATATTCACTGCTACTTTATGCTCCCAAGTATTAACAAAAAAGTGTTACACAGTGTTTTTGAATTGCAAGCACTTTAATAAATTTTTTTAAATGATTTTGTAATTAAGTTTTCATTTTATAATATCATATAAATTGTATTTTTAAAGCTCACTTGGTCCTGAATTTGGCGGTGCTGTGGGAATGCTGTTCTATACGGGGACTACATTGGCAGCTGCAATGTACATTGTAGGTGCTGTTGAAATCGTATTGGTAAGTAAACTAATTGATAATGGTTATAAGTTTAAGATATAAACAGGATTTATTGACATATCTTAGACTTATATGGCACCCTGGGCATCAATTTTTGGGGATTTCACCAAAGACGCTGAAGCTATGTATAATAACTTCAGAGTTTATGGATCCTTGCTACTCTTGTTTATGGGTAAGTTAAAATTGAAATGTGTTTTTGGATTAATCTTCTAAGTATGTTTTTATTTTATAGGTCTCATTGTTTTCTTGGGCGTCAAATTTGTTAACAAATTCGCAACCGTTGCCTTGGCATGTGTAATATTTTCTATAATAGCCGTATATGTTGGAATTTTCGATAATATCAATGGCAATGAAAAGTTATAGTAAGTGATTTTTCAAAATATGGTACAAAGTACATTTTGTTCAACGTTATTCGCTTTTTCTTATAGCATGTGTGTGCTGGGAAAACGCCTGTTAAAAGATATCCCAATTGAAAACTGTACAAAGGGAGATCCACTGTTACAAGATTTATATTGTCCGGATCACAAATGTGACGAATACTACCAAAGTAATAACTTTATTAGTTGCAAGATAAATATAGAATTATTGTTAAACCAATGTATATTATCCACAAACAGATAACAATGTGAGCAGAGTAAAGGGTATTAAAGGTCTAGCCAGCGGCGTTTTCTACGACAATATATGGCCCTCATTTTTGGAGAAAGGACAATTAATTGCATACGGACGCAATTCGGTTGATATTGAGAATATCGGTGATCAAACATATAACCAAATTATGGCTGATATTACAACATCATTTACACTGCTTATTGGCATATTTTTCCCATCGGTCACAGGTATGAATGAATATTTTGAATCAGACTGATGATTGCTATTGACAATATAATTATCTATCTAGGGATCATGGCTGGATCCAATCGTTCTGGTGATCTGGCTGACGCTCAAAAGAGTATTCCCATTGGCACAATTTGTGCTATTTTGACCACCAGTACTGTTTATTTAACGAGTGTTTTGTTTTTTGCTGGCACTGTTGATAATTTGCTACTGCGTGACAAGTAAAAACTATAAACAAATTTTACATCACATAATCATTAATTAATGAACATTATTTTCAGATTTGGACAGTCGATTGGTGGCAAATTAGTTGTGGCTAATATTGCATGGCCGAATCAATGGGTGATTTTAATTGGATCGTTCTTATCCACCTTAGGTGCTGGTTTACAAAGCTTAACCGGTGCACCACGTTTACTCCAAGCTATTGCTAAAGATGAGATTATACCATTTTTGGCACCATTCGCCAAGTCTTCGAAACGTGGAGAGCCAGTTCGAGCTCTACTTTTAACTATTGTGATCTGTCAATGCGGTATTTTATTGGGTACGTTTTCTAGACTGAAACCTTTAACATACCTCTTATTTAATTTATTATTTTTTAGGTAATGTTGATTTACTTGCCCCATTGCTATCCATGTTTTTCCTTATGTGCTACGGCTTTGTTAATTTGGCCTGCGCCGTACAAACTTTGCTAAGGACACCCAATTGGCGACCACGCTTCAAATTCTATCACTGGAGTTTATCGTTGCTTGGTCTTACCTTGTGCATTTCGGTCATGATTATGACATCATGGTATTTTGCACTGCTGGCCATGGGCATGGCAATCATAATATACAAATACATCGAATATAGAGGGTATGACTTAACTTGACCTCGGCTCTTTGTCTCGCCGAGTCTTATATAATCTGTGTGTTTGCTTACAGTGCCGAAAAGGAATGGGGCGATGGTATTCGTGGTATGGCATTAACTGCGGCAAGATACTCACTGCAGCGTCTTGAGGAGGGTCCACCACATACCAAAAATTGGCGTCCTCAAATTTTGGTGCTCTCAAAACTCAATGATAACCTAATGCCAAAGTATAGGAAAATATTTTCCTTTGCCACTCAATTGAAAGCTGGCAAGGGTTTGACAATTTGTGTGTCTGTGATAAAGGGTGATCACACAAAAATAACAAATAAAGCGGTTGATGCAAAAGCAACACTTCGCAAATATATGACCGATGAGAAGGTTAAAGGTTTTTGTGATGTTTTAGTGGCCCAGGAGATTGGCGAGGGTCTTAGTTCGGTGTAAGTATTTTGACTCTGTACACAGGAAAATGATACTTATTATTTGATTTTTAAACTCAGTATTCAAACAATTGGATTGGGTGGAATGAAGCCAAACACCGTGATTATTGGCTGGCCGTACAGCTGGCGGCAGGAGGGACGTTACAGCTGGAAGACTTTTATTCAAACAGTACGCACTGTTGCAGCATGCCACATGGCACTAATTGTTCCAAAAGGAATCAACTTTTATCCAGAATCAAACCACAAAGTAATGCAAAAGGAATTGCTTTATAGCGTTGTCAAGTAACTAATGTTTTGGAATTTTTAAAGATTGGTGGAAACATTGATATTTGGTGGATTGTACATGATGGGGGTTTGCTTATGTTGCTACCGTTCTTGCTTAAACAGCACAGGACCTGGCGTAACTGCAAGCTACGAATTTTTACCGTTGCTCAAATCGAAGATAATTCGATCCAAATGAAGAAAGATCTTAAGACATTCCTGTACCATTTGCGTATTGAAGCAGATGTTGAAGTAGTTGAAATGGTCAGTAAAAGATAATATATTCACATTTTACATTAAATGTCATGTCAATAATTTATTTCTTTCTTTATAAAACAGAATAATAGCGATATCTCTGCATACACTTATGAGAGAACTTTAATGATGGAACAGCGCAATCAAATGCTAAGAGCATTAGGCTTAAACAAAAAAGAGAATTCCAAAGTGGTAAGTTAAACATTCACGAGTTTCGGTTTGTTTAATATTTTTCGATTCAACTCCTTAAAATCGCATTTATTTAGTACAAATCTGATATATATAAATGTAATCGGATAATTTTTATGTTCGCACATTTAACTTTAAGTTATTACAACTTCTTAATTTTTTGATCCTTCGTTTCATCCAAACAAAATCTTCTATCTATTGAGATCAATAAACAATTTTAAACTTTGTATATTTGATCAAAGGTTCAAACTATAATGGATTTTAAGGAAACTCCCAGTGATAATAAGTTATCTTTGGTAAAGCTTACATCAAGAATATAGAATTTAATATATATGTATACAAATATATAAGTGTTATTGTATGCATATCGATATTGACATCATAACCATTTCCAACATATACATAGTACATACATAAATGTTTCGCTTGCTTTCACATTTTTATTACACACAAGACGCAGCAACAAAATTTATTGTTGTCCATATTGAATCTAAGTAGTTGTTTGTGCCTTTATATCCATTGCCCATCAAATGCTATTGCAAAATCTCTGGCACCTCGTCTAGTCAATTTATCAAAAATCTATGTGTCCGTTTCTTTACAATAGAGCCATTCCCAAAACAACGAATATTTTGACACACAACCATCATTGTTTTATAAAAAAGAAATATTTTTGCATGTGTTCCCTATATTTTTAAATATTTTGGGCAGTACACGCACCTCTCATTTGTGTAACTAATAATATAAAGCATGAAGATAGGAAAGGTTAAACACGGAAAAAAAATATAGGGCTTGTGAAGCATAAATCTGTCCGTAAGAATGCAAGACCTTCTAAGCTCTAAACTTAGAAATCATATAATTGACCTTTTACCCTTAGGGCTGTTAAAACAAAATTAATCGTGGCATAAAGTATATACCCTTATGTTGAATCCTTGATGAAATTAAAAATATATATTCATATATATTATGGAAAGAAAGACATTAATAATTTGTTTACGATACACTTTTCTCATATCAAAAATCAATAAATTTGATCAAAGGTCCAACAACAAGGCTGAATGTATGAATATTAGTATTTCCACTAGACAATTAAGTATTATGTATGTATAAGTATGTAAATACTTTATGCTAACATTTTCAGGTACAAACAATTGTAGACCACCATTATGACGCCGTAAAAACAGCGTCGAGGGTTCGGTTTGCCGATCCTACCATCGAAGAAAATCACGTATGTATGCTTAATAGTTTTGTAAATTCATGATTACAACCTAAATAAGAACAAATAAAAATCCAAACTTAAGTTCTCGGTTAAATACTTATGATAATAGTAAGAGAATACCAATTACAGATATATATATACTTTTTATCTGTCATTTAGCAGGTGTTGTAAGCCTTACATTCGTGTTATTTATTTTGTTTTTAGTTTAGTATTTTTATTTTTTTAATTTTGTCTTGGTTTTCGTTTTAATTTAAATTTTTTGTTGTTTAATTTTTAAGTGCGTATACAAAGTTCTAATTTTCTCAAACGGCACGGTTGTTAAAAAAATGATTTTGCTATTGCTATTAAACATACCATGTTTTATATACTCATATTAAAACAGGATACTCATAACGAGGAAAAACGTAATTCAATTGACTCAGATGGTCCTGATAGCACGGACGCACCTGATATTACATCTAACAAAGATGAATCAACAGAGAAAGCTGATGAAAATGTTAAATCTAGTGTGAAACCGTAAGATTAATTTTATTTTGTGTTACAATTTCATGTTGTGAAAATTCTTTTTTATACAGGGATGAATTCAATGTTCGTCGCATGCACACTGCAATAAAACTAAATGAAGTTATAGTGGAGAAGTCTCAAGATGCCCAATTGGTTATAATGAACTTGCCAGGTCCTCCTAGGGAAGTTAAAGCAGAACGTGAAAGCAATTGTAAGTACATTGTTTAAAGCTCGATTAAATCATTACTGAATTAATTTTTTCTTCTCAAACCATTAGATATGGAATTCCTGGAAGTTTTAACTGAGGGTCTTGAAAAAGTATTAATGGTTCGTGGAGGAGGTCGTGAAGTTATAACAATTTACTCTTAAGGGCATTAATCGCTCAGTTTTTAAGAGTTCGCAACATTAGACAAGTTTAAGAATCAATCAAATTTTTAAATGAAGGTTATTATTAATTTGTTATATTAAATCATATGTCCAAATATTTTATTTTTACGTAAATAAAATATCAAAAATTGTAACAATAATTAATATGGTTATTTATTCTGGTTTCTACTTTACTAAGTGGTGCTCCGCGTAGTAGCCTGACAGAATTGCAAGATTTGGCCTGGAAAGACTTACTTTGTATTTAAATGTCAGAATTTAATCATCATTTGTTTCGTCACAGATGTCAATCTAATCGAACTTACACAAGAGCTCCGTGCCACTTTGGATAGTTGCTGAACTGCATGCCTAGTTAGACTGCGACCTTCGCCGAAAAAACTTCGATGGCTCTGCGAGTGTAACCCCATTCAGAACAACTAGTTGAAGACAGTTTCCGCGGATTTCAAAATATAATGTTTGTTAATAAATAAAATGTTATAAAGTATTAATAATAATATGCGAGTGAAATTTATTTCTACCAGAAATATTTGTTTTTGTATTTGTTTTTTTCTCTGGTTCAAATTAAATTTGCATTGATATTAGCAATAGAAATTGAAATGAATCGAATTATTACCACGACAACTAATCGATGCTATCTTGACGCAGCTAAATAAAAGCTGCAAAATTCGCAACAATGCTTTTTGAAGATGTTAATCACCCTGTGATTACACAGGCAACCCTGTGTACCGCTGTTAGTTCTTTTGGTTCGACATTGTTGCGGCGTGGTCTTCGTTTGAACAGTTTTTCTAAAGGTATGTCTACATTAAAAAATTAATTTCATTTAAAAGCAATGCAACGCACTTTAGCCGTAGCGCAAAAAATGTACATTTATTAATGTACATATGTTAAGTTACGAAACGCAATTTGACGTGTACATGCTATTGTTCTAATAGGCGGGGCAGCTGCTTTCAGCACAGCTAACACGTGTTTTACTGTTCAGGAATGTACGCTTGCTTCTAATATATGTACATAAATATGTATGTGTATGTATGTATATACATAAATGTGTAATTAATATTTTTAATTCGCAAAATTTATTCATAACACATTTGAGTGCACGAACATAATTATATATGTATGTATAATCTTCAAGATAAAATGAGGTATTGCTTTGCCTGTCGGCATTTTCCCATATTGCGAAAATATGCAAAAATGTGTAAATGGAAAACTAACTATTCTTAAGTGATTTTTTTTAGTTTAACAAAAGAAATGACAGCTAAAATGAACCACTACCTGAAGATTTTCGTCAAAAAAAATGTGTTTTACTTTTACACCAAATGAATAGCATTGCTGAACAAGAACGTTGGCAATTTATTAATGCGCATATTTTTAATCGGTGCAAAAAAAATTGCTTATTACATGAAGTGAACATAATATACATACATATACATTATATATCATTTATATACAGAATTTTCACATCTTTAAGACCAATTGTTTAACAAAACTTTATTAAATGCATCTGTGTTTGTATATGCGTTTTAGAACTTTTGCATTTAATTCAGAATGGATGCTTCCAAAGAAGGAAATATTGATGCGGAGTCGTGCAACGAAGTTGATGATGATAAGTCAAACTCTGACTGCCAATCAATGTAATTAAAAGAATATTTATTTTTTTTATAAGCATATTCAAATTGAAAATCAACATTAACAGGCCGGCTTACATGAACTCGGTAATCAGGCGGCAGTTCTTGCAGGAACGGGTAAAATCGCTGCCAGCCCCCGTTCAAAATCGCATAACAGTTCTGAAGAACTTGCAATTGGATAATTTACAAATCGAAGCCGAGTTCTTTGAAGAGGTTTACAAGTTGGAGAAGAAGTACCAGTTGAAATATCAACCCATGTTGGACAAGCGTAAGGAAATTGTTGTCGGCACCGTTGATCCAGCGGAGGAGAAACCCAAGTGGAAGGAACCTGAGCAGCAGCCAAGCGATGGCGAAGATGGTGGTGATGCCGTCCGCGAGTCCCTGAAAAATATTAAGAGTATGCCCCAGGATGCCAAAGGCATTCCTGATTTTTGGCTTACAGTGTTCCGCAACACGGCCATGTTGTCGGAAATGGTCCAGGCTCATGATGAGCCCGCCATGCGTAAGCTCACGGATATTGTTATCAAATATGACAACGAAGTACGAAAATAATCTTTGCTTATAAAACAAAGAGCATAACAATTATTTCTTTTGCTTTTAGCATTCATATACTTTGGAGTTTCATTTCGATAAAAATGAATACTTTACGAATACTGTGCTTACAAAGCAATATTTCCTTAAGGCGACTGTCGACCCAGATGATCCGTTCGCATTCGAGGGTCCGGAAATTTTCAAATGCAAGGGTTGCACCATTGACTGGCAGAAGAAAATGAATCTGACGGTCAAGACCATCAGAAAGAAACAGAAGCATAAGGAACGTGGCGCCGTGCGCACAATTATCAAGCAGGTTCCAACAGATTCCTTCTTTAACTTCTTCAACCCACCAGACGTTCAAGACGACAAGGATGAAATCGATGATGAATCACAGCAGGTAGGTTTATCTAAATTGTTTCAATAAGAATCGCTTGTGACTGGACTTGCTTTTTTTACTTTTTAGATATTGGCCACCGATTTTGAAATCGGTCACTTTTTGCGTGCTAGAATTATCCCGAAAGCTGTGCTTTATTACACCGGCGATATTGTCGATGATGAAGACGATGAAGATGAGGAGGAATTCGAAGGTGAGGAAGATGACTACGATGATGATGAGAATGAAGGTCAAATCAAACCAACTGCTGGCAGCAAAAAACAGTCTCCAAATGACTGTCCCAATCAGTAGGGCAAAAAATATCTTGATGTTTCAACTTCATAAAGTTGTGTATAATACTAAGTATATGTAATAAAAAAAATTTATTTTTGGTGAATTAAAATTTCAAAGTAAAGTAAAATAACCTCGTTTTGTTCTACTGGTTTTCACGATTCGCAGGCGTAACTCATTATTGCAAATAATCATTAGTTCCACATTTGGCGCGCAAATATCTGATCGTGACGTCACACGAAAAAGTTTTTTATTTTATCGATAACTTGGTTTTCTCACAAATTTGATGAGCATCGATTTTTGATCTTTTCTGTACAAAAAAAAAAAATGACTAGCCGATAAAAGAAACTTTTAATGTTTACAAACATAGGATTACTTCTCAAAAAGTGTCATATTTGATTTGTATTGTACATTATTAAGATCAATATTTAATCAAAACTTAATAACATTGATGTTTATAATGAAATATTTGAAAAGAAACCAATGCGCTTATTTAATAATTTTAATAATTTGGACACTATCGGGCCATAAGGCTCATGCCAAGTTGGATTTGAAACAAAATTTCTTTAAACATGGCCAGAATGAAACATTGAAAAGGTAAATACATACTGTAATTTATGAATTATAAATTAATTTCAACTTAAGTTTACCAACATAGATCAATAAAACTTGATATACGCAATACATTGCTTGTGCAATTCTACAAGTAAGCAATTGACAGTCGTTTATTATTATTTGATACTTAGTACTCAAAACACTTTGCTAGAAACAATACCAAAACGTTGGAAACACCAATTCCGTTTAATGCTAACAAATTGGAAAGCTCCGGTTGTTCACCGTCAGATAAATTTGCGATCGTACTTCACGGATGGATTCAAAGTTGTGCCGATGATTGGGCAGTTGCACTTATTGATCGTAAGTTGAAGAATATTTGAATAGCTTTGTATGAATAAGGATCTAACTTGTCTTTTCAGGCTTAAGCTTTTATCGTAAGGGATGTGTTATATGCATTGATTACAGCATTGTCGCAAGTGCATCCTATATGCGGTAGGTTGTTTTGTTATAAATACCAAAGATTATTATGTATACATACATATATTAATTTTTAGCTTATACGCCAACTTTAACCACGTGACCGAATCGATTGTTTCAGTCATATTATCTCTTTTTCAATACGGCTTCGATCCGAGTAAAGGGTATATGTTTGGCTTTAGCTTTGGTGGTCAACTAGCATCAGCTGTTGGAAGATCCCTACAACCGCATTTTACTCTACAAAATATTGACAGTAATTATAATTTTGTTAAATAAATTAACAAATATTTTATACTTATTTGATTCGTATAAATTTAAGCTTGTGACATGGCTGGTCCTGGATTCGATCCTATTGCTTTAGATCACTCAAAAGCTGGCAAATATGTTCAGTGCTTTCATTCGAGTCGAGATAAGGGAACTTTTATATACTCCTGCCACAGGAATATCATGTTGGGCAGCTGTGGACTCAGTCAGCCTTCGATAGCCAGTCAAGTGCATCTGGGTAGTCATGGACTGTGCGTTGATATATATATTAATACCTTTGACTATCCGTTTTATGCTTTAAAAAATCCCCCACCTGATTGCGTATCGTTTACTCAAGCAGCCAAAATTCCAAATGATTATACGGTGGGATATGAGGAAAACTTTAACAAGTGAGTATTTATAAAAAAAGTACTTATATTTGTGTTGATTTTTGTTTTATCATTTAGATTAGCATAAGAGCTATGTATTATTAGTCTTCTTCTTATTTGATTTGTAAATTTTCCTGAATTTATTACAATTAATTTCTAGGCAAGTGACTGGAAAGATCTTTGTGCCAACCAGCTTACACTATCCCTACAACTTATCAAAAAAAGAACTTCAACTTTTGTCAAAAAATAATGGCTAAAAATTTTTTTATTTAAACATAAAAATAAATATTGCTTAATTATTTAATTTTATATAATTAAATATTATAAAACTGATTAATTCCACGGAAACGAAAATAATGTTTATGCATTTATTGGTATTAATTGATGTGGTTTTCAATAAAAAATACAATCATGAATAAAACGATTAAAACATTGATTATTGTCAAACTTAAAAATAATATACATAATCAAGCTGCGTTCTTTTCGTTCTCTTCAAAGTCCAGTGTATTGAGGACATTTACGTCAAGTTCTGAATCGGCATATTCAAGTATATTAAAATCATCACCAATTTCGGATGTTAAGGATTTAAGTAAGTCATCATCATCCCCCTCCCCAAATCCACCCAATATATCTCCAAATCCAACATTCTCCAATTCAACTGCCGACGATGATATTCCTTCCTGTGCTTCCGTCATTTTCATATCTAACTGACGCTTCCCGTCATGTTCAAGACTTCTAAGTTCTGTATGCTGTGGATTTCCACTCATACTTAACATTGGATTGTTTTGTGTTATGGCAGTATTTTGTATCAGACCCATTCTTAGAACATCGTTGGGTAAAAAGAATTCAGAGTTCGAATTCATTATCACTGCTTCAGAATTTGTTTTTTGCAAGAGATTTCTTAGCTTCTTATCGCCAACGGCTTCAGTTTCGTATGATGGATTTTGTTCCGTACGATTTTCTATTGAACCAATTTTCAATGATGATGAAGGTGCTATATTTATTGTAGTTGCAGATGTCGTCCTTTGCATTGCAGATTTTACTACCAAATTTGTATTAGAAATGGCCGTCGGATGATGAGAACTACCGTGATGCATGGGTGATCCAATATAGCAGTTTGCATCGAACGAAATTCCATCTGTAAAAGGAATAATGTTTATAATATAAATAATGTTAATTCACACGTGTACTCACTGTAATTGCTAAACACCATTGATTGTTCTTCTTTTGGCTTGCTGGAATGCTGTTTCCATGCACGATTGTCTTCCTGCTTTTCTGGTTTTGCTGGCTGGCTAACCTTGCATTGTTCACGCCGCTGGCGCAAAGCAGATCGGTTATCCTTTGCTTTTTGCAGAAAGGGTGCCTTTTTCTCGTTGCATAAAGAGCGCCAACCCTTAAGGATCTGCTTACAACGATCATTCCAGTTGGGATATAACTCTTTTAGATTTGCATGCTCGGTATTCGCATACAAGACAGCAGAGATTGTTGCCATTAAGCCTAGATCTATAAAAAATAAAAAACCTTTAAAATGCATTCGTTTGTTATTTCAATTTCAGATTTTACCCTCATCTTTTCGCATTTTTTCTGCCGTCTTTTGGGTGCCAACATTTATGCTTTCAATGTTGGTTTCATTGGGCTTGGGTTCTTCTCTCTTTTCAGTTTGTAATGGCATTTGTTGTCCTGGAATATTTTGTAGATCTGCGTGATATTGCAAATGTGTTGACTTAGCCGTAAGTTTACTATGATATTTTGGATCTTGAGTCAGTTGTGGAGGCACCGCATAATTATTCATAACTGTAACTAGCGGCTCGCTAAACAGAAAAAATTGCATTAAATTAATAACTTTTTGATTGCAATATTGAATTTAAATACACTTTACCTTTTTATATTATCTGCTGTTGTTTTAAAAGTAACTGTCTTATTCATAACATCTACTTCTGTTATTCCCTTGGGAGTCTGTTAAATCGTATTTGTAATTAATATTAGGAAACTCAAACTTAAATTATTAAATTATTATACATACCAAGTTATCCATCGAGTGCATACTATTTGCACTAGCGTTTCTTGACGGTTCCGAAATTGACGTATCTAATGATAATGTTTGAAAAAGTTTATTAATAAAGAAATATTTAAATTTTTATAATATTAAAATTTACCAAACATAAGACTGGTAGAAGAAACCAGATCCTTATTTTGTTGTGTGGCTGTTGAAAATTGGTCTCCGAAAATGTTTTTAATTTCAGAAACAACTTTCTCCGCTTTTGGTTTTTTCAGTGTTTTTGCAGGACTTTTAGTTAGAATTTCATCTTCAGATTTCTTTCCGTTCGACGAGTTATTAAAGTAAATTTTTATTGTCGATCCAATCTCATCTGAGGTATCTGAGTCGTAGGTCACCACTTCTCCCGACTCCAAGAGGGGTTTGCCAAAAAAGGCCTCTTGTAAATATGCCGGATAAGCTTCAATAAGTTTGTTCTTTTGTTTTTTGCGTATTATTTTCTTTTTCTTGTCAAGGGATGCCAGTGCATTTTGATGGTCTACAGCATCGTCATTATCCTTCCTTATAGCACGATTGCGCACCGAAAAGCCACCGATGCCCAATTTTTGCAAATTTCGCTGCCGCTTCTTGCGCAGAATATGAACACCATCATCATTGGTGGAGATTGTAAATCCTTCAGGTAGAGCACTATCGGTTCGATCCCATACCATACCATCTTTGTATTTATCGCTTTGTAAATCATCAGAGATACCCGTATCGTTGTGACCATCCTTGTTCGAATTGGCCATCGGTTGACGCATTTTCCGTTTTCGTTTAATTTCCGTTGACAGGGATTTAATCATATTCAAACCATTTTCACTCAAGCACACACCATCAATCCAATGAATTGCCTCGGTGCTCTCCAACAACTCATTTGTCAAGCGTACATTTTGTGTTATTGCTTTGCCCTCACTAGACAGCTCGGGTGTTTGAGCCTTCGTCATTGACGAATCCTCGTTAAAAGTATTTGAATTTGTGTGAATTAGAGCCTTGCCATTGGAGCGACATCTGATGCACTTGTACATATTGTGATCGTAATAATCCATGGTGTGCTGTGAGTTTATAGAGTCGCATAGGAAATGCAGCCATTGTTCACATTGTTCGCACTGTATTATCATCTCTCCATCGATGTAGCCTTTTGTGCAAACGGAGCAATTATTTTGGCTTGCACAGGGCAAACATTCTGAGGAGTTTTGATCGCTGTAGTTGTTTTTCTCAGTCGGATTGCGACCACATTTCTGGCATATGGTGCAAAATGAACACTTCCAGTTGCCATGCGGCACCTGCTCGAGTGGTGGATTCACACAGTAGATGTGATAGGAGATATCACATTCATCGCACAGTAGCAAACGTGCCTCGTCATTCTTTTTGCCACATCCCTCACAAACGGTGCAGTCCAGGCAGCGCCAACCCTTTTGCATGATGCCCCTTGAGTGTTTAACACTTGCACAATAAGGATGATAGCATTGGGCGCATTGGGCGCACGTTATCAATACGGCATCGCCTTCAACTCCCACAGAGCCGCACATAACACATATATCCTGCGATGTTACAAACTTATCGCGCGCCGAACACAACAACAGTTTCTTGTCGCTGGAGAAATCCGTATCTAGATTACGGTTTATGTAACGATCACTTGAGCCGCCATGAAGAACAAGTTGTCGTCCTTTTCCACGACTGCTGCGCTTTTTGCCAATCTGGGACATTGAGTTCATGCGATGTAGCACAAACTTGCCACCTTTCCCCCGAATATTGGACAAACACATTTTCTTTTTCGTGCTGGGCAACTTGAGGGGATCTTCGCTGTTAACCTCAATACAAGGTTTACCATTTAATGGATCAGCTTCAACATCTTTAAGATTGAAATGCTCCGAAGCTTGCGGATCTGTCATGGAACGCTCGATCGGCTCAATTTTGATGTTGCTTCCATTTTTACAAACGGGGCAAACATAATCATAGTCTGGATCATTTTGTTTTCTTTTGTGATATGCAGTCAAATCAGCTTCCTCATCGCAGGTGCTGTGAACAAATCTAATAAGTATAGAAAGCTTTATTAAGATGCGACTTAGATTGTATAGAATATTGTTTTTAACATACTTATGACACCAATTGCATTTGACCATTTCTTTATAAGCCGCCGCTCTATATGCCTTTTGACAAATTGGACATGAAAATCCTTTGTTCCTTTGTTGATAACACGAGTCACATATCGTATAGTGACTGTGCCAGCGAGATGAGCTTCCTCCGCCAGGTGTCCTGGAGCCACAATCTGTGCATACGCGACATCGCTGCAATAATTTATATAAAATTAGTTGAGGTAAAGTAGTGAATAGTAAAAACAAATGATTGAACCTTACATTACATTTCCAACCATATTTGGGAATCGATGATATTATAGGCCTTAAACAGTTGGCATGATAGATCTTTTGACATTGTTCACATTTGACGAATTTGATATCATTAGCTTCCTGTTGTCGACATATCTGGCATTTAGTACAGCGTGCACAGCACCAGCCAGATCGAGTATCTAATGTGTTTAATGGTTATTTTATATTAATGCAGTATAAATTCATCTCATATATACCCGGTAAATTGGCCAAACCAATGCAAGTGGAATGAAAATGATCTCCACATGAACAGCACATAATCAATTTGGATAAATCCCCCAAGGAGGAGCAAGTTAAACACTCAACATTATTGTCGCTGCCTGCAATAAAAATTAAAGTAATTTAATATGTTTTTAATTTAAGCTTTAAATACTACCAATGGGTACCTACAGATCAATGGAACTTGGCTTAAATGCTCTGTACAAAATACAGTGAAACTTTCTAAAATTAGTAAACAGCCAGCAGCAGCGGCACAGGGAAAATGATGCATTTGTTGACAGTTCATTTTGCAGTTAATTGAAGCACCATACTGATCACAGAAACTGCATTTCTGCTCCAAATATTCGGTAAGTTGTGTTAAGAACTGAGAAACATCTTCTTCATTGACTTCCACTTTGCGCAGTGACCACATTACACACATCCGATGAACGTAAACAAAGCTGTCATCAAGAAAAGCCGATGTATTTAGTACATCTGTATAGCCGATTTTATCCAATTCATAGGTGCTCTCACTATTGCTAATAGCTCTGCTTATAGTTTTTAAGCCACCTTTAGCTTTACGCAATGCATCATCCTTGTCTGCATCATTGGATTGTGAATTCTTTTCTTTGAAATCAAAAGGCACTTTTAGTTGAAACATGGTCCCTTGACCGAGAGCACTGCGCTCTCCCAGATTGCAGAGGCAACAAACTTTTCCGGGGTACTTTTCGGGAAAGTATGGAAGATCGTCGAAGCTGGTTAACGAAGACTTATCTTCCAGATTCCCCAACATGCTGAAGCTCATAGTTTTACTGTTTTCATATAAAAAGAATTTCGCAGATACAAACTAGTGAAGCAAGAAAACACTGAGCAATCGCCTATCGAAACCTTATGTTTTCGATATAGAAACACAACTCTAATGAACGAATTTATCGACTACGAGCTATGCCGATTAAAAAACACTAATTAAAGTAAATCAAGCGAAATTATGCCTATTCACAAATAAAAATTGATAATATAACTAAGTGTCAAATAAAACCGAAACAAGTGTGAAGAATATATCAATTAGCTAGAATGGGACGCTATCTTGCCATACATTTTGCCATCGATTCTATCGTATATTGAACGCACACCTACGCACACTTGCAAGCTTGTTATCTTGTTTATTATAAAAATTTGTTGTCACTTGCACATTATAAAGATATGTAAATATGAATTACCAACTTTGTGTACATTGTGACATGTGAATGCAAATAGAAAAGTTAAAATAGCTCAGGATGGCCGTTTATAGACCCCGTGGCACTTTGGCACGTGTTATCCATGCCAAATTCCATAATGACAATTTCCTAGAGAATATAGACACACAACAGGTAAATATAGTTCTAATGAAAAGCAAATATACGTTCTATATTTATGTAATATTTTTCTACAGTGGTATTCATTAAACTGCAACGAACTGCCTGAAAGATTCAAATCAAAATTCGTTGCACTTAAGCAGCCAGACACAACAACAATAAAATGGCTAGAACGTGCGAAAATGTTATCTTCAAACATTTGGTTACACTTGTGGCATGCGTTGGCCAGGTCTGTTTTGCAATTTTTTATGACACAGACTGACATCAATGGCCTTTTAAAGCGTGGCTCGATGTTCATTTTGTCCGAGGATCAATTTTATAAATTGTTGGAGGCTGGCGGCTTTGCAGGAAGATATTTACCCCAAACGGTGAAGTTTGATATCTAGATTATGTAATTATCAAATAATAATCTTTTTGTTTTCGTCCTACTTTAGATAACGTTGCTGGACATTGGCGCGGGCGACGGGGAAGTATCGTTGCGTGTGGCAAAAAGTGTCTCAGAGCTGAGTGGTAATGCTGTTTTGCAGGTGTTTGCCACTGAAGCTAGTTGGACAATGCGCGAGAGGCTTAAGAAATTAAATTTTAATGTAGTTACCGAAATACATGAACTGCAGAATGTAGAACTTATTTCATGTCTTAACGTTCTGGATCGTTGCTTTGATCCGTTTAAACTCTTGGAGGATATCCATGCAGCGTTAGCTCCTAATGGACGTGCTGTTATTGCATTGGTGCTTCCTTACATGCACTATGTGGAGACAAATACATCGCATTTGCCGTTGAGGCCCCTTATGGAACTTCCCAATAAGCGAAATGGTCGTGGAACATCTTTTGAGGAAGAAGCTACATTGTTTTTGGAATTACTTGAGAACTGCGGCTTTCGTGTTGAGTCTTGGACTAAAGCACCGTATTTATGTGAAGGTGATCTTCGACAATCATTCTATTGGCTGATCGATATAATTGTTGTACTTTCCAAAAATACTACCTAAATGAATATATGTATAAAT
The DNA here is from genome assembly GCA_018904305.1 of Scaptomyza montana. NCBI lineage: Eukaryota > Metazoa > Arthropoda > Insecta > Diptera > Drosophilidae > Scaptomyza > Scaptomyza montana. The sequence continues at coordinate 1,534,331 of JAEIGR010000008.1, read as the reverse complement.
TATTTACTTAAATTATATATTATGTATAATAAACTTTCCAATATGATTTATATAACCCTTATAGGGTACTAAAAATAGTGATCTTTGCTCACTGTGTGCTTTGAAAGAAAAATAATTTTATTTCGGGGCTTGGGCTTGTGTTTAAAAAAATTACATGTTTATTTTCTATTTTTTGGACAAGTACATCTCTTGAAAAATTAGCAGTGTTTTATATTGATTAATAGTTGATCCTCCCAAATTTGTGTTGCATGAATATTAATATTCAAAAATCACTAGCTTTAAATAATACAAGAAAAATATTAAGAAAAAGACAGGTTGTTTTTTTTTACTAGTTTTTCGACAAAATAATTGAATTCGTGTAATTTATTGATATGTCGTATTTGGGTCAATCAATGAATTAGAGCATCCATTGATATAGGCTTTATGCAACTTTTTAACAAATTCCTTGTCATTTTGAATCAGGTAAGTAAAGGCCTGCACAAATTGGGCACAATCAAGTGGTTTATCCGAATTTAACTCGGGATCCGGTTCCTGTTTAATTTGCGGCATGACATCAAACATTGTGGGTGGCATAAGCGCCGGCTTGGCATCCGGTCGATTGCCAACCAACAATCTTCTTAGACACTGTTCGGCTTCATCGCTTGCTATCAAAGCCGAAGCCGATGGTGATTCATCAACATGCTTTTCATACTTCATATCACTTAAAAGCGAAATGGGTTTATCGATTTGCCGAGACGACGCGGCTTTCAGGAATGGTGACAATGGACAGTCGCCATCTCGGTTTGACGATTGGTGATTAGTGCTTAGTGGCGCTTCATTTGGCGTCACCGAGCGCTGCTGTTTCTCCAACTGATCAACGGAAAGCGGCGTCGGGCGATTCAATTGAGCCTCGACTGTTGCCTGCTTAGCCGACTCAAAAAACTTCAGCACATTGTTGGAAGTCACATTTTCGTTTTGATTTACAGCTGGTACCGCTGCTGCTGCTACTGATGGAGCTGGCGCTCCAGGTTGTGACTGACAATTTGCTTGGGCATTGTATTCCTTTTGCGCTTGGCTTAGCATGTTAAATATGCTTAGATTACTCGGTTTTGAAAAGGACGTAAGTGAAGTCGCTTGCTGTCCATTAGTCACCTTGTTCTGCAATAAACCTTTTACCATGCTGCTTATACGATCACATTCCTCACTATTGTAAAACCAGAAGCCGCGAATGCGTGAACGTTCATTGCGATATAGCAGAAATGGTGGCTGCGATTGCAATTCCAGACTACCGGTTAATGGCTCCACAAACGATGTTGTATTAAGTCGATTGTTAATGAATATGCTGTGAAATGGCTCGGCATTTCGATGGTATATAAAGAAAGCGCCTTCCACATCCGTTTTCTCCCATTCATTTTGTTCTGCATTGAACGTGTAAAATGCAACGTGTGATGACGAGTCGACAATCTCCTTTGCGTATGGATCAATCTTCTTTATGGCTGACAAATTCATTCGAGTTATGCTTTCGTCTGCCATGGTTAACTTTTCTCTTAAACTATTATTGTATTTATTTAAAGATTCAACAAGCCTCTTACAAATGTTAGAGATGGCCACAATTGCATTATTTCAAGTAACAACAAGCACATACAAGCTATCGAATAACCATTGAAAGCAATGGACTGGTTATTCAAAAGAAGTGGCTAAAAGGATCCATGGCCATTTCTGCTTATCAAACAAATAGCCATTACCAAACATTAAAATTATTTGCAATATGACAGCAGAATTCAATACTGTGGGATGATTCTTATTGATTATGAGCATATCAGAAAATAACAAACTTTACAAATATATATTGTATCAAAAGCAAATTTAAGCACCAAAAATCTTAAAATCAACATAAGAAATATCAATGAATTAGGAACACGTGGAATTATAGCCATTAAATTGATGCGAAAAGAGCTAAATTGGCAACACTGGCATAAAAACACAATCATAAAAAACTTATCGATTTTGTGAGAAAAAAGGCGGGAACGTGTGTTAAACAATAAATGTTTGTGATTAAACATGTCAGGCAAACAGAAGTCTATAACGTATGCAACTAAAAACAATTAAACAATAATTTGTATATTTATTGTTAGCATATTCTTTCTATTTAAATTTAGATCATTCTTTAAACCAAAAGCTGAGCCAGCTGACTCGACATCTAAAGAGACAAAGTAAGTTTTTCACTTTGGCACATTTTTTCTTTTCTGTTAATCTTTTTTTTTTTTTTCTTTAACAACAGCCACACCAAAACTCAACAAATCAAGCTGCCAAAATGTGAAAAGCTCGATGTGGTTAAAATGGAAACGGAAGATGAAAATAAGCAACCATTGTTAAATAAAAAAGCATCGGAAGAACCCAAAGAACTGCCGCCCAGTAAACCAAGAATGATTGGATTAAATTCCGAATCAAATGAGAGCGAAGGAACTGATAATTACGATCCAGCAATGGAGTCGTATCATCCAATAAAACATGCCTATTGGAAAGCTAGCGGCGTGTAAGTATTTAAAGCAATATTCTATAAGATTTGAATGTCCCTACAATATTTTCTTTTTGTTTATTTTAAGAACGCCCTACCTAGCTCTGGCTCGAACATTTCAAGTTATTGAGGAAACGAAGGGGCGATTGAAAATGATTGATATATTAAGCAACTTTTTCTGCTCTGTAATGCTGGTCAGTCCGGAAGATCTAGTGCCGTGTGTCTATCTCAGCATCAATCAGTTGGCGCCAGCCTATGAAGGACTCGAACTTGGTGTTGCCGAAACGACCCTTATGAAGGCTATTTGCAAAGCCACTGGTCGCAATTTGGCACACATTAGATCTCAGACACATTTAATTGGCGATCTAGGAATTGTTGCCGAACAATCACGCGTCTCCCAACGCATTATGTTTCAACCAAAACCTCTTAATGTGCGCGGCGTATTCTCCAAACTCAAGGAGATTGCAAACACTTCCGGGCAATCAAAAAGTGTTTTAGTTTATGATGTGTTTGTTGCATGTCGCTCGTCAGAGGCGCGTTTTTTCATTCGCTCGCTTATTGGCAAATTGCGCATTGGTATTGCTGAGCAGAGCCTTTTAACTGCGTTGGCAATTGCTCTTGTTAAAAAACTGCACATTAAAGATGGCAAAAAGATCAACAAAGTGGCCGAAATTTACAAAGATGAAATTGCTGAAACAACATTAATGTTGAAAACAACGTTTTGGTAAGTGTATGATACTTAGTTTAAAAATCGTCTAATAGTTTAGGTGTTCCTTTCAGTCAATGTCCCAACTATGACATTATTATACCGGCAATATTAAAATATGATATCAGAGAGTTGCAAGAGCGTTGTCCCATGCATCCTGGCATGCCTCTTAGACCTATGTTGGCACAGCCAACGAAAGGTGTTCACGAAGTCTTGGAACGATTTAGTGGTATGCATATAACATGTGAATGGAAGTACGATGGTGAAAGAGCACAAATACATTTAAATGATCAAGGAGAGATAAGTATATTCTCCAGGAATTCGGAGAATAATACACCTAAATATCCGGATCTCATTGCAAGAAGCAAGTCTTTTCTCAAAACGGATGTCAAATCATACATACTCGACAGTGAAATTGTCGCGTGGGATATAGAACGCAAACAAATTCTACCATTCCAAATTTTAAGTACACGTAAGAGAAAGAACGTCGATGTCGAGGATATAAAAGTTCAAGTTTGTGTATACATATTTGATCTATTGTTCATCAATGGCGAGTCACTTGTTACAAAACCACTGTCTGTGCGTCGAAAGATTTTGTTTGAACATTTCAAAGAAGTCGAAGGTGAATGGCAATTCGCCACTGCTCTCAACACAAATGATATGGATGAAGTGCAGCAATTCCTAGAGGAGTCAATTAAAGGTCAGCATAAACAAGCCGTCAAGTTGTGCAACTTATTTAATAACCAGTTTTATTTACTTTAAGGCAACTGTGAGGGTCTAATGGTAAAAACTCTAGATGAGGAAGCCACATATGAAATTGCAAAAAGGTCAAGGAATTGGCTCAAGTTGAAAAAAGATTATTTGTCAAATGTTGGTGATTCACTGGATCTAGTTGTTATCGGTGGCTATAAAGGAAAAGGACGACGTACTGGCATTTTCGGTGGTTTCCTTCTTGCCTGTTATGATGCAGACAACGAGGAATACCAAAGCATATGCAAAATTGGAACTGGTTAGAAATTAAACTTGCCGAAATTTACTCTTACTTAATTTACATATGTTTTTCAAAGGTTTCACGGATGAAGATTTGAAACAACACTCGGAGTTCTTCAGCACCAATAAGCTAAGCGAAGCCAAATCATATTTTAGATACGATTCTAGTTTGGAGCCGGATGTTTGGTTTGAGCCTTGTCAAGTTTGGGAGGTTAAATGCGCAGATCTTTCGCTTAGTCCCATTCATAAAGCGGGTATTGGAATTGTGGATGCTGAACGCGGTATTTCCCTACGTTTTCCTCGCTTTATACGCATTCGTGATGATAAGAGTCCCGAGAATGCCACGGATGCCAATCAAGTAGCTCACATGTACAAGTCACAGGATATTGTTAAAAATAATCAAAAATCCAACAGTGCAATGGACATCGAGAGCGATTTTTATTAATAAATAAAAAAAAAAAACTATTATTTGCCAGTAGAAAAATCTACAACTTTATTTGAATTATTTAACATTTACTTTCCTGCGGCTTTTGTCTGTTACGTCTGTTATGTCGTCGGCTGGTAGGTTTATTGTCTTGGCAAGGCTTATTGTCGTCAACCTCAAAACTTGGCGCGGCATCTTTACATTCCGTTGGAGATGTTTCATCGGAGCCCATACGCATTCTAACCTTGGGCTGATAAATGGCAATTGATGGACGATCCTGTTAGCAAATAATGGTTTAATGTTAAGACGCTATATTAATGTTTCTGCAGTTAAACAAACCTTATTTCTAATGCGACGTTCTTCCGCTAAGCGTGCGCTGTTTGATTTGCTCGTACTCGGTTGCATATTATGTTCTTTTTCTGATTCTGCCTTAGGGACTTCTTTCGATTTTTTATGATTTTCAGCAGGTTCTTGATGAGAGACGACTCCTTTATTTGTACTTCGCACGATGCAAAGACCTTTTTCGATAGTCGATACTGGGACGATTCCTTTGCTGGTGCTCGGCAGCAAACAAAGATCTTTTTCTAAAGAGGCTACTGAGTCTATTCCTTTGCTGGTGCTCGGCAGTATACAAAGAGCTTCTTCATGATCGATTTCTTTCGAGCTTTCTGCAGGTTCCCAAGTTGCTGATAATCTTTGACTGTAGGTATCTTTAGATATTTCTGGAACTGTGTCTATTTTGGACTCAACATCACTTTCAACAGTTTTAGTTTCTTTCTTTAAAATAACAAATTCTTCGTTTTTCTTCTGCGATTCTCTTTTAATGGGTTGATTTGATGGTCGCTTTTGAACCGCCACTTTTTCAGTCGGTTCATTTTTGTTCTTGTCGCGATTATCGCGCTCTCTGCCCAATTTTCGTTGCTCATGTTCTTTGCGTCTGCGTTGATTACGTTCCGTGCGACGTTTGGAGCGTGAATTTTCAGAGCTTTCTTCTGGAGCTTGACCCTGACTCTGGCCTTGTCCGGATCCCGTTTTTTGATGATTCGGGCCAATAGGTTTTTTATTATCAGCAGCACCTTCTTTCTGTTTGCTAGCTTCTGGTTGCTCCAATATTCTTTGTTGGTTTTGCATTTCGCGGTTTTTTTTCTTCTCTTCGTTGCGCTTTCTAGCTTCTTCTCGGCGTTTCTCCTTCTTGTTGGCCAAATACTGAAGCAGTGGTGTCGATTTACACCGATCATCCGACTTGTGTTCGAGCGTAAATTCCAACTTTGTCTCACACAGTCGATTTAGCTCTTCTCGATCATCGGCCAATTTTTGGAGATACTCTTGATAATGTGGATCATCTTCAATAGTGTTCATTTTGTTATCCGAACTTCGCGCTTTATTCTTCAGAAAGTTTTGAAACGGCGCATATTCCACAATGGCCATGTATTCCACACCCTTCGCATCGACAAACACATAGCCATCGAATCGATCGCGAAACTGTAGAATTTCTAACATATCTTTCATGGACATATCTATGTAAGCACGACATGTTGCTTCTAGTCCGAGAGACCAATCTGCCTCGCAATAATAATAGGCATCGTTATTCGGCAACGGCTCCACTTGTTGCAAAAACTCTTCTTCTGTCATTGTCGGCGGTAAATGCCGAATTACAAGCTAAAATATAGGCATTTAACAACATATACTGACTGGAGAAAACAAGTGCATACTTTGACAGCCTGACTGGCTCTCTCCCTCCTCTCTCTGCGTCCTTTTCCACGTTTAGTTTCCATAATAAAACGATTCTGTTTTTCGTTGATAAATGCCGTATGTTGTTCGTACGTCACCTACAAAACTGACGTTCAAAACATTGCATGTACTCGATTAGGAAATTAAAAACATCGATAACATTTGTTCATGAATTGAGCGGCGAAGAGTAACAAAGGGAACAAATGATATAGAACACTTAAGTGTGAATTGGGTATTAAACATAATAATCGCATCCCGTTTTGTTTATATCTATTAAACAAAACTTTAAAATTATTGCACATATTTATTTGAATAATTGATATAAATGGTTTCATTGTAACAATCTTCTTCTTTCAATATTCGAGTTTTGAATTTGCAATACAGTAGTTTTCCCGTTGTGGTCCCGAATGAAAATAATCGGTTTAGTTTTTATTGATGTGGATTTTTTGATAGAAGACTTACAACTTTAACTGTGGTCACTGTGGTTTTATTTGATAGGACAAATAAAACCGAAAAATCAATTCAGAGGTAGAGGTGCCGAAGTTATGACTGTAAAAGTTTTGAATCCATCACCTACCACGTTTATGCTAAAAAGCGCCTGTTTATTCTGCTTCTTGAAGCATGATTCCGTGAATGGGAAAAAAGGTTATAATGTTTATTTTATAGGCAGAAGAATGCATTCCGACCCCATGTATATATATACATATATATATATATATCATGATCGGTTCGGGTCTGTATGAACGCTTTAATTTTGTAGACTATTAGAGCAACAGACTTCAAATATGGAAAATAATCTCTCCTTAGCGATAGGCAGAACAAGTTTGCTTAAAATTTTCGATAACTTTTCCTGTTCTCGACCTGGCCGACTTTATAGTCATATCAATCCATTGACTAACCACTTAGTTGTTAGTTTTATTTTCCTATTGAATCTATTTATTATTTTTTATTACTTAAATTAAATTATTAACTTATTTTTATTAATTTAATTTTTTTATTAAATAATGAAAAACTAATTTGACAAATGAAAAATGTATAAAAAAAATAGTTTCTTAAAAACAATTGTCAAAATTTGTATAGATCAAAAATCGGTACATATTTACTATTTATGCTTTGATATAGAGACCAAACCTTGATTTTTTTGTGTCGAAAATTTTGGACACTAAAAATGTAGTTATAGTGCAAAAGAAGCTAATGCTTCTAGCATTAATATGACGAAGAACATTTAAATCAATACGTTTTTAAAAAATGGTTTAAAAGGCAGATATCAAACATTCAAAAATTTAAAAGAGAAACACTTGGCATGTGTGATGCCGTTTCTAACCTCATTATAATTAATAGTTCAGTGTACCAACAATGCTTACTTGTTCTATTCTGATTCCGTAAGAAGAAAAATAGTTTATTGGAGTTGTGGAACGACCTTTTATAAGTCTGTATTTTATTTTTAAGTTTTTTAAAAAGTTATACCCTCAAATATATCTAAGCATTAATACGTCTACATCTTTATTTATTTAAAGAACGTTAATGATTATAAGTTTGTACTTATGCGTACACTGCAAGCAGGGTATTTCGTAGTCGGCTACATCCAATTTAAACTTTCTTTTTTGTTTTCTACCTAAAAAGCCTTAATAATAATAAACACTTCATATTAACCATGTTTTGTTTTACTCCGTAAATTATTATGATAATTTAATATTCAAATGTTGTATAAAAGTATACAGTAAATTTATGGTTGCACTGCAAGAAAATATTAGCCTATTTCAGCTGCTTGCTGAACAATTTGATTTTGCATTAGGTATTCTATAAGATTTGAAAAAAAGGACACAAAAATCTCATAGCATTAAAGGAACGAACTTTTCTTAACCGTATTTTGACAATGTTTTCAGTTTTGAATATAATAAAAAATATTTTTCATTGCAATCCAACTTAAACGTGGAACTTTGCCACGTGTACATTGCAAATTGAAACATTTCCAACCCCAAAAATACAGTCAGCTTTTATGCGCCGCCCCCAAGTACGTTAAACGGTATTTTTTCTCTCTTTCTATGCGTGAAAGGGAAGCATAATTTTTTTGTGCAAAGGATGCTTCATGTTAAGACAATCGTAACTGAAACCTATTTATTTAAGCATAGCTAAAAATTGTATTTCCTGTGTGGAACTGTCAATTCCATTATTATAATGTGATTAATTGCCATATTAAATATATATACACATCGATTAATATTAAGTGTCGGGCGATTTTGCTTGTGCGACTGTTCGGTTTATATGCAATGGAATTTTCATTTTTAAACAAAACAAGCTATGATAAAGATTGTCTATACAATTCCAATTCACAACTACTTAACAATACGAACGCAAATACCGGATTCTCGGTCGCAAATCACATGAGCCATTACAATTTAATAATCGACTCAAATTATAAGTTGCGGGCCAATGAGAGCGTGATTAGAAATTCCTTTAGTCAAGAGTCCAATATACTATTTTCAAAAATAACAAATGTCGCTGAGTTTTATCCGGGAACACATAATATTACCCCTTTTAATTCCGGTAAGTTATGAATTTTCCAACTACAACAGGGTTCATTAAAAATTTATAATATAATGTGTAAATTTAAGTCGGCTTTTAAAACGGATATTTTAAATAATAAGATCTGTACGTGAGTAATAGGTATTCTAGTACTTAATCTTTATTTCTGTGTATGTATTTAATGAAGTTAAGTGTCATATCATATATTTATGTATACCGTATGCTTCGTCTGATCAAGAGTGTGCCTCTATTTTACTGTGCTCAAGATATCCCCATCGAAAAAATTTACCAAATTTTTAAGCCTTTACGTCTACGATACTGTATTATCGGCATCACTATCTTATAATAAGATTATGTTTGTTCATATGTTATAGATTTCCAACTAAAATCATTTACTGATGAAGCTTCAAGTCTGACTGATAAATCGAAACAAAGGCGAATACGAACAACTTTTACATCCAATCAACTGAATGAACTTGAAAAAATATTTTTGGAAACGCATTATCCCGATATATACACAAGGGAGGAAATTGCATCAAAATTACATTTAACTGAGGCGAGAGTTCAGGTACACTTAAAATATATAATTGATCTTAGTTAAAAGTTAGTTTATTCAAAGCATAGAATTAAAGTTTTGGTATATCATTTTGTATTTCTTTTATTTTTTTAATTTTATTTCTAGGTCTGGTTCCAAAACCGTAGGGCAAAATTTCGAAAACAAGAACGGCATGCCATCTATATAATGAAAGATAAATGCACCAAACTGGAAAGCCGACAGAATACGATCTCTGGAACGCAATTATATGACGGATCTCAAAATGCATGCCAAATAAAATGTTTTTATGATAAAATTTAATAAGAAAAAATATATACTCGAAAAATCTATGACATTTTGTTATGTGAGTTTCAGGCAGGCAAGAACTTAATAATTAGTGAAATTCTGTTAGCTCTGATCAACAAAACTCAGACAAAAATGAATTGATAAGTGTCTTTAAGGTGTCTACATATTTAGGTTATTTTTTGACAATTATAAGACTCAAATATTGGCCGGTTACTCTAAAGATCAGGAGTTTATCCAATTTTTATACCTCAGCAAAAACATCAGCTCAATTCATATAATTTTTTTTTCTTTTTTTAACAACAATAAAACAACAAATTTTTATTTAAACTACAAAAAGACGGACAAATACATAATACGCAATGGAATTTAACAATAATAATCGAACATCTATGCAACCTAAACACACAGATCCCGATCCCGATGTCAAAATTGTTGTCAAATTCTGTGAATAACCTTCAAAAGTCACAACACATTTGTGAGAATCGACATCATCGTCATTATCTTGGACGGCTGCAAAAATAGTTGCATTAAAGTAACCATCCTCGTTCTCAAAAGGATCATTTGCAACGACTTTAACAATATCATCGTCATCTTCGGATCTACAAATAAATAGTAATGGATAGTTGCTTTTGTCAAACATTTTTTGGATAGATTTACTTACACTATAGTTAATGTTGGCTTGGGGAATACATTTGTGACCACGCACTCTAGTTGAGTTTCATTTTGAATTTGATAACGATACATGTTCAGTGTGTAGTTTCGTACATCGATAACTTGAACGCTCTTGTGGATGGTTATCGTCTCCGATCCCGTTTGTACCACACATTTGTAGTCGCCTGTGGAACTTATTGAGGGGTTGATAAGCGCCACTGAACTATATTGTTTGTTAGGGTCCGTTGAACTCTCATAGGAGCTGTCGACATCATTTTTAAATTCCGGCTAGGTAAATAATAGAAAAAATAAATGTTTTTTTAAAAGGGAAGATTTTAATAAGTTTATACTTACAATTGGCGTTGGATGCGATCCACGTATCCACTGATATATGGTTTTATCATTTCTAAACCATTTTACAGTCAGAAATGAAGCCGTATCCTTAATGTCATAATCACAATCTAGTACCGTTGGCTCCATATCATCGTTTTCCAGAACGAGAAACATTGTTTCCTCGTCGCTTTTGACTGGCACACATCGTACACCTGAGGAATATCAGGGAGAAATTGTTTTTGAATACTCAGGCAGAAATAACATTTCAATTACCAATATCAATAGTTAATAATTTAATTTAGACATACACGTTTTGTCAACTTTTCAATATCAAGGCATATTTATGAGAAAGAAAGAAAAAACGAATGAAAATATAAATAGACCCATAATATTGAAGATGACTTTAAATATGCTAGGACAGACATTAATCTTTCGCATAAATAACCTTGGATATACACACATGTGCTCTGCGGCAAGAATTTCAAACATCAATAAAAACGTGTAAAATATAAACATTTCTTCAATGAGAATATATGTGATCCATATATATAAATATATATAAGCTCAAAAATAATATCTAAAAAAATTGAAAGTCTTTTATTACTATTTTTTTCGCATTTGTTGTTTTTAAATAATTATCGTTTTCATTGTTTCAATACGCACTCCCTTTGTTCACTTATAAAGCATTTACACAAAGTACACAAATCTCCTGTTACTTTAAAATTTGATGTTGCATATTTTTCGAACAAAAACACACGGTATATGAATTCGCACATGCGACATATATATATCTAACTAGACATAAGTATTTCTATATACTAAGTATTATTCAAAGACGCCGAGATGATTTCATTTCTTGATTTATAAATAGTTTTCAAATGCTCAAATACCATTACGCGTTTACTTTAAACACAAAAAAATTGATCGGATAAAACGTTAAAGGCCGTTACCTTTAAATATTACTGATGTCACAATAATGAAAGTTAATAGTATTTGCATTATTAATGTTTATTTATTTATTATTTGTTATTTTTTGGTGCTCTTTGAAAGAGTTTAACACAGAACCGAAAATTTCACTATTAAATTAAAGACTGCAGCTGAACCGTTCGCTGGGCATGGTCAAGCACAATTGTTGGATATATCACAACTGAAAATGTTGTCGACCGTGGCATAAGCACATAAAGACATACATATGTATATACACATATGTTTATATTTTGCGGAAAACCGTCAACAGAGAACAAGCGTACGCGAAGAGAGTCAAAAAGCAGCCAACAATCCACCCAAAGTGAATGAATATGTTTGTGTCTTGTTGTTCCGGCCAATGTCTCTTTTGATCGTGTGTTTTATAAGTACGTAAGTATGCATATGGGAGAACCTGTGTAAATTATAACTTGTGTGTCTAAATGTGCACAGCCCGTGCCACTTGTATCCATGTGCGTGTGCGTGTGTGTGTTTGTATGTGCAGCTGCCTCACGAGCGAATGAGTGAGTGTAGGGGGATGGAAAGCCTTTCTGCTTCGCTGATCGTTGTTGACTACTGTAAACAGGCAGTTATTGTGTGGCATACTATCTGCCCATTGTATCAACCATGCAACTAAAACTATGTACGTATGTATGGCATATAAGTAACAAAAATACATTCTAAACACACACTAAATGCATTTTAAGTGGGAGTATTTAAGTATGTATGTACATATGTAAATTGTAGAGCGTCTGCAATAACAATTTGCAATTGTGCAAAAATATATACATATGTTTCGCATTCATTTTACAAGCATACATATCTAATGTTTGTGTGCATGGTAGCGTATTAGAAATGAAAGTAAGACACTATGCTATGTTTATTCTTGCGATCAGACACGCTAGTTACACATAGCATGTATGTGAACCCACATATTTTGAAGCTAGCATCTTAAACTAATTCTAATAGTTAAAAAATCTATGCGTGTAAAAATCTTATCAAGCATGTGTAAAATATATGCGTTACACACTTCATTACAATGTTAAAGCACCCTCTCTAAAAAGAGAAAAGTGCATAACACGCGAAAAGAGTTAAACCTAATTACCCATAACAAGCTTAACGTTCATTCAAATTTAAACATTTCGAATCCCGAAGAAAATATCGATATACAGACGATAAATGTATGGCGATACTAAATCGAGCTACACAGATGGCTTATATAAACTTATCGTAAAGTTTTTGCAGCCCTGGATCGTACCAATACCGCAAGATTTGCTACAACTCTTTAACCTGCATATGTATAAATAAAAAGAAGTTAAGCATGCTTAAAACGCGATTAATTGGCTTTTATGCCCAGCGAAGATGTTTGTCATACTTCTCAAATACCTTCAACAATTTGGCAATTCAAGGCCCACCAATTGCCCCTAATCAAGAGCAGGGCGCAAATCTGGATTTAGATGTTTTCATTAACCAGGATCACAGGCAAATGGATTTGCTGGACAAACTAGTGAAGCTTAGGTAAGCTTAATAACTAAAACACATGTTTATTTTTACGCTAATGCACATTTGGATTCTTTTTTAAGGCAACAAAAGGAGTGTAGCAAGGTACCGCTGCTGCCGAATATATTAGTGAAGCAGCTGCTTGAAGACACCGGTCCACAGGAAGCAATAAATGTGCTACAAAAACCCTTAAAATATGGCATATTTATTGATCAGTTTACTGGATGCCATTTAATGGATTCAATGCTACACAATGGCCACGCACGGGAAGCAGCGCAAGCTGCCACACTTCTTGTGGAGCGAGACTTATGCAACAACGAACTAATCGCCACACTGTGCCTTCAATCGTTCTACGCCTATGTGAAAATTTACGAAGTGAGAAATGTGGAAAAAGTTGAAGAGTCTAAGGAAGTGGTATGTTTTAAAATATTAATATGCATTGAATAAATTAGTATTAATTTTATGACACCGTCTAGGAAAAAGTACGTGTTAAATTTCTGCGCAACAACAATGAAAATGCCACTATAAAAACGGAAGAGCAAATATTAGGTGAAGCCATGGTAAAGCTTGGCTCAAATACAAACCTAGACAAGGAACTTGGCAAAAATATAATACTAATCGGCCTAACGCTTGATGGTCAACTTGCTGAAGTAGAAAAGTGGCTGACAGAAAATAAGCAAAGCTTAAATAAAGCTGTTTTGCAAGTTTGCCACAATCTGATTGATAATTTAAAACTGGAATGTACTCCAGAGTTGAAAAATCTGCTTGAACAAGAAAGTAACCAAACATCATTTGATGAAATTGTGGCGGCACGCGTAAAGCGTTGTGTGGAGAGTTTTGAACCTAAACTCATATCGGAATACAAGAAAAGTTATCAGACATGGGAAACAGAGTTTCAACAGGCCGTAAAGGAAAAAGCTAAAATTCACGATGTACAGAATCGTGTGGAGAGCATTAAGAATACATTGGACAATTTACAAACGGTGCGACAAAATCTATGGTACTTTGAGAACAAAGAAGAGATTGATATTCAAATATACAAGAAGAAAGTTCATTATCCAAAGAGATGGTTCGGAAAGAAAAAGAAGCCCAAGGCAGTTGATGCTTTTTATGTGCCCCCAACTATTTCGCGTGGAAATTAAGTGCCGTTTGAAATGTTGTTAATTATATATAGATATGTGTATGTAGGCGAAAAAACAATAACCAGTCCAGTTTTAAAGATTTAATTAAAGTACTGGAAAAATAATGAGAATTTTAAATGTTGTTTCTTATTTTTTTTTTTGCTCGAACGGTCAAATTTTGTTTGTTTTAAAATTACCATAACGTAACATTGAGGGTCACAGTTATATTCATTCCATCTCAGGTTACAACATTATTTTTTGTTTGGTTTTTATAACTTTTTGAGTTTGTTTTGTTTCATAATAATCTTTGTTTAAATCTTAAAAGCTAATCGTCTGTCATTTGTGCATGGCCGAAGGAAGAGCAGTTTTTAAAACGCGTTGCCCTGGAGCCGATGGCGAAAGATTAATTGGTGATGGCATATCGTGCCTCTTATCCTGAATGGTCAATGGTAAGAATTGTTGTTGCTTCTTTTTTCGATTCATATTAATTGGATGGGTATTGTCATTCTTGCCAAACAATATGGTCAAATGTACAGCGCAAAAGATACCCAAACTCTGGAAATTTATAAATTCATTAAATATACTTATAATTCGTTATAATTATTAAATTATTTACCTGTAGTATAGCAATAATGGCAGCTCCAAATGCGGTTATCATCAGACGACTCTTGATTTGCTCCGATACGACAGCCAAGCAGCCGCGCTTATAGTGAGTATCACATACCGATTCATAGGCGTGCTCGGGACGAGAGCAGCACGACCAAGGAAGCGAAAGACGTCGATAGTCAAGGGGTCCATCGACACCGCAGCATTGCAACTGTAAAACAACAAAAGTAAGTCAAGGTTGTTATATACACATAAGTTCCTGTGTACATATTGCAGAAAAGTTTTTGTTTTTGGAGTACGATATTTTTTAGTTACTTTGCATTTTTACTAGTTACCTGAGATTGCATGCGATTCCACAAATGCAAGTTGTCAACTTTAGTCCTGGAGAACTTATCTAAAAACTCGACAAAAGAATCATCAATGAAAATCTCCACAGATGTTGGAAGATTTTCACGCATTGCCAAAGACCAACCACATATAATAAATTGAATACATATACAAGCCACCAAGAGAGCTGCAAACTGCACAAAAACAAAAGAAATATGTATGTATGTTTGTATGCAAATGTATGCTATGTGGAACAAAGAGAATAGAAATTGTTGTATTACGCTTACCATGCCAAGTAGACAACGTTTTCGTTGATTAGTTGCCTGACAGCCCATCCAGCATAAAATGAATGTTACAGGACCTAGGCATAAAAGTATTGCTGCTGGAGCCCACAACTTGTTCTGTACGATGCCATAATAAACCGAGTGTCCCCACAACAGGGATGTTCCCAAAAATATTTGAGCTGCTCCAGTAAGCTGTGATTTTTTATAAGAAATGTTGTAAACAAAATGATTATATTTGTTTGTTTTTGTGTATAAATTTAATAACATTAATTCGTAAAGCGTAAAAAATCAATCAATGCAAGGGTCCTGTGAATGTATTTACATTTACATAAATGTACATACATTTTATGCTACCTTTTTAACGTCATAATAATGCTGTTGCGCATAAATGTACCCATAAATGTACATAATTTATGTGTGCATGTACATGTCAAAAATAGCTCAAGGTTATCTTCAATTTTCTCTGGAGTAAAAACGCATATACAGATGTATACTATATAAATATACGCACTGCATGCTAGGTGTACATACTTCTTGATTGACGTCAAAAGGTAATATATGCATGTATGTACCTTCTTATGTGAGCATGTGCGTATTTATGTTTACGCGTACGTATGTACATAGCTTGCAGGCATTGTATACTTTTTTTACATTACACAAAAATGGGATTAAGAAAATCTTCATTGTTTCTGACAGAGCTTCAAAACAAAAATAATACAAAATTTTAAGAATCAGATATAAATAAAGAACAATTTTATATAGGCCAAATTGAACATTTATGTACAAACATTTTTGCATTTTTTTAAGGGTCGTTGCATCACAAAACGTATACAAAATACATACAAACATGCTGACATAAATAATAACATGATAAATGCATACATTACTTGTGTGCTACATATTAAACATATTATTGTTTGATTACTTACCGCCAAGAGGAACACATAACTGTAAACTAAATATTTAAAACATTTAATCTTTTTTGGCAGAGCCATCATTTACAATACTCGATATATATATGAACTTTATGTCACAAAAACACTTTTTAAATGTTTTTAATCCTGTCGTTTAAACAATAAACATTAATCATTATTCATTTAATGTATGTTTTTATAAATGAATGCAACTAAAAAGTGCATAAGTATGCATATACGACAAATATAAATATGCATTTCCAGAGGTGTACAAAATTACGTACAATATGTATACAAACGAAAATACATAACTATATATGTACCTATATTATTTTTGTTAGTTTGTGTTTTGAATTTCAAATATTTATGTACTTTGAATTGGAATGTGCAAAATGCTGAATGCTTTTTAAATGTGAATGTGTCGAAAGACTTGAAAAGAAGCTGGTATATTTTTTTTTCTTTGGTTTAGCCTTCACTGAAAAGTTGCAAGCTTTTGAAACATTAAATGTTTTGCCTAGTTTTTCTAATATAGTTCACAACACACATTAACATTTTTGCAGAGATAATTCGTGAACTTCACAGTTGTAAATATTAACTAAAAATAACTGTTTAAGCTTCAACTTCTCGAGCGACCAAAGTTGCGTCCACAGATAAAAACACGCAGTTTACGGTCTGACGTTTTGTTCCTTGTTTTGTTATACATTTGCACAGTTTAACAGTGAAAATATTATCTATAACCGTTGCGTTGGCTCGGTTGCAATTTCAGTCGACTCGTTTTTGCGACGATGGGTCGATGACAGCGTTAACGATGGCGCTAAATTTGGTTTTTCGCTAATATCTGATATTCAATTACATTTGCAAATACAGTTTTTGCTATGTAAATTGACTTTAACAAATGTATTTAAATATCAGACATACATAAATATAGTCTAGTATTAAAATCATGTTTGTTTACATTTGCAAATACGTTTCTGGATTTGAAAACCCTCAAGAGAAACACTTTAACTACGAACAAATTCGCTTAAACTTAATAACAATAAACAACAAAGTTTATAACAACAAAATTAAGCTGACAAATAATAATACTTTTCACGCCGGTCATTTTTTGTTTTTGCGCATTTCTTGGTGGGAGCGATGCTAACGGGAGAGAATATAAATTACGCCGAGATAAATTTAGGGTTGTTTTGCAAGAGATGTTTTTGTTTCATATTTTTAGTTGCAATGTTGCAAATTCATCGATTGTTGGTCGATGGTTTTGTATAAACAAAACAAAACAATATCGACCTATTAAAAATAGAATTAAAAACGTTGATTTGAATATCGATAGTATCAACTTAAACTTGAAGATTTTTAGGATATTTCAGCTCGTAACACATGATGATCTCATTACGTTTACCATTTGCGATTGAGATGCATTATACAACACTTTAACTTCCCAATGCTGTGAAGCTTTTATTTAAAAAGTATGCTCCATTTTGAACATAAGCAAACTATCGATCATAGATTGATCTGCTATTAATCATTATCGATAGTAACCAGCATCCATTCACAATTACCCAGCTATCGTAAAGTCACAGAGATTGATATATTTCTCAAAAGTACTTGTGATCCATTCTTGTAAAGTACTCCTATTGCGTATACTTTATTTTCAAATTGGCATGTATTTATTTTTTTTGCACCCCTTTTTCCAAGAAACACAATAAAAAGGTAAAAATGAAATGCTTTTTTTTATTACAATATTGTAAATTTATGCTGTACAATTTACACATTCTTATTGACGAATTGCAAAAATTTGAAACTATTACTTGTGTGGTATGCAGAGGAGTGTAAAATAAGAGATGTAAAATATGTGAATTATTTATATAAGTATATAATATGTAAATGTATATAAAACAGGTAGAAAATACAATACAAATTACAATACCTTTTGAATAAAAATTATATATACCTAAGAGCTAAAAGTGTGTGTTTGTTTCACTTACATATGGACCAGCCGGGCTTAAAAGAGGGACCGTGGTACGACTTCGAAATGCAATACACAAATCCGAATTGTTTTTAAATTACAAAAAAAAGGCAACAGTGCACTTTTTTTGGCTGCCACATGTCGATAGAAGGTATCTAACACGTAAAATCAATTGAATGTAAATAAAATTATATATATGCTGATTTAAATGTACATTTTACATATTTATACAATAGCTTTTTGTTTTTGTTTTTTTTTCTTGAATGGTCTTGATTTTTTGTTTTTATATAACTGTTAACCGTAAGTTTATGTTGTAAATGTATATATAAAATTCAGGTCTCTTTGCAATTACTTATTTGAGAAGCGAAAACGCAAATCAAACAGATCTGTGTGTGGTTGTGTGTAAAATTTGTTGAAGATTATTCCCGAAGATTCTTAGTGAGCAATAGATTGTTATGATGCCCCGACAAATGACGCACCAGTTCCTGCACCGATTCAAAGCACATCGAACAGAAACAGCAGCTATAACGATTCTCTGTATCCGTGCCATTTGTTGTTGTTATAACATTTCGATGAACCGAACACAAATGCTTAAGCAAGTGAGCCTTTTGTTTAAACATTGCAACGCACAGGCGACATGCAAATGGCTTCTCGCCAGTGTGAACGCGGAGATGTGTCTTCAAGTTCCAAGACATGCCAAACTGTTTGCCACAGTATTCGCAACGATATTCGCGCACCGATGACGATGACGATGTTGAGTGGGAGTTATTGTTATTTGAGGCAACAACTGTGCTGCTATTGTTGCGCCCATCTGGATCGAGATTTAAATTGATGTGTGATAAACTCGACAGGCGCGATTGCAAATTGGGCATTGTTGAGATGGCTGCATTTTGATTCGATTGCCATTGATAAACAAACTGTTGACCCAAATGCATTTGCATCTCTGGACTTTGACCACGATGATTGCGTTGGTGTTGCTGCTGTTGCTGTGTTTCCAATAGTTTACGTTCTGGCGTTAGAGTGTCCGGATTGAGGGTGCCATCTTCTAGATGTGATAGTATGTTTTTTTCTGCAGCTAATCCCGATATTGGTGAAGTCGTTGATTTAACCAATCTCAACTCCTCCAACAGATTGTGCTGATATGTGGTAAATGGTTGATTATCACTCTGGGTATTATGAAATCCTGGCCGTCTTTTTCGATGGGGCGTTACCACATAGTTCTCGGGTGAACTATTTATGTCCGAGCCATCGGACAGTGGCTTCATAACATCCTTGTGTGCGTCAAAAAATAGACCTTTACGCTTCGTGCTCTCATTGGCGTTGATCGTATCAATGTTATTATGTTTGGATAGAAAGGATTTGCAAATGTCATTGCGTGTCGAGTTATTATCGCTTTTTGTTCGCAGATCGAGCGATAGATTTACTGGATTTACTGACGAATTATGGTTGTTGTTGTTATTATTATTGTTGTTATTGTTATTGCTGCTACTGTTGGCAAGTCCACCAGCTGGAATGTTTGAAAGATTAACAACTTCATCCGTGTCTTTATCGCTCTTATTGTCCTTATTATCTCTTGCAGTGCAGTCGTCATCATCATCAATTATATCCTTATTTGTACACTCGTTAGCGCTCTCACAATTGTCTGCCGAATATGTAGAAAAATTTGCCGCATTTCGTGTCTCATCCACACTCTCCACTTCGTATTTCAGGGATTGATCCAAGGATTGCGAAGATGCATATTGTTGTTGTTGCTTTCTCGGTCTCTCACGTAAACTGGAGCATTTACTGCTCAAATAGGCAGAATCTGTTGTTTTCCAACTGTCCGATTTGATTTGTAGCAATAGCAACAAATCGTGCAGATAGTTAACATCGCGTGATGTTATGCATGTTTGTCCCGAATACAGGAAATCCAATAAAAATTTAAAATATGTCGCATTCACATCCGGAAAATAAACTGTTGTTGTGCAATCGCTTAAGTGAGTATCCTCCAATAAGTTTCTGCAAAATTGGAAAATATACATATATATGTACACTTTATATTCAATTGAAATCTATAAACATACCTTATAAGTGGACTGGCAGCTGCGAGAACTAATTTGTGGGCATGCAGCTTCACCTTGTTCTCACATACGATAGTTAAGTCTGCTGGATGCTCTCCTCTGAAAGCAGCTCCGATTTCTTTGAGGATGCACTCGCCATGCTTGCTGTATTGCAACATCAACATTCTTTGAAACTGTAAAAATATTGAATAGATTGATAGAAACCTATGTAAATACAAAGGTATAATCCAAAAATAAGTTCAAAACACAGAGCGCAATAAAATTAAATTAAATTCTAAAATAACTTGAATATATGACTTTCGAATAAAATATTTTCTCTGTATTAAGCTGTATTCAAAGCTTACAAAAGCTTTCTGTTTGAATTTGAATATTTTGGTAATTGTGTTTTACCATTGAATTTTTTGTATTGTGTTTAAATTGTTAAAACCAAAAGCGCTCTTTACCTCAGCCTATGAATGTATGTATGTATCATATGCATAAACACACAAACATACATACATAGAAATAAAAGGCCATGTGTCATTATTGTATTGTGCAAGAGCATGGCTTGTAAGCTTGTGCATTTTAACGTTCACACACACACACACGTATGTGCCTCCGAATCGTATAAGTGTGTGAGAGCCTACAGGGCCACACATTGAAGCTAAAGTTCACAGATATCTTGAAAACTTTAGAAAGAGATAGTAGTCTCGCGCTGCTTTTGCTTCGAATGGAGAAGAAACGTTCACTTTCAATAAAACTTGACTGACTGGCTTGCCTGGCTTACCAAGCAAGAGAAGAGAATGGTACGCTTTTTTTTTTTTGTTATGGCATGAAGCGCTACAGCAGCAACAACAAAAAATAAAATAAAACGGAATTGTAATAGTCATTGTGTGATATACCTTAGCCAAGCACTTTAGTTAAAGCTGGGCCAAAGTTAACCAGACCATATATACATATACATTCATACAAACTTGTTTGTGTGTAATAAGAAAAAGTATTCAACTATTTCTTTTTTAGAGCATTTACAAACAGGTTTTTAGATTGAATACGCAATCTTTTCATTATGAGAAAGTAATCTAGTATTAAGTGCATAAATTTTGAGACAGCTTTTTGAATGATTAAGGATTGATCTTATGGATTTTAATACGTATACAAAACTGACTGACTGTTCAAATTGAGAACAATTTAGTTTATAACTAAGTTTTAAATGAATAGCTTTTTTGGTTAGGAAAGGTATGTAAGTTCCTTATATCCTTTAGCACCTACTTTCTTAACTAAATTCTTAGCAAGATTAGAAAATAAAGTAAAGAAATTTTGGTAATTTCTGTTTTAAATTAAATATTTCTTTGTTAATTTTGAAAATACAAATAATTAAATAACTTAAATAACTTTCTGTTTGTTTGCCTTGACAGCATGTACTTTAATACATATATTATTCATACACGATCATTTAAATAAACCAAAAAACTAGCAATTCATAAATGCTAAAACTTGAAAAAAGGCAACAACAAAAATGCGCTTACTTACAAACGCGCACAAAATCACCTTTCACAAAAAGCTTTTCTCTCGATGATTTCAATTCTCTCTCCCTCTCTAAACATGTATGAATGTGTGTGTGTGTGTATACATGCATGCATTCGCATATTCATGTCTATTTGTGCTTGTATTTGAAGGCAGGCATGTAAAAAAGCTTTCGAATTGCTCTAAACAATACAAGCACACAATGTGAAAATATGCATGCTTGTGTGTATGCTCAAGCATACATATGTATGTATGTATGTGTAAAACAAAAAGCGATCACTCATTTACGCTTGGCTTTCTGAATTTGTCGTCGTTGTTTTGATATTAAAAAGTTTTGCAATTTGTTGTTTGTAAGCTATAACATACATTGGTTTGATATGTACATATGTATATGTTAATTTTAAATAGAAGCACATACATATATGAATATAAATACTCAGGGAAATTTAATTCGATTTATTGTAACTATGAACATACATACATACATTAAATTTATGAAGTGAGCGCATTTTGAAATGATCAAACTTGTTTTCGCTGATGTTTGTCACGGACGGACCAATACTAACACAAAGCACAGTTTCTGCTCATTTTCCCCTTTCACGAAAGCTCTTTTCGTAAACCAGCTAAAAAAAATCTCAGACTCATACACCAACAAGCGCCAATCGACGTTGTTTGTATGTGTATGTGTGTGTACATGTTGTAAATGCCACACTCGTAAAAATGACCCAAATTTGAATTACATAATTATAAAATGGACAAACTCTTCTTTCACCATCGATCATCAGTATAAGAGAGCAAAGTAATGTTTTTATCTTTGTATGCATACATGTACATACATATAGTTTGTGCAGATAAAAATTATACTTTGTTTGCATACATATGTATGGACTTATGATATTATATTGACGAAGCTTATTAACATTTCTGCGCAACAATAAATGAATGAGAAAGAGAGACGAGCGACGACGTGAACACAATACAGAAGTTGCTTACCCGACAGACTGACTGACACAAACACATACACTAACTAACGGAGATATGTTTGTGTATGCATATACCAGCAGCTATGTAGACATTTATTTGTACATATACTTATAAGCACGCTATGAAGGTCACTAAGCCTTTCTTGTCTTTTGCTTGGGTGCGTTGCGTTGCGATCTTTTATTGCTGGTAGTTGTTGTTTTCTGCTGTCGCTGCTTTTAATCGTGGCGATCAGACAGTATGTATACAGCAACTCGAGCTCTGCTGCTGCACATTTACATTCATACATAAATATACATACATATTTATAAAAACTTTGTACAACTGTATTTGAGCAGTTTTTGTATTAAAAAATTTGTTTTCGGTGGTCTGCTTTTCTTCGTAACAATTTTAATTTTGGCCTTGTAAAAGTTGATATGCACATACCTACATACAAACCTTTAAATATACACATGTATTATTTAACTTCTTTTAAATAATTGAACAACTATGCATTTTAACCGTTTTTTGTATATGTATTCACTTACTACTTTTAAAACATAATTTCAATCTAATGTCATTTGTACTTTCTTAACTTAACTTGTATAATGAAATGTACTTTTATTTCTTCAACTCACCTCTTTCATTAAGTCTTGTGGCAATTACTCCCTTTCACAAATAGCTGGAAATCTTCTGTAGACTTTCGGAATATGTATGTAATATGCATGCATACATATGTACATGTACGTATGTAAATACAGTAGTAGTATTATGGATATGCATACGTATAGTCACACACATTTATGTTCATACATACACATAAGTAAGCAGATTGAGTAGAGCTTTCCACTTTCACAGTCTCTGGTTGAAGTTTTAGTATGCTCGCTCATATATGTACCTGTATGAGTGTGGTGGTGTGTGTGTGTGTGGTTAAACGCGTTCTATTCCTTTTGCATTGAACAGACAAAATATATACATACAGATGTTTTTATATTTGTAGATTTATATATGCATGTAGGTTTAATTATTACTTTCAGTTTCAACATCCATACACGTTCATATTAACAACATAAGACAACTGTTTTTGTTCTTGCTGATCATATTTAAACGAGATTTTCACCATACTACAATATGATAGTAGAGAGTAGATTAAATTTCTTTTTTTTATTTTTGAGTTGGATCTTGTTTTCAAGCAACGCACGTACAGTTCACAGTTCCATTAGCTTTTGCTGTTTCGATACGAACGAAGCAAACAAACAACAACACATACATATAAATATAGCGATGCCAATCCATATGCATGTATGTTCCGCGCACACACACACAAAAGTTCACAACAACAACAGTAACTTTTAACTAGGTTGAAGTTTTGTTATATGTAATACATTATTGCGAAATAAAAAACTTGATTGGTAAACTTTTTCCCGACTTTGCGAGCGAGCGAGAGATCGGTGCTTTTGCCTCTCTCTTTTGTATGGGAAGAGTTTAACTATTGCGTTTCTCTTATAGCTCGCGAGCACCTCCAATGTACGTCCGACTTACCAAAGCACTATTTGTGCACTAAAAACTAAAACCGACGGCAACCGAAAGCAACAGCAATAGCAGCCAGCTCTGCCAGCGAGATCAGAGCCGACGTCGCTGTTGTGTGAAAATATTGTTGTTGTTGGTCTTCGGACTCGTTCTCGCAAGGCACACTTCGTTTTATGATGTGTTATGCCCTTGCCAAGAGTGGTTATTAGTACAACACTGTAACAAACAAAATTAACCTCCGAATGTACATATTTACATACGCATGTACAAATATACATATGTACTTACATCACAAATAGGTTGAATCTTAGACCGTATTCTTATTTGCCTAAAATCAATTATTATATAAGCTTTCAAAAATTTTCTATTGAACAACAAAAAAGTATAATGACTGAAAGTCGTTATGCTAAACTAAAGTCAGAATGGTAAACTAAAAACAAAAGCTTTTTTCTATAACTTTTCCATAACTAAACCAACTTTGTTAATAATAGGTTCTTTAAAGTTGTTTTATTTTTCATACATTAAAATGTATTTACACGATATTGTTTTGCAAAGTTTTTGTCAACTTTCTCCTTGCTTGTTTAAAATTGCTTTGTTTTGCAGATTAAAGTTTAAGACTTTCATTGCTCAACACATTGTTTTTTAGAAAAAAGAAGAAATTGTTTCTAAAGTCATGCAAGGACAACCAGTCTAAACAACTCAAGTTTTATTTTTCAATACACTAAGTTGTAGAGATGCATTTATATGGCAATTTTCTGTCTTTTAATGTGTTTTTAGTTTCACAGTGAAATTAACATGCTCACTTTCCCATTTGCATACGCCTCGTGGCTCAAGGACAAACCTTTAATTGCCCTTTCAAAAGAAAGGGTAGGCGTAGGTTAGGTGTCGGTAAAATACGAAAGAACACTAATTGTAGAGTCAGCATCGAATTCCTTTAATGAAAACTTACTATTAAAAAATCGTTATTTAAAACTGTGAAAATAAATTAAAGAATATTTAACATTATTATCTTATACTTAGGTTTTCTAACGTTCATTGTTCCTATTCGCCCAATAATGGATGTCTTAGGTCTTCTCTCAACATCACTTTAAGCAATTAAGATTTGCTCCATTAAATAACCTTGATCCTTTCGGATCTTTCTACTTACACACAATAGATAAGTGGAATAGAACATACATATGTAAATGTTGCACACGACACGCTTGTGCACCCTTTTCTTTTAAAAGGATACCAATAAAATTTGACCTTGAACCAGGCACACTGTAACATTAATTGCACCCGCTTTCTATTGGTAATTATTTCGTATTCAAATGCGAAAATGTCCAATGATCTATTGAGTAGAGGTTCTTAAGGCGTACTTGGCTAGGAAATACCCTATCTGTGATATTTAATGATTGAATTCTTAAATAAATATATAATTAATAAAATTAATAGCCAAAAACCTTGTAATCAAACTTAATACCCATCATTTTTATTCTAAAAAGATTGTTTAAAAAATCTATTGAGATTTCGAACAGTTAACGTATGAAAAATTTGAAACATCACGGTAGCTTTAGAAAAGCTTTCCAGTGTACCATCGAATACATCAAGCAAATGTTTTTGGTACAATTAAAGAAGAAGAGCATGTTTCTAAACTGTCCAACTATCGATTGCAAGGAACACGTACTTTTTCGATAAATGTGTGGGTGTCGACGATAGTCTTGACAACATAATCTAATAATACACCGACAGCCATCTCTAACTGAATAGTTATACATCGTCGATCGCGTTCCTTCCGTTTTTTTGTTAGTTAAGCGAAAGTTAGAAGTAAAAAATGAATATTCGAATTTTGCAAAGTAGAAATAGCTTCAAAAATGCCACAGACTTGTTCCGCAGAAGTAAGTACTTTGTTTTAAGCATTTAACTATTACATCTCGTGTGCGCATCATTCGGCGACGTCGAGACGCAGTGATGATCAAAGTCCAATAATTTTCGACTAAAGTGCAAATGTATATATGTACATATGTAACTATTTGTGTATGTCTGGTGAATTACAAATATATTTACATATAATGTTTGAAAATGCTGTTATATATATTTATATGTTTTTGCCTTGAACATAGTTGAGTGCCGTCAACTTTCTGCCCAAGCTGCAGCACAACCCAAACGAAATGCGAATACTCAAAATATTGTCCTGGTCGATGGAGTTCGCTCCCCATTTTTGACATCAGGCAGCGACTACTCGAAATTAATGCCCCACGAATTGGCCAGGCATTCGTTGCTGTAAGCATATCCTTTATACATTAAATACAAATGGTTTAATAAACATTTTACTATAGATCACTTTTGCAAAAGACCCGCCTTGATAAGGATCTGATTGATTACATAGTTTATGGCACCGTCATTCAAGAGGTGAAAACATCGAATATTGCACGGGAAGCAGCTCTATCAGCTGGTTTTAGTGATAAGACACCGGCACATACCGTTACAATGGCCTGCATCAGTTCCAATGTGGTAAGAACATGTATATTCAATTCATTTATGTAGATACAAAGTTCAAAGCATTTAAATTTCAGGCAATTACAACTGGCATAGGTTTAATTGCTACAAATACCTATGATATAATTGTTGCTGGTGGCGTTGAGTTTATGTCAGATGTGCCAATTCGTCATTCGCGCAAGATGCGGTCTCTAATGCTCAAGGCTAACAAGGCAAAAACATTGGGACAGCGTTTGTCCTTGCTATCGACATTCAGACCCGATTTCTTGGCACCCGAAGTATGTGAACTTTAAGCTGACCTTGAAATGTAATAGCATGTCGAAAACTTATTGGATGTCATTTACAGCTCCCAGCTGTTGCCGAATTCTCGTCGGGCGAGACAATGGGCAAGTCTGCAGATCGTTTGGCTTCCGCTTTCAATGTCACCCGAAAAGAACAAGATGATTATGCCTTAAGATCCCATACCTTAGCGAAAGAAGCTCAAGAAAAGGGATACTTTACTGATTTAGTACCTTTCAAAGGTGTGGAAATAATTAATGCTTTTGCAAATTTTAATTCTTATGTAACAAACAAATTGAACACTTTCAGTTCAAGGTGTCGATAAGGTGGTAGACAAGGACAATGGCATTCGTGTCTCCACACCAGAAAGTTTGGCAAAATTGAAACCAGCATTTATCAAACCCTACGGCACAATAACAGCCGCCAATGCTTCCTTCCTGGCAAGTTTTTAAACATTTCATGTCTAAACAATGTCTGACTTATATAAATTATTTGATTTGTAGTCTGATGGGTCCTCAGCTTGCCTTATTATGACCGAGGAGAAGGCCAAGCAATTGGGCCTGAAGCCCAAAGCATACTTACGTGATTTTCTGTATGTCTCCCAGGATCCCGTTAATCAATTGCTTTTAGGTCCTGCCTATGGTATACCTAAACTTTTGAAAAGAGCTGGACTTACATTGAAAGATGTCGACACTTGGGAAATTCATGAGGCTTTCGCTGGCCAAATTGTTGCCAACCTTAAGGCTTTGGATTCGGATTGGTTCTGCAAAACATATCTGGGCCTGAGCGAAAAGGTTGGCTCACTTGATTTAACCAAGTGGAACAACTGGGGTGGCTCCCTGTCGATCGGTCATCCATTTGCTGCTACAGGTGTTCGTCTCTGCATGCATTCGGCGAATCGTTTGGTTCGCGAGGATGGCAAACTTGGTGTTGTTGCTGCCTGTGCGGCTGGCGGCCAAGGTGTCGCTATGCTTATCGAACGTTATCCTGGCGCAACTGCTGACTGAATATGAGTACTTTTGTTTAAGTAGCTAAGTTCTTTACTCTTTAATACATAAACTTTAATAAATTTATTGGCGGTTTATATAGTCAGAACGCGTTTTTTAATAAGTGCTAAACTTCTTCAGTTAATTAATCAATAAAACTATATTCACATATAATTAAAGTCGTTACAAGTTTAACAATTATTGTTATGCATATTCTTAATCGGTTTCGTAGAGTTGTTTTTGTCTTAACTTGGTTTGCAGCACATCGTTTTCATTGTAAGAAAGATGCAGGGGAGGTATTAAAGCACAAGCCACCATCCGGGCCTCGGCGTTTAAGAAATTAAACGTTGCACAAGCCTAAAAAACAGAAAGCCAAGCAATAAGATGTCAGTTAGAATTTGATGACCATGAACCATCTTCTCACCTGTTCTGTTCGCAGAACCTCAACGTTTGTTTTGTATTTCTTCATAAACGCAATAATTCGTTTGGAAAGAGTTGGTGTTGGACTCTGGTCTCCGATTCCAACAATGAGAACATCGATCTTTGGCTCCAGTGTTGGGAAGATTGAGAGACTTTCTTCATTGATATCTTCAAAGGAATTTACGTTCCAAGACAGAACCGACCTGAAATGTTCAACATTCTTTAATATAACGTTAAGTTACATAACCAAAATAGAAACAAAATTATTGCTTTTACTACCACACCTAGGAAAAACTGTAATCGGTCCTATTAGGACCATGTTGTTGTTAAGTCGAAATCCATATTGACTATAGCCGGTTATCATGAGCCCCATATCGGTTTCGGTGTTAAATATTGAAACTTTTGTCTTGCCATCAGCATCGTATGCTTTGCTGTATTTTGTCCCAACTGTTGAGATCATACGACGGTTGGTCACTGACTTGGACAAATTGAACGCTCCAGCAGCTCTAAAAGCCGCAGCTCTTAATCCTTGTATATTCATTTGGCGATATATATATATATATATGTGTATGTATGTTGCTTACTCAAAAGTCACAAACCAAAATATAAATACAAATAACCGATAGACAATTGTCCAAACGATAGTTCTGCATCTGCACACATTTTATTCGTTTGAAATTAATTGTTTCTATTGTCAAAGTGCCCTCAACTTATCGAATAGTCTCCGAATACATTTGTTGTTTTAATTAAAAAAATGGTGCTAATATAAAACTGTTGATCCTAATGCATTAAATGGACTTATTTTCTGCAACGATTTACTATTAAATTTAAGTCTTACTTGAATATTGGATATTGCATTCGACCAGACATTTTTTTTTGCATACACATATGTGTAATTTTTTTCTTAATAAGCAATAGTCTTAAGCAAGGTATACTTAACTTAACTTAAGTATACCTTGGTCTTAAGCTTACAAAACCTATAAGCAACATCATGAGTGTCGCATGTGCTTTTGAGTTTGAAACGGTATGGAATTGAATCGATAGCGATGTATAGAACTATCGATAATATACAATCACTACTATGAAAACATAGTATAATTAAAATAATATTACCTTTTGCATATGTACACACACATACTTTAATTAATTAAAACTATACCTTATAACAATTGCGTCCAAAGCTGATTGCCGTCAATTGCCGATTGGATAGGCGTTTGTGTTAATGCCAACAATAAAAACAGATGCAGAAATGACAGCAAAAGCAAACTAACCAGTTGCACATAATAAATACTACATATATATGTATATACATGAATGTGCAAATATTTGTGTATTATGATATGGTATATACAAATGTTAGATTAATTAACACTTAAACAAAGTATTTTCTTAATAAACGATGTGAAAAATGTGTCTTTGTAAATAATGTAAAGTGTAGTAAGTAGAGTAAAGTTCTTGTGTTAATTGCTAGGTGCACTAATTGATGTAGTAATGCAAGCGGTTATCTATCGCTGAGTAATTCGGCGACCATAGGTACATATGTATGTATTTAAATACATAAGTATGGATGAACATACATATTTATTGATATAAACCTAATGGATTTCTATGCCTGTGACAGTCTTTGATTTGGCCTTAATCACTTTTGGTAAAAATTTATTTATTTCGACCTTTTTTTTCTTGGATCAAAATGACCTTAATTCTTTTCAAATCATTTTGATAAAGTGTGTCAATTGTAATCAATATACCTAATATTTATCAATCTATTTTTTTTGTTGCTTTTATTAGTCATCCAATTCTCTTCCCTTTTGACTTAATAAGGTTAGCCGTTAGTAAGGGTATATGTATATTTTTATTATATTAACCCAATCTTATATGCTAATTTTGTTTTATCTTCTTTTCATTTTAGCTAATCACGAAAGATTGGAAGAATTTATAAATGATATCTACCTCACAAAAGCAACAAAATGATTGGCCCCAGTTCGCAAATAAGTAAAATATTATTGACACTATTGTTTTTGTTGATAATATTCTATGTTTTTATGGATGTTGAGCTTTATTTGCGAATTCACAATTATGCTATCGATCGAAATTATCATTTAAATGCGACGTCGGCGTTATTATCAATCTCGTCATCGTCATCATCATTATCATCGCTGGAACCCATCCAAACCAATTTGGCAACTGATCAAGGACTAAGCAAAGCCTTAAAGCTACCCACCGTTGAAAAGGAATACGAGGATAATACGTGGATATCATGCGATATTAATCCGCTGTGTCACATAACAGTGAAAGCGATACTGCTGGATCATACGAATCATTATCTATTCGCACCCCTGGCCACAATTTTTGACAATGTGGTTGGCATCTCGGAATCCAGCTTTATTACCCCAAACATGATATCATTCTTTCATGTGCTCGTCGCTTGCGTTTCGGGCAAACTTGTTGCATCTGATAGCCTGGGATATAGAAGACTAGGAGTGCTACTCTTTCAAATTCGCACCTTCCTAGATGATCTAGATGGGCATGTCGCAAGGGTAAGGAAACATATACGCGGCGAGCGTTCGGAAATTGGCACTTCGGGATATTATGTTGATGGTCTTTGCGATGGACTCGGTTGTATTGCTCTACTTTTGGGCATATTCTTTTATTTGAAAAACAATCCACCTCGTCGAGGGTATTCCATAATACCAATGAGCGATACGAAAACTCCGGAGCCAACTATGATTCCCAAAATGAAAGCAACTACACGTAAAGTGGCGAAAAATGTGATTAGTTTTACGGGCCAACTTTTGCTAAGTTCAACGGCCTGGAATCGCTATATAGCCGTCTATCAGAATATGTTGGAACGGGAGGATGTGAGCAGCAGTCAATACCAGTGCCAGAATTATATATTTAAGTCGACGTTGTTCTTTTGTGTCGCCTGGATGTGGCGCATAGTCAATGTACACGCTTTGTTGCACTGCGTTCTGCTTAGCATATTTTGCGATAAATTGTGGGATTTTCTGCGAGCGATACGTTATAGTGGATATATAATATTACTAGTTGCCATTTGTTTAACGGAGATGCACATTTTGGAGGCACAGAACTATATATTTAATTCATCAGCGTGCAGTAATATTTCACTGTGATTTTATCTATATATTTTATGCAAAAAACAACAATAATTTTTTTGTAGTAGTGCAAAGATCGAGAGCAACAACAATGCCTTTTTATACCCTGTAACCATAATTTTAAATTGTGTTTCGTGTGCAAAATACGTCTATATATATACATTGTGATTGTGCGATTTAGGGTAAATACTTTAGTATGTATCTGTCAAATAAATAATTATACAAATAACTAATATGTTAACTTATTAATTTTACTAGATACAAAGAAAAAAGATTGGCAATGTTATTTTAGCGCTTTAGATATAGTGTGGCGATGACGTGAGCAACTGTTACATCGCAAAAAAAGCTCGATAGTAAATGCCATCTCTATTGTCTACCGATGAGCAAGTAATTGTAACTATTCTTTTTGCCTTCTCTAGCAACATTGGGTGTATACATACACTAAATTTTGTCTTCATAAATTTTTGCAAAAGGAGAAATGGTGTTTATTCCGAAATCAAATTTATTAAAAGCGAAATTGTAAATATTCTTTATATTTATTACGCACTAATTGAAACAAGTGGATGTGCATATGAACATAGCGTGTGTTGTGTTACGAGATACGAGCGTGAAAAGAAAAGTGACTTCGATCTGGTTCTGACTGTGTGTGAATCTTGTGAGAGAGCGAGAGCGAGCTTAAAAAGGAAAATTACAACATAAATATTACGTGTGTGAGCTGTTCTGAAAACATACATTCATATATTGAAGGCATTACGTCTGTAATGTTACAACTAACCCTTTATTAATAGTGTAAGAAATTGTTGTATAACCATTTAGGAGGAGAGGCTCTTATCGACAATCAACTTTTATTCATATTTACATATGTATGTATGTAAATGCCCTTTGCAGAATGTGCGCATGTGTTGGTGAAAACGTGACAGTACAAGGGCTAAACATACATATATATATATACATATGTATTTTTATTAGTCCTTAATTTAATATTTTTACAGTGAAAAAAATTAATAAGATTCACAAAATGTGATTTTGCATGTTTACAAATATTAACTTTCGAATTTGGCAAGCTGGTATGATATTTTTCAAGACCACATTGCAGTTAATGAAATAAATAGGGCAAGGAAAAAGAATGCCCAGCCGCCCCCTAGATTTGGGTGCCAAGTTATCTACATACATACATATGTCAGTACTTTGTGTTTGTTGGTCGATATCTTATTCTGTTGCATATAAAACGCATCTGTATATGTGTAAATACATACATATGTATTTGTGTACACAAATACCTCAGTTTTGATAAACTGTGACGTCATGCAAGCATTAGATACTCGAAACCGGCACATGTACATATATAGTTATCTATTGAGTGCGGTCCAGAATGGAATAGGAATGAGTGCAAACATTTGCACGCCGAAAGAACATACATATGTATATGTACAAACAATAATTAAACTGTATAACAATATTTTTTTCAGATACAAAATATGCATAATTAATTATTAAGTATTATTAATTTTGATATAATTTGACCAATCTCAGCCAGAAAATATTTCTAATAACTTGTTTTTAATTATGCATCTATTATTTAATATTCTTTTTAAATTTGTGGTTTTTCTTTGTATGTTCGATCAATTTTCTATTGATATATCAGTATGCAATCAAAAGATGAGATTTTTGGAATATATCTGATATCTGAGTATTTTGAGTATGTGTATATGGATGTGTATACGTGTATCTGTCAATGACTGTTTTCGAATGTATATGTTTTAGCATATTTCTGTTGTACAAATGTTAAGCATAAATGTTAATGTATATGCGTATGTTTGACAGTAACAATTTTAATAAATATCAAATAAATAAACATAATACTAACAGTGGCATTGCTGCATATTTGATTGCTTTTGACTGATTCTTTCAAATTCAATTTTCTATACATATAAGTGTATTTATTTTTGCCAACCAAAAACAATTTTTTAAAACAACTTATGATTTTTAAACAGAAAAATTAAAAAATACTATTTTTTTTTTCATATAGATCTTAACGTTCAACATAAATAGTAGTTGTTAAAGATTTCCAACACCTAAATGTCTTCTGATTCTCATATTATATATGTATGAAGATAGTTCCGTGTTCTGAATCGACTCGGAGATACACGTATTTTCAACAAGGCCACACAATATAACATATACATATATAAAGTTTTATAACTATAACTATATAAAAATTATATTAATTAAGAATAATGCAAGTTTAAATCACACAAAAAAATCGATTACTTTAACTATTAGATGAATAGGATTACACAGTTAATTTCATTTTAAAAAATAATTTAGATTTTTCTTTTTTTCTTTTTGTTATAATAAACTCATTGTGTGAGCATTGTTTTGTCTGAGTGAGTGTATTAACTGTTTAATTGTTTACAAATAAAGTTTTTTTTTATATGTATGGAACTATGTATATTGAGAGTATATAAGAGCGATTTTGCAGTTGATTGAATGGTTTGAATATATGACATTGAATGATTTAATTAAAAAGGAAGATATTATATATGAAATTTGTTTTATAATTTATAGTATTTTGAAATACAATCAAAATGGATTTCGTACAAGTGGCGGAGGAGGAGGGTGACGAGCCCATTGAGCTTCCAGCTGAAGAAGATGGAACACTGTTGATATCAACACTGCAAGCACAATTTCCTGGCTCATGTGGACTGAAATACAGGCACATGGACTCGAAAGCCGTGCGTGGTGTGCGCTCCAATGAAGGAAGACTTTTTCCGCCTGGTGTGGAGTCGGGTTGGGGAGAATATGTCTACTTTTGTGTGTTTCCAAAAGGTATACCAAATTTGAGAAGTTCTGCCGAACAGCTCGACAGTCCTTATCGCCCCTCATTGCCTCCCATAGAGAACAAACGTAAGAGCGATGATAACTTGGAGAATTCGACTGCAAAAACAAAACGTATTGAAACTCGTTTACGTTGCACGGATTTGATTGTATTGGGACTGGCCTGGAAAACAACGGAAGATAGCTTAAGGGAGTACTTTGAGAGTTATGGCGAAGTGCTCATGGCCCAAATAAAGAAAGATGTCAAATCGGGCCAGTCCAAAGGATTTGGATTCGTACGTTTTGGTTCTTATGAAGCTCAAATGCGTGTACTCGCCAATCGTCATTTAATCGATGGCCGTTGGTGTGAAGTCAAAGTGCCCAACTCGAAGGTAAGCTAAACTCAATGATTACAATTTTGAAACGACTTGTAATAGAATATTTCATCAATTTTTTGTACAGGGTATGGGTCATCAAGTGCCATGTAAAGTATTCGTTGGTCGTTGCACAGAGGATATTAACTCAGATGATTTACGAGAGTACTTTTCCAAGTTTGGGGAGGTAACTGATGTCTTCATTCCCCGACCATTTCGGGCGTTTAGCTTTGTGACATTCCTTGACCCAGATGTAGCCCAATCTCTTTGCGGTGAGGATCACATTATTAAAGGTGAGTTATTTTGTTAATTGGATCTGTAAAATATATATAACTTATACATTTTTATCGTAATTTTTTATTTAAGGTGTATCTGTGCATGTTTCAAATGCGGCGCCCAAAGCAGAACAAAACCGAGGTCATCAGGCGCAAAATTACAGCTATAACACTGGCAATAGTTACGGGATGCATTCGTACCATCCGCAGGGGAGTCACATGAACTCAGGCCGCAGCGGACATCACAGAGGTAATAATCAACACAATGCACACGGAGGTGGTGATAACAATGCAATCGGCAATAGTCACAGCAACATTGGCAGTGGTGGCTACGGAATGGGTGGAAATAATTATGGTGGAAATTTGAACGGGGGTTACACGAACAGTAGTAATCACAATAGTGGTGGGAATATGAATCGCCACCAAGATGGTGGTGGCGGTGGTATTCCCTATATGAATAATAATAGGCAGAACAATTTTCATGGCATGAATCAGCCACACAATGGCAACGTAGGCAATGGCGGTTGGATGAACAGGGGACATTTGGACATGCCGAACCTGCAGGCTTTAGGCATTAATTCGCAAGGATCCAGCTCGTCAAATCAAGGGCAAAACATGAACAACCCATTAGGCGTCGGACTTAATTTAAACTCATTGCCGATGAACCCTGCTTTGGTTGCTGCTGCGTTGAATCAGTGGAGCCTTCTTGGCAATCAGCTGCAAAATCAAAACCAGGATCAGCAGGCAAGCCTTCTATACACTATCATTGTTTCAAACAAAAAACTCTTTCAGTTACTTCTCAGGGAGGCAATTTTTTATCATGGATGGCTCAAAACAGCGGGCAACATTCCAACCCTTCCAATATGAATAACTCCGGTAGCCGCAAAGGACAAAACAATTCAAACAACTCTGGTTCTGGCGGCATGAATAAAGGCGATAGCTCAGCTTCCAATGATCAGGTGGGTTTTTACACCAACAACAACATAAAGTATTCAGATTACTAATTTAATCTTAATCTATTGCAGAATGGCGGACCACCTGGCAACTCTTGGTCAAATCAAAGCAGTGGCTCCCAAAACTCTGTCGACAAATCAAATTTTCTCTAAATCTTAAAAAAAAAAACACCTACCTATGTGGTACTTATTAAATAAATAAAAAAAAAAAATACTTTTTTAATTGAAATAATGTATATGTTGTTATTTTAAAATTTTTGAATGCTTCAAGCCTTAAACTAAATGTCGGCTTAGTTTGGATTTTTCGATTTTTGAGTGCAGCTTTTGTACAAGTCAAGTATTAATCTAGGGTTGCTTTTAAAATCCGGTTCAGTTTTGACAAGATTATGACTGTTTTATTTTTTAGACCTGCTCGGAATTTTTTAAATTCAAAGCCAATAGACAAAAGCTATCGCTTTTCAAAATCGTAGCACCTTTTCCAAAGTTTTGCGGGTTTGCATTTATGGAATTGAAACAAAGTATCGATTGTTAACCGCAAATTGAGTACATGTAGAGCGTGTCAACTGTGTTTATGAGTGTTCGTTTCATTCCGTCGTTCCTAATTGAATATGTTGTTTCGACGTTAACGGTAAGTCGGGCCTTTTTATATGTCGGTTTAAGTTTAAGGTAAAATGGCGAAAATGTCGTCTACAATGGAACAATCACTGCGATGTAAATTCATTCCGCAACAATTACTTTATTTTATTGGTGGTCGGCGTTGCTGTCAACAATTTTCCTGCACATTTCGAGAATCTGAGCAAAGTATAATCATTTCATCAGCATATAATTTGGGCTTACGCTCTCAGTATTTCGTCAGCAATGGACAGGGATGTGTTAAGGTATTTAAACGATCATGCATGCACTACCTAGAAGATCCAAAATCGTTGGCTCTAAGCGCCACAACGGTAAGAGAAATTTTGGCATTTTTGTCGCGTACATGCAATGAGCCGTCTGTGGATTATATTTGTAATTGGAGAATTAAGATGCCTGTCCTTCATATGCCATTAGCAGCCCTAAGCACACCAAAGCAATTATGCCCTAGAACGGAGCAACATGGCCGATTTTTAACAAGAAGTTCATCAAATTTTTGTCACCGCAACATACTCGAATCAGTTTATTCGCATCGCATAACTATTTTCAATGGACATCTTGCTGTTGATAAGTCCATACTTTATCCGCTGGTAATTCTGGAGGATGCACAGCTTAAGAAAACCAATTTAAAAATTATTTGCATTGAAAGGAACAATATTGTGGCAGAATATAATAGCATGCGATTCGCTCAGTTTTTGGGTGAAAATGTTGGCGAGACAGTTGGCATACAAGTGCCAAAAGTTTGTAACATTAGCTCAGTAACGCATATCGTGTACACAACGGCTAAATACTTTCTGCGCTCGCTGTTTGGCAAGGATATAAAAAAACTCGATCATATAAGCCACTTTGTGATTAATGATATCCATCTGCACATTCCATATACTGATATTTTACTTTCGGAGTTGAAAATCGCTCTTAATATGAATCCAAACTTGCGCATCATATTGCTATCGCAAGCATACGATTCGAAGCGATTTTTGAATTTTTTTGGAGAAGGACTTGAATTTTGTGTGGAGAAACCGAATCAATCTAACATACGCATCTCTTATTTGGAGGACATTGAGAGCTGCATTTTAACGGCAAACATACATAAGGGACCAGAGGTCTACAAAAATAATGCTCAATATCTAAATAAGAGTTTGAGGAGTGATCAAACCGACAAATGTCTTGTGGCGTATGAAGAGCTTGGAAATGGTGCTGCTTTTCGGCCATTGTTATATATGATAAATTACGAATTAGTGCCGGTGAATTATCAGCATTCATTTACGGGAAAAACGGCGATTATGATTGCATCACAATTGACCAATGCAAATCATATTCGATTGCTTTTGTTTATGGGCGCTAATCCATATATTATGGATAGCAATCACGAAAATGCTGTAACTGTAGCATTTTTAAGGGGGAACCACGAATGTATTGATATCCTCTGCAATTTTGGTCTCCATGGATACGTTGTGAAAAAGGCTAAACCGGATTTTGTGGATTACGATGCTATTATCAACATTGTGTATCTCATATGCACAAAACCCAATTATGCACCAGGTAAGATTCGATAAATTATTTTATTTTTTATACTTAAGTTAAGTTGAACGGGCGAAATTCATATTTTATGCTATTTGAGCTTTAAACACCGTACCAAACTATGGCCGTAAGTGCTACACATAAAATTGGTCCATCTCTATGTGCATATCGATAAATTGAACAAATGCATTAGAATACTCTTTTTGATACAAGCAAGAACTTACAGTGGCATTGTTAAATTAAAATGAACACAGATACAGAAAGCAATAAAGGCAAAATTATACCTGCAACAAAGCGACCCGATGGCACATGGCGCAAAGAGCGTCGTGTCAAAGATGGCTACGTGCCGCAAGAAGAAGTCCCACTGTACGAAAGCAAAGGCAAACAATTTGTGTCGCAAAGCGTAACTGGCGTGCCGGTCGGCATGTGTCCTCTTGTAGCCGCTGAGCTAAAAAAAGAACGTGAAAAAAAGGAGAAGGCCAAAGTGAAAAAGGAAATATCGAAGATATCACCAGCTACAACGACAACAAAACCAGCGTCAGATGCCTTGGCCGCCAAAGTGCCTACAACAGCTGCAACGTTGCCCAAACCAGCTAAAGATTTGAGTGGTGTATCCAAGCTGACAAAAACTCTGGACAGTGCGCTAACGCTCAACGATGATACCCAAGAGATTGATGTTGCCAAACAAGTAAAAAAATTGCGCAAAAAATTACGAGAAATCGAGCAAATCGAGAGTAAAATTCAAGCTGGTGATGTCACAAAGCTGGATAAGGATCAAATGGATAAGGCGAAAAAGAAATCGGAAATTTTAAAGCAATTGAAGCAATTTGAGGAGCAACAATTTCCTGCCTGATACATATAATACTGATTGTGAACAAAAATCCTAATTTAAAAGTTTTGATTCAATTCCAATATATAATGCCTGCCCGTCGTCTTTCTACACATGTCTGTTAAATAGTTTTAAACATTAGTTATAGTTTAAGAAAAAACAAATACAATATGTGTTCCTTTTATTTTTTTAATGTGTCGTTCCGAATTTTAAACTTGATGCAAATTGACAACAAGGATTAGGTTTTTATTTAATAAATTACGTAACAAATGCAGTCTACACTCCTTTTTTAATTATTATTATTTTATTTTTTATTATCTGCATATTATATTTTATTTATATTAATTTTTTCAGGCAACATTTTGATCATTTTGCCAACGTATTACCATTTGGTGAAGTTAAACTATATGTTGTTAAGTCATTTCTTAACAGCACACTTACGCGAATTAGCCATTTATCTCTTGCACGACAGTATGGCCATGAAATATCTAAATGCCTTAATTAACACTCAAACTGGTACCATAAAGGTTGTTCTCACCACCGATATAGTTGAGAGTTTGCCACTACCGATTCCATTTCAATATCTCATCGATACAGCCTGCCAGAGGAAAACATTGTACGATAGCAGCTTTAACAACACTGAGCTAGTATATGAATGGGTTACGCGAGATTGTCTACTGCGAAGACTGCTGATGCTAAACAATCGAGGTGGGTTTTAAAGAAAATTACAAAAAAAAAAAACATGCTAACACATTAAAATAATTTTTAGCTGTTACTGAAAAACATTGCTTCCGTCTGATCACAAAGGATACATACGAACAACTGGAGGCAAAAGCCAAGCCAGAAATGCTTACAATGCCGCTGGATAAGATCTGTTTGACAGTGAAATTACTATCACCAACAATGGTGATTAGTGAATATCTAAGTTATACGATTTCGGCACCGCCGCTAGTAAACATCCATCAAACAGTGCAGTTTCTAAAGAAGATTGATGTCTTGGATGAATCGGAGGATGTTACCTGGTTGGGCTGTCGTTTGATAGACATTCCTGTGTCGTGTCAGCTTGGTCGTACAATAATTTTTGCTTTATTACTGCAATGTTTGGATCCAATCGTAACGATTGTGAGCGCAATGTGTACAGACGATCCTTTGAGCTTACCTCTTAGCGAGAATATTGATAGCTTATGGCACCAATATGCAATATACATACAAAATCGCATTAAGGAGGAACGCTCTCGCTTGGCAGGCAATCAAGTGTCTGATCATCTCATAATCTTACGTCTTTTTAAAGAATGGGAAGACCGCTTACAAAATAATTTGCCCCCGTTATATCTAACGGATGAACATGAATTTATAGTCAATGGTCTGATGGAGCAAATTAATACCAAACGCATCAAAATTGTCAGCGCATTGCGTGCAGCAAGCCTAATTCATTGCCAAGGACCATTGAGCCTGCAGAACATCAATCTTAAGTCCAATAAATGGCCTGTGGTTAAAGCAGCTCTAACTGGCGGTTTATATCCCAATATTTGCGCTGTGGATCATAAAAAGAAAGGCTTGAATTCAGCGCATGCTGACAAGGTGTTTATCCATCCCAATACTGTTCTTCGTGAATTTTTGGAACCATTAAACATATCATCGCAGCGTATCTGCACACAATGGATGATTTGCACAAAACAGAAGAATATTATTAAATATGCAACGATTATTGCTCCCCTTCCGTTGGCATTGTTTGCTGGTAAGCTTGATATTCCTTTTTCCTTTGATATATATTTGTTTTTTGATTATAATATTTTTACAGGCCCCAATAAGTTGGGTCTAGAACAGTTCTCCGAAGTACAGACGTCTGCGACCGAGACAAAAGTACATTTTTTTATAGACGAATGGATTTGGATGGATGTCTCGAAAACGGATTTTGAGCTAGTGTTGAAATTGCGACAACAGTTCTTTAAAATCTTCC
Source organism: Scaptomyza montana (assembly GCA_018904305.1). Lineage (NCBI taxonomy): Eukaryota > Metazoa > Arthropoda > Insecta > Diptera > Drosophilidae > Scaptomyza > Scaptomyza montana. Next base: position 1,493,266 of record JAEIGR010000008.1, on the reverse strand, counting down.
AATATATGTTGAGACACTGCTGTGAACCAGACAAATGGCGCAGCGATTGCAATATGACGAGCCAATTCGCTCTATTGTCCAAGACATTGACAACAGTATTTGAAAATGAGGATGTGGCTGCGGGATTTAAAAAATGTTCGGACATCAGTTTTAGCTCTAATTTAAAGCAACAGAATCTATACTTGCTTACAATTAATTCGCATTTTCTGTGGCGTCAAGAAGTTGATGATAAATCTCTTATATTGCATAGAGATCCAAATTTTGCATACACTTCACGTTCGATTGAAAGGCAATTTTTTGTGCTTTATACCGAGGAAACACCCGATGTATTTTACCAAATTAAAGATCCAGAATATATAGAAAATGTAATTGGAAAATTTGCTAGGCCAATTGTTTCGCCTAGTCGTCATATTTATTTGATTTTATATACAAGATCTCCAGATATAATGCTAAGCATTTCGCGTGCCAAAGTCCAAAAGGGTGAATTCTTTTTAAAGGAGTATTTCAGGAACACGATTCCAGTTGGCGAAGTTTTGTAAGTATACAACTTCGTTGATATTCTTAAAGTCTTATATGCATGTATATATTTTATATTTTTGTTTTTAATAGGGAGATCTGTACAACAACAAATATAAGCGCTCCCAATTTTAATGGACGTCTTGTTTCATCTCTTATTGACAAAAGGGTTGGAAATTTAATCATGGATTTATTTGCATTTCGACACCATTGGATACACAGTTAAGAAAAGAGTTTCTTATTGTTATTACAATATACATTAATAAAAAATCACATTATTAATACAGAAAAGATTAGAAAACATACAGTAGAACTGAAGACATATCAATATATAAGACATTTGTCTATAAAATGTAAATGTTAGCTTGAATGAGGTTATGTATAATACATTTGGTTTATTTCTTTACAAAAATATTGTAAAGATTTGTTGGAAAAATTACATTATATTTTAGTTTACAAATCGTTTAGTAGTTAAGTTTACAGATCATATACAGTCAAAACGTCTCTATAAAGAATTATTGAGTTGGATAAAAGTTAAAAACTAAACGACTGTTTTCAAAAAATTTTAATTTGTGAGAAATTTTTATTTTTTTTTAAAACAAAAAGATATTTGTAATTGGAATAAATTTAAATGTGAACTGTTGTTTAAAGGTATTTTGTGTAAAATTAAAATTTATTTTGTATTAAAAATTGTCATCTTATGAATTAAGTATACGTATTTTTTTTTTGATTTTTTAAAATAAAATTCGAGTTATAGAGATATGCAGCTCGAGTTATGAAGACAAAATTGCAATGAATTTAGCTTCGACTTAGAGAAATGCGACTGTACTATTTTTTAATAAATATATTTTTTAATGGCACCCACAGGATTTGACAATCATATTGCGATACTTTTTCAAGTTGACATTCTCGTCATTGAGATGATATAGAACCGGCAGAGCACCCAGCCGTGTGGGTGCACAACATGGCTTTGGAACTCTCTTCGGTTCGAGCAAGTGCACTAAAGTTTGAACAATCGCATGATTTGTGGCATTCATATGAGCATTTAGTGGGAAATTGCATTCGCCGCTGCAATAGAACGCTCCATAGCCATCTGGAGCGATAATCCAATCATGCCAGCCCAGATCCTTAAAATCAATATAAAGTGTTTGCATTTGGCAACTGCGTGTATTTTCAATAACATTGTCCACAAATGGATGAACGGGTTGCTCCGATTTATTCTTACGGCGCTGATGTAACGTACTTCTTTTCGATCTTTTTGGATTGTGTGCAGTAGAGGAAGAAGTAGTTGCTTTGATCAGCTCCGTTCCTCTAAAGAAACCAATCATAAATGGTTGGTATTCATCATCAACTTTGACACGATGATGTATTAAACCAATATCATCCAATTTAATTTCTCGATCGGGTTTATTTAGGGCATGTGCACCAATATAAATACCGTGATTTTCTTTAGAGTTTATAAGCCAATCATGTAGAGCTTCTGTGACATTCATTTCCAGCCAACCCACATAGTCGCCGGTGGTGTTCACAGAGGAAAGTGCCTCCATTGAGTTTTGAGTCAAGCCGTCCGATTGCATCTTATAGACAGTTACTGTAAATTGTTTATTCGTTGTCAGCCATTTGCCTTCATTGGAATTTTGATAAATACGCAGTTCGGACATCATAAGATAATTATCACTTGGCACATTTGTTACATCAAACCACAATCTTCGACCATGTTCGTGACGCATTTCCTCCACGTTGTGATTGCGTTTGTTAAGGAATGTCATAATAATATCACTTTCATCTATTGCACGTTTATCTAGATCGGTTATAAAATTCTGTTCACTTTCATCTGATACGGCATCTGCATCACGCTTGGAGCGATGATGATAGTCATGATCATCATTTTTATTAAGTCCCTCTTCGGCTGTGATGCGATGATAAACATCGAGTAGAAATTTCGGAGCTGATTTTCTCAAAGACAAACCGTGATTTTTATGATGCATAGGTCGATCCGGTATGCCTAAGAATTCCAATATTTCATATGATACATCCAGCTTGTCATCGTCGGTAAGGACTCGCTGCATAACTGTCTGGTCCTTGCCATTATCTATATAAATGCCAGACTGTGTACATTGTGTATAAGGCACTGTTGAAATAGTAATTAATAATAACCAAAGCGTCGGTAAAACTTCAACTGATCGAGTCATGATTGCTTTATATATAATTTAAGCTGACAGCATTTAGTTTATATCCTGCAATTAATTTATTTAAATGTATTTCAAGATTTCTGTGTATATTAAAAATACCTACACACTTGTATTCGGTTCGTTGTATGTATCTTAATCTCATAGATGCATTTATTTTTCTAAACGCAAATTCTACACAGGTTGGCAGGGCAGCTACAGTGATCTACAGCTCTTTCAAAAAACGCAACGAGCTAGACTGGTTCCATGAAAACAATGCTTGCGCAATCCGTTATATTGTTGCCACATAAAGGGTCATACAAAAACCCTTAAATATAAGTTATAAAAGTCCAATATTCAATATAAAATATTATTTATATCACTCGTTAGATTTTAACTTAATCCAGCTTTCTTAGCCATTTATTAAAACGAACTAGTTGCTCGCCAAATCTAATAAACACTGTTTTTCTGACTTTGTGTTATATATATATTCAAATTAGAATTATTCGATTATGAAAAGTAGCGAGCTTAATATTTATATTTTTTATAATGTTCATTTGAACGAAATTTTTGTTTACACTTTATAGTTCTGTATCGATTGTTATGCTATCGCAAAATTGTTTTTTGTTCCGATTAATATATATGTAGCATGTCAGCTGATTCCATATTGGCTAAGTGCTTAAGCAGTTGGCAGCAGCTCACTGTTTAAGAGAGTCAGTCAGTAACCAGTTTGTTGAGCGCAAGCAAAATATACAACAATTTTTTAAGTGAGTAACTACATAGCAATTGTGAATAATTTGTTGATGCTATTAAATTTGAACATGTGTCTCCGCATACGCATACAAACGTAAATTTGTTGTTTGGAAGTAATATTCTACAAGTGTGTGATAGAGAAATCGTTTATTCAATCGGCAAGGCTTATGTTCAAATAAAATACATGCATATATTATAAATAGACATGTATATTTTATTCTTAATGCTATAGTTTTCGTCTATATTTGTTTGCAATGTTAACAGATAAATGCTAACTAATTAATTAAACCAGTTTCAAATTCGCAGCCGGAATATATATCTCTCGCATATATTTGTGTATGTGTGTGTTTATAAGTTAATTTGCCGTTAGAGATGTATTGATGAAATTAATATGTGTTCTTATGCATTTATACGAATATAAATATGTGCATACATTACATTCACATATTGAGAAGGGCTTTCAAGTTGTTGATGCTTATTGCAATCAATAGAAGTTGAAGGGCATACTCGTTACACATACAAACATAATATTTGTATTTATATATTTATAAATGTATACATATGTACGTTTATGATGTCACTATAAAATTATAAATACATAAGAATTTAGGAATGTCGCATTCTCACGAATTTTGCAACATACACAATTAGGTGCGTCCGACATTAATATAAAGTTGCGATGTTGTTTTAATAAATAAATATATTTATTGGAATGAAATTGAATGAAAATGACTAAATAAAGCTTTTGGAATGAACTGTGGCCGAGTACATTGGAATGCCTTTTCCAGATTTCTTGCTTCAAGAATTTTGTCAATAATAATATTCTTCCCAACATTTCTTTACTGAATGAACTGGATATGTAAATTGTTTTCTCATCTACAATATTTTTATGATTATTAATATAATACATTTTTGTCTTTGTTATGATAATTTTGAGAGTAAATTGACCATTAAGTAAGTCTCATAGCGTGACTTGAAATAATAATGAATAACGCTTAAAGTTCATATGCACTTACGTAAGATAATAAAAAATAATATCCATTGGGATTAATAAAAATGCTGGATATTTATTCCAGCGTAGTCAGCAGGTCAAGTCAAGTCAAGTCAAATGTGAATTATACACATTAGCATCAAACATTACATTACTTCTGGATAATAATTTTATAGCAAACAATTTTATAGCAAGACTCAAGATAAGATATACTAAATAGATCAAACTATTTTTTTTATTTTCAGTCTTTTTTAATTGAAAAAAAATTCAAGGATGGATGAGCTTAAAGGATTCTTCAGGCAGGCTGGCCAAGAATTTCTAAATGCTGCTGGCGAAGCTGCAATGGGTGCCGCTAAGGAAGTCGTTGGTTCTGTCATCAACGAAATCTTTGTCAAAAAGGAGTCTGAACAGAAACGTATTCTACCAAGCATAAAGAACATGCGAGTTGTAAGTGACCATAAATTGTATTATTATAATAAAAACTACAAATATGATACGTACATAAATACAGTCATACAATTTGCATACTCTTATACATTTTCAACAAACATAAACTAAAAATAAAAAAAACTAAGCAACCCTTGCAAGCCGATGCACCGAAGCATCGTGAAAATTATTTTTATGGTAATGTAAGTAGTACTTCAGTTGCGGTGTCCTTTTTGCAAGGACATTAAATTGTCGTCATACTTCTTCTGTGTGTATTCGTGTTTTTCTTATTACAAACTATTTACTATTTAAGTCATACACCAACCAACATATACACTTAACATAATTTTAATGTGTTTTTTTTTCACGATTAATTGATTAATTAACACAATCAAAAGTTAAAAGAGAATCTTGAATCTGGCCATGCTTTAATGTAAATTACTATTCCCATGCATACTTATCACCTAACACGAATAAAAAAGGAAGGAAAGGTATGCACGAATTTTTGGGAATTCGTTTTGATTCTAGTTTTCAATATGTACTATATTTAATTGTTTGTAAAGTCTTGTCGAGGAGGTATAAAATATAAATTACAAATTTATTTCTTCATTATATGTCATTTCAATGTACAAAAATACAATAATTGTATTAAGTCTGGTTTAGTCTGGCTTCTAAAAGAATTTTATATATTTAGTTGGGTGAAACCAGTTCCAATCTGGGACCTTATTCGGAGGTGCAGGATTATGAGACACTGTTAAATAACTCCCTAATGAATGGATCACTGTTCGAGGATCCCCTATTTCCGGCCAGCAATGAGTCGTTGATGTTTTCACGTCGTCCAGATCGCCACATTGAATGGTTGCGACCACATGTGAGTTTTTATACAACTAAAAATATATTTCAAAGTTTTAAAATATATTTCACCGTTAGGAAATCGTTGATAATCCGCAATTCTTTGTCGAGGGCTATTCAAGGTTTGATGTGCAACAGGGCGAACTTGGAGATTGCTGGTTATTGGCTGCCACTGCAAATCTGACACAGGAGTCGTCTTTGTTTTTCCGTGTTATTCCACCAGAGCAAAGTTTTGAAGAGAACTATGCAGGAATTTTTCACTTTCGCTTCTGGCAATACGGTAATATTTTGAATAAACTGAAGGAGTTTTTGTGAACTATTAAGCATCTGTAAATTTAAAGGTAAATGGGTTGATGTGATCATTGATGATCGTTTGCCGACAAGTCGTGGAGAACTACTCTACATGCATTCGGCAGAGAAAAATGAATTCTGGAGTGCACTTTTGGAGAAGGCATATGCTAAGTAAGATTACAATATATTCATGTATTAATATGTTTAATTTATGTTTTTTTTTTCTCAAGGTTACATGGATCCTATGAGGCCCTTAAGGGTGGTACTACTTGTGAGGCTATGGAAGATTTTACTGGAGGTGTCAGCGAGTGGTATGATCTAAAAGAAGCGCCTGGCAATTTGTTTAGCATTCTACAGAAAGCTGCTGAACGTAATTCCATGATGGGTTGCTCGATTGAAGCGGATCCCAATGTAACAGAAGCTGAAACGCCACAGGGATTAATTCGTGGTCATGCATATTCCATTACAAAGGTTGTACTATTGACTCTGTTTTCTAAATTATAGCTAATGCTCGCTTTATTTAACAGGTTTGCATGATTGATATTTTGACACCAAATCGGCAAGGAAAGATTCCAATGATTCGCATGCGTAATCCCTGGGGAAATGAAGCCGAATGGAATGGTCCTTGGAGTGACAGTTCCCCTGAGTGGCGTTATATACCTGAAGATCAGAAGCAAGAGATTGGTCTGAACTTCGACAGAGACGGCGAGTTTTGGATGTCGTTCCAGGATTTCTTGAGTCACTTTGATCGCGTTGAAATTTGCAATTTGTCACCAGATTCTTTAACCGATACACAGCAAAATGGAAAGCGTAAATGGGAGATGTCCATGTTTGAGGGCGAATGGACTCCTGGAGTAACTGCAGGTGGTTGTCGTAACTTTCTGGACACCTTCTGGCATAATCCTCAGTACATCATTACTTTGGTTGATCCTGACGAAGAGGACGAGCAGGGCAACTGTACAGTTATTGTTGCCTTGATGCAGAAAAATCGGCGATCTAAGCGCAATCAGGGCATGGAATGCTTAACCATTGGCTTTGCGATTTACAATTTGAACGATCATGAACTTGCAACACGTCCACAAGGACTAAACTACTTCAAGTACAAGTCATCAGTTGGACGATCGCCGCACTTTATCAATACCCGAGAGGTAAGATTAATTCCATTAGTAAAACCTTAATCAGAAACATATTATAAATATTTTTTGTATAGGTCTGTGCTCGATTTAATTTACCTCCCGGTCATTATCTGATTGTGCCTTCCACTTTCGATCCAAATGAGGACGGCGAATTCCTTATTCGAGTCTTTTCTGAAACTAAAAATAATATGGAGTGCGTATACAATGCTAATCCAGAAGAGTTTGTATATTAGATATAATATGGCTGCAGATATAATTCACAATTCAGTCTTTTTCTGTATGAAAAATGAAAATATGCAAAGGGGTGTGGGTATGTGACTAAAAAAACGAACCAAAACATTACAAAAAGTATTCCCTGTATGCATGTGTATTTTTTTTTTAACTTTCCCTCCATTCCATTCTATTTAAGCGTATGTAGAAATGTTGTAAACCTATTTTTTAAATGCCCAAACAGTTTTATTTCATTTTATTACACAATACTAGAATCTAACTATAAGTATTGCTACTTGATTTGTTGAAATTGTTGTTGTGCTCAAGATTTTAAACAATTATGACTTAAATGTTTTCTTGAAATAACTTATATGTAATCATGTGCTCTAATAATAAATACAAAGTAAAATTAACCTTCTACAACTGTTAAATATTCTTTATTTTCAAAAAAATGCATTTACATCAACAAACAATAGAATTTTATTTGTAGAGTAAATTTAAAAATAAACCAAATTTATTGTTTTCAAGAAAACATAATATGTGTGGTGCCAAAAATTTTAATTTACTTCCCCCCCTGCGAAAAACGTGTAAATATTAAAATCAATTTCGAACGCCAGATTCTTCTAGTACAACAAACCTAAGTTCATTGCATTTTCATCATTCATTTCAATTTTTACCATAATATAGGGAAAACGATGATCATGTTGGTTACGGAGACATAACCGATAATGTAAGTATATTTTGATGAATAAATTTTTAAATTGCTTATTTGTTTCAAATTAATTGTTGGTATCAAAGGTAGTGCCAGGCTATCCAACTCCAAAGCCGATGGATCCACAAAAAGACAGTTTACGGCGATTATTTGACAGCATTGCTGGTAAAGACATGGAGGTAGACTGGATGGAACTAAAACTTATTTTCGATCACTCAATGCGGGATGGTAAGCTTACAGCGCTTACAAACATATAATTTTCGACTTTTAATAAACATTGTTTTCTCAATTTTTAGATTTACCAAAGCCTATTATGTTCCATCGCCAAGAAGCTACTAATGCATTTGAAACTCAGGCAGGTCCTGGAGATGATGCTGGAAATCCTTGTGGAATACTTTCCCTTATTTGTGGACCATTCCTTAAAGGTACACCGTTCGAGGATCAGCTAGGAATGAATGATCAATCGAATAAAAGGCTTATCGAAGAACAGCCAAGAGGTAATAACGATAAACTACAAATTTTATTACTTTAACTGATTAATTTTGTGTCTCCTCCGTAGCTATTGTTGATGAAACCAATGGTTTTTCCAAAGATGTATGCCGATCCATGGTTGCAATGTTGGATGCCGATCAATCGGGAAAACTCGGTTTCGAAGAGTTTGAGGCCTTACTCTCGGATATTGCCAAATGGAAAGCGATTTTTAAGACATACGACACCGAGAATTCTGGCAGAATATCTGGATTCCAGTTACGTGAAGCACTTAACTCAGCAGGTTATCATTTGAACAATCGTGTCCTTAATGCCTTGGGTCATCGTTATGGATCGAGAGATGGAAAAATTGCATTTGATGATTTTCTGATGTGTGCAGTAAAGATAAAAACATATATTGGTAATTTAACAAGTCATTATATTGTTAGATATTATAGTTGCTCCAAACACACTTTTCTTTATTACAGAAATATTCAAAGAAAGAGACACAGAAAAGAATGAAACAGCCACGTTTACCTTAGAGGAATGGATTGAACGGACAATATACTCATAAGCACAATCATCAGCAAAGACGCTTTTTAATCTTTACAGAAATAGATCCATTTAAAATACAAATATTCATAATATCTTTCATAATAATGCGAACAACTTAATTTGTTAATCAATTGTCTTTATGTAGTTTTTATACCGTGTACCAATTTATATATAAATGTGAAGTTTGATGTTTTTTGTGGGTTAAGCAAAATATTAATATTAATTTTGTTGCCTAAATCAATCAATTATATCGGTGTTGCAAGCATACGCTTTTAAGATAAACATATTTTATGAAAAAGTTATTTTTGTAACACTAAGAGCAATGCCAACTTTTTTACATTAGCTCGTATAAAAATTGCAAAGTTCGAAATAAAGCTGCCAGATCAAAAAAAACACTTAACCGGTGCGTTGTTATGTTAGCTTGATATATGAACTCGAATAACACAATTATTTGGGAAACAATAGCTGCAACTTTAAACAAAACATTGGATGACGAAGTTAAACGCCAGCTTTAGGTTGGTACTAGGATTATAAATCTTTGATCCCCCTCAATGTGATACCGCATTTCCAGGAACTATTCAAGCTCTACAAATAGTTTAGAATCATCTCTATCTTTATCTAGAAATAAGTACAAATTGATTCACAAATTTTTCACTATTAATTTTTTTTTTAATTGCATAAACATATTTTTTTTCTTAAAAAGTATTTTTGACTACTTGACGATTTAATAATGCATTTCACTGCGGCCGGCCGACGTTGAGTGTTCGTCACATTTTATGAACATGCAATATTTGTATGTATGTGGTATATGTAAGTATGTATGAGTTCTTGAGATGAGTTGCGCATTTGTGAAAAAAGCACATGTTTTATGTACACATACGTATTTTGGTTTGTTATATACACAGAATGTTAGCATATTTCCTTATAGCTGTATTTGGACATTATTTATATGATATTAAACAAAGGTTATGCAAATTAGTAGAATTTCCATTTAAGCATGACCATGTAAGGCCGATGTATTACAATACATGTGTTCTGCTGAGTTATTTAAAGTGTCTTCGATTATTTTTAAGGGCTCATTTGTTTCATGGCTCATATCATTTGGCCTGTGTAAACTGCTTTCACCAACTAAACCACTGCTATGTGATGTTTGTAAATGTTGTGGAGGATTGTAGCCTTGTTGTAGGTTTTCATTGTCGTATAGATTGATGTCAGCTACACTGCAACCAATTGCATTAAGCGATTCATCGGCATTAGCACCATCTAAAGCCAATTGAACGGGTTCACAGATTATTGATCCGCTTGATTCTTTACGGGCAAGCTTGTTCATGTTTGTCGTTGAGTACTGTTGATAACGATTCCTTATTGAATCGACCACATCAAAGAGATTCTTTGCATCCATGGCTAGAATGTGTGCAGCCGATAGCATACTTCTGCAAGCATAAAATATGGTTTATTTATATATTGCATCTTGTAGGTATTAATGCAACTTACTTTCGGTATTCATTATCCAGCGTGGTATCATTGTATTGATGTGCTAAACGCATTGCTGAGACCAACTCGTGCATGTCTTTGGATAAAACTTTATGTGCCATTTCCACTTCTCTGCAAAATACAAATCATTTAATATCATGTACAAAACTTAGCTAGACAGTATAATATTACTTTAAAGCTTGTGCCGGAAACAGTATAGATATATTATCAACTGATTTAAGTAGATTTCTTAGTTCAACTCCAACATTTTTGACTAAGCTCAAGTAACCATCGATGTGTGATTTTTCCACACCTTGTGAGAGAACCATTATTGATTTTACCACAGCTGTGGTAGCACAGTAGACCTCATCATTTGCACGATTTACGGGTCGGATTGCGTCTTGAGTTTCACCATTTCGAGACTTAACAGTTTCCTCAGCTGCCCCCAAAGACATTAAGTAATCCGATGAAGAGTTATTTAACTTAGGTGGCAAGACATTTTGATTGGATATCATTGGCCTTGTGTTCGCACTGGAACAATCAGGTAAACTTGTCGGGCCACCCATTAACAAATCCGGTTTGAAGGATTGATGTTTTCGCATAACATCGTCTGGTACTGGACTGGAACGCTTCCTCTGCAATGAAAAAATAATCTTAATTAAATATAGGAATTCTTCTTAGTCTTTGTTAACTTACGACCATTTCCTCTTGATAGAGCCATTCACCATCGCTATTGCTGTCCTTGCGTTGTTGCCATAGTTTTTCACTAATTGAGGGCTGAGGAATGCTCTAAAAAAAGAATATCGTAATACATCATTAGTGACTTGCGCATAAGATCTTAACTTAAAAAATTAACTTAAAAGATAAATGATCAAATAATGAAAAGAATATAAAATGAAATGGAAAAGAAAGGCGTCCTTTTGTCATATGTGTCATCCAGTCCAGTCAAACCTGATTTGACACATCAGTATTAAGTTGCATGCAAGCGGCTCCATCCAAAATCTCGTTTTGGAGTTCAACCTGATGCTGAAGGTGTGGAAGAGTTGTCCATTGGCGCTCCCATTCGCGTGGAATCTCATCTGCGCCATGTGTTATAGTTTCGATATATAAACTGTTTTGTTGTATATTATAATTTGGTGGTGTTTGAAACGAACTCATTGTAGGTGGATGTTTTTGCATTGAAATGGCTTCGCTTTGCTGTTTGACAGACACACAGGTCTTTAGACCAACTCCACCAAAGTCATAGATTTCTTCTGGAAGCGATTCACATTCGATGGATGTTTTCATTTGCTGACGATATGAATTGAATTGACTTTTGCGTTCCATGCTCCTGGAACGATCCCCTAAAGTTGTGGTTGGCTTATGGAATAGCATATTTTGCGCTGCCATTAAAGATTGATGACGCTCCAAACTGCCGCCCTTTGAGTGCAAAGCCCTCTCCATCGGTGGTGGCTGGTGTCTTTCGAGACTGCCATATAGACTGTAGCCTGTAGGGAGGCGTGCTTGCGAACCCTGCGCTTGATCCATATGAAAGTCGTTTTCCGTATGTGGTGAACAGATAATGAAATTATTTTTTAGTGGTAAATGCTCGGTGGATAATCCTGATACCTGAGGCTTAATATTCATGGAATGAAATTTAGCTGGCATAGGGGTCGAGTCAAATGAACTAATTACAGATGATGATGTAGATGAATTAAGATTTTGAGAAGAGATGCTGTTAGTTTGAAATTTGTTTTGATTTTTCTCTGATTCAGCGACAGGATCAAGTTTAAGGAGCTCCGCAGCAGGAAGTTTAGTAGTTTTAAGCGAATGATTCGATGTTGTCGCATCGATTCCTACGGCTAAAGTATTAAATACCGAGGCTGGTGTTGTATAGGCTGCCGGATTTATGCCACGCTTTTGATTCTCCATCATTAGTCGGGCAAGAACAGCTGGATTTTGGGCAATAATATAGGTCTGTGGTAAAGTCCTATTCTCTTCATTGGTATTCATTAAGCTTGGCAAATCTGCAAGCAATTTTGCATAATTAAAAATATTCTTATGTTTTATATTATAAATTTCTCACCAGTATCATTTACTGTTCGCGATGGCTTCAACGGAGGAATATCGTTGTCCTCGCTGCCTAGCCAAGAAATACCAGCAACGCGACGATGTTCTCGCCTCATAGTTTCAGACGAGTTGATGGTGTCTTCCAGTAAAATTTCACTAAAATTTTTAAATTACAAATATAAAAACATTGTTAAGCAACAGTTTAGTTAGTTAACTCACTAAAGTGTTTCTTTAATCCGTTTGAAATTCGGTCTCTTAAGCGGTTCGTAGGCCCAACACTGAGACATAAGTGAGTATAATCGCGGCGGACAATTTGGTGGCAAAGGCAACCTCTCTCCATTTTCCAATTTTGTAATAACATCACTATTCTTTACGCCTTGAAACGGTTTGACGCCCAGCATTAAAATTTCCCATATGCAAACACCTAGTCGATGACATCAAATAAATTATAAAAGTCTAATGTTCATAATTTTAATTAAACTAACCAAACATCCAGACATCACTAGCTGTTGTAAATCGTCGAAAATTAATTGACTCGGGTGACATCCATTTGATGGGCAGCGCAACTTAAATCACAAATTTATTAAGTTCAGTTTGTATGATGATTTTTTTTTAGATGATAAACTAACCTGTGGGGGTTGAGTGATAATATGATTGATCAGAAACCCAGCGCGATAGACCGAAATCAGCCAACTAAAATTATAAAAGTGCTATGTAATTGTTTTATTATTTTGTCATTTCAATTTCTTACCTTGACACAAGTTGGCGTGCTAACGAGAACATTTCGCGCTGCAATGTCTCTGTGCACAAACTTTTTTGATTCTAAATAGCTAAGCGCCGTTGACAACTGATAACAATATTTAAGAAGAGTTCCGTGTGTCAACCTTTCAAAAGAGAAACCATTTACAAAATTTGATGTTAAGTTTTACTTTAAAAACATTAAGTACATACCTTTCACTGTTTGTCTTTAAGTACGCACGCAGCTCACCGAGCTTTGCCAATTCCATCACAATCCAAATCGGCATCACACTACAAATGCCAATCAACCGAATAATGTGTGGATGATCGAACTTTTGCATTATATCTGAAAACAAGTAAGATCAAAACTAAGTCTGATATAAATTAGCATACTGTAACTAACTTACAAGCTTCAGCAAGAAAATTTTCTGTCTTTTCAGGATCTTCGTTGGCTTTACAAGTTTTTACAGCAACTTGAACTACTTCATATTTGGCATCGCTATTGCTTGGAGCACTCTCATTTCCTTTCTTTTTTGCTGATATGGGTATTGTATATGATCCAACATAAACGTCTCCAAATTGTCCAACACCGATTTTTGCACTAAGTACTATTTGAGATCGATCCAGCTCGTAATTGCGCACTAACATAAATTCAAAAATTTCACTCGCACGTTTAAAAGAAGATGATAAAATCTTAGCTAACCTGTGGGCGTGGAATAATCCCCTTCGCCTTCTAATAAACCAATTTCAGCGTAATCATCTGTTAGCATTGGTTTATTTTTAATAGGGGATGATGTGGTTGGATCATTCGGCGTTTTTGTTGAGTTTTCCGGATTCTTTGAACTTGATTCACGTTCCCATATGGTAAATCCAACGTCTTTTGTTAATAGCCGACAATAGCCATCAATTAAATCGGCAATACTTTCAGCTGTCTGCAAAACGGAATATAATTATCATAAGAAAACTTTGTTATAAATAAAAATAAATTATTATATTTACGTTAACACCATTGCACGTTATAATTAGGTTTTCTGCAATATTCGATGCAGAAATTTTGATTTGGGTTTTGATCTTTTGGCAATTGCAATTTAAATTTTGTTGCTCCACTTCGTTGGGCAATTTTTCCTTTGGAAGAGCGCAGGTTTTAATAGCAACAACATCCTTAAACTGTGCTACATTCCTTAAACTTGCTTGTGGATGTGTCTGGTAAGAGATTCCTATACAAATTTCGATAAACATTTGTTTAGAATTAAAGACCTATTATTGAGAAAATTAAGTTTTTACCAATACGGGGACCAACGTGCAGTATGCCAGATATATTCCAAGCCGAGCTCAAAGTAACCGAAAATTGCTCAAAATCGGTTAAGTAAAAGTTTTTCAGAAGATCAAAGAACCTGTTTGACGAATATTTGTATATTAAAAAGATTAAGCTAAAAGATTATACTGATGCAAAATAAAAAAAAATTTAAATATACATACTTTGTCAAATACTCAATATCATTATAGTTGTAGACCTTTTTGTATCCGACCTGGATCATTTTCTTCAGATTCTTTGGTTTTGTTGTGCTTATCACAGATTGCGGAATAAAACATTTAAATCCAATTTCTTTCTCTATGTAATCGATGTGTTGCTTTTTATCAGGCGCCTTAAGCGTTATATTTTTAAAATAATGACGTATGCCCAAACAGCAGAGTTGAACGGCCAAATCGGGATCAACAGCGGTTAGATTTGCTTGAATATAGTCGTCTTTTACCTATAAGTAATATTCTGATAACTGCTTTTTTAATATGAAATTGAAAATTTATTTCTCACCTGATCAAAATAATAAAAGCAAGTTGTTTTATCTTCGTCAAAAAGATCTTGAATCTTGTGTGGAACATAACGAACACGAAGTTCCACACGCCACACTCCCGTGGTCACAGCTCGTCGTCCTTGATGTGTGTCCTTGCATTCTGTGAGTTTAGCTTTGTCCGGATCGTTGTTGGGACAATCAACATTAGAGCATCCTGGCGAAAGTATGTGCGACAATACTTTGTCCATTAACGTTGTTCGGGCCAACCATAGTACCTAGTTTGTTTTGTAGAACAGATTAAGCACAATTTTTAGGAATAACTTGATAACATACCTCTTTGGTTATCACATTTAACATGCGACATGCATAACGTTGAACGCTTGGCGGCGGCTGCCCATCTTTGCCGAACTCCTCAACAGTTCGTCGGATTATGTGGAATACCGTTTCATTTTTATTAAACGCAATCGATTTGAAACTCTTGTTGGGCATATGCACATGGAGCACATAATCTTCAGATTGGGCTAGATGACAAGTGCATTGTAATTTATAAGGTAATGTTCATATTACAAAAGTTTTTGCAAATTACTTACACTCATTGTTTTTATGCGGCTGATTACATTGGTTGACTTCCGCAGTGTTCATGTTCCAAATAATATCGCACTGTTGGCGATTTTATATATGAATTCACCACCTATTTAATGTATGCAAGCCAGACTTTGATTATTTCTAGTGACACTTTTTACATACATAAACATATGTGTATTCCATCAGACATGTGTTAATTCTCTACCACCTGGACTTGCAGTCTTAAGACCCACAAGTATGTCTCTAACTCTGTGATCGATTAATCTTAATGTCGGGTTCTATGAGAAAAAGTGTGTACGACGTATGTAGGTACTTTTATATACATTTGTATTGACATATGTACACACGTACACACATATGAAACTCTAATACTGCAATATGCGCTTGATTAGAAAATATATATAACCTTACTAGTTTATTAAAGCACCTGTGTATATAAGATATTTGCACATACAGCAAATCTATTTTATATCATCTAGGCGGCTAACAGTATTTAGTTATTTAATAATCGTAAGATTTGAAAACAGTAATTACTTCCCCTTTACAAGTTCTTCTTCTTCCTGAATAATTCTATTCATAGGAGTGTCAGTCTGTTGTATATGTTACTGGTCTTTGGACATTCGCACAAAAGAGATAACATAACAGTGACGTCACAAATGTACATGGTGTACGAGCGGCATATGTTGGTTTATTTCTAGTTAAACAATAACTAGTAACTAACTAATTCTGTACGATTTTCTTTATGCAAGTTCTTTTTACTGAATTTAATATACTTCTTAAAAAGAATTTACAGCATATATTTGAATGCGACACATGGAACCGGTTGCGTTTTATACATAAGTATCGATAACACTATTCATAAAATAATTTAGCTCCAATGAATCTTTTACGAGTTCAATTGAGTGGAATCAATTGCCATAACTTAGCGTCGATGAAAGCACAAATTTTTTCAGAAATATTATCATTTTGTGCAGATGTTATATCGTATAAATAGCTTAAATAAAATTTTGTGAGTATAGTTAACAGTATTGCACTACAGTGCGTGTGTTGGGCGATGTTTAAAATACTGGACTAATGCCAATTTGCGTATTTTGTACACGTCTGCAGAACAAAAAATGTCGGACTCTGAAGTCAGCAATATGTCAGACAGTGGCTCCGAAGACGGATCAATATCAAACAAGTCGCAACAGAGTGTTCGATCGAAAACTGGTTTCCGCTCAAGGTCAAGGTCGGTGTCTAGATCCAGATCCCGTTCTTCTCGATCCCGTTCTCAATCTGTGCATTCGGGATCAGGATCAGATTCGCCTCAACCTCAAGGTGGACGCAGTGCAAACCGTCGCAAGTCCGAGGACTCTGAGGATGAAGACGCTAATGGCGAGGAAATAGACTCTGAGGAATACGAGGAGGAGGATAACGAGGATGATCATCCGAGAAAGAAAAAGAAAAAGGAGCGCTTTGGTGGCTTTATTATTGACGAAGCTGAAGTGGATGATGAGGTCGATGAAGATGATGAGTGGGAAGAAGGTGCCAACGAGATTGGCATTGTTGGTAATGAAATCGATGAACTTGGTCCCACCGCCAGAGATATTGAAATCAGACGCAGGGGCACCAATTTGTGGGAGTAAGCTGAAAATGATTTTAAAAAATAATTAAGATCTCTACTTAATACTATTTGGTATTTGCTATAGTACCCAAAAGGAGGATGAAATTGAGGAATATCTAAGAAAGAAATATGCTGATGAATCGATGGTTAAGCGTCACTTTGGTGATGGTGGAGAGGAAATGTCGGACGAGATCACACAACAAACTCTTTTACCAGGCATCAAGTAAGTTAACCTTATATGTACCGTGTATTATTTACTTATGTACCAAATCCTTTACTAGAGATCCCAATTTGTGGATGGTGAAATGTCGCATTGGGGAAGAAAAGGCAACTGCATTGCTGCTTATGCGAAAGTTCCTTACTTACCTAAATACCGATGATCCATTGCAAATCAAATCAATCATTGCACCCGAAGGTGTCAAAGGATATATCTACCTAGAGGCATATAAACAAACTCATGTTAAGACAGCCATTGACAATGTTGGTAATCTTCGTATGGGAAAATGGAAACAGGAAATGGTGCCCATTAAGGAAATGACGGATGTGCTTAAAGTCGTTAAGGAACAAGTTGGCCTGAAACTTAAGCAATGGGTACGTTTGAAGCGTGGTCTTTACAAGGATGATATTGCGCAAGTGGATTATGTGGACTTGGCACAAAATCAAGTGCATCTTAAGTTGCTTCCACGCATCGACTACACTCGCATGCGTGGTGCCTTACGGACAACGGCTACGGTATGATAAAAAAAAGAAGAAATTTCTATGAGATAAGAAAAATTTATTTGTATTACTTTTTTCAGGAGTCAGATGATTCCAAGCGTAAGAAGAAACGAAGGCCGCCAGCAAAACCATTTGATCCAGAAGCTGTTAGGTATGCAAATCAAAGCAAAATTTAAAAGATGCATCAACTAAAAGAAATGTATAATTTTAGGGCCATTGGTGGAGAAGTTCATTCGGATGGTGATTTTTTGCTGTTCGAAGGCAGTCGTTATTCACGCAAGGGATTTCTATATAAAAACTTTAACATGTCGGCAATTTTGTCCGAGGGCGTAAAACCCACTCTGGCCGAACTGGAACGATTTGAGGAAACACCAGAGGGTAAGAGATTGATATTCTCATTTTATATGAATACAATATAATCTTGGATTTCCTTTCTATAGAGGTTAACTTGGAAATTATGGCTAATGTTAAAGATGATCCAACTGCTGCCCATTCTTTCTCAATGGGCGATAATGTTGAAGTTTGCGTTGGTGATTTGGAAAACTTGCAAGCTAAAATTGTTGCTATTGACGGCACAATGATAACAGTTATGCCCAAGCATCAAGATCTAAAGGTAGCTAAGCTTTAAGTTTTGGATTTCTAATATAATTAATACTTGAATTTTTTCATATATCACTTAAAGGATCCTCTCATATTTAAAGCAAGCGAATTGCGCAAATATTTTAAAACTGGTGATCATGCCAGAGTGTTGGCTGGACGTTATGAAGGAGAAACTGGACTCATTATCCGTGTGGAGCCACAGCGTGTTGTGCTTGTCTCCGATTTGACCAATCATGAGCTTGAGGTCTTGCCACGTGACTTGCAGCTCTGCTCGGATGTTGCAACGGGCGTCGATTGCCTAGGACAGTTTCAATGGGGAGATCTCGTCCAACTTGAGTGAGTATTTATCGTTTGAAAGTCAATTAAAACCAATTCAATAATGTAAATGATTTAATAGCTCACAAAATGTTGGCGTCATTGTCCGTTTGGAGCGTGAGAATTTCCATGTCTTGGGCATGAATGGCAAATGTATTGAATGCAAGCCGACAGCTTTGCACAAGCGACGTGAAAATCAAAATACTGTCGCTCTGGATGCCGATCAAAATCAGATTCGTCGACGTGATATTGTCAAAGTTATGGAGGGACCACATGCAGTAAGCATATATATTAACTTACTTTATTGTGCAACTGAATCTTTTATAATATTTTTTTTATCTAGGGTCGCTCTGGCGAAATCAAGCATCTGTATCGCAGCTTGGCATTTCTTCACTGCCGCATGTATACGGAGAATGGAGGCATATTTGTTTGCAAGACTCGTCATTTGCAGCTAGCTGGTGGAAGTAAGACGAACGTTAACAATGCTAATACATTGGGTGGCTTAGGCTTTATGTCACCTCGTATTCAATCGCCCATGCATCCGTCTGGTGGGCGTGGCGGCGCTCGAGGTGGATCGCGTGGTGGACGTGGTGGTTTTCGAGTAACACGCGATCGCGAGCTTTTAGGGAAGACCATCAAGATTTGTGGTGGTCCATATAAAGGTATAATTAAATATATTATTCGTATGCACACGACTGTCTTATATATATGAGTGTCTTTTAGGTGCTGTTGGCATTGTTAAGGATGCAACTGAGAGCACAGCTCGCGTGGAATTGCATACATCGTGCCAAACCATTTCTGTGGATCGCAATCACATCGTTATTGTCGGCGAGCCTGGCAAGGAGGGTAGTGTATCCACTTATGGACGTACTCCCGCACGCACTCCCGGATATGGAGCACAGACACCCAGTTACACTGCTGCTGGCTCCAAAACTCCATTGGTTGGCAGTCAGACACCAAATTGGGATACGGATACTCGTACTCCGTATGGTACAATGACGCCATCGCATGATGGCAGCATGACGCCACGACATGGCGCTTGGGATCCAACGGCAAATACGACTCCAGCACGTAATACGGACTTCGATTATTCGCTGGAGGAACCGAGTCCCAGTCCAGGATACAATCCCAGTGAGCTACCATCATTTATGTATATATTTCATATGTTTAATAAATTAATATTTAGGCACTCCGGGCTATCAAATGTCATCACAATTTGCACCACAAACACCGGGCACGCTATACGGCTCGGATCGCAGCTACAGTCCTTTCAATCCGAGTCCCAGTCCAGCACCATCACCATATCCAGTTGGCTATATGAATACACCATCGCCATCATCATATTCACCCAATACTCCTGGGGGAGTACCACAATCCCCCTACAATCCGCAGACACCGGGAGCCAGTTTGGACTCTTCTATGGGTGATTGGTGTACCACTGATATTGAGGTGCGAATTCACAACCACGATGATACAGATCTCGTTGGCCAGACAGGCATTATCCGTACAGTGTCGAATGGAGTTTGTTCAGTGTTCTTGCGCCAGGAGGATCGTAGCGTATCTATTGTAAGTGAGCACCTGATGACTGTTCCACCCAACAGTGGCGATGAATTCAAGGTTATCTTTGGCGAGGAGAGAGAATCTGTTGGCAAAGTTTTGTCCAAGCAGGAGGGCGATATTCTCGTTTGCAAGATAAATGACGAAGTCAAAATGATACCCGTTCAACATTTGTGCAAGATGAAGTCTATCGATTAAATTATCGTAACTATTGACAATATGGAAAGTGCGGGTATACTTATAAAAAGCCCGTCCTTCTGTAAATTATTTGAGAAACATAATAAATAAAGCACTACAAGCAAGCGTCAAATCATTTGACAATTAAATAGACCCGCTTTAAGGGTAACAAATCGTATGTGTTTTACATCTTCTAGTAAAATTGTTTATCACATAGAACCTAAGACTACTACATACATATGTAGTTAACACCCCAGATGGTCAGGTGAACTCACAGAAGGGGGGGCCAATTGATACTAATCAACAATAAATGCAAATAAGTCCGAAGAAGAATCAATAAAATGCCCGAAAGTCTTAAAAGTATGGTTATATTGGTTCTTTAAATTTATTAAATTAAAAAAAAAAACCCTCTAAAATTATTGTTATTTACATTAATAAAATACCATGTCTTGTAAATCACAATTTAAATAGCATAAATCTTAGCAATTGGTACTTTTTCAGTAGCGTTGCTTGGTCACACTGCATTTCGATGTTATATTATACCGGCGGCTACGCAAGTGAACTCAGACAGTATTCGTCGTGTGAAGCGGGCAGAAGTGTGTTTGTTGAATACAAGCAGGAAATAATTGTTAAGCTAAAAGTTTTAAAAGTTTTATATATACAAAAAATAAAATAAAATGCGTGAAATTGTACACATCCAAGCTGGTCAGTGCGGCAACCAAATTGGAGCCAAGGTATGTATTGATTGATTTCATAGAACTTGCGCAAATTGAGTTAAAAATAAGAATGAAGTACAGTTAGTAGACAATATGGCGTCATATATGCACTGCCATGTGGCAAACTTATTAAGGCCACCGGCTTTTCATTTTCGTAGCATACATATATTGTATATACATATATTATGAAAGTATGGATATAATTTATGTATGTATGCCTACACATACATACATATTGTGTACTCAAAATGTGGCTCATGCAGTTTTCTCCATATGTAAAGATGTAGATATGTACATATATAATCGACAGCTTAATCCATAATTTTTAGGTGTGCCTGCATTTTTAAACATTTATCTTCATAAATTTGAATGCATTTTTGTATGTATGCATATTGTAAGTTTACTCATATGTTTGAATGAGTCATTTTTGCTGCAAAGCTCTCAGTTTTTCATCTAATGAGAAAGTCGGTATGGTTAGTACAGAAATACATGCATACATACCTACATATGCATGAATGCTTCAACTAATAGATTCAGTAACGTCTGTATGTTTATAATTGGTGAAAGGTATCTACTTTTTTTCTCCAATAAATTAATGTTTCTTTAATACATTCAAAAGGAATGTGTGTGTATACATGCTATACGTGTTTCATGTTTTCTTGTGCTCAATCTGCTTTTGTCGACTTCTGGCTTGCCGGAGTTTTGCCGAAGAGAAAACTGACGTCATTTTACCTAAAATGGCTGAACCGGTTGTCGACCGGTTCGCAATGACACAAAACATACACATATGCATATACATACATATATAGGGTCGTGTACATAAGATAAATATCTGTACAGCGTACATATGTTTGTACATTTTTGAATAAACTGTGTACATGTAATGTTTTCAATTCCTATAGGCAAGTAAATAAACATTTGCTAAAAATTCATGTTAAAGTCAAATCAAGCAGATTTATATATATATGTACATATGTAAATATTTGTCTGCAATGAGAACAAGCTAGACGTTTGTTTTTGGTGTGGAATTTGTGTTACACACAAATAACGCTAAACACCGCACTAACACATTCAAAGTATACATATTTACATATATACAGATGACACACCCATAGGAGCGGTGTTGCCACTTTTCTTGCACATGCGTGTGAGCATTTCGGCTTACCGGTAAATCCTTCTTCCATTACGAACGGAAAATAGTCTGAGTCATCGTCCTTACGGGCAAATCAATAGACATTGTTGTCCTCTTTCGAATACATACGAAAAAAACTACCCCCATTTTCAGCAAAAGCAGCAGCTGCAAAACAATTTTGTATATGTATGCATGTATTTCTCTCTTACAAATACATACAGACATGAACTAGGCTGACACACCTACTGTAAATTGCTTGTTACTTTATTTTTGTTAGGGAAATTTTGTCGTATCATAGCAACTTAATATAATTTTGTTTAATTGTTTACTCTAAATAAACAATCCCATTCATAAGTTAGGCTCTAAAAATGACGTAATGACCTCATAAAAGTACATTTCTAATGCCATATGGTGGGTTGCTTGGTTGACAGACAACGAATTAAAAGTAAGCTTGGCCTCGGCTAACGCCCGTCGCTTTTATTTTTCTCGCACGAGTGTGGGCCGATGTTTGTCGCGCTACCTCTGCTCTGATGATGTAAGCAAGCTTGTTGTACATATTTATGTATGTACATATATGTACAGGCTTTAATTTAAGGTAGGCAGCAGCAGCAGCCTGCTGTTGATATGATGACGAGATAAACTCAAAGTGCGTGGGTAGCAAGCAGTTGGTCTGGTGGTAAACAGCCTACATATGTACATGTATAAACATGCATATGTACATTTATATTATGTACAAGACACTTAAGGTGGACAGCTGGTGTTGTTAAAAATCAACCCACGCTCTGGCGGCGACTCAGCTATGATGATGATGACAATGTTTCCGTTGCCTCTCATTAAAGCCCACCTTAATGTTCACTCATCGCCCACTTCTATATAAAGCTTTCTTTTATAGTCTGTCCTTCAATGGTCACATTGGTTTCCTGTGTCAAATGAACATAATTTATTAACTTTTATTCGATTTATTGATTTTATGTTAATAGATTCAATATAATATTTTTCATTTCAATGCAATGTCTTCACCAAATTGACGGACTTGCAAGTAACGTCATCGCAAAAAAATAAACAATTACTGATTAAATTAAATTTTTTTTTGTCAACTGTCAAATCTTATCGCTGTTTATTAGTTTTAAGGTTCAAGCTTTGATACTTGTATATATAAACAGTGAGTTATGAGGTTAAGAATTTCATTGTTAAGCTTCTTTAAAACAAATTAATTGAAATAAAAGAATTGTTCTCTTTATTAACATTATTATTTTGAATGTGATCTTATTTTTAGTTCTGGGAAATCATTTCCGATGAGCATGGCATCGATGCCACCGGTGCATACCATGGTGACAGCGATCTGCAGCTGGAGCGCATCAATGTGTACTACAATGAGGCGTCCGGTGGCAAATATGTTCCCCGTGCCGTTCTAGTTGATCTGGAGCCTGGCACCATGGACTCAGTGCGTTCAGGTCCTTTCGGTCAGATCTTCAGACCCGATAACTTTGTTTTCGGTCAATCTGGTGCTGGCAACAACTGGGCCAAGGGCCATTACACAGAGGGCGCTGAGCTCGTTGATTCGGTGCTCGATGTTGTGCGCAAAGAGGCTGAATCGTGCGATTGCCTGCAAGGCTTCCAGCTTACACACTCACTGGGCGGCGGCACCGGTTCCGGAATGGGTACCCTGCTTATTTCCAAGATCCGTGAGGAATACCCCGACAGAATCATGAACACATACTCCGTTGTGCCCTCACCAAAGGTGTCGGACACCGTTGTGGAGCCCTACAATGCAACATTGTCGGTGCATCAGCTGGTCGAGAACACTGACGAGACCTACTGCATCGATAATGAGGCTCTATACGACATCTGCTTCCGTACACTCAAGCTGACGACCCCAACCTACGGCGACTTGAACCATCTTGTCTCGCTGACAATGTCTGGTGTCACTACTTGCCTCCGCTTCCCCGGCCAACTGAATGCTGATCTCCGCAAACTGGCTGTAAACATGGTTCCATTCCCACGTCTGCACTTCTTCATGCCCGGCTTTGCGCCCCTGACATCCCGTGGCTCCCAGCAATACAGAGCGCTCACCGTACCCGAGTTGACACAACAGATGTTCGATGCCAAGAACATGATGGCTGCTTGCGATCCACGTCATGGTCGCTATCTGACCGTTGCTGCCATCTTCCGTGGCCGCATGTCCATGAAGGAGGTCGACGAACAGATGCTGAACATTCAGAACAAGAACAGCTCATACTTTGTTGAATGGATCCCCAACAACGTGAAGACCGCTGTCTGTGACATCCCGCCCCGTGGCCTGAAAATGTCAGCTACCTTCATTGGTAACTCGACCGCCATCCAGGAGCTGTTCAAGCGTATCTCTGAGCAATTTACCGCTATGTTCCGTCGTAAGGCTTTCTTGCATTGGTACACTGGCGAGGGTATGGATGAGATGGAGTTCACTGAGGCTGAAAGCAACATGAACGACTTGGTGTCTGAGTACCAGCAGTACCAGGAGGCAACCGCCGATGAGGACGCCGAATTCGAGGAGGAGCAGGAGGCTGAGGTTGATGAGAACTAAATCCTCTCATCGAAAGTTGCGTCAAAATCAAATTGAGAACAAAAATAATGTTTACAAAAAATTAATGATTGTTCTTTTCACGTCGTAACCCCCAATAAAGTCGAAACTATTTCTTCTAAAAATCGAATTTGTTAATACATAATATTTAATATTTGCAATATATAAAAAAAGAAATCTCCATCTTGAATTTTGATCTAGCCATTATTTTATTGATTAATTTAATTTGTATCTATATATGGCAAGCCTTTTACTTCGCTAGATTGATTGTTTAAATTTTAACACTCGTAAATTGCATGAATGGGACGTTTGGCGATTCCGAGCAGCTGGTATTTCCGATCATAGCTATTAATATACATACATATGTACATATTTGGCGAGAGTTCACGAAAGTGTCAACGAACTATGGACTATGTATATACATAGATACATACATAATAGGAAAAGACAATACGTGTGGACTTCACTCCTTATTGCATAAAATTTAAATTAGGAGTTGCCGGCAAAGCTAGACTTCAAAATATGTATATTCTTATTAACTTTTTAATTAACATTGTGCCAAAAGCAATACTTTTAATGCATCGCCCTTGTCGCCGAAGTTTTGATCAATGCCGTAGATTTTTATAGATATCAGAATTATTCCTAAAATTGTTTTGTTGATTGTGATGTCCGTGCATACATCATATGTTCATATGTTCTTCATTTACACACACACATATGAATAAAATGCGATTAATATTTTGGTTGCTTATCGATATATGCCTTGTTTTTCAAATCATGATGATTTAATTTTAGCTATATTAAAACTGCAAAGATTATTGTCATTTTTGGCTAGTTTATGTTATGTGTTTGCTATTACAGAGAAAATATAATACAGCTGTAAGTTGTTTTAAAATATATCGATTAATTTACCCATCGGTTGCATGATGTGTTTGCATGATGAATGGTCAATTGAGTATAAAAATACTACTCATTCTGGTTTCAATGGCATTGTTCAGCACTACATTTTATATGTAAGATTTTAGTGTTGTCATAGACTGATTTTTTGGCAAGTAAGACAAAAAATAAATAAAATTGAATTTACTGCAAAGTAATGTAGTTAATACAATTTCCAGATGATTGCAATGGACGAGCAGCGCGGCGACAAGATTTATGGCGGCTGCGAAGGGCCAGACGCTATGTATGTTAAACTAATTTCATCAGACGGCCACGAATTTATTGTAAAACGGGAACATGCTCTCACCTCTGGCACAATTAAGGCAATGTTATCTGGTCCAGGACAATTTGCAGAAAATGAGGCTAATGAAGTGCACTTTCGGGAAATTCCGTAAGTTTTTCATGGCGTTGCATTCA
This sequence comes from Scaptomyza montana, assembly GCA_018904305.1. NCBI lineage: Eukaryota > Metazoa > Arthropoda > Insecta > Diptera > Drosophilidae > Scaptomyza > Scaptomyza montana. The sequence goes on along the minus strand of JAEIGR010000008.1, from coordinate 1,466,820 downwards.
AATTACATACAGTACTTTTCTTTCAAATCTAGTCTGACCTAATGACCGGTCAAGGAATTACCAACATGCATACGTGCATACATACTTACATATATGTACATACATGCATTTGTATGTATTTACATATATGAGCATGCATATGACAATTGCTAACGCATGCTTACATATATGCATACATAGGTGCAAATTAGCTTTAAAGCAGGTGTATGTATATATTTATTTTTGCAAATGTATATGATTAATTTTTCTTAATTCAAATAGCTTTAATCTTTAACTATCAGAAAGTGAATGTAGTAGTGGTGGTATCAAGTGTGCTAATCATTTAATAGCAGTTCATATTCCAAAAAAGTAGTGCTAATTTTAAGTAGGCCGATTATAAATTTATGGGCCGCTATAAAAAAAGCTACCATCTATTATCAATACGAAAAATCGATAAAAAATTCCTGCAGCTAGAGTTTCAATTGGTATGTTATCGATAAAATAAGTTCTTTCTAATGGAATTTAGCTTTATCTGTTTTATTTCCCCGTTCCACCTCAAAAATCTTTTATCTTGTAAACAATAATAATATTAATTATAGTATTGGATTTCCAGCGCCCCGGCATTGTTATGTATCGATAAACCTAAATTTCAATATATATTGTATTATTATCGTAATTTAAATAGATATAATGCATATGTAGGGAATAGAGTTCACTTAGGGGATAATGTATATCTATATCCATGTATCCTTTAATATGGTTAGCGTGCCTTGGCGGGGCCCAGTGTACAAATTTATTTGGGGGCCCTTAGGAAGGGTAAAGATTTTTGCTTACGGACGTATAATTGATACGGCGGTAGCTACGCCCCTGGTTTAAATAGCATTATAACTATCTTTGTGTTTTTCTTGTATTTCAGATCACATGTATTACAGAAGGTCTGCATGTACTTCACCTACAAAGTTCGATACACCAACAGCTCTACTGAAATACCCGAATTCCCAATTGCACCAGAAATTGCCTTAGAACTTTTAATGGCAGCTAATTTTCTAGATTGCTAAGTCATTGGTTAACTTATTAACGTTAAATTAAATTTTGCAAAATGAATAAATATAATATATAATTTTCCTGTGTTTGGAACTGTTTTATTGTAAATATTTTGTTTAAAAACATGAGCTGCAATTTTTTGATTACCAAACTTCAAAAATAAGTAAGTATATTACGTCCGCCTCAAATGGAAAATGTAATAAACCCGGCTTCTGAATATAAATAACCAGGATAGAAAAACTCGACTTATTTTGATTGTCAAAAAACGAACAGATTGACCTTGACTCTAGCCTTAGCTTCAGCAAACAAAGGACAAGAATGAGCCTTGGAAATAATAAATCGATGTGTTAGAAACTTGTTGCCATGGCAATCAATTGTTTGGCAAAACAATATACAAATTTTCTTGCATACTAACGTTTTTGGGTTGTTTTTAGTTAACAAAAAGAAACACGTAAAATGAGAATGCTGCACAATTTGTCCGATTTGATAAAAGTTAAAAGAAATAAGATGACAATATTAGTATTAGGTTTAAATAACAGTGGTAAATCGACGATTATTAATCATTTCAAGAAATCCAATGGACATTCAACGATAATGGTGCCAACAGTTGGATTTCAAATCGAACAATTTTACAGTAAGTTTTTGAAAATAAACCATTAACTAAATGCAAAATTATTTATATATAATTCTTAGGTATGGGTGCTAGCATCAAGGCAATCGATATGTCTGGCGCAACAAGGTATAGAAATTTGTGGGAACATCAATTCAAGAATTGTCAGGGCATTATCTATGTTATTGACGCCAGTGACAGAATGCGTTTTGGTAAGAGATTCCTAGCTAAGTTATCCTTTTTGTAGTATATCATTTAATTCCTTTTAAAGTTGTTGTCAAAGATGAACTAGATTTGATGCTACAACATCCGGATCTTTGTAATCGTATTGTTCCCATACTATTCTATGGCAACAAATCCGATATTGAAGATTCTCTTTCAAATGTTAAAATTGCAGCCGGTGAGAAATTTCTAACACAGTCTTGAAATAGTTTCCAGTTAATAAGTTCTCTTTTAGCATTGGGTCTGGATAATATTAAAGAAAAACCCTGGCACATTTGTTCAAGCAATGCAGTTTCCGGCGAAGGTTTAGATGAAGGTGTTCAATGGCTGGTGCAACAAATACGTTTCGCTATTATAAACAATCGAAAAGGTGGCAAATTGAAATCAACGCCGAAGTATAAATATTGATATTCTATGTGTAGACAAGAGTGCAGCAACTGAATTACAGTTTCGTTTGAAATACAACTTAAATTGAGCTTATTAATTTCGGGGTTCGTTCTTCATTCAATATCTAAACATATGGTAAACAAAGAAAAACATCGTAACAAGTTTGAAAGACTTTAAAATTCAAAAATGTGTCCCATGGTTGGATTTATTATAGAATTTCTCATCTTAAAAAAACATCCAAGCGGAACTCGCGCTTATTTCTTGCTATTCAGGATGATACCATCGTATTTCTGTTGGAACCACTTCATGGCGTCTTCCTTTGTCAAACGATGTGGGAATCCAACGGTACCAGATTTACGTTTCCTGTGAGCCACATTGTAGCCTGAAAAATAACAAAAACATATTCTCAATAACTGAAAGCTCATAAATGGTACGATAATTAAAATATAGATCAAATCTTGTTGAAATTGTACCGTTTGAGTTTGCATAAAAGCGAAATTCATTTTAAGCACAATTTCAATTGATTTGCGCACAGTTACTGAGCATCAATTTCGTAATTGGAAATAGACACCTAATTATATGCACAACCCAAAAGGGGTATGTAAAGATTCGGTCGTCGTATATGCTTACCTGGGCGTCCCAGAACAACGTAGAAGTCCAGACCATAGATACCGATAGAGGGATCGTACTTGATGCCCAAATCGATGTGTTCCTGAATACCGAAACCAAAGTTTCCGTTTGCCGAGAAGTTATCACGTCTCAACTCGTATTCACGGACTTTCAGGCCACGCTCCAAAATCTCCTCAGCTTTGGCGCCGCGCACTGTGCAATGGACAGCGATTTTCTCATTACGACGAATACCAAACGAACGCACTGTGTAGCGGGCCTTGGAAAACACGGGCTGCTGTCCAGTCAGCTGCTCCAAAACCTATTGGATGAACGGCGTTGGTTTAAGTAAATTGAACTTCAATTCTGACGGACAAAAACTTACCTTGGCGGCACGGGTCAGCCTATCACCAGATTCACCGACACAGATGTTTAAGCACAGCTTCCTGATGTGCAGATCTCGCATAGGGTTCTTTGCGGGATCGCGCTTGATTTTAGGTGTCTTCTTAGCAATGGCCTGGAATTGTATTTATTTTTGTTAGACTCTTGCGACATTTTAATGCGAAATATTGCCATAATTATATTGCGAGACTATTAAACTTGCGGTCTGCATTCATATGTTTCAATAATGTTAAGAGATTATTGCCGATGTCTTATAATTTGTTTTGCACAAAAAATTTAAGAAACCTACCGCCATTATGGTATGTAGGAAAGAAAGGAAAAAGGCGTGTTACAGTTCAGTGTCAACGAAGACCACCGATTATTGCTATCGATTATAGATCGATGAAGTTTTGAATGAGGAGTATCCCTATTATGTGTTCAAATTATTTTAACTTATTTAATCAATGACACTTTCATTTAAACAAAAAACTAAGATTAATGGCTCAAAATAAATGAAAAGTTATGTACAACGTTCAAAAATATCAAAAATTTTATGCTAGCCGTTTGCTTACCAGGGCTACAAACCACCTTCCCGTGTTTCTTGTTAATGAAATTAATAATACGAGAAGTAAATCGTTTAATTTATTTCAGTTATTACAAATTTGCATTTGCATTTGCCTGTTTTTAATTGAATCTACTGTCGATGAAAGACATATTCAACTTTTGAGGTTGTCTGTCGATCGCATTTGTAGTTGTCATCGATGTGAATATGCGTAGCAAAATTGTATTTGTTTTCACAAATACCGATATATCGATGGTCTATAAGCAACCCTACAATATGGCTGCCTGATTTTTAATGTGATTTTTTTTGGACGACGTATGCTGCTGCTTTTCTATAGTGTATGTGGTTAGAAAAAGATTATAACAGTAATCTTTAAAAGTGCACAAACATTTTAATAACCAAATTGGTTGCAACCTGCGATAGCCAACCTAATTACCCAAACCTTTACAGCGCAATATCAAGTTACTTCGATTGTCTTTTACTGAATTGAAATTGTGACAATGTAGCTATTTTTTGGTAAATGCCAAACAATATATTAATTGAAAAACAGCTATTGTGAACGAAATTAGACTGTAAAAATAAAATAACGCGATAGTTTGATTCCATAACTACCAAAAGAAAAAAAAAACGGCTTTCAACAAAAATCCTATTGAGAAATATATATTTTGCTGCTGTGAGTGAGTGAGCGAGTGAGTGTGTGAGTGAGTTAGAAAGATACATACATATGTATGTATGTATGCATTTGCATTTCGTTGTGTAGTGTCGTCGACTGTTCGGTAAAAGTCGGTCTTTCTTTTCCTACTACTACCACTTGGCGTTTGAAAATTCGAAAATGAAAATGGAAAATTAAGTAATAAAGTGTTATACGAATATATATATATGAATGAAAAAAATCAGGCGCATGATAATAGAACGCGTATGACTGGTTTTTTTTTGAAAATGTTTACGTCGATATATCGCACATTTATGACCTAATATTGTTATTTGTTCAGGAATTAATTTATTGGTAAGTACTGTCGGTTGCTTGGTTTATGTATGTGTGGTTGGTTAGTTGGGGCGAACGCAGCAAATCAATATTTAAGGGGGCTGCCATTTCGTTCGCTGCTGTTTCGCTAGTTTTTCTCTCTTCACATTCGCTGCTGGTGCTGCCGCTGTTGTCTGCCTCTTCTTCTTTTCCACCGCCTCCTCCCCCTTCTTTGCCACCTCCCCGACCCACAAAATGCCCTGTCAGCCCCAGTGGTCCAAGAAAATAAACTCTGCGTGCTTTTGTAATAACGAGTACATTTTCAGGGCACATAAAGCAAAAAATAAAAGAAAAAGAAATGAAAAAAAGAAAAAAGTATTAAAAAGCATGAATATAGAAATTGACATACGTTGTGTATGTATGTACAACTGTTTAAATGGTTTCATACATGAGTGTGTGGGTGTGTGTGTGTGTGTGTTGTTTTTCGTTAATATTTATAAGTTCGCTCCCTTCGTATTGTGTAAAAACTATTTGCTAAAAGTGTTTTTGTTGCATTTTGCTAAAGTTTGACATCAATTTGAAATATACACAAACAAAATATATATGTACACATAAAAATGTATGTGTTTGTGTGATACGTGTAGGGTTGTGTGTGTTTGTGTATACATATGCATATCTAAATATGTATCTAGTTTTTATTTTAATAAATTGATTAATAATAAAAGGGTGTGTTTCACAGATGTACATATGTATGTTATTTTGTATGTATACAAGCCAGCTCTACATTTTAGGTTTTTACCCCTTTTAACTAATACACAGATCCTTTGTTTGAAGTAAATACTCTATAAAAAAGAGAACAGTAAGTGTATATCCAAAAATCGAATTTAAATCAAATCTAACTAAAGCGCAGCATTGAGATTGAATTAAGTGACACTTTGTTCCTTGGGGTATAAAAAGGCAATCAAATTACATTTCTAATTCATGAAAGCTGAATTTTTAATAGCAAGTGTAAATGAAATGGAATTATGACCAATCTAATATTTTGTTCAGTCAGGCTTAAATGTGTTGTTGGATAATTTAATTGATTTTTGGCTTCTTCATATTTTTAACAAAGTTTTTGTATAAACAACGGTTGTCCAACAAGATTTCGTTGCTCAATGTTACTTCACTGAGCTATAGCTCATTTTGAATTGACAACACTTGCAGGGACATCATAATACGTAAATGTTTACAAAAAATTGAATTGGGAAAAAATTTTAGATAATGACAACAAATTATTGCGATTTGTTGCTTAGAGTAGAGCAGATTGTGCTGGAACTGATCTCAACAATGATAAATCATAAGGAACTCACTTTTAAAATACCGCGCAACTGTTCAGATTGGTTTAATCTAATCAATAACGTCGAAGTGTACCAAGATGAACCTATCAATTATTATAGAAAAGTCACCTATAATAATCGAAAGAGTCGTCATCGATTCTGCTTAATTGTTTATCTGCTGGCTGAGGTACATCGCTTGCAAATATTCGGCGGTAGTTGCACCATCCGAGGTCTCTATTATCAGGACACACAGATGATACGATCTCAGTTGTATATTTCGGCAGCTAAACTAGATGTTTGCCGCATGTTAAATACCAGTCCAGTACATTTGGGTATCCGCTCGGCAGCCAAAGGACTTGTATCAGGTAAGAATATATAACATATATTTGCATAAATAAAGCAGTTAATGTTTTGTTATTTATTTTTTCACTTAGGTGACATTAAGCTAATCATGAGTAATGGCGATATACTGGATGGCAATGTTTATTGTGGCGCTATAACGCTGCCAACGGATTTTGAAAATGTGGAACGTATTGTTACAAATGCCGAGATGGTTTTAATTGTAGAAAAGGAATCCGTATTCGAGAGTCTTCTCTCGTGTAATGCTTTCAGCACATTTGGCTTACGCTTTATACTTATCACTGGCAAAGGGTATCCGGATTGTACAACACGGCGTATGGTTTATCGACTGTCTGTCGAATGTCAATTGCCAGCTTATATTCTTGTTGATGCTGATCCCTTTGGCATTGATATAATGCTCGTCTATCAATACGGTTCCCAGGCCATGAACTTCGTTTCAAGAGGTCTGGCAACGCCCATGCTACGCTGGATTGGACTACATCCAACGGAAATTGAAAGCATTGCCAAGCGTGCGATTCCCCTTACCAATTTTGATAATAAAAAAATTATTGATCTATTGGCGCGCACAAATATTAGTTTGGGTGTAAGGCTGGAATTGTGTCGACTTCAGGAAACGCAACTTAAGGCGGAAATAGAGAGTGTTATTGATTTTTTAAGCCCCTACTATATACCAACAAAAATTAATCGTAATTTGTATTTATAGATTTGAATATAACTTTGTACATGATATATCCAATAGATTAATGCATAATAAATATTAAATATAACTTTCATTTATGTCGATGATTTGTTAATAACAAAATACTTTTCTATCTTGAAAAAATAACAAAAAAATGATTTTATTAAATAATAATCTCTTTGTTTTCTTCTGAATTCTAGATGTGGCTCTACAAATGGATAGGCACAGAACTTAAATATTAAGATATATTTAAAACCAAAACGGCAAAAGTACTTTTACAAAAAATAAAGGACAAAACTTTGAATCTCGTAAACGTTGTGACCAGCCCAAAAAAAAAGGGAAAAAGAAGACGATTATATCAGTTCTTAATGCGTGCATAGATATCTTTATATATACATTTATTTGCGGCTAAGACAGATAGAGAGAGAGAGAGAGGAAGGCAGAGAGAAGAAAATGTCGACAGCAATGCGAACTACACTGCAACCAGTTCCTGAAGCTTTGCCCGCTGAAAATGTCACAAATGGCACTGCTGCTGCTGCTGCTACGGCGACAGCAACAACAACAGCAACAATGACATTATCGGCGTCAGCGGCAGCAGCAGCTGCGATGCCAGCGTCAAACGCTGCAAGCACACAAGCAACAAATTTTAATAATTCAACAAGAGAAACAAGCAACACAATCAGCACATCTGCGCATTCTGTCAAGGATCAGCAGCAGCAACAGCATGACTCAGCTAATGCCAACATTGTCTCACTGCCACCAACCGCAATAGCAACAACACCAACAGCAACAGCAACACCATCATCAGCAACATTAACATCAGCAGCAGCGACAGTTGCTGCATCCTCGAATTCAGTAGCCAGTAGCAATAATACAACAACACAGCCAGCAATATCTACACCCACACAACAACAACAAACAGCAACAACAACAACAACAATATCTGCCGCAACAACAGCAACAACAACAACAAATACTCCAAACCACCACAGTAGCAGCAGTCATCAGCATCACCACCACCCTCCTGTGGTGGGTAACAATATGACGACAGATGGCGCTCGACTCTCAAGCAATAATAGCGCCGGCATCAATCATCATCATCATCACAACAGTGGTGTTGGTGGTGGTGGTGTTGGCGGTGGTGGTGCATCTGCTGTTTCCTCTGTGAATAAGAACGTTCTTAGCACCCATTCGGCGCATGCGTCTGCCATCAAACAGCGAACAACATCCGCAAAGGTAAGCTAATAATTTTTTATACACGCAAATTTTTAATGTTTTAATGGAATTGTAATCCGTCCCAGAGTTTAAGATCACCTTTATGTTCATTTACATAAATATGTTAGGAGCATTTGGTTCAGTCAATGTCTTAATGTCCCAATTCATAATTTTTACTTGTGAAATGTACATGCAATCAAATTAGGTGCTTAAAAATGAGCTGTACAAAACCGATTTTTTTAAATATTTTTTAAACCAAATAAAAGTGTATTTGAATAAATTTAAATTAATTTTAAAACCCTAAAACTTTCACCAGGTCACACATTTAAGCTTTTCCTAATTAAGCTTGAAAAAAAATTTAAAGCCTAAGAGAATAAAACTCGAGTGGTGAGTTTTGCAATAAAGGCTAAGCACATCTCCAAAGCATTTTTATCTTAAACGTGACTAAAATTTTTGTTTGTTGATGTAGGCGTGGGAGTAATAACAATTGGTACATTAAATACAAATGCAAGTGCAATAGGCAGAAAATAAGAATCTAAATTAAACGACAAATTAAGAATTATTGTTTTCGTTTCTTTCATTTTCCCATTCACTCGTTTCGTTTAATTGTTGATTGATGATGTTAGCGTTGTCAGAAAAGAAGACTTCGGATCAGATCGCTTGCAACTTTGCGGAAACTGCTTGACTCTGCGCATAAGTAAATTTTTATTTGTTTGTTCAAAGCTCTCTCCTTATCTCTCTCGCTCCCTCTCTCAGAGCAGAAAGCTTTTAACTTATTTGAGTGCTTCCCGCGACATTTGTATGCGTGAGATATGTCACATGAATACACGCATACATATATACATTATGAGTTGTCTTCCACGGATTTACATACATGTATGCATAGATACGCATGTATGTGGAGGTTTTCTTTTTTGTTTTGAATCATTTCAATTCTGAATGACGATTATGTAAAAAAAAAATAAAGTAAACATTCATTGTACATAAATACACTTGTTATTAAAGGGTGTGCCGTTTCTTTAAGAATAAACTATCGCCCAAGCTGCAAAACACTAAAAAATAAAATTGTCTGAGCGCGTCGCCGCGCCAGCCAGCTAGAACTTATCCAATATATTCGCCGCTCGGCATCAGCCAATGGACGAAAGCTTGTTTTAGTATTAAGTTCCACTTCATTCGTGTGGTCACTTGTCGCGTTCGCCGTTTGCCGTCGCGCTGTGTGTTATTGTTCGAACGGTACTGTTTTTTTTATCGACAAACAATTGTCGATGTTGCTGTTGTTGTTATTATTGTTAGCTATGATTTGACTCTGGAATAATGCATAAATTCATTGGCATTGCTGTGAATTTATTATTTATATATTTTTTTTATAATACTGACATAACATAAAAAAATTAGTTGCAATTCAAGTGCATGCGTACGCTGATAAGAGAGGATAAATGTTTAAGTGTTTGTGTGTGTTTACATGGGTTGAATAATTTTAATTATGATTAATGGTCTTTTAGTGGCTCAACTAATACTCATGAAAAATAATCGTGAATATTCATAGTATGTAATAGGTAGTTGAGCAATTTGTGTTAAATACATATTTGTTTTGGCTTGATTGCCATTGTAGCAGAAGCTTTGCTGCCCTGAGATCCCAACTAAGCCCAGACCAATTGCGAATGATAAGTTAATTTAATTATACGCTACTTACATACATATGCACATGACTACAAGATACACGGACACACACACACACAGTCACATATAGGCATTCACACATACGTATGTATGTGTATGCATAGATTGCTTGCAACAAGCAAAACAGCAGTAATAGTAAAACAAAAAGAACCGATAAAAATAAAGAAAAATCATCACATTCCTGCACAAAACAGACAGCAGCAAAATCATGTGTCAGTGTATATGTATGTGTGCTTAACTGCGTATGCGTTTGTGTGAGCAAGCGAGCGCCAGCAAGTAAAGCTTTAATGCAAACGAGCCTAACCAGAAGAACAACAACAATAATAATAATAACAACAGCAACAACAACAGCAGCAAAAAATAGTGTTGAAGTAAATGAGCGAAACAAGCGGAGAAAAGAAACAAGCTTTTTTTTAAACTTGCGTTCGTTCATACATACAAACATACATACATGCATACAAATTGTGGGGCTTCATCGTTTCTGCTTCTATTTCGGTTTCCGTCGCCGTTGTCTCATTTTATCTCTCTGTATTATTACGTTTCGGGCGTGCGCGAGCGCGACTAACGCGTTCCATCTTAATAAGTGTGGATTGCATTTAGCTCGTGTGTGGACCTTACTATCGCACAATGTTGCTCTTAAGCTTAAAAGCTTATTTTCTACATGCAAACAACAATTCATAAATGTGTTTAAAAGGTTTAACAATACATGTGTGTGTGTGTATAAGTGAGTGAGTGTGCGATACTTCACGAAAAGATAAGGCAACGTGATTATTATAAGTCAGCAACGGCAGTAAGCATGTAAAGGTCGCAGTTAACCTTATTGAAAATATTAAGAAAAGAAAAAATTAATATAAATAATTTATATGAGATCGTGGAGAGCCGCAAAAATGTAAAGTGAATGTAAATTACGGCCTGTCTTAAATATTAATTTAATTTGAGTGTGAGTTTGTGTGTGTTAAATGCTCTAATAGAATTAAACAAGCTGAGCTGCAAATACAAACAAAAACACATATGTATGTATATGACAAAGCAATATCAGCTGGACTGCTATTGTGCACGCAGCCATTGAGTTATTGTAGATATAAGTATACACACACACATATGTGAATGCTAAGTGTGAATTAAAAAATCTTATTTGAATCTCCACATCTAATTGGAGGTTTGTCTGTTCGTTGGAACTTATCGAAGCTTTCGCGACGCGTTTGAGTGAAAAACATAATCGAAACTACTTAAATACAACCTTTCGTGAATTCGATTCAAAATGGCATACAGAGCCGATGACTCATAAGATCGTCTTACAATAAAATCAAAACATAAATATAGACAACAGAATTATGTATATGTGGAGTAAACAAATGTTTTGTTTACACTTGTGCAACAGATGATATTTGCTAGAGCCTCGTTTGCTTGTACATAATAACTAGAGAATAATTCAAGAAAAATAATTGTCGATTCAAAAAAATCCGCAAAAATGGGCCAAACCACAAGTCATCGGCAAACAACGCACTCGTCGAGTAGCAGTAGCAATAATCACAATAATAACAACAAAGATGAATCAGCTACAACAACACAGTTTGCAAATCGACGTTTATCCGCACGCAAATCCAAGTCATCCAAGCATTATACAACACTGGTGCAACAACCACAGCAACCACAATCGTTAGGCAAAGATGAGCTTTCGATTTTACGGGACTCTTTGCTACGCAATGGCAGTATTATGCGCAAAAATATGAACGATCCACAGCGACGTCCGATAACAATAAGTGAACTAGGTGGTATTGGTGGTGTTGGTGTTGGCAACATCAAAGCGCAGGATGTTGCCGGATCAACGGAAGTGACAAACAACAGTAGCACCAGTAATTTGATGAGCTTTCAACTGCCCCTCGATTGCAGTGCCAAAGTTGAGGATGTCGCATCGGCTTCAGCGGCGCCAATCGAAAATCGCAATGAATTTTATATCGTTGGCGATGGTTATCATAAAACGGATTATTGCCATTATCGTAGCCCCAATGGCAACTATCATAAGCTACCCTCGGATTCATTTCACAAAATGTCCGAGGGCTGTTTTGTACGTATGCCAGATGGAATATTTCGACGACTCGAGTTGCCTGCCAAAGCTCAACAAATCTCACGTCGTGGCTCCAAGCTTGATGATATTGCTGGCTCAGAGAGCAATGAGCATGGCCCCAACAATGTCAAGAGACAGCTGTTAAAGTTTCTCAAGAGATCAAAGAGTCATACACCCGCCACAATAGCCAAGCTCCAGAAGGACAAGGAGGAGGCTCGACTTGAACGCAAACAACGACTATCGAACGCAATGCGACAAAAGGCATTGGATCTGAAGACATCCGCAGCGGCAGGTGGTAAACTAAATACACCCAGTAATAAAATTGTTGTCACCATGATTGAGAATGGAGGACTACCGATTGTGGCAACTAGCAAAGCGGAGCGACCCAAAAGCAAGGATACCGCTGCTGTTGCCGCTGCCGATAAGGCCCGTACCTCAAGGGTATGTATGGTATCAAAAGGGTTTTTATTGTGGGTTATTATAAAATTTAACTACCTAAGTAATCGAAAAATTTAAAAGATTCGAAGACATAAAATATATTTTTAAATTAAGTTCTTAATTTAAGTTTTAATTATTCTTATATGAAAATATTGGAAAAGGATTCCTTAATGTTAAATACATTATTGTTGTACTATGTATGTTGTACTTAATTTGAGAATTTTAGGGATTAAAAATTGTTCAGGTTTTGATTACGTTTTGGTAGGGAATTTTTTTGCATTCACATTTATTTCGTTTGTTTTTACATTCTATTTAATATTTTCATACAAAAGTATTTTTATTTCCGGTAAATGTTTTTCATTTCCACATTGTTCTATTTTCATATTACACTTTTAATATGTACTTGTCCCAAACAGTGTCTCAAAATGTAACTTCATCTAAAACTTAAAGTGTGGTTAAGTTGTTTCAGTCATCGGTTATGGGAATTGTGTTAGAAATTGTACGTAAATTATTTTTGAATACCATTCTTTTGATTATTATTTCTATTTTATTTCAGATATTCTGTGTTCATGCAATACCCCTCTCATATCTAACACAAAACGATATTGATATTGATTTAGCCAGCAATATACATATGTCACATTGTTTATATAAGTTTGTTTAATAGGAACTCCATTTATATGGACCAAGCGTATAAAAGGCTATGAAAAGAAAATTTTTACTCTTGTAAATCTATGGGTTGATGATGTGCCCTGTATAAAAGATAAGATTTGATTATGTAGACACTCACTCAGCACAGCATATTTAAAGATAATATCGTTGACAATATTTATTTCGGCCCGTGTTCCAACTTCTTAAAATAACCTTTATTTGACAGCTAGGCCTTATCAGGAATACAAATTTGTTGGTTAGGTGACAAGATAATAATCCACAACTTTGTTTTATAGCAAAAAATAATAATCGATAGCACACATTTATAAAAACATATACATATATCTTTGACTGGGGGTACGTTTTTTAGAAATCAGTATAAAAATGACTTTCTATTTTAAAAAGTTTTAATTTATACTACATACATATATTTATTTATTTCGTTTGTTCAAAAAATTTCCTTTAAAAACAATTACTTCGAGTTCTTTGGACGATTTTATTTTAAATATGAAATCTTAAAAATTTAATTTTTTGATTTTTTTTTATAGAGTTTCATTAATAAATTGTAAGCTCTAGTGCTAATTATGTGGCCAAAGACTCCAAATTTTGCACACACGAAACTTGTCTGACATTGTTTTTCTGTGTCAGGTAATTTTACAATTCTTTCTCACCGTTACGCTCAGGTGATATCAGTTTGTTCACACAGACATACATAAGTACATAGTTCATTCAAACATATGTACGTATGTATATGTTTGTAAAAAATCAGCGCTCCAAACTGGCTCTTTGTCAAGAATAGACAGATACGGTTGAAGTGAATGCTGTTGCTGCTGTTTGTGTGTGTAGGTGTGTTTGCTTGTGTGTGTGTGTATTTATCTTATATTGTATGTGTGCGTGAGTGAGCGCGGAATACACCAATACCAGCGAGAACACCCCACTACAAAAGGCGTTATTTGCGTTTGTATGTGATTGTGTATTGAGGCCGACTTTTCTGTCTCTCTCTCCGTCTGTGTGTTGTGTGTGTTGTTGCTGGTACACCGATACTGGAAGTACTCGTACTCCAGTTGCTGCTGTTACTGTGGCTAAAGTGGCTGTTGGCTGTTAGGCTGCTGAGCTGTCGCTGTAGCTGTCAATGCCTGTTGACTCTAGTTGTTTGTTGGCTGACGGCGTTTCGTTTACGTCAGAGTTACAAACTACGCTTTTTTAAGAAAAAATAAAAATAGTGTGTAAACTTAAATCTATGAGCACATGTTACATATATGTACATTAAGTACATATACAATATGTATATAAATGTAACTGACTGCAGACCGCGTGTGATCAAATTGATAAGATTGGCGATAAAGCAAACGAGCTTGAAAATCTCAATTATTTTTCCAAATTATAATAAAGAAATATTAAACTAAGCGACCAAATGTTTGCTTTTGCTATAAGTGAAAATGACGAGTTTATTGCCTGAGAGAGTGTTTCATTTACTATATTCTTGTGAACTTGTGTGTGTGTGTGTGTGGATTTTAAAAGCTTTCTCGCTCTCTTAAAAACTGAACTGTTTGCGCACGCATCAGCTACAAGTAGATTTTAAACAATAATTAACTTTTACGAGTCAACTAACTATTTACATAAAACTAAAATGAAAATTCCTAATGAATCATAAATGAAAATAATTTTTGTAGGAGCGCAACGAAACGTGACGCAGACAAACAGAACACTCATTGACAGAGATAGAGAGACAGAGAGAGCCATCTCGGCTAAACTTGTGCAACAATCGTCGCTGCTAAGCAAGAGCAGCAACAGCGTGAGCGTAAGCCGACGTAGTCACTAGCAAATACTAAATATACATACATACGTTCATATCTTCGTTAGTGCAAACGAACTGACACAAATACAAACACATGTACATACAAATATCGCTTGCGAGATAGCAGTTACTTCTGCACAGGTGTACGTGAGTGCGAGCACACTAGTGTGTGTGTCTGTTTGTATAGGTGTGTTTTCGTTACGCGCTCTCACTTTTGAATTTTACGCTCACTCTCTCTCTGCTGTCTCAATCGCGCTGCGTAGAAGTATGTTTTCTTTCATTGTCACCATAGTAAGATTAGCTCTTGTCTTCTATGAGTTGGCTTTTGTCGTAAATATTACGTTCGCTTTCGCACTCTCCTCCATATGACTACAATTTATACATATGTACATACTTGGGTACATGTATAAACAATTTGAGTGTGTGTGTGTGTAAGTGCTTCTGTCTGTATTAAATTCGTTTTCGAGGTTTTAATGCGCAGCAACGGCGCGACTTTTTGAATTAAGTATAAGTATGCTCAATGGCAAAAGTAGCACCAGCAACAGAGCAACACTAACAAACAAACAAAGTGTCTTCAACTCAATCTGTGGCGAGTTGCGGCGAAAGCAAGAAAAGCTTACACGACTTAAAAATTAAACAACAAGCTTTACATACAATCACACACACAAACATATACATATGTACATATCTATCAGCAGTTTGTCATGTGCAATTGTGCTCGAATAATGGAGTCAAACAAAAAGCAATAAAGTGAAAATCAAAAAGAAAGATCTTACCATCTTATACTATAAATTAATGTTCTATAAGTAGTGCAATATAGAGGTCGACCAATAAGAAACTGGCAAAAGAAATTAATGCTTTTAAAAACGGTCATTTTGCTTATTTCAACGTTAGTTGTTGTTTGGATAGGAAAACAAATCGACCTCGAGTTTTATTTGTGTTCTCTTTTACTTTTGTGTGATTTAGTTTTAAGCTCGTTAATTCGCCACCTATCAATTTAGTGAATAATACTAAATAATACTAAGAACAAATTTTCTTAACAGTGAGATAAATTGAAAATTGATACCCAACTAAATGGTTGATTATAAAACCCAATAAGAAAAACTTGCCACCAAAACCAGTGCAAAAAAGTACAAAAAAGTGTTTTAAAATTGGTTATAAAAAAGTATCTTCCCCTTAAAGAAAAAAACAAAAATAAAATGGAGCCAACAACGCCGGATTTAAACCGTGGCGATGCAGCACGAAAAAGTGTTCGTTTATATGCTGCACGCAAAGGACTTGCACCGGCGCCACCCATGCCCAGCAATAACAACAACATCAGCAATAATACCAATAACAATAGTAAAAATAAGAACAACAATAGTGATAGCAATAGCTTGCCAACTGAACAGCAGCACAATAATACCAGTCGATCAACGATTGCAAAGGAAATCGATCTCAGTAATGCCCAGCATATGGATTATGATGCAGTTGTCGAGCTGCGTAGACCCAGTAATGTTGCGCTTCCACCGCCACCGCGTGTTGCCGTCTCCGCCATGCCCGAGCTCCATCTAAAAGAAAGCACTCGTCCAAAGGTAACGCCACGTGTCCAAATGTCTGCCGAGGATGATGTGGGTGTTGCCTTTGCCCTGGGCTCCATCGAGAAGCACATACTCAATGTCGAGGAGAGCTTTAAGCAACAACAACAACAACAACTCAGTGAGAAACAACAAGAGCAGTCTCAATCTTCAATGGATGTAATGCGTAAGCAGAGCAAACGTTATGGCGAAACGGAGAATCTGTTACGTTCAGGAATAAGCGATATGTCGTCGGAGAATGATTTTCAATATTTGGGTGGTAGACGTAATCAATTGGACGATAGCAATGAGCAGATGCTCAATGAGTTCCAAAGAGGCAGCGATGGACGTAATTCAATTGGTGCCTATTCTAAAAACTCTGCAGCATCTGCTGGTGGATCCTCTGGGGGTGCTTTAAAAGCCAAACTTGCACGAACTGCATCGGATACGAAAAATACGGATACGGTGCTCGCAATGCGTGTAACACTTAAGCAGAAACAACACCAGCAGGATGGTAAACCTCAAACCGTATGGCGCCCAACGACGTCAGCGTCGTCGGCGGCAGCGGCAGCTTCCGGAGGAGGAGGAGAAGAAAAAGGAGGAGCACCAACGCCTGCGGTACGTACCTCAACGAGCAGAGGTAGCAGTAGCAGTAGCGTTGTAGACGGCGGCTCCTCATCAAAACTAACAGCCACCACAATATCGGCGGCCAAGCGTCGCGAAGAGAATTTACGTCAATTTGAGGCGTTACTCTCACAAAAGTCTTCTCATCGTCATGCGGCGGCGGCGACGAGTGCAACAACCAGTGGAGCATCAAGTGCTGCAACCAAACGACGCTCCGAACGACCCATTGTGGCACCCATACCGCCCTATAGCTCGACCAGTCGAGCCACAGAAACCGGACGTCCCCCAGTCGAACCAAGATCTTCATCATCATCATCATCATCGGGACATCATCGCAGTTCTGTTGCTGCACCTAAAAACAATGCGGTTGTGCAACGTACAAATGTGTACGGCAACAGTGTTGCACAGGTAAACTCAAACACTAACTTAAGATCTAAAATGTTTCCTCTAATCTAAGTACTGCAAAGGTATAGCTATTAATTTTGACTTAAACTATGGGGCGGAAATTTAGGTCTTTAATCTATTATTATTGACTTTTGTTTGTAACACTTTATTGTTGACGACTATTGCAGGGATCACCGAATCTGCAGATGCGCAGCAGTGCACCAATGCGATGGCGTGCCACTGAGGAACATATTGGCAAATATAAGCTCATCAAGACGATTGGCAAGGGCAACTTTGCTAAAGTGAAGCTAGCAAAGCATCTGCCAACTGGCAAAGAAGTGGCAATAAAGATTATTGACAAGACCCAACTTAATCCTTTGTCATTACATAAACTCTTTAGAGAGGTAAAGTATATATACTATATAATTTTTATTTTTTTTTTTGTGTATTAATTATTGTCTTTTTCCATTTTATAGGTTAGCATAATGAAACGCCTTAATCATCCAAACATAGTTAAACTATTTCAAGTAATCGAAACGGAAAAGACGTTGTATCTCATCATGGAGTATGCATCGGGTGGCGAGGTCTTTGACTATCTCGTACTACACGGTCGCATGAAGGAGAAGGAGGCTCGGGTCAAATTTCGTCAAATTGTATCGGCTGTGCAATACTGTCATCAGAAAAAGATCATACACAGGTTAGCATACATCAATACTTATTTCGAGTAGAAAAACTATTAATTAATTTCTTAAACAGGGACTTAAAAGCTGAAAACTTATTACTGGACAGCGAGTTGAATATTAAAATCGCAGATTTTGGTTTTTCAAACGAATTCGAGCCTGGCTCCAAGCTTGATACGTTCTGTGGCAGCCCACCCTATGCAGCACCCGAACTCTTTCAGGGTAAATTTTATGATGGTCCGGAAGTTGATGTTTGGTCGCTGGGTGTTATATTGTATACATTAGTGAGCGGCTCCCTGCCTTTCGATGGTTCCACATTAAGGGAGTTGCGTGAACGTGTACTCAGAGGCAAATATAGGCAAGTGTTTATACTTCATTTTGATTATTGATTATCTTAATATATATGTTTTTCAATACAGAATTCCATTCTATATGTCGACTGATTGTGAAAATTTGCTGCGCAAGTTTCTAGTACTAAATCCAGCAAAGCGTGCTAGTCTTGAAACGATCATGAGCGATAAATGGATGAACATGGGGTTTGAGGATAATGAGCTGAAACCGTTTGTTGAGCCAAAACAAGATTTAGCTGATCCCAAACGGAAAGGTAAGACGGGTACTGTATACAAAATTCATTACTAATTCTATTAACGAATTGTGTGTGTCAAAAAGATTTTTTTTGCCTGCCTTTTTAATTCAGTCTGTCGACTCAGCATTTTTGTCTTTCTATTTTTTTTTGTTGTTGAAATTTTAAAATGTTTGCTTTATGTGTAGTTAAATGTTCAAATATATCTTACGTACGTACATACATATATAATTATTAAACAAAACAAAAAAATCATAAAATTCTCATATAGCAGCGATTACACAAAACCGGGTAATTAATGACAAAGACTCAGCAACAGCGATACGACGCAGTGCTTTTGATTTGATGCTAATGATGATCTCTTTAATCGGCGATTGGAAATTGCCACAACAAAATGTATGCCATTCATGTGAATTTTTGTTCGGAATTGGCCAAAACAGCATTTAATTTCATGTTCTTTGTCTTTTTTTCCTTCTTTCTATTTTTCTCATCACATTTTAAACAATTTATTCGAGAAATGCTTCAAATTGTCAGATCCGCTGGGAGAAGAATACAAAATAATTTTAAATGTTGTTAATTCAATATAAAGAAACATATCCACTCAAATTTCGATACGAATAATAATTATTATGTACTTATGTATGCAAGTTATTTATACATATATATGTAAATATAAATATTGTTTATTTAAAAATGCATGTTGTTGTTAAAATACAATACATTATAAGCGAATGCTAAAAAACTCTTTCATATTCGAAGCACACAATTCTGGGCAATTTTCTTCAAATGTGGAATAAACAGAAAACCAAGAAATAAAAAAACCAATGCTTGCCTATTGTAATGTGAATGTAATGAATTTTCATGTAATGTATACTTATCGAAACTAAAAAAAATTTACAATCTTCTTATTTTTTGCATGATGTTAAACCAATTCATTAATATATTTATGCAATTATTGTGTGTCATTTTTGTATCTATTTTTTGACAATGCATAGAAGCTCTAATCGCAATGGGCTACAATCTAAAAGATATCAAAGAGTCGCTGGCTCAACACCGATATGACGATGTATTTGCCACATATTTATTGCTTGGCCGCAAAAGCACCGATGTGAGTTCAATCATACTCAATTAATTCGAATCGTTTAAATATTTAAACATTTCTCTTAACACTTTCGATTCCAGCCCGAAAGTGACGGGTCTCGTTCAGGATCATCGCTCTCGCTACGCAATACTACGGCCAATGCGGATGGTGCAAACACTGGCAGTGCGTCCGTTCAAAGTCCAACGCATCGTGGCGTACACAGAAGTATATCGGCGTCGAGTACCAAACCTAGTCGTCGGGCATCGTCTGGTGCGGAAACGTTACGTAAGTCCCATTAACGGGGACCTACAAAAAGAGAAACACTTTATTGTCTTAACTAAACATGATTGTTTGTTTTTATATGCCTAACACAGGTGTTGGACCAGCAAATGCAACAACTGCTGTAACGGCTGCAACGGGTGGCGTGGGAACGGTTAATCCGAGCAATAATTATAATGCTGTTGGAACAGCAGCCGATCGGGCATCAGTGTAAGTAACATAAATGATACGCATAGCAAAAGCTTATTTAAATATATATATATATATTTTTTTTCTTTAGTGGCAGCAATTTTAAGCGTCAAAATACCATCGATTCAGCAACAATTAAGGAGAATACGGCGAGACTGGCCGTACAGAATCAGAGACCAGCTTCTGCCACACAAAAGATGCTTACCACTACAGATACATGTAAATTAAAAAATTGTTGGATCCATATAGAACATTTTCATTATTTTCATTTCATTATTTTGCAGCGCTTAACAGTCCAGCGAAACCGCGAACAACTGCTAACAAATATGATCCAACTAATGGTAATCGAACAGTAAGCGGCACTAGCGGCATTATACCACGCCGATCGACTACACTGTACGAAAAGACTTCATCGACGGAGAAAACCAATGTTATACCTGCTGAGACAAAGTACGTGAGACCTTTTAATCTTCATAATGAGCGCTGTATTTGATTTATTTCATTTGTTGGTTGCCTACAATGATTACAATTATGTATTTAGTTATTGTTGTTGTTATTTCTGATATAATTTCGCAATTGTCAGGTCAACTAATAATATGATTGATTATAGTCGTCTATAAAGATAGTGTTTTCGCCCTTACTTCTCAGTTTGCACATAATTTATGGTTCGAATAACGCTAGTCCTAACATTATGATGAGATTAAGCAACTACTTTCTATATATATGTACATATCTATATAGTTTATAGCACAGTTTCTTAGTTTTTGTATTTGTTCCTAAGTTGCAAACCCAAAAAAAAATCTTAACTCATTTTGGTTTTTAACTGAGTTGGGTTTTGTTTACTTTTTTTTTGTTAGTTTTAAATCTTACTTTTTCAAAACGAAAGCTCAACATTTTAAACTGACTAGATAAATACCACATAATATCCATATCCATATTCTTTCGCTTTTTAAATAACAAAAAATTGAATTAAAAAAAAAAAAACAAACATACATATATATATATTACAAACGTAATTAGCAGCGGATCAGCAGCTAACGCTGGAAAGGGTCACACTAAAAGCGCGTCTGTATCGAGCCCTAGGCCATCCACAGACGGATGCGTATCAGTATCAATTGACCCACTTGGATCGAGGTATACACTTGCAAACATTAGCAAACCAAAACTTAAAACAAAACCAAAAACAATTCAAACCATAAATACAAAATCAGAACAACTTATATTAAATACAAAACAACGAAACACATTTAATTTATTCTTTAGTTTCGAGAGTATTTTTGTTTAAAACTTTTCGTTGATCCTTAATTTTTTTTTATTGTAAACTTACATTGGCTGCCGATTTATTTTGAAGGGAACGTTTACTAAAAATGCTTTTAGGCTTTGGTTAATCTTAGTGTGACTTTGAAATCATGTTTCCAATCATATTCGAAAATCAATAATAACATAATATAATAATTGAAAACTGATTCAAATGTTATTGCTTTAGTATATCAGTTTAATTTGGACGAAGTTTTTGACTTATGAGTTTCATGTTGCAAATCTGTTTAGAATTATACAATTTTTTCCCAAATGTTCGCTGTTTATGATAGATTAATCATTAGCCCTCTTACTTAAGCATTAGAATTATAATTTTCCCATAAGGGAGGTCCATCAAACATCTTTTATAATCTCTATTAATTGTTATTGGGATCAAACTTCAATTTAAAACAAAGAAAAGCTTGTGATTATTTATATATATCAAAGGCCCTTTTTTTTAAATGATATTATGTCCAGTGGTTAGAAGGTCGAGTAGATATAGTTTTTATTGTTTTGTTATTTTGCTTACTTTAAATAGTTGTATATAGTTTACAATATAGAATTATTGTATTTTCCCCTTAGAAGTGCTCTATAAGTTTGTCCATTTATTTTGATTAAAACAGCATTTTTAAAAAATTTGATCAATTGAATAATGTAAATTTCTTATCTTTTCATGTTTTATAAAAAATTTTGAACATTAACTCTACTGTTTACCAATACCAAAATGTCTAATAACAACTACACACTACTCTACATACCATCCAATCTTTGTGCGGCGTGATTTATCCGCAACTACAAATCAAAAACCAAAAATAACACTACCAAAAACCACCTAAAATCGACAAAATATCTGCAACATATCTTCTACTACGTCTTATTCGGTGTTCGTTACAATATTTTACTCTACTATTCATTAAAAAATTACAAAAAAAAAAAAAAAAACACAACAACCAAACCAATTAAATATTAAAATGGTGGTTTTGAATTCGATTATCGAATAAAATTTGGATTCGTTCCCGATCCGAAACGAACAAACTTTTGGTGAGTGAAACTACAAAATATATTTCAAGAGATTTTTTATTGTATTTTAATTGCCAACAAAAAAGGGACGTCGCAATCTATACACAAAAAAAATATAAAATTGAAAAATTTTAATTTAATAAAATGATATATTTGTGTATACATTTGCCATGTCCCTTTTTTACTTTAAAACAAAAATAACAATAATAAGAATACGTATTTTTTTGTTAAGTATAAATTCCTTTTTAATTGCTAATATATACACATAAACTGGCATGCGCGATATTACCAAGTCCTATAATTTCGGTATTTTTGTATTTGTCCTTGTTTAAACGCTAAAAAAATGTTTTTATTTCTATGTGTTAAAAGAAATATATCCAGGTAGCGAAATAACGTATTTAAAATCTCCCTATTGCATGACAGCGTCTAATTATGCATTTACAATCCGCAATCTTTGGCTAAAAAAAGTTGCTTTGTTCTGCTGTTTGGAGCTTCCAATATCTGTAAACATTGCTAGTTGAATATTATTCGTAATTTTGATTGATGTTGTAACTTTGTGCAAGAATCATACGTCCATACAAAATTTCGCCAAACTAAATTTCCCCTTCGAACTCTCCCTGCATAAATATATTTATATATTTTTATAAACCGTATTTAATGAAGCTATAAATATCGAAATGAAAAGTTAATATAACCTTTAGATTGAGCCAATTTTTCACGATAGTCATCGCTAACTTAAGTCGGGGTTTGTTCGATTACTAAAAACGAAAAGTACTTTTAAGGGCATGGTCCATTTACTTATTCCAGGCAGTGTTCAATTCGGCTTTATTTTATATTTGTTCAGATTTAAAGAACTTAATGAACCCCAATGTTTGCATTTTGCTTCTTATATTTATATTTGTGCTCATTTAAATTCATTCTTGTCCATGCAATTATAGTTCAGTTTAAGATTTTATAGCTTTAAGTGCTCGTTTTATTCGAAAAACTACAAAGAACTTACCATTATTTTTTTTACCAATCTTTTTTCTTTTCATTTTGTTTGTGTCGCTCAATCTCTCTCTCTACAACATGATTATAAAACCTACCATTTAATCGTTTGAATACCGTTACTCAACTACCACCGCCACAACACAACAACAACTACATCACATTTAATAAAAAAATAAATAAAAATTATCTGCTTGATTCGCGCTGTGCTCGTGCCTCGCCCACGCTCCGCCTACGCCCGCCCACATTGCGCCAAAAAAAATGTATATGCACTTCAAATCCAATCAATCAAACTTAAAACGACGTAACATCTACAAAAAAAAAATTATGCCATATTTTGGATTGGAACTGAATCGATATCGAATGTGAATGATGACGTTATCCTCTATCTTTTATTAATTAATAAAATATTCAACAAAAATATTTATTTCAACTTTACACACACACACACACTCATTTGCATTAAATATATCGATACCGATAAAAACTATATACTTATATATAAAAAAAAATACATTCGTTTTCTGAAATAATATGCAATTCATTTTGGACTTGACGACAAACTCTTGACAATATATGATTCGATACATCCATTCATACGTAAACTTGTATTGTACTTGTAAATATACTTGTACATATACATATATATATATATATATATATATACTCTACTATATACAATATATATATATATATATATAGTCTGTTCGATCGACTTAGAATGGCATCGGCTGTTAAATCAAGCAGACACTTTCCAAGGAATGTTCCATCACGTTCAACCTTTCACTCTGGTGAGTTTTTCTGTTTTAACTTATTTTTATTAGTTTTAATAAAAAAAAATAATAACTTAATTTTACTTACAACTTTTTCCTTAACAACAAAAATCAAAATAAAAAGAAAATATATATATGTTAATACATCTCTAGACTAAAATTAATAATTTACAAAAAAAAAAAAATTAGTTCATTGAGTTTTATTACGTTATTTTTATTTAAATTATTTCAATTTGCACGAACTTTGAAAAATAATGCAAATTCTGTAAATTGAAGAAAAAAATTTTAAAATCTTATAAAAAATAAGCTAATTTGTTATTCTTTAATTGTTTTTGCTTTGTCATTGTTTTATGCATCCTTTCCATTGTCCCTTCATCGCTTCTCATTTTAGTTGTGTTTGCATATATAAATATATATAATAACATATATTTTAAATGTTTGATTCTCATGCACGATTGTCCACGAATGAAAGGATGTGCCTTGTTATCTAATCTTATTTTAAATTAACTAAACGTTTCTATGTTTATATATATATATTTTTTTAAATAATGTATTATGCGCTTTTGCAATTCATTCGAAATTATTGTTATATTTAAGGTGTAATTTATAATTGGGTTTTACAAAATTTGTATAGAAGCTGTTAAATTTCATTATATTTAACGTGAGAAAGTCCTTAAACCACTGTGCATTCAACAAACGTATATTAAAAAACTGATTTTGAATAGTCAAATATTTTGGATGATTATGAAATTGAACGGCCGAAAGTGTTAAATAAATTATTTCGCAACTTAAAAATAAGTTTAATTTTAATCCTTATGTATTTAATACTTATGTATCAAAATAAATATTTGTATTGCCTTAAATATACAAATTTTTTATTATATACATATGTTTATATTTCTTCTAAGCACCTATAAACAAATTCTAAATATTTATATTTGTATATTTATTGTTATAATTTATTAATAGAAAGTCTTATATTTAGTGTTAGATTTTATGATATTATAGTTAAGAGAAATATGTTATTGTTGAAGCAGTTTCTGTTAGAAAGCATATACACTGCAATCTGGCTAATCCGACAGTTCTTTTGCACAAACTTGTCGTATTGTCCAGTTTTCCGGATTATAGAGGCGAAATGAATGACAATTTGAAAAAAAAAAAAATCTGTTTTCATAAAAGGATTAGCCAAAAATTGTCAGATCGTAGAGATGCCGGATTAGAAAGGAGCCGGATTAGCCAGATTGCAGTGTATATATAGATTCCACAACGAAACATATTTCACTAATGTGCATTTTCTATTATAAATTGCACATTAACGAAACGGAATCTTTAAACAACAAAAACAATTGCAGATGTTAATGTCGATATAATTTATAATATCGATAACATATTTATGCTAATGTTCTTTTAACTAGCTCTATCATATTGTAACATTATGAATCAGGAAATATTTATTAACCTAAAACCAAGTTAACCAAAAATATATATGTATATAATTATATTATTTATATATACAAATTGCAATTTTTTTCTTTTGTGAATTTTGTTGTTATTTGGCTATGACCAAAAACTAATCAATTTATTAAAACAAATATGTTTGTAGCTAGCGTTATACAGATATATTAGACTAGTTATATGTCGACTTTTATATGTATATATATGTATATATATTTTTTTTTTATTCATTTAACTAATGATTGTTTATTGTTGTAGGTCAAACCAGAGCAAGAAACAATACGGCGCTGGAATATTCGGGTACAAGTGGCGCTTCCGGTGATTCACCGCATCCAGGTCGCATGAGCTTTTTTTCGAAACTTTCCTCACGTTTTAGCAAACGGTAAGTTTTTAAAACCGACTACGTCGAAAAATTAAATAACTTATAAAAAGTTTTGTTATCAGTTGTCTTCTGTTTATATGAATATTTTACAAGAAAAGCAAATGCAGAAAATCTAAATTCCGTTTTTTTTCTTCGTTACTTTGATTTTTTTAATATTAAATTTTGGTTTCATTTGATTTTTGTGTTGTTTTTTATTTTCGTTTTATTATTTTTGTTTCATATAATTCCATTCTTGCATATTTACACACACATACACATATGTGCATATGTATGTTTATGTTTTGTACCAAATCCGTTTTAATGGAGAGTGAAGATGAATGCAGATTGAGCTAGAATTAAAAGAGAGAGATTTCCATAAGTTTATAAATTAGAAATGTTCATTCAAGTTTTAAAAAGGCATTAAATTGATTTCGTCATCGTTAAAGATAAATTAATTCAATTTCTTATTGGTTTTATAAAAAATAAATTAAATGAATAGTATACAAATTTTTTTGAACAGTGTCTTGAAATTTGGTACAATTCAACTGTTGTTGTTATTTTTATTTAAACGCACAATACAACAAATATTTAATTTGAATAATTTTACGGTAAAATAAGATAATCAGAAGAATAATTATAATAAGAATAATAAAAGGAAAAAATAGTTATAGAAAGATCAAAAAGATATTAAACGATAAAACAGAAAATAATTTTCAAAATTTTCCCGAAATCCAATGCTATTTTTAAATAATTTTTCAATATAGTAATCACTTACCAAAAATTTAAAAAAATAATACATAATGATATATAAATCAAATCGAATATTCCTGAGAGCTTTAACTTAAAGTAATATTTTACAACGGATTGGTTTCGAGTTTTTTTTTTTCAACTGCACGGCACGCTTTTCACCATTTAAAAAAATATCACAAGCCTTATAAAAACATTAATTCCAACTTGCATTAACTACCAGGTAATTTTAAGAGAAGAGATTTTATAGCAACTTCAAGGTGTGTTGACTTTGTTTTTCTAAACTAAGCGGGACAAAATATTATGAATCATATCAACTTCAAAAAAAAGAAAAAGTTTCATTCATAATTAGTTGCATGAAGGGTATTTAAAATTCTTTTTTAACATACTTTTTTTGATGTATTTGTTATAAAAATATTTGTAAATTTTTAATTTTCACAAATTACTATATACGTACAATAATTTGTTTTATACATGTTTCTTTGTTAACTTTTTTTCGTTTATTTTTTATTTATTAACTAACAGTATTAAAACAATCAAGAATTTATGTAAATATCATAAAGCTTACATAATACTTACATATGCAGATATGTACGCAGGGCAAATTGGTTTGAAAATAATCAATTTTTTTTTTTTTGAATTTTTACAACAACGAAACATACTCATATAAGTATATTAAAATCTTAATATATGTTTATTTTCTAGTCTAGATTGTTTAATTTCAACGAAAGATTCGGATACAAAACAAATACAAAACTACGCATACATATACATATATATAAATATATATATATATATATATATATATATAGTTTATATAGTTTAATAGTATGTGCAAATATTTATTTAGCGGA
This sequence comes from Scaptomyza montana, assembly GCA_018904305.1. Lineage (NCBI taxonomy): Eukaryota > Metazoa > Arthropoda > Insecta > Diptera > Drosophilidae > Scaptomyza > Scaptomyza montana. The sequence goes on along the minus strand of JAEIGR010000008.1, from coordinate 1,438,988 downwards.
ACTGACTTGCATCTAATTGGCAAATTAATTAATTAGCAACGATCTGTCAATTCCGTCAAAAACCAACCGTTCTCTCGCGCTCTCCGTCACTTTAACCATTTGTTTTTTTTTTTTTTGTATTGTTTGTTTTATATTATTATGTATTGTAAAAAAGCAGGATATGATTATTATGTTTATATCCTTCCACTTATCTACTACTTTTCTATACTTTCTTTAACCGATTTTTTCGTATGTATAACCTTGTGTGTGTATACATTATTTCACCACGCCCCTAAATTAGGAATCCTCTCTCTTTTAATTGTTGTCTCTATCTCATTTTCTTCATTTTACTACAAAAAAGAAACATTTGAAAATTATTTGAAAATTATTTGATAAAAAAATTTGCGTTTACTTTTCTTTTCCAATATCAATATGAAGAAAATAAAAACATAAGTTCTATTAAAATATTTTTTCACGAAAAAAAAAATGTATTCGGTTCTTTTTGGTTATTATTATTTAGTTTTTAACTTTCGTTTCATTTTTCTCGTATTTGTTTGTTGTTTTTACCCATTATTAATATTTTTTCCAGCCGTGAATAATTTGTTTAAAATTTTTTCTTTAATTTTAGGCCAAACCAGTAATTAACAAAACAAGCATTAACTACTTCTTGTTAATAGTTCTAAAAAAACTGAAAACAAACGATTCCCCCAATAAAAGTAAAATGCGCGTGACGGAGAGAGAGAATGAGAAAGAGAGAGAGAGAGAGAAAATACAGTTATGATACAAACAAATCCGATATACCGATAAATCAGATCGGAGAGAGCGTGTGTTCGTTCAGTTCGTTCGTTTTGATTCCTTCCGATTCGTAAACCCCTCCAAAAAAAAATAAACGACAACGTTGAGTTCCGTTATGTTTAAAAAAAAAAAACAAACAACAGAGAAATTCACAAAATGCATCTATGTTTTACTATACAATTATTAACTAATTATACACACATAAAAAAGAACACGTTTATATAAACTAAATAATACACAAATATACTATACTTTATATAAATATATATAATATGATATATTTATATAAAACAATATATTTAAAAAGTAAAAAAAAAATTGCAAATTGAAAACGACAACAAACAAAGTCTAACAATTATAAAAACTTGGTTTACTTTTGCTTTCGAAAATGGAAAAAACAACTAAAAAAATTTAAAAAATTAACTAATCAATAAATATATATGCTAAATTATACTGCTATCAATCACTGTCAACGGTTTTTTCCATTTTCTTTTTTGTTTGTTTTATAAATCTTAATATTTACTGCGAAACGCTAATTTTAGTTATAATAAACACACACATGTATATTTATCATAAATAAATAAAATAATCAGCGAGTCGTTGACATTCACATTTAGCAAACAGAAAAAGATACAATAAAAAATTAACACCAAAAGCAGTCGAGATATAAAAACAATGAATTTAAATTTACTTACCAATATTTGTATGTATATGTATGATGTATTTGTATTTGAGAGAACTGTTTCCAAGAATCATATGCAATCACAATTAATAATAATAATAATAATATTAAAACAAGGTAAAAACAACACTGATTATGAAGTTGAAGTCTAAGCGCAGCAAACAAAATCGCGTATTTAGAGTATTAAGTAACAATTGATTAGTATATCTTTAATCAAGGATTATAAATTATATATGTATATATACATATATGTATATTGTGTATTACGAAACATGTGCATGTGTATTGTGACCATTTTATTTGTACAGATGATCTATCTATAAATCGTGTTATATATAAAGTCGGGCAACCTTCAGTTGTCCGATCTTATAGTAGTTATATAGACATTAAGTTTCAAAGAAAACCCACACACATAACACATAATTAAATGAATTGATAATTTAAAATTACCTAAATTAGAAAATAAACAAAAATAAAAATTATCTGGAAAAATTTGTTAAACAAAGCAAATATTAAACATTCAAAAAAATTCATTTGAATTTTATTTAGAGCAGATTATTATAAAAGAGAAAGTTAAATATTTTCGCAAATGGAAGCTAAAAATTTGAATAAACTGTTTTGGGGAGAATTTGTTTAGGATGTAAGAAATTTTCTATATGCTTTAAAAATGGGATTGCTAAGGGTATTTAAATATTTTAAAGTATAGCATTTGTTTAGAGCTTTCTATAGTGGGAAATCAATCCATCAGTTTGTTAGTCAATCAAGATCGAAATTTGTAAGAAATAATTAGCTCAAATTTAAGCGTGCAGTGTTGAGGTTTTACCGTACTAAAGATTTTCAAGTTAACTTGTTTGATTTCTTTTCTTGAAATCCTCCCTACACATACTTTTTTAGTACTTCCACTGCGGAGCAAGAGGCAGCTAAACCTCGGGTTTTACGTTTTACATGGTCCATGAAGACAACATCGCCACTGATGCCGGATCAAATAATGCAGAAGATAAGAGAAGTGCTCGATCAGAACAATTGCGATTACGAGCAGCGTGAACGGTAAATGATTAAAAATTATAATAATATAATATAATAAATATATATTTATTCTTTTGTCAATATAGATTTGTACTTTGGTGTGTTCATGGCGATCCCAATACAGATTCATTGGTACAATGGGAAATTGAAGTGTGCAAATTGCCGAGACTCTCTTTGAATGGTGTGCGCTTTAAGCGTATATCTGGTATGCATTAACATTAGCATCAATAATTCAATTAACTTATATTTACTATTACTTTGCAGGTACTAGCATTGGCTTCAAGAACATTGCGTCTCGCATTGCTTTTGATTTGCGCCTGTGACTTAACCAAACGGATGAGAGCTGCATCACCACCACCACAATAAGCAACACCACCACCGATGGCGAGACGAATACCACCTTAGGCAGCACTGCCAATGAACAAGAGCTTGCCAGCGGCAGTAAAAAATTGTCGGAATCAAGCTTGCTGCGTCGCTCTCTAAGCAGTTATCAACGATCGGATCGTCTAGAGAAAATGCGTATTCGTCACGAGGGGCAGCAGCACAAGTCAAAGAAGACGGCCAACATACTGTGCTCGGCTTTTCAAAATTACTTGCCCTTCAGCAAATCGCGAGAGAATGTGAATTTGGATGAGTGTCAAATTGTTGAGTCAACGCCCATTAAACGTACACTCATAGAGAATGTCGATGAGTATATTAAAGCTAGCATCAATACAGCAGAAACTGAATCTCAAGAGGATGAACTTAATATGGCTGGCGGTGGTATTGATAGTGATGACACAAATGGTGGTGGTGGTGATGCTGCTGCTGTTGAGATGAAATCGAAAAGTAGTCGCAATCGCTTGAAAAGGAACATCAAGAATACGGGCAGCTTAATTGTGCGCAAATTTACATCCTCGAAACGTGGCGATACTAATAAAAAGGAGGATAAGAATGACACACCAACAACAACAACAAACACCAAACCGAAAGTAGCAATGTTACGCACCACAACTCTCTAAGATAAAAAAATAAAAACAAACATACAATTTACATACAATGCATACACACAAACATATATACATATAAATATATAATATTATAATAAATTAGATGGATCGTGGCATTTGCATGGAGGTCAAAAGAGTTGTTTAATATACTATATATATATATATATGTATACGTATGTACTTGGCTCCAATCATAGCATAGAATCTCAAAAGTAACCGTTAAATGTTTTACAGTTATCCATTTAACTTATCACATATTGAATATCGTCGTATAAAAAATAACTACAACCGAGCAGACAAATTAACCAACTTAAGTACATAAGCACCCAATTAATGCATAAATAGTATATGGAACTAGTTCCGTTAAAAAAAAATTAATAAAGTAAAATAAACACACACACTTAAAATTGATATCGTTAATTGTGCTAGACAGCGTAGGTGAGAGCCACACCGTTTTAATTCAATAAACACGAAAACAAAAATACATATTATAAAATCAACGCTATTAACCGCATTTTTGTACCCTATAAAACAGAAGAACAAGAAATACCATTACAATAATAAATAAAAAATACAATATAAGAGGCATATTTAAATATCTAAATTGTTAATAAGTCTATGAATGTATGTATTTGTTTTTACTTTTCGTTTTTGTTTCGTTTGCGTCGAAAAAAATATATATTAATAATAATACAGTAATTCTGGAATATGTAGAACTACACAACTGTTGATTCAACATAACGGAAAATAGTCGATTATTTCCAGTTTTCAATGACGCTCTAAACTTATGTGGAAATAATTAAGATTTGATATCATCGACAGTGAAAATTGTGGCCCATGCGTTATTTTATTTTTATTAATTGAGTTATACTTTTCATGTAGCCCATAAAACGACCATTTCAAGAAAAGAAGCTTCAAGCACCGCAATAAAAATAATGTATATTGTATTTGTTTGTTTTTTGATATATTTTTGAAAGCTAGCTTTCATCATCGAATGTTTGCATAGTTCGAAAGGTAATGATGCGGACAGGACGAAGCTCAAAATTCACAAAAGTAACTCCGTAATTTTGAATTTAATCTAAAATCACCAAAAATGTTGCGTTATGTGCATACATGCATTTTGAAGTGTGTTAATACAAGCAGAATTATATTCCATTTAAATTAAAGCTCATCGTCTAGATCGAAGTTCTCGGGTGGAAAATCACCAATCTGCACGGATAATGGTGAAACAAAACCACCGTAATTTGGAGGACATACGAAATAGCTTTTACCAGCAACACTGAAAATAAGAATACATTTAAGTAACCAATTCGTTAACGGTATTAAAAAGTTTTAATTACCTTCCGTTGTTTTTGCCCAAAGGCTCATCATATTTAATGCCAATGAAAATACCATTCTTGCCCTCTAATGGTCCATTGTACATAACGGTGCCGCGACGTGTTGGATTCGCTGGTACAGTGACCTTAATACGTAATAAACAGAAGATTTTACAAAAGCTTTTAGAGAGAACAACCGTTATTACGCACCTGACACCGACTTCCCACAACACAAAGATCCGCACGCTTTTGCATTTCTTCTGCCTGCTCGCGACGCTTTGCTTCCATTTGTTGCATTTCCTCTTCATTGTACTTGCCAAGACGATTCTGCTTTAAGAAATTACGCACAGAATCGGTTTTTTGCTCGTACTGCTCCTTTGAAAGTTCGAATTTTTCCACAGTCTCAGTATCAAAGCCAAAATTTGCGAATGTATCAATCACATGCATACGCATGCCATCGCAATTGATATAAAAGCCAAGTTTGGCATCGTTATTGCTCAATGACGTCACAAGCGAGTCACCTTTATATAGTTGTACCTTCATGGTACTGGCACTCCCACCAGTCAATATTTCCAATTTACTCTGAATGTGGCAGAAGTTTCGCGCAGCTGTTATTGTTAAATCTTACTTCACAAACAAATGTATGTTTAAATGTACCTTAAGCTGGGCGACGGTCATGTCCCTGGCAAACTTCATCTCAAATGCGACAACATCGTTATGTGAGTTAGATACATTAGCCGTAATATGGGTCGGTTCTGAATTGGTGATTTGCAGTATTTCCGACATGTTTAAGCCTATTTGTCACTCGTTAACTAAAGGAAGTGCCGATAATTTAAAGCTTTGATGTCTTAACAATAATCGATTATTTGTTAAGCGATTTCTCGCACGAATTGTCAATTTGTAATCCACAAATCGATAAGGATCAAGAAGACGATAGTTTGGTATTATTCGTTATTTGAAATGCGTACACACTTCGTTTTGCATTTCTATAAAAAAAAAAATAAAAGAATAAATAAAACGAGATGCACTTTTTCTGGGGTTTGTAGACAATTCAACAAATCATCTTATATATTTGAATAGTGCATAAGTAATGTGAATGCATTGCATGGCCAATAAATATGTTTGACCATTCAAATATATAAATATAAAGGTCATGTATTTAATACAAGATGTGAAGAAAGGAATATTAAAAATGACTTGGAGTGCAAGTTTACTGGACCCTGAACCACAAACTAAAAGTATGCATCATCCAAAGGAGCAACTGTTAAACTGCTTGACATACGCACTACTGGGAATAGTTGCAATATGTGCGCTTGTCCTACTATGTGACATAACAAGCCAATCTGGGGATCGATTCTTTTACTCCAAAAGAGATTCTATGATACTTGATTTATCCATATCGCATGGCCAGGAGGTGCTTCTGCGCTCTGACACGGAATATCGTGGGCACAATGTGAATTGCACATTTTGGGATTGCTTGAACATCTACAAATGCGAACACGACAAGCTTAAAGTGTACATTTATCCGCTTCAGGATTTTCTGGACGAGAAGAGCGATAAGTTGGCAAGCACATTGTCCAGCGAGTATTTTCAAATATTGGAAACCGTTTTGAAGAGTCGGTATTACACCTCAAATCCCAATGAAGCCTGCCTTTTCCTGCCCAGCTTGGATCTGTTGAATCAGGACATGTTTGACAAGCATTTGGCTGGTCCGGCATTATCTTCGCTCAACTTCTGGGATCGTGGCGAGAATCATCTTATCTTCAATATGCTGCCAGGCAGTGCGCCCAACTATAACACCATATTAGATGTCAATATTGACAATGCAATTGTTTTGGGTGGCGGCTTCGACAGCTGGACATATCGGCCAGGATACGATGTTGCTATACCCGTTTGGAGTCCCATGGTGCAGCAAATCAGTCCAGCCGCCATACACAACGGACTGCATCGAAAGTACTTACTAGTGGTTGCACAATTGAATCTGTTGCCCCAGCATTTGCGCACCTTCAACGAGCTGTCGTCGAACTCAGCTAACCAAATCCTTCAGCTGGGAGCCTGCGATGGTGCTGAAATCGAAGCACGTTGTAGCTTGAAGCCCCATCCGAAGCGTTGGGAATATCCACGTGTGCTGGGACATGGCAAGTTCTGTCTTGTAGGCCGCAGTTTGCGTATTGGTCAGCCGGATTTAATTGAGATTATGTCACAAAATTGTGTCCCTGTCGTGGCGATAGATAATTTTGTGCTACCCTTTGAGGATGTAATTGATTGGTCGTTGGCGGCAGTACGTATCAGGGAATCCGAGCTGCATTCGGTTATACGAAAACTACAGTCAATATCGAGTGTTAAAATGCTCGAGATGCAAAAGCAAGTTCATTATCTGTACAACAATTACTTTAAGGATCTAAAAACCATTACACTAACAGCGCTGGAGATAATAGAGAGTCGAATATTTCCATTGGTGGCTCGCAGTAGTAGACAATGGAATGCGATTAGCAAGAATAGTCAGTCCACATTTAATCCACTATTTCTTACATCGCTCGCTCCGAAATCCCAAGGATTCACAGCTGTCATTTTGACCTATGATCGGGTTGAGAGTCTGTTCCTTTTAATACAAAAACTTGCCGTTGTGCCATCGCTTCAAAGTATTTTGGTTATTTGGAATAATCAGAAAAAAATGCCACCGCATTGTAAGTAATAACACCTGCACCTCAAGTATGAAGGATATTAAACTGTTCTCATTTTTGTACAGTATCTACATTCCCAACGATTGCCAAACCGTTAAAGATAATCCAAACTAGAGAGAATAAGTTATCAAATCGATTTTATCCATATCCCGAAATTGAAACTGAAGCCATTCTAACTATAGATGATGATATTATAATGCTAACTAGCGATGAACTGGACTTTGGGTATGTTATTAACATTTTTGCAAAGTAAAGAAGGTAATATTTATTTATCTATCAGCTACGAAGTGTGGCGCGAGTTTCCTGATCATATTGTTGGCTTTCCAAGTCGCATTCACGTTTGGGATAATGCCACAATGCGTTGGCACTACGAATCCGAGTGGACAAATCAAATATCTATGGTTCTAACAGGCGCCGCTTTCCATCATAAATACTGGAGTCACATGTATACGTATGCCATGCCAGGCGACATTAAGCATTGGGTTGATGATCACATGAACTGTGAGGATATTGCTATGAACTTTCTGGTTGCAAACATTACCAACAATCCGCCAATTAAAGTAACACCGCGAAAGAAGTTCAAGTGTCCGGAGTGCACCAATACGGAAATGCTGTCAGCCGACTTAAATCATATGCGAGAGCGGTCGGCATGCATTGATCGTTTCTCAAAGATCTATGGACGAATGCCATTGCGCACAGTTGAATTTAGAGCAGATCCCGTTCTATTTAGAGACAATTTCCCCGAGAAGCTAAAGCGTTACAATGATATTGGTAGCTTGTAAGCGCTCAAATATACTTATTAGGTGTTTTACATTTGGTAGATGACATTGCCAAAGACTTATGCTCATGTTTTGGGCACACAAACATAATCTTCAGATTAATAAAAATAAAAATATTGTAGTGAATTACAGTTTTAACATTAATTTTGTGTGAAAACATGTTATTATTCATTTAAAGTTATGTAGCAAGTATTGATTCAACAAATGTTTAAAATGCTTAGACGGCATTTCACTGGTTAATATCTGAATTGGACAAATTCTAGGCACCGTTGACTGTTGCCAAATACTCTTTGTAACGGGTTTCTTGTTGTTGCTGCAACTTTTGCAGTTTTTTAAGTTGGCCTTTACTTATTTCCTTGTAGTCTTTATCGTGTGTGGGAAGGCCCTAAAATAAACAGAATAAGTTGATCAAAAATATTCACAGTAAAACTAGTTGTTAACTATTTACATCTTCGCCAAATGCCGAGTACTTTTCTGTTTCGCTTAGAAACATCTCCTTGGGATTGATGCGACGTTGTGCCTCCTTGGCAGCAGCTGCCTCTGCCAATGCTTGTTTCTTGCGCTCCTTTTCGGCAGCTTTTTCCGCCTCAACAGCTTGCTTGGCTTCACGCTCACGCATCAATGTATTCCTGTCGACCAGTTTGACCGCATATTTTCCATCATCCTTGTCCTCCAAACGTACACCCAAATTGGGCAGTACATCATCACGCAGATCATCGCATAGCTTAAGTATGTCGAATGCTTTTAAAGCCTTTGCCTGTTCACGAACCAAGTTACGGAATTCGGCTACAGATTGCACATAAGGCATGACCATTGCCTCCAGATCGTTTGATTCACAATTACTCGATTCGGTGCTCCTGCTCAACGGAAATCCAATGCCACCACGGGCGCCATTAATCGCTCCAAATATGTGCAACAAATCGGTTATATATGTGGCTATTTTGCGCAATAATAAATTATTTAGACGTGCCTTATTGTCACGAATGTAAATGTTTGTCGTGGAAACGAGCTCGCGGATATGGTCAAGAGCGCTGCGCGTGTCAATGTTATCTGAAGATCAAAATATGAAGGAATAAGTGAACAATTGGCAAAGGATATTTATACATTGAAACCCACCACAAAGAGCCGCATGGATTTGTGCTTGTGCTTTGCCAAACTTGGTTTGCAAGGACGATTCCAATGGTGTCCAGTCATTGAACTGCTTTATAGGTGCACCCGACAGCTCTTCGCGAGTCAAATCCTTGACATTCAGAAAGAACTCCTGTAAAACGACAACATAAAATTATTAAAAGTTTTTTTTAACAATTAAATGTGATTACATTTAGAAATTTCTCGTATTGCGTTGCCATCTCCATTGTATTTTCGGAATAGTCAAGCGTATCCTTCCACGAGTGCAAGAGAAATGCGAGTCGCAACTGTGTTGCCGAATGCTTTTTCAACGCTTCCTGTATCGTTATAAAGTTCTTCAAAGACTTGGACATCTTGCAACCGGCAATAGTTAGATGACCGGTATGCAAGAAATATTTAACCCATTCGGATTCATTAAATGCCGCCTCCGATTGCGCTAGTTCATTGTCATGATGTGGAAACTTTAAGTCCACACCGCCAGTGTGAATATCTAATGTGGAACCAAATATATCCGATGCCATGGCCGAGCACTCGATATGCCAGCCAGGACGGCCTCGTCCCCATGGACTATCCCACCAAGGTTCACCCGCTTTGCTTGTCTTCCACAACGCAAAATCGTTGGGTGAACGCTTTTCGGACAGTCGATCCTCGGCAACAGACAAATCACCTTCGCCCTCTTGCAGTGACTGAGTATCGCCATAGGCTTCCGGCACCAGTTTTGCATAGTGATGCTTCTCCCGCTTGTCAAAGCCATTCACATCGAAGTAGACGGATCCATTTGCTTCGTAGGCCAATCCATTCTCTATAATACGCTGTATAAATGCAACAATTTGCGGCACATATTCGGATACTCGTGTCAAGACATCGGGTGGTAAAATCTGATATTACAGACAAACAAAGTAATTATTTCATCATGAGAATGAGTAATGCTGCTGGCAAACAGGTTTTCGCTGATGAAAGCATTTAAGTTTTTTCTTCAATCAATCTAGATAACTTACATTGAGTGATTTCATATCGTTGTGGAACTGATCCTCCCAATAACGTGGCAATGCTTCAAACACGCTGTTATCATTCACTTGGGCACCCTGCTTGCCATCTAGCCACTCTGCAATTGGATCCTTTGCCTCCAATAAGTAATGTTCTCTCATTCTTGTAATTTGCTCAGTGTTGCCACTGCTGACAGCCATGGTGAGTGCATCCAAAGCATCATTCATGCGTTGCAACATCTTGTCAAGCATCACTTTCTTATCGGCATCCGTATTTTCGTCACACTTGGTTTGCAAATGCGAGAGAACCTCCTTTTGCTCGTTGAGCAATTTCTCGAGAGGCATTTGTGCCACCTCCTTGGTAAACTTCTCATATAAATGATATTGACGTGCACGCTTTATAATCTTGTCATCGATATCCGTAATGTTCATGACGTAGTGAATGTTGTAGCCAAAATAATTGGCCAATACGCGCCGCAGTATATCAAATGAAATGTAAGATCTGTCGAGCATCACGAGATAAGATGGTTAGTCAAAAAATTACACCAACTGCTGATCTGGCAAATATTTTGTATAATTACCTAGCGTGACCCATGTGCGAGGCATCGTAAACGGTAGGACCGCAGCTGTACCAATTGACATTGTTACCCTCCAATGGTACAAATAACTCCTTTTGTCGGGTCAGACTATTGTATAGTCGTAACTGCGGTCGAGTTGATTTGGGTTTTGGCGCTTGCCACGCTGGCTGTCCGCGTTTCGACATGTTTAAGTTTTAGTTGTAATTGCAAACTGCACACATTCGGCATTTACTTGAACGCCAAAGACAGCTGTTTATCTGATTGGAAATTAGGTCTGCAACAAAAATATCGAACTGCATATCGATATGTATCGTTCACATAATACAATTTTTAAAGTTGTGCAGCGAACATTATTTTGATTTGTAGAAATATGAACATACGTTTGCTTACTCAATTTTACATTTATTGGTCAAAAAATAAATATGTGGCTTATGTTACAGTGGCCAGATTTATAATAGCCTTCCCTATGTCTTTGATTTACAAGCAATCATATAAACTGGAAACAGGCCTTTAGGAAAGTTTTGTTGTCGCACTTTACGCACAATTCGAAAGCCAGCTTCTTTAAGAAATCGCTCATACGATTCCAGTGGTCGAGTGACAGAAGAATCCTCCTCATCTTTTATTACTGTCTTATTTGTGTTGACGTTTTCCTTCATGCAAAAGTATGCATTTGGCTGCAAGCTAAGACGCATTCGGCGGAAAAATAGCACAAGATCCGGATCCGTGAGGTGTCCCAAAACCCATTGACTCCAGATCAAATCATATTTATGTGTGGGTGAAAACTCCTGCAGTCCCAGATTATATACTTCTCCCAAGCTTTTCGCACGCACAGACTCCGATGTGCAGAGCTCACGTGCCTTTTCCGCAAAGGCGGCATCTTGTTCCACAAGGTCAACAGTATCGAAAAGTGGTATCAGAAGATTGCATGAAACTCTTCCGATTCCAGCACCACAGTCTAGTGCTAACTTTTTGCCAGGCACTTTAAGTTCGCGTAGAAATATCTTTGAGCCTTGGATATCGATAGCGTTGATGTAACCAAGACCGCCCAGCATACCGTTTACCGTTGCTGGCACCTCAGACCAATACTTTTGTGCTTTATTGTAGAATTCAGGTACGACTTTTCCAACTACATCTGTATTGGGCGCTTGATTAGCTACTTCCGTCTCTTTTGTTATTATTTCAATTGATTGTCCCATGTTTTGTTCGTGTTGTGAGTGATTTGCACACTCGTCCTTTGTATGTAGTTCTGCATCTAATGTATTAAACATTTTATCGTATATGCTTATAGCAAAATTTTGAGTTAGATACCAAGTAGTAATAATATTCATCTGAATACTTACAGCATACTTGGATTATGTTGATTGTAATTCGCAAATTAAACGTGCGCAGGGATGGAACATTTGTTTTGCAAATGAACTTTTGAGTCAGTGAAAGCACGAATCGTTTCCAAACAAATAAACAAATGAAAATTTCTGGTATTTATAAGTATATAAAAAAATTATTCACATCGTATATGCCAATAACAATTTTATATGTAAAAATTTGTACTGATTTATAAAATAACAAAACATGAATATTATCGATATTTAGCTAAAACGATATGTTATCGAGATAAGAAACATGAACAAATCTTAATTTTCTTGAACAAATACAATACAATTGATTAATTAATTAACAAATAAAAATGACGCTGGACGTGGATGCTCAAAAGAAAGATGAAAAGCTATTGCTTGCCACAATACAACAGGAATACAAAATTCTAGCAGAATAGTAAGAAAATATGGTTATTTTCTATTGCCAACAATAACAAACATTTCCCCACCCACATTTGTACATACAGCAAAATGATTGAATCGGAGAAGATCTCGGGTATCTATGTCATTCCAAGCTATGCCAATTCTTTGCGTTAGTATATGATTATAAAACAATTTAATATTTAATTTACACTTTTGATTAATTTTTAGAATGGTTTGGTGTATTTTTTGGCCGTCAAGGCTTTTACGAAAACAGTGTGTTTCGTTTCTCTATATTATTGCCGGATGGTTTTCCTGATGACAAAAGTGTTCCAGTAAGTAATCACATCATGCTTAAATGTATATTTATTAACTGTATTGCATTTTTTAGGCCATTGTCTTCCAACACAACGTTGTGCATCCACTTGTATGCCCCTACACTTACAGTCTGGACATAAGTCATGCCTTCCATGAATGGCGATCTGGTGAAGATCATCTCTGGCAAGTGTTGAAGTATATGCAAGCGATATTTGCCGATCCATTGGAAAGCATAAGAAGTGTGGCAACTAACCAAGATTTAAGTAATTCAGAGGTCACCAAACTGTTGAACAATAATCGTGATGCGTATGCGGCACTTGTTCAGGAGAGCATTGTCGAGAGCAAGGCGCATCTTTATGATACGCCACCTACAGAGGATCCGCATTATATCATATTCGAAAAATTTCAAGCCGACATACATGGCCCGGTACTAGACCAGATACGAACAAATAGGATAACCATAGGGTTAACTGAAAGTGGTGGTGGTGGTGGCGGTGGTGCAGCCACTGGACTTTCCTGGGTTAAAGTTAAAGAAGGAGAGTTTAGGCCGCTAAGCATTGAGTAGTCAGAACAATATTCATGTATGTACAAATTAAATAATTATATGCTCTGTTAACACCAATCTTAAGTAAATAATTCCTGCGTCATCATTGATAATTCATGCCAAACTTCTGACAGTCTGTAATCCAATCATTTTCCAACTTAACTTCAGTGCCCCGCCATTTAAAGTGTGTTGGTATATCTCCGCCTAATCCAAATACAAAGTTCTGGCTAAGCTCAATGGCCAACTTGGAGCGCACAAGGCCAATACCACCCACTTTTGGCCAAGCTGGATGATAAACTCTGCCGCTATCTGGATGCATATAAAGCTTATTGGGTTCAAAGGCGGCTGTTAAAACTGTGCCGGCATGCGCATAGCTCAAGAGGTCATCACTGTCGTCCGTCTTCTTAAGTTGCTCCGTAAAAACAATCGGCGTATCGTCACACCGTATATAATTCCTCTCTCGACCACAGGGCGACATGAATGGAAACATTTGATAGCGATTTGTTTCATTTAAACGCACGCGACTGAAAAAGAATTTTAGGAAACGCTTCTCCTTAAAACATGAAGTAAAGTTTTTCATTTTAGCATCGTCTAAAAATAGCTAAAAGAAAATTGGAAAACGAGGTTAAGAAGAAAGAAGTTAAAATCGATATTATTTACACACCATTCCTTCATGATCGATGTAGTAGAAATATTCACGTATCTTTGGCTCAGGCGATTGTCCTTGCGTATAGAGGGAGTTATTCCGTTTTGGTATCCCTTTAAATTTCCAAATATTTAAATTCAATAGATATTTCCTTGGGAACGCCGTCATTTGAACAAAACCTTAACCCAAAAATGAAATGCGATCAGCATATTTTTGTTCAACTGTAACATATATATATATATATATAAAACTTAGACTGCATATGCATGAACGTATTTCGAATTTATTCTATAGGTATTTTGTAATTTTTATATATTTTATTTCGTCTATTTTTTCTTCTTTTGACCAGCAACGCCGCCCGTTTTTTGCATGCGACAAACTTGCATATTTTTTAACTTTTCATTTAGCTTCTTTTTCGCATTCTTTAGATCCTCCTCATGACGCACTGTTTTAATCGGCTTTGGATTAAGAAACTCTTTGCGCGACTCCCGCTTCTTTTCATCACCGCATCCATGAACCTCGGGCAATCCGTGCTTGAAGCAGAAACGCTTTTTACAATGCTCGCAGTCTTGGCCCATTAGACTGGTTTTAGTTTTGCAGCGTGCAAAGTCGCACAAATTATCTACTGTTTTGACGGCGGTCAGTACCTCATCCAGTTTGAGATCAATTATTTTTGTGGGTATTGGCTCCAAGAGTTCCAATGTGTTGTTTGTGCCATAATCGGGTTGTTTACCCGGTTTGGCTGGTGGAAATAGCGGTGTTTTATCAACTTTGGTAGATGTTGACGGTTCATCCGCTGGCTTTGTTTTGTCTGAATTACATTCTTATACTTAGTGAACTGATTGTGATATGATTTTTGTTTATTTACCTGCCATTGCAATTTAGAGTGACAAACTTAGAAATGAGTGAAGACTGACGTTTTACAGTACTGGTAAGCAAATGCAAGTTGCTAAAATACCAAACCTTTTGGTATTATTTAGGCTAATTTGTGGCACTAAATATTACTAAAAGTTCAACGACTTTTTAGGCAGCGTATCAAACTGGAAACGGAATGAAATTTTTTTTCAACTAATAATTTAAATGCGCTTTCAGGGATTTATATATTTATTGACAATGATTACAATTTGCTATAAATGCTAAAAGTTGAGCTATTGCTAATACACTTTTAATATTAAATATAAAATGCAAAAAATGCTTTTTCCTTTTGGTGTGTTAATATTGCTGGACAAAATGTATATGAATGTGCATATATCATTTTGTTAATTTCTTTACTGTTGGCTGCTTACAATTTATTCTCAATGGTTGGCGTTGAAGTAACAGCTGCATGAATCGCATTTGCCACATAATCAATATTTCCAGTATTCAAACCGCACATATTTATCCGACCAGTTTTGAGCAAATAAATATGGTAATCTTTGATGAGTACATTAACTTGATTCTGGTTAAGGCCAGTGTACGAGAACATGCCAATCTGGTTGACAATGTGATCCCAATTGCCAGGAGTTCCCAACTCGACCAGCTTGTCGCGCAGCAATTTACGCATTTGACGAATGCGGCTTGACATTCTCTTGATGCATTCCATCCACTCCTGACGCAGCGCCGGTGTATTCAATACTTTGGACACAATGCGTGCTCCATACGCTGGCGGATTCGAGTAGCCACCACGAATGATCAGTGTCAACTGTGAGTGAATCATAGCTCTGGTCTCACCGCTCTGCTGCACTACCGTCAAGTTGCCAGCACGTTCGCAGTATAGACCGAAATTCTTGGCAAACGATTGACATACGAACAGCTCAAATCCACGATCCACAAAATAACGTATTGCCCAGGCATCCAGATCGGGATCACCGCTAGCAAAGCCCTGGTAGGCCGAATCAAAGAGTGGAAATAGGTTTTTACGCTCCATCAGATCGGCAATTTGTTGCCATTGTTCGTGAGTGGGATCTATGCCCGTGGGATTGTGTGCACATGCATGTAGAATAATCACAGATTCTGCTGGCGCCTGCTCCAAGTCAGCAAGCATACCCTCAAAGTCCAGCTGTCGCTTGTTCTGATCCCAATAGCGATACGAATGCAATTTGGTGAATCCAGTATCGACGAAAATCTTATGATGATTCTCCCATGTCGGATTGGAATAGTAGACAGTTGTACGTTTCAACTGCTGATGCAAGAAATCAGCAGCAACACGAAGTGCACCCGTGCCTGAAATCGTTTGTACACCAAAAGCCTAGAAAGGAAAAAAAACTGGTTAAGTTATAATAATTAATTGAGTTTGGAAAAAAAAACTAACTCGCTTCTCTTTAATTGCAATGGAATCAGCGCCCAAGACCAGCTCAGTTGCGGCAGTTGTAAAAGTATCCAGACCTTCAGAGATATTTGAAAAAATTAGTGTAAGGTTGGAAATGGTTTTAAATAATTGCTTACCTGTCACCGGTAAATATTCATGGTTAATCGATTCGTCTTGTGCGATACCAATTTCGGTTTTACGCACCACAGGCAAAACCCAGGGTTGACCCTCATCCGTTCTGTAAGCTGTGAATAATTGTGGGAATACATTAATTGTGAATTAGATTGTTTCTCAAAAATGGTTAAAAATTATATTTTTTAGTATAACAATGGCATTATGGTTCAAAAGAATTTTATCATTATCAATAAATCTTTAGCAAAAAGAGTCAAAACCAATTAAATACAATTTGCATTTCATTTCGAAGACCCTTAATTCAATGTCATATGGTTAACAATAACAATTCAGCTGATTATCCCGATAAGATAAGATTTATTCATTTTTGATCAAAGTTCTCTGATCAAAAAAAAACAATGTCCAATATTTTGTAGCTACTTATGGTAATTTCATATTTTGACAATAGTTTTAAATTGAATAAAAAGCAACCGTCACAATAAGTATTCACTTTGTAAATAAAAAAAATATTGTTTTAAATTATAAAAACAAACGTACGTAAGCACGTTTGTGTAAATACAAATCATTCGCATTATCATCTGTTTGAAGTATTTTTTTTTACTATTAGCGGCTTTTCATATGCACGTCTGTATGCAGATATGTGTGTGTAAATTGTCAGACATACATACATTTACATTCATACGTACGCTCGAGTTTTCACAATAATTGTTAGCGGGCTATTTGAAAACAAAAAACAATTCAAAATAAATATATGACATCTAAATGCCCTCTACGCTGGAGCAAAAGCCAACTTAATTATTAAGTTCACATATAAATACGCGTGCATACACACAAACATGCATGTTTACAATTGTTGCAGAACGTAAACTAGAGAAGAGTCTGTAACAAGAGCAGCATTCAATTATGTCTGTATGTATGAATATGCTTATCTATATAAGTGCCAATGTACGACCATATATACATGGTTATATGAATTATGATGACGGCAAAATTACATAAATATGAATTAATTCATGGATAAAATTATTGATAAATGGCACTATTATTACATACCACCCACAGACAAATTGACCTTCTTGGTGCTAGTGTCATCCTTAAAGGCTTGCGTCAAGGCAAACACTTCAATTGCCGGTCCTTTGGGCACATTGGCAAAAATGGAGGTCGACATCGTGCACAGCAATCTTAAGTAAAACGGCTATAACAAATAAACTTGGTGCGTCGGCGAAGTTAGGGCTGCGTACTAAATGGCTTTGTCGATAGGTCGAAAGCTTAATAAAAAAGGTATCGATGCATTCAAATATAAAAATATCGCAAGAAGTACAATATCGATACACTGGACAAAAAATACGTTTTTAATACGCAATCGATATCTTTATGTGGTAGATTTGATTTGGATAAATATTTGAAAAACTAAAATAAACTTGGCCATTTGAACTTTGTTAACCGAAGTGTGCAACAACTTTAAGCAATGTTTTCTTTGGGTTTACGGTATCTAATAAATTTTATTTTAAAATGCAATACAAGTCTTTTTAAGGATTCTATTACTTTTAGGCTGACATACTATTATATTTTCTGTAAATCAAAAAAATTGTTTTGTTTATCAGTTTCTAGTAATCTCAGTGGACATCCAATGATCATTAAGTCACTGGTAATTTATACTAATTTAAAAATTTCTCAGACTTGAATTTCATGTGCAACAAATTGCGTCAAATATTTTTTTCAAGGCCATTGAGTCCAATGATCTCGACCAGGAACTGGTTATCGAGTACTAACAGGTAGAGAGACATCTTTATTGCCAGTAAGTGTAAAGTACTTTCTCGTGTTTTGAAAAAAAAAATTAATGTCGATCAATGTGCTACATATATATCCATACATAAGTGGTTTTTTTTTTAAGTGCATTCAGTTTGTTCTGGTTGCTCTGGGCAACAATAGTTTGTTATTGCACATAATTATCTCTTACAGAAACAAAATTTAGTCGGCTGGCAAAAATGTCCAAGGCAACAACAATTAAGGAAGCATTAAAACGTTGGGAGGATCGCGAACAGCAGAATTCTCTTACAGCCAAGGATATTGATTTACAGTTCCAATGGCCGCCTATTGAGAAAATGGATGCTACACTGGGAACGCTAGTTAACTGCGAGTAAACTGAACTTCTTTAACAAAGTCTTTCCATTTCTATAACCTTTTCGTTAACTTTTTAGAAGAATAAGCATGTCCACGAATATGATTGAGAAGATCTTTGGATTATCGGGCATGAAGTGTTTGAAGGTTTTATCGCTTTCCAGGAATTATATTAAACAAATATCTGGACTGGTAGGTTAGACATTTGATATTACCTTGTAATGAACTGAAAGATGCCAATTGCAAACGAATAGGAAGCTGTAGCGGATACTTTGGAGGAACTTTGGCTTAGCTACAATCTGATTGAGAAACTTAAGGGATTAAGTGCTCTTAAGTGTTTAAAAGTTCTCTACTTAAGTAACAACCTGATCAAGGATTGGTCAGAGTTTATTCGTCTTGCTGAAATTGAATCTCTTGAGGATTTGGTCGTTGTTGGCAATCCTTTATCGGAGGGTCTCGATGAACCAACTTGGAGGGTGGAGTGCATAAAGCGATTACCGACCATAAAAAAACTCGATGGAGAGCCCGTAGTGCTCAAGGATGATCCAATATTATAAGAGATCATAAATGTATAGAAATATAAAGAGCACTTAAGAAAATATCAGGCCCGATAAAATGTGTGCTAAGTTCAACAGCGTACATATAATCTATGTGATCATAAATATAGATTGAGGCAGGCATGCTTTTTTAGTTTTTTAGGTAATCACCAAAAACTTAAAAATAAACCATAAAATAGATAAGTTATTGGTTCAATAAGATAAGATAAGATTTCGCAGACATTAGAAATCAAAATTCAAATCCAAAAAATTATCTATTGGCCTATCAAAATGTCCCGTTACATTTAAGTTTTCACTTGCTGATAGTAAAACATAAAAAAATAAAAATTTAATTGTTTACGGTTTTACTTGTCATATCTTACATAGCAAATTAAAAATAAAATTTCTTGGCTCTTACTTTCTAAATTAGAGTAATCGTTTATATATAAGGCACATCGTTGAAACTTTAACTTGGCAAGGTAGGTGAACTTGAAAAGTCTTGAATGTTGAAACTTGTGATTGTGCGCATGCGTTGTCTGGCAACAGTTTACGGGCAAATTATTGTTAAACAACCTACTATGTCTGTCTGGGGCATGGAGGAAAGGGCCTTCTCCATATCAAAAATCGTTTGACATGTTTTTAGTCATCGCGTTCCAGATTGTTTGCACTTGGCTAAACGCACTTTGTTTGTTGGACAGCTGCTTTATTTTTGTTATCAGACTCAACTAGCAGGGCTTCTGAGTGGGCCTTTGATATATCCATTTAATGTTTGAATCGTGGTAAGATATTCTTGTAACAAATCAAAGGCACGACTACTGAACAGCCATAAAAATTTATAGTAAGCGTTGTGTGTGTTTTGTAAAGCTTCATATAAAATATTATATGCATATAATATATAATTCTGATTAATAGCAGACGTCATTTTCGACGTCACCCAACTTAATGTAGCTTTTTTGAGCCTATCTGTTGACAGCTCGTCGTCTATCAGACCTATAAGCCAGTATACGATTATAAACATATATATAAAAACGTGTCGATCTTTTTGAGCTTACAGAAGCTAATAGCACCGAAATTAAAATGAATAAAATTTGCGGTACAACAAGCCATCATAATATAAAGCCTATAAACAGATTTGGCTGAACTCACCATTTTAAAAGCTTTTCAAGAAAACAACAAGCGTGAATCAGATTATCAGATTGGCCGGGTCATAAATATTATCACTTCATTGTTGTTTTTATTTTCAAGAGAACTCTCGCGAAACATTCCGACTAAACATGCATTTGACTGAAAAATACGTTTTTATTTTAGAAGCTTTAGTTTACTTTTGAGTTGCTAGTTGTAAAAAATATTCATAATATGCACTGTAGATTTTACATATGGTAATGTTCTTCCAAAACAGCTGTTGGTTTCCCCCTTCTCTCTCTCACTCTTACTTTGAACTAAACCAGTACTCTTAGCCGGCCTTCATCTCAAATCAACAACAACAGAAAGACGCGCTAATTTTCTTTTGAGGACAAAGTGCAAGTTGTTGTTGTTGTAAGTGTTGGTCACAGAGTCTGCCGCCTTTTAGCCGCACGCACACAATTCGAAATTGCGAGAGACATCCACACAACAACACTGGCAAAATAAATAAAAGAGTACTAATCACAGACAGAAAGAGAGAGAGAGAGAGAGAGAGAGGTGCAGCTGTAGGCAGCGGCCGGCAATGCTAGCAAACTTTCAAGTTTTATTGAACGTCGTCCGTCAGTTGGATGTTAAGCTTTGGTGCGTACACAGTGAGTGAGCTCCCGGGAAGAGCCAATTGTAAAGTGAAGTCAACGTAATCGTACCGAGGTGTTCTACCTTACCAAAACAGTTCGTCAAACACAAACATACACACAATCATACCATATGTATGTTTGTGAATATATATAGAGGCAAACAGACATTTGTGAACTAGTTGCTAATTCTGTAATTTTGTTAATTTGGTGTTTTTTTTAAATCATGCTTATCTTTTTAAGAATTCGTGTGTGCTTTTTACATACATGCAAACATAATAAAAGCGTCTATTAATCATTTTAACTGTTTTGCTTTTAGTTTAACGAGCGTTTGCGAAACGTGCGGGCAAAATTCAGGTGAAAAGTGCGCTCTTAAGTATCTCGAGGATATTAAGAGCAGGGAACAGAACAGCTAAAGAGATTTTTGTTAATTTCAACGGTATGTGACAATATGCATCTTGCGTTAATTATCATTCTTTTTAACACTATCAACGCCAAAACATAATCTGTTTTTGTTGTAAAGCTCTCTCTTGCTTTTCCTCCTTCTTGTCGTCTCCCTCTCTCTTTCCTTAAGATTTCGTTTTTTTTTGTGTCTATTTTATTGTTCCCCATTTTTTTTTCGGGTTTTCTTATGGTTTCGCGCTGTCCAAAACTGAAACGTGCCTGACAAAATTATACGCATACAAACATATTAAATCTACAAAATATTGCTTACAAAAAAATTGCTCGTGTTATGATTTTTTTTTTTTTTTTTTTTAGTCTCAATGTCAAACAGCCCATTGGAATCAAAGTAAAATTATATTTGATTAAGTTGCCTTTTGATTTCTATCTATTTCATCTATTCATAGAAGATTTGCGTGACAATCAGATGACATCTAGAAACATTTATGTGCATGTTGTTCACATGTGTTTTTTTCATTTGTGCATTTTTGCTCTCCAAGCTGAATTGAGTACAATTGTACATCAGGTGATAGGAAAGGAACTGATTTAATAATAAAATGCTCAATCATTGAACTTATTAACAAAGTAAAAAAAATATCTATAATGTTTCCTAAATTTACAAAATATTAATTATCTCTATAAAATTTCTCCCTCGAATCCTTTAACTGCCATCAATTCAATTTTTTTTACACTAATTATCCTTCTTAAATTACAAACTGTATATTTACACACAACAAACTAATTTGAATATTAGTGTAAAAGTATAAATATTTAGTGAAGCCAATTTTTTTTCGGATGGTACTGAAGTTCAAACAATTTAAATTTTTTGTATGCACAAGACAAACACGTGTATAATACACACATGGAATAAGTGTATGTGTGTGTTCTATATAGTTGTATATTTTGTACGTTGCTTTATCTATATTTGCAGATAATCGGTAAACGATATTTAGAACAGGCGCGGCGCAGTGTCGCAGTCGCAACACGTTCATGACCTTAACATCGTGTGCTCAAGATCGTATATACAAACACACATGCATACATAAAAAATCTATAGACTTATGTTATAAGAAAGTGAGCGGCATTCAATAAGTAAGCGGCAGGCGTAATCACCAAATCATTCGACCGCTTCTTGACTGCTGTGTGCACATTCTAAAAATCACCTCAATTCACCTACATTCCTCAACTCACCTTGTTTTATTACATTGCAATAATGTTGTGTTTATTCAGACGTAGTATTATCATTACATAATCTGTCATTGCGCCATTAAAATAACGGACATGCAAACACTCATACGCATGCTTGTGTGTGTGCTCTCTAAACAGAGTGGAAGCTCTTCAGCTAATTGCGGTTCTCTTATAAGTTGGTTTTTTTTTGGCATCCAAGTCAAAAAAGGGGGTGTGTTTTGAAGCATGTATGTATGTGGGCTGGCGGTTAAAACTATTAAGTTTGCGTTAATTGACATGTTTCCAAAACCTCATTGACCCTTTTTCTCGTTGAGCGTGTTTGAATGGGAAAGCAAAAGTGTTTAGTTAAAGTAAACTTATCAATTTAGCTAGTATTCCTTGATACAATAATGTATTTAAGTGACCCAGTCAATGAGAACTTATTAAAAACTACTAAAATTCCAGGCCAATGTTTGAATGTGTTTATGAAGGCATTTTATGCTACATATATGCAACAATCATAAAATACTTGTGTGTTAATCAGCTAAACATGCTATGTGTAGATCAATCTGTGCCCTTTTGATAGAGCATTATAAAAATATATATATATATATGTATTTAGTTTGATTGTTGAGTTATTTAACTTAATTGAAGGGCAATAAAATCGACGAGAATTCATTGTCATTCATATATAAATTATTTATCGTTAACAAACTTTCCTTAAATTGTCTAGAGAGGCTTAGATTTTTTTATAGCCAGCAAAAAAATAAGTTAAGTCATCACAAATCAAACAGTTTTACTAGACACATGATAAGCTCTCTTTATATTCCATTAATAATATTTTAAAATCAGTAAAAAGCTTTAATTAATTTATGTTCATTAGTTACAAGTGAAGCTAATAGCTTTTCATCATTTGCAAAAGATTGACATACTAATCGTATTTTTAATAATTCTAGTTTTCAAGCACTCTTAAGTTTTCGATTTTCACAAACACCTGACAATATGTTAAAATGTTTATTAAGTTGCTTTCATTTGTACTGTTCGAGTACAGATGTGCAATTGCTTTTATATTTATACTATATTATACAAATATCTGTTACATATTTTAATTATTTAATTTTATTAATTTAGAGAGTCTTTTAGTTTAACAAATGGATTTGGCTTTATTGATTCAGTTGCTAATGTTAATGAATTATGATGTTCGAATATTTTAATATTTGTTTGTGAAAAGCAAACACAAACATTAAAAAAGGCATGAAAACATATGAAATCTTGTTCTTAACGCAAAAATGCATTTGAAAATTGGTTTGGACAATTTTTGAAATTGTATACTTGACTTGGATTGTCAAATATTTGGCATTCCCCCCAAATAGAACTTGCTAATTGTACAACAACAATCATTTTATAGGTAAATATATTCGTATACAGGTGTTAACAGCTGTATGCTATGTTTATAAATGACTCTGTGTATAAAAAAAAAATAGATAGGAATATAAAGATAATGGAAAGATAAGCAAGTTTATTAACACTCTGGCCCCCAAACAATAAAACGACTAAACTTTGACACTAATGATAATGTTGATCTATTATTATAGAAATGTTTTCTACTTGAATGTTTGTCCAATATCTTAATGGTTTTCTGTGTTATCTCATTCACAGCGAGAAAATAACAAAATAAAATTTAAAATGTTCCTCCCGGAATCTCAAGCTGCTTTCAGGACGCTGCGTCGAGCCGTCCTTCCGCGCGTCCGACTTTACTTTATCAATAAAAATGCCTACTCCACGCAAGTAAGTGTTTACAAAGGATAAACTAGAATCTCCATTATGAAAATTCTCTATTTTTCACAGGTGGAATACAAACCGATACGATCGGTGCTGGTTGCCAATCGAGGTGAGATCGCGATACGTGTGTTCCGTGCCTGTACGGAACTTGGTATCAAATCCGTGGCCGTGTATTCGGAACAGGATAAAATGCATATGCATCGCCAAAAGGCCGATGAGTCTTATATGATTGGCAAGGGTCTGGCACCGGTGGAGGCATACTTAAGCATTCCAGAGATCATACGTGTGTGCAAGGAGAACGAAATTGATGCAGTGCATCCGGGCTATGGTTTCCTATCGGAGCGCAGCGATTTCGCTCAAGCTGTCATCGATGCGGGACTTCGATTCATTGGCCCCACACCCAAAGTCGTCCAAAACATGGGCGACAAAGTGGCTGCCCGTGTTGCTGCCATCGAAGCGGGTGTACCTATTGTGCCGGGCACAGATGGTCCCGTAACCTCAAAAGCCGAAGCTTTGGCCTTCTGCCAAAAGCACGGCCTGCCAGTCATCTTTAAGGCAGCTTATGGCGGTGGTGGACGTGGTATGCGTGTCGTACGCAAAATGGAAGAAGTCGAAGAGAATTTTGATCGAGCCAGCTCCGAGGCAAAGGCAGCCTTTGGCAATGGAGCAATGTTCATTGAGAAATTCATTGAACGGCCGCGTCATATCGAAGTCCAACTATTGGGCGACAAGGCTGGAAATGTTGTGCATTTGTATGAACGCGATTGTTCGGTGCAACGTCGCCATCAGAAGGTCGTTGAGATTGCACCAGCGCCCCGTCTGCCCATCGAGATTAGAGATAAGATGACTGAGGCAGCTGTGCGGCTGGCCAAGCATGTGGGTTACGAGAATGCCGGCACTGTGGAATTCTTGTGCGACGAGAACTGTGAAAACTTTTACTTTATCGAAGTGAATGCCAGATTGCAGGTGGAGCATACGGTTACCGAAGAGATTACCGGCATCGATTTAGTTCAATCCCAGATACGTATTGCCGAAGGTATGACCCTCAAGGAGTTGGGTCTGTGCCAGGAAAATATTCAGATACGTGGCTTTGCCATACAGTGTCGTGTAACAACAGAGGATCCAGCCAACGATTTCCAACCCAATACGGGACGCCTGGAAGTATTTCGTTCCGGCGAGGGCATGGGCATACGTCTAGACAGTGCCTCGACCTATGCGGGAGCCATCATCTCACCCCACTATGACTCACTGCTGGTAAAAGTCATATCACATGCTAGCGATCTACAAAGTTCAGCATCGAAAATGACCCGAGCACTTCGGGAGTTTCGTATCCGTGGTGTCAAGACGAATATTCCTTTTCTACTAAATGTACTCCAGAATCAAAAGTTTTTGCATGGTGTCCTCGACACCTACTTCATTGATGAGCATCCACAGCTCTTTAATTTCCCAAGGTCACATAATCGTGCTCAGAAACTGCTTAACTACCTTGGTGAAGTCCTCGTCAATGGACCACAGACGCCACTTGCTACATCGCTTAAACCTGCCGAGGTGAATCCTCATGTCCCCATTGTACCTTTGGGTAAGTTGAGTTCTTATTTTAAGCATGTGCTTCTCTCGTTCGTGTTGCTTTTGCTTTAATTTAATGTTTTTTCAGCTTACAATTTTTTTTTTTTCTTCTTTACAAAAGTTCTTTGGCTCACTTTATGATGTGTGCATTTTTGTCTCTGTAACAAAGCATCAACTTTGTCCTGGCCTTACCTGTTATTTATAGTCACTACACATTGGAGAAGATTTTGAAATGCTAAAAAGAGTTCACAGAAAGCAAATTATTTTTAAGTAAATCAAGCAAAACCAACCAAAAACAACTTTGGCTTGCCAAAGCTTAAGTTAGTCATTATTTATGCGTTCATTATTAATGTCTATTTTATGTTTTGCATTTCTCTTTACTTTATTTTTATATAAAATGTGGTTTTTATCGCAATGGGCTTTATATATAAAAAAAAAACTGCAACAACAACAACTACAATTGCACCAACACTTACACAAATACGCTTGCCTCTACCATATTCATAAACGATATGTTGTCATGATTTTCATACCAATATGAAGACCTGTCCCCGGAAGCATTAGAGCGTGAAAAGAACGGCGGGGCAAAAGGTAGGTTTTAAGTTGCTAGCTCTTGTAATTTTACGTTCGTTAGCCAACACTGTCAATCACATGTCCATATCACATACATACCAATTATTTTCTGAACTTTATTGTAAAATACACTTCTTTTAAAATTCCACATTCATACATATTTACAACTATCGAAGCCCTTTCTAATCTAAAGGTTTTGACATTGTAGGTTTACACATTGTAGAAAACCATTAACTACCGGTATTTTATCTGAAATTAATTAGTTTTAAATGATTTAATGTTCTTTTGGATTTCAGTTATCTGTTAAACTGTTTACCCAATGGGAATGGGTAGTTTGGATAAGGATAGTGTATAACATTATTTTTATTTATTATTTAAAGCTTGAATCTTAGTCTTTGCTTTGTAGAGAGTTGTCGCAGGAAAAATTAATAATCTCACAGTTAAATATTAAAACAAATCGTAGATTTCGCTATTTTCATAATTATCCCTAGTAAAATTAATACAACATACAGCAATAAACTCAGCTACATATATAATAAATATATTAATAAAAATAATAATAATTACTATCTCGAAACATTGACTATATGTATATTTTTTTAAAACCTAGTCATTCATTGTTGTGACTAAAAACTTTAAGCTTAAATGTTAATAATCACTCCGCTCGGCCAAATATTAAACTATACCTTCACTTTTGTGTAAACATGACTAAATCTTCAACTTTACTGGGTTTCCTAACAGTGACGGAACCACCACGAGGTCTCCGTGACATCATTGTGAACCAGGGTCCCGAGGCATTTGCCAAGGAGGTTCGTTCACGAAAGAATCTAATGCTGATGGACACCACATTCCGAGATGCCCATCAGTCGCTGATGGCAACGCGTGTTCGCACCCACGATCTGTTGAAAATTTCACCTTATGTGTCGCACAAGTTCAATAATCTGTACTCTTTGGAGAACTGGGGTGGTGCAACATTTGATGTAGCCCTACGTTTCCTGCACGAGTGTCCCTGGGAGCGTTTAGAGGAGATGCGTAACCGCATTCCCAATATACCATTCCAAATGTTGTTGCGTGGTGCCAATGCCGTTGGCTACACCAGTTATCCTGACAATGTGGTCTACAAGTTCTGCGAACTGGCGGTTAGTATTCCTAAGATAAAAATTGGTACTGTGTAATTCATTATTCCTTCTGGTTTAGGTTCAAACTGGCATGGATATCTTCCGAGTGTTTGATTCACTTAACTACTTGCCCAATTTGATCCTTGGTATGGAGGCAGCCGGTAAGGCAGGTGGAGTTGTGGAGGCGGCCATCTCCTACACGGGTGATGTCAGTGATCCGAAGCGCACTAAGTATGACCTTAAGTACTATACCAACTTGGCTGATGAGCTTGTCAAGGCCGGTACACATGTGCTATGTATCAAGGATATGGCGGGTCTGCTGAAACCCGAGGCCGCTAGGTATAAACTAATGAACGTCCTAATTAAGTGTGTGTATTATATGGCTGGTATTTCATTAGGTTGCTGATTACTGCCATTCGTGACAAGCATCCCCATGTGCCAATTCATGTACACACTCACGACACATCGGGTGCCGGAGTTGCATCAATGTTGGCTTGCGCGCAAGCTGGAGCAGATGTTGTCGATGTGGCTGTCGACTCTATGTCCGGTATGACCTCGCAGCCAAGCATGGGTGCTATTGTTGCCTCGCTGCAGGGCACTCCCTTGGACACACAAATGGACTTGAACGACATATCAGAGTATTCGGCATACTGGGAGCAGACGCGTACTCTTTACGGACCCTTCGAGTGCACTACCACAATGCGTTCGGGCAATGCGGATGTCTATTTGAATGAGATACCCGGTGGTCAGTATACCAATCTGCAATTCCAATCGTACTCCTTGGGATTGGGCGATCAGTTTGAGGATGTGAAGAAGGCGTACCGGGAAGCTAATTTTGTGCTGGGCGACATCATCAAGGTCACCCCATCGTCCAAGGTTGTCGGAGATTTGGCTCAGTTCATGGTGCAGAACGATCTCAATGGTCAACAAGTGATCGAGAAAGCTGAGGAACTATCGTTCCCCAAGTCCGTCTATGAGTACCTGCAGGGCTACATTGGTATTCCGCACGGCGGCTTTCCCGAACCATTCCGGTCACGTGTACTCAAGGACATGCCACGCATCGAGGGACGTCCTGGGGCCAAACTTCCGCCATTTGACTTTGATAAGCTTACGAAAGAGCTCTGTGAATCTCATGGTCATATCAGCGAACGTGATGTCATATCGGCCGCTCTCTATCCGCAAGTGACAAACGATTTTCTGCATTTCCGTGAGACGTACGGCCCTGTTGACAAGCTCGACACACGCATATTCCTAACGGGCCCCAAGGTGGGTGAGGAATTCGATGTGACCCTGGAGCGTGGAAAGACACTTAGTGTTAAGGCTCTGGCCATGTCTGCAGATCTCAAACCGAATGGCAAACGAGAGGTGTTCTTTGAATTGAACGGTCAACTGCGCTCCGTCCACATTCCCGACAAAGAGGCTATGAAGGTATGTGGGAAAACAAATATATTTACATAATTTCCTCAACTTATATGGCGATCTTTTATTATAGGTTATTCGCGTTCACCCCAAGGCAAATAAGACAATCAAGGGTGAAGTAGGCGCTCCGATGCCCGGCGATGTTATCGATGTACGCGTCACCATTGGCGATAAGGTAGAGAAGGGTCAGCCACTCGTCGTGCTATCGGCCATGAAAATGGAGATGGTTGTTCAGGCGCCCATGTCAGGTGTCGTTAAGAAAGTAGAGGTAAAGAAGGGTATGAAGTTGGACGGCGAAGATTTGATTTTAACTATTGAATAAAAGATATGTTGGCCAGTTTTGTATAAATGTATGAAAGTGTCTTAGTGTCTTGTTAATTCTGATAATGTACTGTCAACAAATTTTCGATTGCCGTCTAGTCTTTTAAGTACTTTAATTCATTTGTTTGAATGTGTTTGTGTATACGTGTGTATATTTGAAGCGGCATTACTTTTTAAAAAAGTTTAAGCAATTCAAGTTGCGCGCAAAAAGAAAAATAAAGCATAAATTCATAATATGCAGTTGAACAGCCTTTGCAAATTTTATATCAATGTTACAATTCGATTATCGATTGAAAGTGTATAATCACAATAAACTTTTCTAAATAAATGTTTGAAAAATCTATATTTGTATTATGTTTGGGTTTTTACACAATTTATATGCTAAGAAAGCGTTGAAAAGTTTTGATATTAAAAACAACTTTTGAAGTAGAAAATTAATTTTAGATTTACATGCACTTGACAATAAACTCCATGAAAGCAAGATCCTTGCTCAGTTCTGATACGCGCTTGAAATGACGCTGCACATAAGGAGTTAGTACCTCGACCAAATTGCCGTTATTGTAGAACTTGTGTCCAGTGTTGAGTAATGCATCGCCCAACAAATGCTGCAACACCAGGTTGGCAATGTAGGCATGTCGCGAATTCGTTCCCCAGGCTTTCACATGCTGCAACAACGATAATCTTTGATCCATATTCAGTTGATCCACCAGTTGATGTACAGCGGCTGCATCTCGTTTTTTCACAAAATTGCAAATTATGTCGTAGGATGCCTTTGGTTTGTTTAAAGTTAAGGCCAACATAAACGCCTTTTCAAGCTGCTCCTGGGCATGCAGAAGGCATTGGAGTGTCTGCTCCTGCTGCAACATGGCCTGTCGCTGATCGAGTGCCTCATTTCGCACCGTCTCCGTAAAGTCGCCAAAGCGTATGAGCTTGGAATCAGCACCACCCGTATAGAAGAAACGATTGCTGCATGAGGAGACGGCCACAGACCAAACGCGATCGCTGTGCTCATCTATGGATTGGACACAGATGTTGGTCTTTATGTTCCACAGCTTGAGCAGACCATCCGATGCAGCCGACAGTATAAATTTGCCATGATCAAGAAACTCAACACGCAATATAGTGCACTCCTGTTCCAAGCGTTTTAGGCAAGTAAAGTTAGCAATCGACCAAAGCCTTAGACTGCAATCGGAGGAGGAGGTCAGCACAATCTGATCGACGGGTGAGAATCGGACGCACCAAACACCACGCGTATGTCCACGCAGAACGCCCAGCAATGCATTCGAATCCGCTGTCCAGATCTTTGCTGTCTTATCTTGCGATGCAGTGGCCAGAATTTTATTGTTGAGAGCAAATGTTACACAGTTAACCTCCTTGTCGTGGGCCAAAGCTGCATACCTCAAAGAGAACGAGTACTTGCTACGTTCCTGTTTGTCACGCAACAGTCGCCACACTTTCATGCTGCCATCCTGGCAAGCAGAGGCAAACCCCGACGCTCCATTATGTGTAAAGGCCACACAACCAATTGTGGCCGTGTGGCAATTACTTTGCTGGATCAACGGCTGGAGAAGGCAATCTTTGTCATCGCTTTTGTGCGACAGCTTCCACAGATGTATGCTAAAATCTTTGCCCACTGAAATGAGCAGAGAGTGTGCTGCTGCCAATGACATGACCGTATCCGAGTGTCCACAAATCAATTGACAATTCATATTCTGTTCTGTATCGTAAAGCTTAAAATGTTTGCTATTGGTAGCCACGGCCAAATAGCGATCGTTGTCACCCAGGAAACACATATCCAATATCTCATCATTGAAGCCAACCAGCTGCTTAACAAGCCCCAGTTCGGCACTGTGTTTATCGCTGGATTTTATATTATAAATTATCATATTTTGCTCCGTTGTTACAAGCGTAAGTTGCTCCTCTTTGTTGCAGTAGAGCAGACGACTTATTTGGAAATCTGACTTGGACAAGAGTTCCTTTATTTTCCATGTCTGCGCGTCAATTTGGATAAGTTTGCCAGAGCCACAGGCGACCAGCAGCTGTGCACCATTTGCTATGTAAGTTAGTCCCTCCAGTTCCTCATACAAGGGAATTACTTTTGATTGTTTCGCTTCTGGTTCCAGCTGCCAAACGATAAGCACCTTGTCGCGACTCACGGTTGCAAGTTGAATGCAATCCGCTGTGGTTGTCTGGAAACTTAGACCAGTCACTTGGGAGATGTGACCACGCATTTTATGTAGCAGCGTCTTTGTCTCGTAATTCCAACAGTAGATCGTGTTATCCGAGCCGGCGGCATATATCTCACTTTTTAATGGATTCGGATGAAAGCGCAATAGCATAGCTGGACCGGGGAAATCCTTAAGAGCGCACAGGCAACTATTATTTCCATAATCCCAAAGCCTAAGTGTAGCATCCGCGCCCCCGCTGGTGCAGATAAGCTTGCCGGATGCGCTAAATTCGATGCGAACAACGGGTCCCTTGTGCTGACTCTTCCAAAGCTTAATAAGCTTCTGTGTGCTTAGCTCCCACAGGCGGAGCAAACCACTTCCATGTGAGGTAACCAAATGCTCCCGTGACATTGCAAAGCAATAAATATTATCCTCATCGATATCAACATCTTCGAGTGGCTCAGTGGTTCTTGTTTTGCTCTTGTCATTGCTATTTTTGCCTACATTAGCTCCAAAGCTACAGAGAATAAGAGATGTCTTAACATCTACTTGATTCACAACGTCGCCATTCAGACAATAAAGCAGCTGACCATCTTCGCTCCATGCAATATCGCTGCCGGCATAGAAGTTCGTGTATCGAGCTTCAGCCGCATAACTAATTAAGAGAAAACACTTTTTAATTGTACGTACATTATTGTATTCACTTACCTTTTCTCAGCCACGGTTGCCATTATAGTTATTTTTGTTTACAAAATTACCGCGTGCACATTGGAACTTGTACGAGTATTCCAAAAATGAACTGGTTCATGTATTGCGCGAAACAGATTTATGTTTTCAATCCAAATAATGAAAACAGAAAAATCTATATTCTAATTTAGAGTGTTAAATATTAAGTTTTCAATGTTATTTGAAAATACATAGTAGCCTTTAAAAACCAAAACAAAAATTGTGTGCATTAGGTTTGGAAATGTGTTAGCAACTCTCTTGTGTTAGTTTCTATAGTATATTTTCACTTAAAAACTTTTTAAGGCTCTGATAAATTTGAGTATTTGATTGTTTTTAATTGTTTTCATTCATTTAACTCAAAATATTACTACTATCTCGGTGGTTCATTGTGATAAAGTTTCACGTTACACAGCACTTTACGAACGAAACAAAAGTGTGGCAGCACTGAGCATGATTTGCAGCTGTCAAATAAAAAGCCGTCAAATCATCGTCCGTACAAGTTTGCAAGTTAACTTGTTTGCCTGGAACATCTTATTTTGTTAAAAAGTATAACTCAAATTCAAAAACAAAATGAGTACTATTGGCACTGGTGTAAGTAACTGTTGCACGCAATTAACAACAAACACAAACAATCATTCCGTTTTTGCAGTATGATCTGTCCGCTTCGCAATTCTCGCCGGACGGTCGCGTCTTTCAGATCGACTATGCATCAAAAGCCGTAGAGAGAAGCGGAACCGTTATTGGTATCAGAGGCAAGGATTGCGTTGTGCTCGCCGTTGAAAAAATTATTGCCGATCAACTATATGAGAAAGATGCAGCCAGTCGCATTTTCACAATTGAAAAAAATATTGGAATGGCCATTGCCGGATTAATGGCTGATGGCAATTTTATTGCAGACATTGCTCGCCAGGAAGCTGCAAATTTCCGTCAACAGTTCGAGCGCACAATTCCTTTGAAATATTTGTGCGATCGAGTTTCAGCCTACCTACACGCTTATACACTGTACAGTGCTGTTCGTCCATTTGGATTGTCCGTTCTATTGGCCTCGTGGGATGAGGCAGATGGCCCACTGCTGTATAAAATTGAGCCATCAGGTGCATCCTTTGGCTATTATGCATGCGCCAGTGGCAAGGCTAAGCAACAAGCCAAAACGGAAATGGAGAAATTCAAGTTTGCTGACATGAGCATCGAGGAATTAGTTCGCAGCGGCGGTAAAATGTATGTAGTGCAGGCTTAAAACTAAATGGTTTATACTCTCAACTAAAAGTATTCTCTTTGTAGCGTTTATCAGGTGCATGATGAACTTAAGGACAAGGATTTCCGTTTCGAAATGGGCATTGTTGGCAAGGACACAAACGGCGTTCATCTCATTAATGATCCATCGTGGAGTCAGCTAGCAATTGAAGCTGGCGAAGCTGCCAAAAACGCTGATGACAGCGAAAATGAGATATAGATTTAAACCAATTTTGAATATGTACATTCTGATTCTAAATCGGCAAGAACTTTACATTTAATATGTTGCAAAAGGGGAAAATAATATAAATAATAATGGTTTTTGTGTTGTGATTGTGTTGTGGTTTTTGACCACAATATTTGAGTTGCTCTCCATGTCAAGAAAAAGAGTATTTCTTAGTGCAACAAGCCGATTTTGATCGAAGTTGTATGATTTGTTATCGATAGCAGCATTTCACATAATAAAAAGTGGCAGCGCTGTGTGCTACGCACATCTGTTCTGTTCGCGCCAAAAGAAGTAAACAACTAAGAAGAAGTTCGTAAAATGACCACATTAATTGAGCAACTAATTTTTAAAATGGGCCTAAATGATGAGCCCAAAGTTTTAGAGTAAGTCTGCTTATAATTGGCATTTATCAATGTTGAAACTATGTATATCCCTAGGAAATCAACTGAGTTGCTACGATTGTTGGAGCTTCGCTCTTCGAATGTTCCACTGCAAATTAATGAATACGGGAAAATAGTTTTGTGTGCAGACATTGCATCTACTCTCCTCGGTATTGGATTTGACAAGGAGCAGGCATTTAAACTATCAGGTTTAAGAAAAAGTCATTATGTGAATAACAAACGCATGTTTGAGAAACTTCTTGATCTTAACAAACTGGCGAGTGTTAATGATATATGTGTCCAGCTCAGCCTGAACGAGGTGGCACGGAAAGCTGAAGAGTTACTCGCTTTGTTCAAGAATGTTGTTATACATGAGAATTCCGATGATGCAGATCATCCACAATACGCAACGATGGCTGTCTTTCAAGCCTGTCGTCTGCTTAAGAAAAAAGTGTCCAAGACAAAACTGATGCCTTTTAGCAATTTACGGCCCACTCAATGGCAGCAGCTGGAGCAACAATGGGAGCGCATGATAACAAAACATTACAAGGAAGTCAATGTGGCGACAACAATAAATGATAAACTAGAAACTCAGCAGGAGAAAAGTATAGCAAATAAGAACAAAAGCCGAAAGCCAGAGATTGAGGATTATGAAAAATGGAAGTCTCGAATGATAGCCTCAGCCGAGGCTAAACTGAAAGAATTGCAGTCGATAGAGAAGGAGACTGTTAACACATAGTATAAAATCAGATCATTTTTAATATAGTAGATTTGTCACGGTTTCAGCCTTAGTATTCATAAGCTGTTAATTTATGTTTATTGTATTTTAGAAATAAACTAAAATTTGCTTTGCACTTTCTGTCCAAAAACATGTGCTATAAGGATTTCGCCTACGTCTACAGGTTCTCCATTTGAATTGTGTGCTGAAATAAAGTATGTTCATTACATTACACTTGAAATATTTTAGATTATTTACACACACCATTATAAATGATCAGCTCCACTTCTCGTCGTGTTTCCGGCCAGCTTTTCAGTAGGTCCTTCAAATGTTTACAAAACTTTAACCAGATCTCGCGTTTCATTTCCTGCATCTGCCATGTGGCAGATAGCTGATGATGCATAGCTTCGAAAAAGGTTAACATTGGTGTCGCGCCTTCCATCGCAAAGTAGTATGTAGTGCCATTTATTTGTTGTTTCAGTCTATAGACTGCATGCTTAAAAGGACGATTAACACCAGCACGGTTTATAAATTGCGTCTCAAAATCCTAAAAAACAAAATGGGATTAATATCAATCCTTAAAAGTTATCTTTCCACTACCTTAGCTCTCTCTAGCAATTGACTGTCAATGGTGCCCTTAACAAACATTTCATCTGGTATCAGTATAATCAAACGATCAATTCCAAACTTTACATTTTGCGAATCCTCATAGTCCTTCATGCGTTTCTGCAATCCATCGCCATTTCGCTCCGGTAGAGAAAGTTTTAAATAGCCATGAAAATAGCTGGATGCCATACCGGCTGCATAGTCTAAGCCATGTGGTTCGCGTACCCAGTGGGCATACGTCAAGGAGCTGTGACTCAGCTGTACATAGTTAAAAATCCAGTAGACGGGCATTATGATGAAAAAATCGCTTTTAGGCAGCAACTGATAAAGATTTCCGGTGCTGCCATAACGCGCAAATCCCGAAAACATAAGTATCAAGGCTAGTCCTATTGCCTTACGATTATATGTAAAAGTGCGACAAAATATTTTCAGTAGCCGATCCTCCAGCAAATAGTGATGACCGTGTAGAAAATATTCGGTTAACGCATAAACAAAACGTTGCATAAAATCAGCGCCAAATATCACAATAGCAATGCGAATAAAGTTGTCTGTTTCAGAAGCATAAAAGTTTGTGTAAAATATGTTAATTAATGTTAAGCAGTATCAATTTTGCATAATACTACTCGCCAACAATACTTACCCAACATTTTTAAAATACAAACTTTCTTATCGACTCGTTGATCTTCGGATGGTGTTGCCATGATTCTGAGCTCATAACAGGGCTGCCAGATAATCGCGTTTTATCAACACCTCTTTTATTCTCATTACGAGAAATAAGGACTTAGTCTCAAAAATCAACTAAGACTGGTGGCTTTAGCAAATAAAATGCTAATGAACAAATTGTCCCAATTTAGGCAGAGCACTTTGCTTTTAACGAATATAAAATAACGCACTTAATATCGACTATTGGCGATTGTATGAATGGATGGTTGCAACCAAAACCACTTATCGATAAATCGTTAAATGAAGCAAGTAAGTGCAAGTGCATTTATAAAAAACAAAGACATTTTTGTCTCTCTACTTTTCGGATGATCCAACGGATCCAAATAGAAAACAAAACTAAGATATGTAATGCTGTTTTTCAAAATATTTCGTTTCACATAAACTAATTATTTGTATTGGCCAATAAAATGTACAAATATGACGCATATTATTGCTTAAAACATTGAACAAACAATATTTGTTGGCCGATTCAGCCTAACATATATATAAACTAAGCCTCCATTTAATTAGGTAAGTCTTATAAGTGCAGCTCATCTCATGTAAGAGCTATACATTGCTGATAATCATACACTTTCTGATTCATCAAGAAAACGCCACCAACGACTGCAAGAAGTTTTTGTTGTTTGTGCTGATAAAAAGTACAATAGGAGAAGAGAAGTACTACAAAGACGGGTTAATCACCAAGCCCTACAAACAAAATGCCGATATTATATAGTGTTATAGCGCGCGGCACGACAGTGCTGGCAAAGTTTGCTGAATGCGTTGGAAACTTTGCCGAAGTCACCGAGCAGATATTAGGCAAAATAGGTGTTCATAACCACAAGATGACCTACACCCACGGCGACTTTCTAATACACTTTACTTGCGAAAATAAATTGATTTACATGTGCATAACCGACAACGTAAGCTGACAAAATCTCACAAATTAAAATATAGTTCTAAATATGATATTGTTTTTTAGGAATTCGAACGGTCTCGAGCCTTTCTCTTTCTGGCAGATATTAAACAGAAATTTATACAGACTTATGGCCTCCAGGTCGCCACTGCAATTGCCTATGCCATGAACACAGAGTTCTCCAAGATCCTGTCTCAGCAAATGGTATACTTTAGCCAATCTCGCGAAGTGGATACCATATCCCGAGTAACTGGTCAAATTGATGAACTCAAAGACATTATGATTAAGAATATTGGTAAAAATGATGAGACACTATTCGGTTATTCTTAACTCAAGTTTAAAATCCTTTTTACAGATAGTTTGCGCGATCGTGGCGAGAAATTGGAGCTACTGGTCAATAAAACTGAAAACTTAAGCAATAATGTAAGTTTAAACTAGAAAAACTCTTTTTGCTAATTGATTAATTCTATAAATCTTCTACTCCAATTAGTCGGTTGCATTCCGCAAAGCGTCGCGGAATTTGGCGCGCCAAATGTTTTGGAAGAACATTCGTGTCTACTTTGTTGTTGGCCTAGTAATTTTGTTCATTATTTATGTCATTGTAAGCATGGCCTGTGGCGGTCTTACCTGGCAATCATGTATTTCTTAAATGCAAATGTTAATATTGTTATTAGCTCATGTTTATTTTCATATGCAATATATATTAAACATTCTTACTATCCACAATCTCTGTTATACATATGTAATCAAGATTAAAGTATACAAGTATATTTCTACATAATTCCGCGCCCAATGTGTTCTCATTTCACTTGTCCTCCACATAAACAACATCATTTGCTTTAATGATACCCGGACGTCGGATACCCAAGTGAGTTCCCAATGCCGGCGATGGATAATTAAACAAGCGATAGCTGTAATAAGAAAAATTAAAGAACATATTAAATTTTTTGTCATTTTTTACTATTTCGAAACCTACCTGCGTAAGGTTTTTAA
Organism: Scaptomyza montana; assembly: GCA_018904305.1. Classification (NCBI taxonomy): domain Eukaryota; kingdom Metazoa; phylum Arthropoda; class Insecta; order Diptera; family Drosophilidae; genus Scaptomyza; species Scaptomyza montana. The sequence goes on along the minus strand of JAEIGR010000008.1, from coordinate 1,400,917 downwards.
TGGCTCGCCATCAGCATCGCGTTCCGCCGTAGTCACATTAATGTTTGGTAAAATGCATCGCGTGCAAGGAGCAACAACGCGAAAGATTGTCTCATTACCAATGCGTATCCATTGCCAGTGATCCTCAGCGTAGGGCTCATCCACGTCCATTTTCAAATCAAAGTTGCCACGGAATTGCAGTGGATCAACGGGGCGCTTTAAGCGCGTATTAAGATCATCAATCGATGCTAGATTCATCATCATATAGCTGGTTGCATCGTTAAATGCGCCCTGTGACAATTATATTTTTAAATATAAGCAAAAAATAAACACAATGCACCTTTAAAAAATGCTATCATAAGGTTAGATGACCTCAAAGAGACTTTAAACTGCAAGTGATGATAACAATAAATTGATGTGAATTGACATAAAATATTTTATAGCAATAGAATTAGGTGCATATAGAGATTGTATACGCAGTTCTTTTATGTTGAGCATTTGTTTAACTTACTGAATCAACCTGCTTTAGGAATGGCATATGCTTGAGGCGGGCAACAGTTGTACGCACTGGTACTGGATATGGGTAATAAACCAGTTTCAAACCCGAATCATTTTGTAGTATGAACTGAGAGAACCATTTGTCAAACCGGCTGCCACACAACATTGCATCGAGAGCGACGCCCCAAACGGCTGTGTGCACATCCTTTGAGGCCACTGACAGTTCCTTAAAGTCCAGCTCCAAGTCAGGCATGCCCGGTGCGCTAAAAACCAATCCATTGGGTATCAGTTTGGGCTGAATCTTCAGCATATGGGGATAACCTCTTGCCGTGATCATTTGATTGTCATCATTGATAAGCATGAATTTACGATCTCGCACATTTCCCAGACCAATGCCAAGTTGATCACAGTCATATTCCTCATCACTGCCCACAGCAAGTGGAGCACAAGATTTAACTGGAAATATATGTATCTGCTGCAAGGTGCCAATGCGACGCCATTTTTTTGGCATCAGATCACGATGCAGATGGCGATATATAAAATATCCAGCCCCTCCAGCAGCTACAAGGCCAACGCCCATGCCGAGCAGCATCTTATTGGAAAGCGCCATATTGGAACTGACTGCAGATTGATTAATATTATTAAAAATATATTTTGATTTATTTTTTCACGCACATGATGTTTGCGGATCCATTGCACCGATCGTTTGTTTATCAAGTTTCTCATGTAACTGATTGACACTTGTTGATTTGCTTTCATTCAAAAGCTTTCGTGCTTAAGCTTTCTCTGCAGAGGTACACAAACACAATTTGCGGTTATTCATCTGTGTGTAACAGTGTGTGAACAGTGTCCTAATGGCTATGGTACACAAGTTTAAGCTCTGAAAAATACTTGATACTCAATATGAATTTATAGTTAAAAAAATTAATAATAGCGAATACTACTTTTATTTTATAGCCTATCTGATCGTTTTTCTTACATTAAATGCAATTTTTATACTCGATACGCAACTTTTTTTCGACACCCTTCAAGCTAGAGACTTGAAACTTTGCAAAAATCTTCTTCTATGGCCGGGACAGAAAAAGTGTCAAGATTGGGGAATGGGTGTATCTTTGTCAGTTTTTAAGCTTGAGTCAAACAATTTGGTGGCAATATAGCTGGTTAAATCCCCGAAAGATCTGCATCAGCTAATCTTTGAACGCAGCGCATACTGTTTGTATATTGGCATGTTTGTATGTTTGTGTATTTGACCGTGGAAAATGGGTAAAAGCCAGTATGTTTATTTCTTTCTACGGTCAGAAATATTTAAATCGAGCGGGTAATTTGTGTTGCAATTCCAGCCAATCAGCTGTTTTTGATCGTGCCCAACTTAGCTTGACATTAAAAGCACGACTGAATATTACCACCAAGGAAAAATATTTTTCCTTGGTGATATTACTAATGATAATTTGTTTGATTTGCGTTTGTTGTAATTAATATTATGACCGATAAAACTATAGAAGAGGATAGAAATACGCCGGAAGAACTAGATGTGGGCAGTGAGCATTTTAATCCATTACGAGCGCTATATGCCGCTAACTATAAAGTGACGGAAAAGGCGCCAAAAGTTCTTTATCAAAATCTGGCTGCATTTGAAAGTGCGCTAACAAAGTTTGGTATTTGGCAGCTAAATAGGCGGCCGAAAAACAATGATGCACCAGCACCAAAGGCATCAAACAGCCAAAATCCCTTTACTGCGGAGACAACACGGCGTTTTGAGCCGCATCAGATGCCTATTGAAGGAGCACCAAAGTTAAAATACCGTCGTAATCTTTACACACACATGGCAAGCGCTGAAGGACCTTTAGCGCTGCTACAAAAATATCTACCTGCAGAGAAAGAACAGCGTAAAACGCGACTATGTGTCTACATGCGCAAGGAACACGGCATTGCCGGCCGCATCGAAGGGGACCTGGTTGCCTTTGATAAACAGTGGAATTTGCTATTAAAGAACGCTGTTGAAATCCTGCAGCGTCGTAAATATAAATATGGAGAGCAAAAGATTTGTGGCACACCAGCACCGGAGGAGTGCAGCCAGCGATTGCGCCAGCTGGGCATTGAACTGCCCGCAGTGCAGGTGAAGAGTTTAAATCGCAAGAATGTTCAGTTGCGTCGTGAACTATCCCAATTGATGGTGCGCGGAGAACAAGTAGCTTTAATTACAATTATAATGGATGCAAAAGAGTAAAGATTGTATTTATTTAATTTTTATTAGTGTTGCCTTTAATTTGTATACACCATGGGCACACATTCCTCAGCAGCCACATCAGGTGAGTCGTCCTCCATGAGATGTTGCAAGCTTTCATTTGGATAGCTGGAAAAGAGAGTGTTAACAACAATTTCTGTTCAACATAAATGATAGACAAGCTTACATCTTGGATGGGCTCTCATCGCTAAGCATTGTAACCGGAACTGTGGATGCGCATCCTGGACTCATTAGTTCAATGGCTGTGGGACGACGCTCCTGCAACTGACGAGTTATTTCTGCTGTGCTCATAGAAACGGAGGCAGAGCCAGAGTCATCCTTAGCGCCCAAATGATGTTGTTGTTGTTGCACCGAAGGTGACACTGTTGCGGTAGCCGTCATAATCATTGGCTTCTTGTTTGGCTGTTGTGTCGGTGTTATCATATTTTTGCGCCGACGTCCGCGTGTTGCACCACCAACGACAACTGGGCCGGCTTGTGTTGCTGTTGGAGCTACACTCATCTTCGCACCTGCTACCTTATCTTTGTGCTTGCGCCGCATTGCCGCAGATGACTTGGCTACATGGTGAGCAGATTGTGATTGTTGGGTGGCCGCCGATGAGGTGATGGGTTCTGCATCGGAGTTGGAGCTGTCAGTGGCATCACTGTCACTGGAGTCTTTAGCGGGCTTCTCGTAAAGCAAAAGGCGATCAATAAGAAAGGAACGATCACGAGATACTTTCAGCAAGCGTCGTTGGTTTGTGCTCAGTAGATCCTGGAAATACTCGTTTTCCTGAAAGCGATATTAATGACAAGCCACTAATTATTTTAATTCACTAGCGTCACTTACATAGATCAAAAATTTTAACTTGCGCTTTAAGTTGCGATAGCGCTCTTTATAATCGATGTTTGGATTTTCTGTGCCAGTGGACGCTGAGCTAGATTCAGCTGGTGGTGCTCCTGGAGCTGCTGCTGTTGATCGTTTGGATTGTTGTTCATCATCACTTTCTAAATTCTGTCGTTCGGTTTTAATTGATGTGGTCGTTTCATTAGCCAATGAGCGACAGTACCATCCCTCGAGCATATTTAATAAGGTTATTATAAGTGCTTAGCAAAGAATTTATTTTATTTGCTTGCACGTAGAAGAAGAGCAACCGAAAACCAATATATTAATATGACATATCGATAAGATCGGTATGTTATTGATGGTATTCAGTATTTACTGTGGTATTCATTTCTTAACGTTATTGATACCGATGTTATCGATACATTATCAACAATCCTTGGATTTGTAGGCCGCACGTGTCGCACTTTTTTGTAAATGCAATGAGCAAGAAAATAGTAATAAATAAACGTGTGAAAGGCCTGTCCCGTGAGGCACTGGAGGAGCTAAGTAAAGCGGAGTTAATTAACAAAATTGTGCAACTCGAGGCGTACAATTTTCAGCTGAAAAACCTCCTTCAAAAGAAACTAACCGAAAGTGATAAAAGCAATCCTGAATACAATTCTCTATTGCAAAAAAATGAAGCAATTGAAGTTGTCGAAAAACCGGCAGCTCAACAAACAGTGGAAAATGCAGCTAAAAAAGTGGACAAGCAACGTAAGTTTAATTGGGCCAGGTAAGTGGAAGGCTTTTGTAAAAGTATTTTTATTATCAATTTCGTATTAATTTCAGTGCAAACCGTCGTCATGTTCTGCTCAAAGTTATGTACTTTGGCTGGGATTATCAGGGCTTTGCTTGCCAAGAGGATTCCAACGATACAATTGGTAAGTACCAAACACTTTATTCGGACTTAATACTATTATGTTTCCTTTTGCAGAATCACATTTATTTCGTGCTTTGATACGCACCTGTCTAATTGAATCGCGTGCTACATCTAATTATCATCGATGCGGTCGCACCGACAAGGAGGTGAGCGCCTTTTGCCAAGTGATATCCATTGATTTGCGAAGCAAGTATGCACCCGATGTTCAGTTGGAGAACGATTCATTGGCGTCGGAAATAGACTACTGCAGTTTGCTAAATCGTGTGCTGCCCAAGAATATTCAATGCGTATCCTGGATGCCATTACGTAGTCTTTTGTACAGCGCTCGTTTCGATTGCATTTCACGCACCTATCGCTACTATTTTCCCAAAGGAGATCTAGACATAGAAGCCATGCGCACTGCCTGCCAATTAATTGTGTGTCATGGCGATTTTCGGAACTTTTGTAAAATGGATGTCCATAATGGTGTAACGAATTATATGCGTAATTTACAGGCAACTAAAATACAAGAGTGTGGAGATACAAAAATGCACAAAGATCCAAATTCAGGTGAGAGTTGTTCTTTAAATAATAGAAACAATGCTTCTTAAACAAATCCTATTTACAGGTTACACAATGTATTATTTGGAAATACAAGCGAATGCTTTTCTTTGGCATCAGATACGCTGCATTATGGCTGTGCTGTTGCTTGTTGGACAGAAACAAGAGGAACCCGACATTGTCAGTAAATTGCTTGATGTCATCAGCAATCCTTGCAAGCCACAGTATACGCCTGCCATTGGCTTACCATTGAATCTATTTCACTGTGATTTTCGTCCAAATACCACGCGACAAACAAATCAATCAGAAGATAATGCTTCTACTGATACTTCCCCCAAAAAGATGGAGACTGAAGCGACACTTGAACCCGATCTTACTGATTGGATTTACAGTGAAGAGAATCTACAGAAGCTCATTGAGAATGTGCAAAGCGAGTGGACGCAGTTTAGCGTAAAGTGCACAATGATACGAAACACACTCGTCCAACTAGAAGCACTGCACCAGGAGAAATTCCAGCTTCAAAATATACAAGCTCAGGCAGTTCTCCTTCAGGATACGGCCAAGCCGCGTCAATATCAGCCGCTTTTGCAGCGCAAGCGTTGTGGTAAGTTTTTGACGGCAGCCAAGCTCTTAGCCTATTTATGTTTTTAATTCTTTTTAAAGAGAGTCTGGAAAATCGCATTGATCACTTTGTGAAAAAGCAAAGATTATTAGTGAAAAGTGAAATGGAAACGAAGGCGACATAATTGACCAATTGTCTTTGAAAAAAATATTGTAATGAAACATTCAGTTATCATAGGTACTCATTTTAATTTATTCATATTCATATTATATTCAAGTAAATGTACAACTTTATCAGCTTAGCTTAGATTATTGTAAATAATTTAAAAATGGTAATTGATACCATTACTTAACTATAACATGCAAAAAGCTTATACGAGATATATCTATTGATACATATGTGTACTATGTATTCAAGTTTAGGGTACGTATGTACATATTTGTGTTATGTAAATTCCAAAAAAAATTTATATTAAATCCTTTACAAACGTGCTCCGTATTTATATATATATATAACTTTTACTTGGATGAGGAGTTACCGATTAGATTTCTTCATTATAAAATAGTTCTAACAAATAAGATCAATATGTATATGTATTGTAACGTTTGTATTTATGGGAAGATTCCTCATGTGCCCATGGATTTAGCTTTTTGTAGTCTGTAATTAGAATCAGGAAATATTTTAATGTTAATCAGTATGAATACTTATGATCCTCACTCACTTTCTTCGCAAGACTTTAAGCCCAATAGTGCCTTCGCGCACATTTTTGAAGAGTCCAATCGTTTCAGCATGGCTCATACCCTGCACTGAATGTCCATTAATTTCTACAATCTCATCGCCTGTTAAATATTTAAGATAAGTTTGAATTGAAAAATTGTTAGTTTTAATTTTAAGACATACCCGCTTGCAGTGTGCCATCGTCGGCTGCTTGACCGGAGGGAAACACCGTCTTCACAAAGATTCCCATATTGCCTTTGGGTGAATCTCTGCCGCCCACAATGCTAAAGCCCAAGGACTTCAAGCCGGGTCCTTTGAAAAATGTTATGGTCTTGGGCGTGCAGCGACCATTACCTAGAAGTTAAATTATAAAGATTCATGGGGTTAGCAAAAGTGTTGGTAATAGAGGTTGTGTAGGTTATTGGGTTAGAATCTCACCCTCAATCATTGAGGCACGAATGACTTCAGCCATTTCATCATCGCGTATGGTTAACTTTGCCACGGGTAGCGATGGACGATGATGCATTAAGGAGGCGATAGGTGGTGTCAATGATGATGATGAGGCTGCAACAGCTGCTGATGTGCATGTTGATGTTGTTGTTGTTGTTGATGGTGCAGTCGAAGAGGAATTATGAAATGGATTAGGCGCAAATAATGAAACGCTTTTTGGCGTATGTTTTATATATATGGAATGGTGTTGTTGATTAGTGAGATCAGTTGTTGTTGTTGTTGTTGTGTCTTTTGCATCTGTTGCATCTGTCGCTGTTCCTCCTGCTGTTTGTGGAGCTTGCATAAACAAACTTAGCCTCGATGAACTAAGACGCGAATGTGCAAATCTCAGCGATCGATAATGTGAATTGGTTAGGTTAATAGAGTTGCGGGCATAATGGGTACGTTGATTAAATTGTTGTTGTTGCTGCTGCTTGCTGCTCATCATTGGACAAGGCTGCACCTTCGGAGCAACGCTTACGTGCAAGTAAACGCCATTTCTCATCATCCGCTAGAGAGGAGGCGACACAAACACTTGCCGCTCGATTCGTATAGACAGGTGTATAACAGGTGGTGGAGTTGGTGTTGTCGTTACTGAGATTAAGTGTGGATGTGGAGGAGGTGTTGCTGTTGTTGTTGTTGTTAAAGAGCGGAGTTAGCGGTGTTAGAGTCAAACTGCTGCGCTGACCTGATGAGCTCCGGGCTCGACGTCTTAACAATTCATGTTCCGGAGAACTCACATCCAGAGAGTGCCGCGGCGTGGAACTCCTACGATGTTGCATCAATGGCATTGGTGTTGGTAATGTACTGACACTTGCCACAGAACGTGCATCGCATTCATCCAAGTCGCGTTCGCGTTGCCGTTCCTGTTGTTGCTCCTGCTGCTCCTGCTCCACTTGTAGGCTCTGCAAACTGTTGAGGGAATCGGTGCGTTGGGCATAGCTCAAACGTTGCCTTTGTGTTCCCATCGTTCCATCAATGCGGATTTTTGTATAGAAATCAGTGACAGTGGCAATCTCATCGTGTGCAATGACCAAATCAATGCAGTTCTCCACAAAGCTGCTGAGTAGACGCTGCACCTCGGCAAAGGATTGTATGCCACGCAAATGTTTGCCATTCACATTGACAATCTCATCGCCCAGACGCAAGCGACCATCCCTAAAGGGGGAAAGGGATACATAATAATCTTTCAATGGATTTTAGCTTCCTTTACTCACTTTTGTGCCATGCCATATGGTTCCAGTTCGACAATTAGATATCGATATTGTTGCTCATTGTTATTGGTCACGACCATTTTGGGTGAGAGCACCAGACCAATGTAATCCTCTTGACATTTCCTCTCCAACTTCAATTGCCGAAAGCGTCTTCTAATCGTCTCCGTTTCATAATCATAATTATAACCGCCCAGTGAGACGGGAGCACTGCATATGCTGTTTCTATTCCCCATACCCATACCCATACCCATACCCAAACCCATGCCAACACCCTCCGATGAGCTTAGGGAGATTAGAGAATTGCGCTTGAGTGTGCCCGAGGCAATAGATTCTGTATCTCCGCCAGAGATGCTTAGATTATTGCCCAAACGGGCGCCCGCCTGACCACCATCGCTATCATAGCCGGACTCATTTGAACTTAGACAACTACTTAATCTTTGGTAAAGTGGTTCCCAGTCCTTGGACGAGATGCTATCGTTGCGCGACACTTGTTGCTCCGGTGAGTGTCGTTGCGGCAAGGGGGATTGCTGTTGTTGTTGTTGGTGCTGTTGTTGTGCCTCCTGCTGCATTTGAGTACGTTGCTTAAGCAGCACAGAGCCACCATTCTCCTCGGGCAGCACAGAGAGCCGTGAACGAAGGAAGGCATACGGAAAGGCGCCACGTCGTGTGGCATCCTGTTGCTGCTGCTGACCATTGGCATTACTAGAGGGTGGAGAGTTCAGAGTGCTGCCGGCAGACGCACTGCCTCCACCATTGCTACTGCTTGCCGTAAGACAACTGCTCACCTTGGCAATATCATCGCAACTGCTCGATTTCAAGCTGGAAATGCGAGGCAAGTGTTGCTGTTGCTGTTGCAACTGCAACTGTTGCTGTTGCTGCAAGTGTTGCCGTTGCAAGTTCAAGCCATCGCTGGGATCATCGCACTTTACGTAGGAGCAACTGGACAACTGGCTGGTGGAACTACTCCGATAGAGTGTCTGTGCCGTGGGCACTGCCTGTTGAGAAGCCTCAGATGCCTTGAGCAGATTGTGGGAACGATGATTCAACATGCCCGTGGAGCCTATACGATGAAAGAAATTCTTGAGTGCCTTCTGTGAACGTGGCTGATATTGTTGGTGAGTGGGCGTCGATTGTGCACTCTGACTGCCTCTGTTGCTGCTGGTCACATCTGAAGATGGCAACTGTTGCTGCTGGAATTGTTGCTGCTGCTGTTGACGTTGCTTGATTGTTTCAATGGGACCCGATTTGCATTTTTTGAGTGTGCTGCTTTGATAGCCAGCTCCAGCAGTTGGAGCTGCAGATGGCTTGTTGCTGCTGCTGCTGGACTTGTGCGTTGGCGAGTGGAATAAACTGCGCAGATCTGTGTGGGATTTGTGTGTGTTGCCGGCGGCGGGTGAATCGCTGCGTTTCAACAAATCCAGTTTGCGACTCATTCGCTTGCCCCAAGTGAAGACTGCAAAAAATGTACAGAAAGAGAGAGGAAAAACTCAATCAGAAAGTGATTTCGAAATTAATTAGAATGCTTCAATGCATTCGCAACACCTTAGAGATTTACAGAACTGAGTGGACCCATATTCCCTTTTCCTTATGTGGTTTTAGATAGCTTGTCACGTGCTCTTGAAATCTGAATCGGCTTTTCAAGCATTACATTAAAGCAAAAACCACAACAAAGGTCGGCTCAAACGATATGTGTGGATGTGTGTGTGTTTGTGTCTTGACCGCAATTTGAGTGGCAGCGTTTGCAGGCAAAGTGTTGCGGCAAATACGAAAAAATAAACTGGACTTTCATGGATAACAGTTTGCTGCACTTTAACGGTTTTTTTAATCATTGCATCTTCATTTTTTACAAAGACGACTAATTATTGTACAAAATAAGTATGCTCTTTTAATATATTAAATAGCTAGTTTTTCAAAACTCAGGGTTAGTAAGTATATCTGTCACAAAATTATTTCAAATGAGCCGCTTAAAGCGCGCAGTCTCTTATTTAACTATCGGTAAGACGCTTAATGAATCGATATATCAACATTCCGATAGTAGTATTTTAGTATTTTTGTTGTTGTTGAGCTTTTCCCGGTGCCAGCGTGCAGTCACACTTTTATTGACATTCCACACATAAACAATTGATTTTCGCTAGCAAAAATGGCACTGGCAACTACAAAAATTGCAGAGGCAGAGGCTTTGGTTCGCACAGCCGAAAAGAGCCTTAAAGTGTCGGCTTTCAAATGGACACCGGACTATGACAGCGCTGCCGATGAGTACTCGAAAGCAGCAACTGCGTATCGGATTGCGAAATCGTTTGACAAAAGCAAGGAGTGTTGGTTCAAGGCGATTGAGTGCTACAAAAACAACAAAGCGTGGTTTCACGCAGCAAAAGCATACGAGCAGATAATACTGCTGCTCAAAGAAATCAATCAATTCGATCACGTTGAAGAGTATACGAACAAGGCCGTCAGTTTGTATCAGCAGCATGGATCGCCAGAAGCTGCTGCCGCTGCACTGGACAAAGCTGGCAAATTGACGGAAGCAAAACATCCGGAAATAGCATTAAGATTCTATCAGCACGCCATTGAGGTTATCCTCATTGAGGACTCCACACGCCAGGCAGCCGAGTTCGCATCGAAAGTCTCGAGATTGTTGGTCAAGCTGAAGCGATTTGAGGAGGCGACAAAGGCTATTAAACAACTAATTGGACTCTATCAGCAAACGGAATCTTATGGGCAGATTGGTCGAATGGTTGTTGCACTCGTTCTTGTCCAGTTGGCTCTTGGTGACTCCGTCGAAGCGGAGAAGTCATTCAACGAATGGTGTAGCTGCTGTGAACCAGAAGAAGTTGGCACATTATCAACGCTACTGCAAGCATTCGATGATGAGGATGCTGAATTAGCTGCCAGGATGCTCGCATCGCCATTCATTCGCCACATGGATGTGGAGTATGCAATTCTATCCAAGAACATTCCATTACCGAAGGCCCTGGAGGTGAAGAAGAAACCCGACGCAAATAACACCATGGACAATGAGGATGAGGGCGATGGTTTGTGTTGAAAGATCAGGGTTGTAAATTTTATTGTTATTTAACTAATCTAACTAATCAAGCAAATTATTCAATTATGGCAATTCAAATATTTAATAATCGTTAACATATAAAACCATATAAATATCTAATAAAACGCTTATTACAGTTTTCATCCTGTTTATATGGAACTTCTTCTGATTGAATACGATATAAAAAATTCTAACGAGGCTGTGAAATTGAAGTGCCTAATATATGCTACTGCTGGGCAAATACTTCAAAAGTTAATAGTGTTTATTAAACCCCCAAATGATTGCACTTAATGGATTAAGCTCTTAAAATTGAAGTCACCCATCCGGAACTGATTTCTTGGCTGCAATTATCATAACTCGGTACAGTTAGTTTGACTAAACACACCTCAATTGAAAAGTCCTTTGCGTGTCCAATCAAATAATGTTGATCGTAAAATATTTTTACGATATGGTTTTTTTTTTACAACAATTGCCAAGCCAAACACTTAAAAAGGCATTCAAAGTGCTTTTTCATATTGCAGTCCGAGAGAGTTCTTAACTGGTTGATAAAGAAATTTATGCGCTTGTCCCATATATGCATATATATCACATTAGGTGGGTGGAAGAAAGAGCTTGAGTGAGGGACAGTTTGAGGGAGGGGAAGTGAGAGATAATGCTGCCTAAACAATTAGTATAAAACATGCACAGTAAAATCAGATGCTGCAAATTTTCCATTTTCAATAAAATTTTATAAGCTATTGTGCATCGACAAGACATTAAGCGAACGGACACTCAAAAAAAAAAAAAAAATCAGAGGGACAAACATTTAGATAATTTTACTAAAATACAAAAGCTTTTCTGAAAAATATAGATGAATATGTGATAGTAATTATTTTTATATTATTTTGGTTTTATTTTTAAACAAAACAAGCATTAATTTTAAAATAAATTTGTTCTTTTATTTCATACAATTTAAATGTCTATTAAAATTTCTAAAAAATATAAATATTTTATTATTTTAATTTTTGGAAAATTACAAAATTAACAATTTCGTCTTATATTTTTTCGAAGTGTAATCATGTATAGATTTGCCTATCGAACAACGACATTGAGGTTTCGCCCTGGACTCTACATCTGCATTGGCAAACACCCGCACCCTTTGTTGCCTCTCTACCCAATTCTCCAATCTCATTCTCTGACTCGTGCCAAAGATGTTTAATAGCCGCTGCAAGCCGCGAGGCAGGCTTGTGGCATTATGTGGCATGTGGCATGTGGCAGAGGCAGAATGTGTTCCGGTGGTAACCGGTAAACTGTGTGGGCGCAGCGTGGCGGCGAGATGATGCGTTTCTTGCCAACCTCAATTCAGGTTGACAGTTGAAACAACTCCAACTCCAACTCCAACTGCAGCTCCAGCTTCAGCTTCAACTCCAACTCAATAGCTGCAGCTCCACCCAGGCCTGACCGACTTTGTTCCGCCACACTCATTTTTTTCTTTCTTTCATATTTTTGCCTTTGATTAAACATTTTCAGCACGCTGCAATCAAAGAAGAAGGGAAAGAAGAAGACCAGGCTCGTTGGCCAGCTGAAGCTTTGTAGCTGGGCGAGTGTTAAACAATAATAGCAAATGGTGCAGGCATCAATTATATGACAGCAGACTCTCTGCGGCTAGAGTCAGAAAAAAAAGCGACCGTCGGCCACATGCCACAAATTCTACACCCACTTAAAACTTTCAAGACGGTGTCAAATGCCCGCCAGCATCCTCAAACCAGAACACAGATAGAGGGAGTGAAAGAAAGCTAGATAGACAGAGAGAGAAAGAGACGATTTGTCTTTGTTGCAGTTCAATGAGAAAAAATCTTGTTGCCAGAATTTGTGAGGCATACAAAAATCTCATTTAACAAGATTTGTAACAACTTTTGATGCAATTATGTTATGTTCTTGTAAGTCGAATAACGCCTAAACGTAACATCTGAATGAATCTGGAACTTTTAATAACTTATTTAGTGTCAAATAAATGAGTTATGTTCCCAAGTTAACTTATTAAAAGTTGCATTTAAGTACTAATCAAGACTTAAGATATAAAATGAAACTTTTTTTTAGATAAAATTTTAGTTTTGACAAAGCTTTTATTATATTGGGCTAGAATTTGAATTTAAACTTTGAATCAGAAAAGTGTTCCTAACTGTGAGTGAGGTTTTAATCTGGATTTCAAATCATTTACGTTAAGTTGGTAAAATGGAAAATCAGTTCGGGTTTGAGAAAGCTTTGGCATAGGAAAGTTAGGAGCCGTCTTACTCACACTTGGCTTCTCAAGAAAGAGAATAGTTTTCCTAAACTTAAAAAGCTTTAAGTAGATAATTTTCACATCTTCAGACATTTAAATATGATTTTTTATACAATCCTAAATTAATCATTTCCCATTTACATATAACGATAAAATACCCGTCTACCAGTCTTCAACCAAGCCGAGCAACATTCTAAATTACTTTTTGTTTTTATCATTCTAGCCTGCACATTGTAATTATTATAAACGTTTCTTTAATGATGCTTTTTCAAACGATTTTCGCAACAATTCAAATAATGCAGCAGCAAAACAACTATCTCCTCTTCGCCATTATCTCTTTCCAGTTCTATCTATCTGGATCTTTCATTGTCTTTTGCAAACATTTTCTTGATGTTGGCATTCTTTTTCGATTATTTTACAGCCTGGGTAAGAATGATTATCAGGTGTCACATTGCGACGTCCTTCAGAGTTTCAAGAGCTTTTGCCATTTGCGTGTCAAGATCAAATTTTATAAATATTTATACCCAAGTTCATTGTGCTCTCGCTCTTTCTTTGTGTTTGTGTCATTCTAATGATAAAACTTAATTGTTTTTAATTAGTCAAAGATGCCGCTTGAGTTCTTTCAACCCCTCCCCCTACAAACGCAAGGTCAATGTTGGTCGGAAAGCTGTAAATTGTTTTCATCATCTCACCAAATTATATGAACATGATTAGGGGCAAAGTTTTTTTTTTTTTCTTGTTGTTCAGATGTGAATAAGAAATCGAAGAAAAAGAAGAAGCAGAAAAAAAGAAGCATGAGAAATCAATAAGCGCCAACATTGCGCAAAATAACGAAAAAAACATCTCTTCTTCTCGCCCAGCTGTCGTCAGTCGGCAAAACATAAATGCTATAATTTTGTACTGGCGCTCAACGTTGCAAACGTTCCCAACGTTCAACATCTCTTTCCGCTTTTCCCCTTTCTCTCCCTCTCTCTCTCTCTCTCTCTCGCTGTTTATTGCTCTGCACGCATGCGCATTTATACTGGATTATCGCTTATTACATGTTCTTTATACTCCTGCTTTTGGCTTGTGATTTATTTTGCTGGTTCGATCGATTATCGATCTTGAATCAAGAAGAGGAATTTTTTTGCAGCAATCGGAACGCGTACGTGAGATATTATTGCATGCCGCCGTGTGCATTTTGTTGCTCTTACCTCCCATTTTATTGTTTTATTTTTGTTGTTGTTGAAAATTAATGTTGCACATGTTTTGGGTCGAAGTTGCTACGTTTTCGATTTGGCAACAATACAACAACTGCAACAGCGGCGGCCAACATTATGCAAATCTTTGTTGTGTTGCTAGTAGGAATAAGTATAAATTTGCCATGAACATGGATTTTGAACTTCTTTTTTCGTTTTTTGGAACGTCCACCAAATGAATTGTTTTGGGCAATGAGGAATAAAAATAATTTAATTCGATTTGCTGATACTTTCTGGTCAAAAAATTTCGGTTGATTTCAAAAATATGCAAGATTATAATATTTATTATTTAAATACAAATTATAATGCTTATCCAACCTTTACTAAATTAATCTCGAAACTCAAACCCAACTCAAAATAATATTCCCAATCTTAACTATGATTTGATTTTCTAAGTAAATATCTACTGATGACAATTTAAAAATGTTAATGTAGTTTGAATGGGAATTATTAAAGTAAGTATTAACTAACATCTGCATTTATCTTTCTTCTCCATCCATTATCATATTTCTTTACCTAATTACTCAAATTCCTCTTTTTTTTTGCACACTTTTTTGTTGTTATTAGGTAAGTTAGTAAGTTAATATGTAAGAAGTTGCCATTTAATTATAAGCAGCAAGCCAATCAATAATATCATTGCTGGCTGCATAACAGGCGGACCACAAAAAATAAGTAAGTAAGTAAGTCTCATAAGTACATACATACATAACTTGTAACAACATTTGCGAATCATCGTCAGTCGAATGGATCACATAATGCCCAGCTTTGTCACACTTGGTCGCTTATGGGATTTTAGGGCCGTAACCGAACAAACCGCAGTCTGCCCCGTGCGCCCAGATACCAGATCTGAGACAGTAAAGAGAGATATTATATGTATAATACCAACACAAAGTTCCAATCCCTAATTACATTTGCCGCTTCATATCGCATTACAACGCAACGACAATGCAAAAATCAGGTCAATACGGTATTTCAGGGTGTGCTATACACACAGATACAATACACACACAAACAAAGTATCGATAACAATTGGCAAAGGTTGATGATGCGTTGACAGATGCGGAACTGTTTTTGTTGTTGTTAAGCCAGCAGCTCGAAATCAACTAAGAGACATCAAAATGAAGAATCGCTTTTTGTTCTGAATAAATTAATTAATCAACAGACAATTGGCTAAGAACTAAATCTTTTGCCAATATGCAGTTAAATTAATATATAAAAAGCCGCAATTAAAATAAACAGCTAACAAAATTAGAGCTGCCTGCCACTTGAAAGCACTTAGAGTCTATGCAACTAATTTATGGGCAATCTCTGTTAATATCTGAGATTGCTTTCCAATTGTAAGCAACATAAATTACAAAAGCAAGCATAAATATAGATAGAACATTAACATTTGATAACCACACTTAAGACATTCATTTCAAAATCAATTTCGAGCACATTTACGTTTTGTGGGGTGCTTTGTGTAAATCTATTTATATGTTTAGATAAAATGATATAAAAAACTCACCATTTCTTGTTGTATTGGCCAAGGATGTGGCACTGCTGCCAGTGCTTGTATTGCTGCCAGCATCGATGTGCGTTTCGGCAACAGTTGCAGATGTTGCTACCAATTTTTGTTCATCATCGAGGACAACAACAGGCATTGCTGTTACCAATTTGTAGTCCGGCATATGACCTTAAATATTTAAATTATATAATGTTAAGGATTGATTAATAAATCGAAAATGTTAAAAGATAAGCAGATAAAATAGTTCTTCTTTTCTTTCTAAATATGCTAGTTTTTTTATTTATTTAATAATAAAATTATCCTTTTCGAAATCTGTTCAGATTTTTGTTTGTTTTAAAAAAACCTTTGTAGTAATTTGTTTTTGCTTGTTAAAATTTTTGTTCCTCATTCAACAAAGTATTATCTCGGTTTTTATAAATATCAGCAGATTGTGGAAATTGTTGCCAGTTTGTGCAAATTCCTCGAGAGAGATGTTGTGGCAGTTGAATCTAAAGATTTGGCTGCCATTCTTGGCATTATTTTTGGCCAAGACACACACCAAAAGCTACAATTATCAGTTGGCCAAAAGTGTGTTGCAACAACTGAAAGGAAATGTTTCTCAATTTAATGCATGGACAAAGGAATTAAGCGAACAATTGAGTCCGGAACAGCAGCAGCATCTGGCTTGGAATGTGCAGTTGCTCTGGATGAGAATCTGAAATCAGATTTAAGGCAGATGCAAAGGCAACTTAACCCAGATAATTCACTTAAGGTCTATCTTTGGATGAGTTACTATTGGCAACTGCGGCGCTCAAATCGATTAGAAAGTGATTCAAGATTGTTGCCACAGTTTGCTATAAAGTTGCGGCAACTTCGACTTCGACAGCATTGGAATCTTTACTTGCAGAATATGTTGCAGAGTTTTCCTGGTTACCTTAGAGAATTGATTAAAAGTCGTTGGCTATGCCTCAAACATAATCGGGATCAGCTTTATGTATTACCGCATGGTGTTTTGGAACTAGGAGCCAATAGCAATTGCAGCATGTGGCAAGTGGCGGAGTCGTTTCAATACTGGCTACGCTTGCAGAATGCTTGCGAGCTGCATGCAACATGGTTCATCAATATGTTGCAGATCAAATATTCGAATACTTTTATGTTGGTAAACGCAGCTAGCAACAATTCTAACATTTATTGCATTCGAAATGGCGAAAGTTACTTTTTGCATAAGAATCAAGTTGAAGTTGCATTGGAAGTTGATTGTCTTTGGCAAATAAATGATTGCACACAATTGACAACGATTTGGAAGCTATAGATGTTTATATAAGTGACAAAATTGTTTGTAGTGTAAGTTAAAAAAGGGAAAATAAAGAGAAAGAATATTTTAAATTAATTGTTGTCTATGTGAACTTACCACTTGTTGCCAGTGAAATGTTGCTACCGTTATTAACATTTGACTTTTCATAGAGGCAACTGTTGGACACTGAGGTGGCAATAGCAGTGCCAGGATGAAGACGCTGTGCAACATATTGCTGATAGTGCTGTTGCTGCTGCTGCTGTTGCTGCTGTGCACTAGCAATATTGCTGTTGTTGGCATAGCTCAGCAGAAATGTTGCTGCACTCGAATTGTTGACATTGTTACTCAATTTGTTGGGCACATAAATGGTTGGTTGTTGCTGTTGCTGTTGATGCTGCTGCTGTTGTTGCTGCCTGTGCAATGTATTTGCCTCCTGCAAGGAGATCATTGATATTGCTGACGGCGTCTGTCGCCCACTTAATAGACATGTGGGCGTGGCCGTGCGTAACGGTTGCAAATTATTGCCTGTTGCTGTTGCCGCTGCTGCTGTTGCAACGCCAACCGTTGCTGTTGCTGTGGCGTTGCCACTGCTCGTTAACGTTGTGCAACTAAGTATCATGACGGCTGTATTGTCGTGCAGATCAGGCAAGGATGAGGATATGGCAACGCTGTTGGCAACACTTTTGCTCAATCTGTTGCTGCATGTTGCCAAGGCGTAAGTTTTATTTTTGTTGCTGCTGTTGCTCCTGTTGTTGTTGCTATTATAAATGTTGTTGCTCAATTGTTGTTGCTGCTGTTGCTGAGCGGCGCTTAATGTATCGTATGTATCCGTTGATTTGCGCGATTTAAAGAGACGCATACTATAAACGTTGCTGTTGTTATTTTTGCTGTTGCTGTTGTTTTTATGCTGCAATCGTAGAGAGAGGGAGTGGCACATTAGTTTTCTCAATCAAGTCCAGTCAAAAGTTAGCTTAGGTCTATAAGCCCAATTTAAATACAAAGCAAAAACAAAAACATTCCATTATAAGTTGAGTTTTTCGTTCAGCGAAGCGTATAATTAACATACATTAAAATTACAGCGAGAATCGCCGTGAAAGAGTTGCTGTTAGAGTTGCAAATGCAACGTGTGTGCTTTAAAGTTGTAACGTTTCTAACTTTACCCACTTTTTCTGATCGCTTACGATCAAGTTTCTTAACTTTAAGTAAATCGATTGCTGTGAGATTGGCAAGGAAAAAACTAATAATAAAAACTAACTAATAATACTTTTACTTGATTTTTGTATGATTTTATTCTATGATAAACACAAAATGCTTTTTATATTGAAACAAATCCCATCGAAAGCTCTATTTATAGTTCAATGTGTGCTGATATTTGCAATCTATAAGCTATAAACATTAATAGGTACTTTCTATATGCAAATCAACGGGGAAGCGATTCCAGGCCCTTATCACAAAAATAACAACAAAGTATTACGAGAGCTTCAAGCGCTTATCGGTTCAATAAACGTATATAAGGTGATTATCAGTCAATATGTTTTCGAACAAAACATAAACGAAACATGTGCAAACATGATGTTATTCATTTTGTATATTCCCACTCGCTTATTGATTATTTGTTTTATTATGTTATTGTTTGTGTGTCATTTATATTTGCACGTCACTTCAATTTTTGTGTGCTTTTCTTTTTTTTTTTGAATGAAGGTCATACAACAGCTGTCTATGAGTAAATATTGCGACATGTGGGTGGAATGGCCAATGAACCAGGCAAAACTATTAAAACAACTAACAGTAAAAAGTTCAACAAGTATAAGATACAAATACTTGCTGTCGATGCCAATAAGCAGCCAGGCTTTGGCTGGATACCTTTTACTTTTCAAACTTACATTGAACTCGCCACATAGTCAATGTTAATTGTATTTTTATTGCTAGCCAAATGGTCAAGCATTTGGACTTGGAGTCCTCTGGAGGCCTCTACTTTGTATGCAACGTTAAATGGCCTCCAATCCGCCTAATTGATGTGACACTTGCGTGTGCATCTATGGATGCATTTACTTAGATCCGATTCGATTGCACAGTGGAGACAAATGTCATAAGAATGGTATGAAATATTTGGGTGTAAAGCTCATTTCATATAAACCTACCAGAGATTTAAGCATGAAAATACTTTGAGTCTTAATTTCTATTATGTAAGTAAATAAATAACTAAATAAAATAATATATCATAAGAAAATAAAATTAAAGCACTGCAGGGGTTATCTCGTATACGATAGAACAATTCTATCTCTTTATTGTTTATCTTAGAATCTGAGAATAAGCTTTTTTTCATGTTCTGCGATTTTATTTCTCAAAAGAAATAAATGGTACAACAGCACATGAAATATCCATTTAAGCTGTAAAATAGCCTTTTGTTAAATATTTGTATTTTTTTTCCCACTTTTCAGCTTGCCACTTAGCCCAATCAAATGATGCCCATGGCGCTTTGAACCCCTTTCTGCTCAGCAGCATCTCGTTGCAGTTTTCTCTTGCTTTTGCCTGCGCTACTGGATAGTAATAATTTTGCTTATTTTATCCGAAGCATTTAAGGCTTGTCTGGCTGATTTTTATGGACGCTTTTAAGCAGATGGCAGAAAGAAAAAAAAAGCTTCGGCCAATATGTCGATGTAATGTGGATTTAATTGCTCTTGGAATCATAGTTATAAATTGAAAAAAGTCCTCTAATTAATAGAGTAAAAGTAAAACTTTTTATGAGTGCTTAAGATGGCAGATTTGCATTCGAGCCCGTGTCAAACACTCAAAACAAAAAACAAGAGATATGTTAAACTATCTCTACGGAAATACTTGTTTGAAAGAAGATTCTTTTGAAATCAACAATATAAGATGATTATTTTTGGTGCGCATTTAAGTGTGAATAAAGTAAGATATTCGGTTTTATTTTAAGTACATAAGGTCTTTAAATCAATACAAAATCGAGTAAAATCAGCTTACATTAAGTTCATAAAAAAAAAAAAATTTTTTCACTCATGGAAAGTTGATAAATTCTCATAAAAATTTATAATTAGTTATAAAAAAAATTATCGAATATTTGAGATGATTTTTTGATTTATTTCGGATCATTTCAAATAGTAAAAACTACACTTAAGAAATGTTACACATTTTTGCGTCAAGTGTATATTAGTAATAGTCGCAGTCGGAATGGCGCGTCTTCGTCATTGCAATGACGGCATTTTGTTTATGGGCGAAACCAGTTTCAAGGACGCGCCGTTGGCGCAGTTCCAAGAAGAACCTACAACCACCTCTCGGCTCATTACCGAACCCAACTGAACTCAACTCGAACTGTCGGGGCATTCAGTGACTGAGTGAGTAAGAAGGAATGAAAGAAAGAATAAAGTGATAAAAAAAAATCGTGACTTTGATTCCACTGCTGTCGACAGTCGACTGACGACCGACGCCTGACGCCTGCTAAACTATTTCTTAGACTGCATCGCAGTTGGAACAAGGCTTATAATGATACCTCAGACTATCTTTGGCTTAACTTCCCCCCCCCCTCCCCCTTTATTTTAACCATTCCTTTTGTTTTTTTCTACACTTAATTTTATTTTAATTTGCTTGCTGAGTTTAACATATTTTTATATTTTTTTATTATTATTAAATTAACTAACTGCCTTTTTGTATGCATATCTTTTACTTCTCTCTCTCTCACACACTCGTTTTCTCTCTCTCTCTCTCTTTTACCCAGATCGCTGCTCTTGGCTTTCAGCTCCTGGCTCCACAAATTCAGAGCCGGCTACATAGTTGTAAAATTCCTGCGAACAAGCCACTATTCGCTGCCACAGCTGCGGCATGTGGCATGTGGCAACTTGACTGCCCCGGCTATCTGAAGTTGGTACACTTACACACACACACACACACACATGTAGGCAAACAAATATATGTATGTGTTTGTGAGGCAGACAACAATTGCGCCATTTCATTTGTTTCATGGGTTGTCGTCAAAGTTTATGGATATAAAACGAATATCGAACTCCAAAGAGACAGAGAGAGAGAGAGAGAGAATGTATCGATATTTATCGATTTAATAACAAAGAAAAAAAACAAAGCTAAGGATAACCAGAAATAGATTCAAAGCTGACATCTTAAAAATATTTAGAAGGTTATTAAAAATTGTGGGTCTTATTTTATTGTTCAATCTATAAATCTTAGTGTTGACGCATGCACTAAAAATGTTATTAAAAAAATCATAATCGAAAGCTTAAACATTCTTAAAGGCTACATAAAATGAATTGAATTATTTATTTTCTTCTTTAATAGAAAAACGCATAGTTCAATAAAATTGTGAGTTTAATGCTAAGCCTTTTGATGCTATTCATTTTAATGATATTTTTATTTCACTTCATAGCTTAGGTATTTGTATGCCGTAAACTTATCGTTCCACCTTCGAACCAACAGCAACAACAAAAGCATTATCGGCATCCAACAGAGTTTGCCTTTTGTTGCCACAAGTTTTGAGTTATTTTTTCTGTGCATGCCTTATTTTCTTTATATTGCCTCTACTTTGACATGTGTGCGTGTGTGTGCCTGTGCGTGTGTACTTGTGTGTACTTCTGGCAAGTCCGCATTCTTTTAAAGGTTGCCAACTTGGCCAAAGCAGCCGTAGAAGCCAAAAAGCCTCTTGCAGACCAGTTCAATATCGGATCAAGAAAACAAAACCGAATACCCAAAAAAAAAAAAAACACACAAAAAAATGCTCTTGAGAGTAATTGGGTTAAAGTTTCGAGAACTTTAACTTGCCTAAAAAACATTCTTAAACAAGAAATTTCATAATTACAAGAACAAACATTTTTTTTTTATTGAAATGTTTTAATTTAAGTTACTTTTGTTTTGTAAAAATAATTTTTATTTGTTCACTATATTTTGTCAAAGAAATTTAATTAAGTAATAAAAAACATTTTGTTATAAAGAATATATACATAATTTTCTCTAAGTGTACATGTGCCCAGCGGTTGTTTTTGTTAATCAGCGTAGTTGCCTTCAGTTTTCATTTTCGTTTTGCGCCCACATTTTGTTACTTGTTCGTGTTGTTGTTGTTGTCGGCAAGTTCTGAGCTACCAAAAGTTGTATGAAAAGTTTTGTTTTTTATGTTTTATTGGTGCTTTTAAGAGGCGCTTCGGCATTTGGGGCTACCCAAAATTGGACTATCAAGCATATAACTTCTTACTGCAAGTACAAACATAAGTGTTCAGATCTTGTCTTATACTAGCAATATGTTGTTGCAGTTGTTGTCGTTGCAACTGGAACGCTGCTTTAAAAAAGTTGCTGACCTTCAGCAGCAGACACCTGTTTGGTGCAGTCTGAGTGAGATAAGCAGCAGATTTAAAGGAATTCCTTGCTAATTAAGAATATCAATATAATAATTATGTACTATGTTGCATGGCGAGATGAGTCATGCCCCTTAAGAAAAAAAAGCAGGTTGCTGTTGTGCTGCTGCTTGCTGGAATGTTGCTGGCGAAACGTTGCATCGCTTAGCAGCGTTCTATAAATAGTTAACCTAATCAAAATGCAGGCGTGTAAGCAAAAGCATTTTTGCAATTTGCATAGTTGTTGTTGTTGTTGTTGCTGTTGCGACTGCAGCTAGCAATTAAGTTTGGCATGCGCAGACATTGGTCTAAATGTCAAGGTAAATTATGATGCTATTCAGCTATTATGTCTAATAGTCAAAAATGCAAAATGCACGTGTGCAACTATTTTTAGTTGCTGATGTTGTTGATGTTGCTTGCTTGCCGATGACAATTTATAAAACTTGTTGCTGCTGCTGCTGCTGATACTTCTCCTGCCTCCCTGCATATTGTTGATGTATGTCCCTGGCTGCGCCCTTTTCTACGCTAATTAACCGGAATAGCAATCGCATTGGGATACCCAGTTAAAAGGAACTACATAGGATAGAACTGGAGGAAAAAAGTGCCGGCAGCGATTGCAACATTTAATCATAACATTGCTGCAAAAATCGTATCATTAGCGTTTTTACGATTACGCGCTTTATCAAAATAACAACAGCACCAAGAAGCAACAGCAACAGTTGCTAGTTGCCCACTTGGCTAGCAGCAAAGACAGTTGACTAGCAAATGAAATTAAAACAGTGGTTAAAATAGTATGTTTATTGATTTTGTAAGTTAAAATGTTATTATTATTATATAACATATTTCTTTAAAAGTTTGGATCAATTTGCATTTATATTAATTTTTTGAGGAAATTTTATTTGTATTTTTCAAGGCTAGATTTCAAATGGTTGTGCAAATTTTGCGCCACTGTGCAGCACTTGATTTAATATTTTGTGTCTTTTATGCGGAAAATTGCAAAAGTGCAGACACCAACAGCACACACACACACAACTAGAAACACACATGTTGCTAGTGCGCATCACAAAAATGAAAAAGATAAAAAAAAAATTGTGAGGAGGCTGAAACAAAAATTATAATCAGTGCTATCAGTGGGCAAGTGCAGGTTGCTGTTGTTGCTGCCGCTGACAACATTGTGTCATTGCTGCCGCACGTACATGTAATTTTTTTAATTGCATACAACAATTCAGAAATTGGTGCAACGACTAAGCAATTTTTAAGCAGCAGCAACAACAACTGTCTAAAGAGTTAAACGTTAACAATTATTTATATATACATTTTTTTTTCATGGCTGCTGAAAAAACGCACTCACACACTTACGCCTACAACATGTTTGATTGTTGTTATAACTGTTTAATTTTGTGAGCAACTGTTGTTGGTAAACTTATACTTTCAATGCTGTTGTCGCCAAACACATGTCACAAGGATGCAATATCCTGTGGCAGTAACTTAACACCAACCAGAGCTAGAAGCTATTAATGTTGTTGTTGTTGCTGTAGTTGCTGTCGTTGGATGCTTCAGTTAATCAGGTGTTGCGACTGATCTACAACGACAATTACACACAATGCTGCTGCTGATGTGATCGTTGCACTTGTTGTTGTTGGTGTTGTTGTTTGTAGCAATTATGCCATGAACTTGTTCTCACTGCACAACAACTGCAACACACACACACACACACACACACGCTCTGAAATGACAATTTCATTTCAAGTTACTGCATCTCAACTTGGCCAGAGGTTATTCAACTTAAAACAACAGCAACATCTTCTTTACAGCAACATCTTCAAGAACAAGTGGCCATAGTTTCATGACTTGTCATTAGTTAATGTTATAGTTACGTTTCAGTGCCTCTCCCTCTCCCTCTCTCGCACTCTTTATATATCTTTGCGGTAATCAGTGTGCTTAGAACCTCAATTATATGCACACACAACCTTAGTTTCGGGGCTAGCAATCACTGATCGTTGTTGATCGCTCAATGCTGATAGTTTGCTGATGTTGCAGATGTTTTTGTTGCTGTTGCTGTCCAGTTTAGAGTCATAATTATGCTATGGAAACAGGGAGATGAACAAGTTGAAACAGGTGTGGAAAGACAATTTCAAGCATTTTAAGGCAAAGTGTTTGGGGTTTAACCTTTTTGAGAATTATACTTTTGACAACATAGAAACTAAAGCAAAACGTTCAATTTTGTTCTTTTTAAAGTATTTTCTAGTCACAAAGTTCTTCTTCTTCTACTTCTTTAAGCCTTTGTCAGCTTAATAACACCAATCATAAACGTTGGTTGAAGAAGAAGAGCCTTTAGACGTTTTTGTTACACAGTACCCAACGCTTATTACTTGACACCTCAATGATTTTGTGTGTCAGACCATAATTAAACACAAGCAAAAACAACAACAACAGCAACAACTACAAGCATTTGAAGACTCTATGACGAATTTAGCAGACGACAGCGACAAAGGCAATTTTAAAAGTTGGCACTTTTCACTTTTTGTTTTTTTTTTTTTTGTTGTTTCATTTTGTGCCATCTGCTGTTGCTGTTGCTGCTGTCAGCATTTTGAAATCTTCGCTTGGGGAACTGGAAACTGGTGACAACTAAGAAGCTTGTCAGCTGGCTGTCATCGTTGGTGTTGTTTACTAATTGCTGCCACTGTCGATGCACATCAATATGTTTGTTGCTGCTATATACACACACACACACACACACACACACATTCATACTAAGATGTGCCAAATAATTTTACTGAGTATAATTTACATGTGACACTTTTTTTAAGAAACAATCTTAACTGTTTGTAAAAAGAACACCTTAAATTGATATTGTCAATGTTTAAGTGCAAATAAATAATTATAAAAAGTTTAGAAAACAACATTTTGAGTAACGATAATAGAGACAGCGAATATAAATTGATCGAGTTTTGGAAAAGTTATAATTACATAAAGTTAAGACTCATTGGGGTAACAATGAACAAACAATAATTGTGACTATATAATTTTCTGATGGGATAATTTCTGACCAAATTATGACTGTAAAATCTTAAGGGTAATATTTCTACAGGCATTTGGAGCAGAACTTGAAATATGACTTTAATTTAGCATGACATTTATTAAAAAGCTCCTGATGAATCAAAAGACTTGGGCAACGAACTCAGCAACATAAAGTTTATAGCATTAATCGATAAACAAAGTTCTTAACTCTTGTCGATCAGCAATGTTATCGATAGCAACGTTTTGCAATCGACAGCACATTGACCATTAGAGCTGCCAAATGCACACAAATCAAAGCTAACAAGCAAAATCAGTCACCAAATCAAGACAAACAACAACAACAACAACAAGCACTTGCAACACGTGCGTCATTTCAGCGTCGTTCATTGCCTCGTTTTGTTTGCCACTCGAGGCGAAAGCAATTTCCTTGGAAAATTGGCTGACCATCGTCATCGTCATCATTCTCCAATGTTGCTGTTGCTGTTGTAGTTGTTGTTGCTGTTATTTGTGCTGTTTACCTGAAGTTCTACGTAGAGCGCTTCATCAATTTTTATCGATGAAGACCCATTTGGTTGATAACTCCATTTGTGGCAAATGTTGAGCACGCGCGTTTTATAGTTGCTGCTGCTGTTGTTGATGTTGCAGTTATTGCAGTTGTTGTTGCCGTTAGTAAATTTCGCGCGAAAAACGCCAAAGTTGTTTGGCCTTTCATTGTTTTTGTAGCAGTTGTTGCTGCTGGCAATGTAAAAGGCAAACGCACGTGTTGCTATGCATGCTATGAGGATGTTGCTGCCGTAACAGTTGCTGTTGTTGCTGCTGCTGTTGCAACTGTCACTGACCAGTTGGTTGCTTTGACCGTTTAGGCCAAACTTGGTAAATTGTTTTGTTGAGTGAACGTTTTTTTCTTTCCTTTGCCTTTGAAGCCTTTCTTTTCTTGCCTGCTGTTGCTGCTGCTGCTGCTGCTGCTTTTGGGCCTTGCGAGTAAGAGTAGCATACTAATGCGTGTGGCATTGTTTACTTAACTTTTTTTTTCAGTAATTTTAATTACTACATGCGCCGCAAAAGCACGTCAAGAAATTAGCATTGATTTGGTACAATTTACATATCAAAGCTGGCAGCAACAGCCACAGCAACAGCAGCAGCAACAGTTTCCTGCCAGAGCAACACTCACATCATCTTTTTAAGAGCAGATGGTTTTTTCATGGGTCAAGCACTGGACCTCGATGCCTTAAGTGTATCGCGCTCTCTCTCTCAGTTTCTCTCTCTGTCTCCTCTCTCTCTTTCAACAAGCTGCCTTTTACAGAAAGCGTTGAGCCCATTGTATGATGGGCAGCAGTTGCTAATGTTGTTGTTGTTGTTGTCGTTGTTGCTGCTGCAGTTGCAGTTGAGTCCATTGGCCTCATGCTGTTTACTTGCACCACATTTATTTATTTTTTTGCGCTTTGCAACATTACGTGTTGCTGTCGTGCTGCTGCTGTTGCTGCAGTGCGAGCTGTGCTCATTGCGTCTACTTTTTGTTGCTGCAGTGGGTATTAAAATGACTTGGCATGTAATTAGTTTGGGTTTTTGTGTTGTTTTTTTTTTTTTGTACCCTTTTTTAGCCAAGATCAACTGCGCTGCGTGTGGCCCCCTCCCGAAAATGTTTGCAGCGATGCGACATGTTGCTGCTGTCGGTTGTTGTTGTTGCTGTTCTTGTCCGCACGCTAGAGGTGTTATTTTTATGGCTTTATAAAGTGACTCAGTTTTTGTTGTTGTTGTTGTTGATGTTGTTGATGCTGCCCCGTTACGTTTGCTGCATGTCAATCACTTGACCCGTACATGCAATTATCAACCATGGGCAAACAGCAATAAGGCGAAGCCATTTAAATGCTGTTCAGTGAAAAAGGCAGCGAGAGCGGGGAGGACAAGTAGTTAAAGCTATAAAAAGGGAAAGGTATATAGAAAGAGATAACTGAGTTTTGGTTTCTGAGAATGTTCTTGAAATGAAAACTAAAGCTTTCTAACAAACTTGCAATTTAAATGCTTACATTTTTATACCACTGTAAAAGCATCTTTTACTGCTTGTCAAACATTCTCTTCAACTTCTTCTTCTCCTCTACACACACTTTACTGTATGCAATTGTTGTTTGTTGTTGTTGTTGTTGTTGGTTTCCGTTTGTGCCACTTTTCACACACACACACACACACACACACATTACGTTTCTCCATTTGAGTTAAAAATTATTGTGATTATTTGCAAGACTTGCTGTTTGGTTTGCTTGAATTGTTATTATACATTTTGTGTTGTGGTTGTGGTTGCTTATAGTTGTTATTGTTGGTCTTATAAGCAGCTGTGCACCTGTTGCACATTTTGTTTTATGTCGTTATAAGCAACTTTAGATACCCTATATTATAGCAATTAACAGAAAGTGTTTTCAATACTAAAATAATTAACAAGAAATAAATCAAATTGTTTCTTTAAAACATCTTACTTAGGAGCCTTTCTACAGAGTAACTTCTAGTCAAGCATTCTCATTTTTTACGTTCTTACACAAAAGGTGAATGTTTAACTTTTGTTGCTGTTGTTCTTGCTATGTTACTCATAGAAAACAGTTTCGAGTTTAACTAAAGCATTTTTAGTCGCTTGACTTTAACGATAATTATTATGATTGTTATTGTTGTTGTTGTTATGTTGTACTATTAAAATTGTGACTGGATATATTTGTACAGTACTTTGGCATACGAATGTTAATGAATCGATGCAGCTGCAGTTGTTACGATTTTGATTTGAGTGTGAGTTGTTAATTTTCTTGGCAAATATGTTACAGATTTTAACGATCAAGTTCGTTGCCTAAGTCTTTTGTTTCTTTTTCTTTGGAGTAAAGTGTGCCCCTGATTTGTATCGCTGTCAATGCCAATAAGCCTTACAATGTCTCGACAACCTCTTCACATTACTATTTTTGGGGTCATCACAACTATCTAACAGCTTTGTTTGTCGCGCCCAAAAAACAACAGCAACAAAATGTTTCAGCTACAAGCGGAGGCAGCCGCAAAATCTTGCATCATAAACACGCAATCCGAATATTGTTTAGGATCATCATCATAGCACGTGAGCGTTGAACAATGTGCGCTGAGGCTAAGCATAAAAAAAAGAAGATTTTATATCGATTTCGGCAGAGCTGAAAACAAAAGTCTCTCGTACATAAAGTGCGCACTCGAATGTTTTTAATGCGTGTCCATAAAAATGTTAGAAATAAATTTTACAACTGGAAAAGATGATTTTGGCTGATCTGTCTGATGGGGCAGACCTCTTTCGACTGCGTTCAGCGTAGCTTATCCACTACACAAAAAAAGAAAACAATAAAAACAAACATGCGTTTGTTAATAAGCAGCTATATTGCGTTGCAAGTTCAAAAAGAAAAATTACAAACTGTCTAAATACGAATTTTTAAAAATATTTTTTAGAAAGAAAAAAATATTTTCACAAATATTAATTTTCAATGTAAAGATTTTCAAAATGTACGATGCGAATTTTCTGTGAAATCAAAGTGCAACAAATATATTTAATCAATATTTTCACATTAAATAATGCTTAAGAAAACAATTTTTCCTTTACAAAACAACAACATATAATTAAATTTCTTTATTTGCAACTCTTTTCCATTTTTAAATGCAAACACAAATTTTTGTTGTTTCGTGTGCATTATAAATATCTCCCTGCCTGTTTTGGAGCACTGTCTGTGGGTCTGTCTGGCTTACTGACTGGCTGTACTTTATTTATTTTTCAAACGCTACGATTTGACCTTCAAAACGAGCCAAGAGATCAAATATTTGTCTGCCTTGTCTGGTTTGGTTTAGTTGTCTGGCTGCCACAGGTTGAAAACACGCCCCAAAAAGGTAGACCCGAAAAAAGTAGCTGCTGCTGCTGCTGCCATTTCCACAGAGTGACTGCCACAGAGAGCGTTTTGAGTTGCTCACGACAGACGTGCAATCCATCAAAGTTGTTGTTGTTGCTGCTGCTGCTGCTGTTGTGGCCCAAAGGCAATAGCAACAACAACAACAACAAGCATAATATATACAAGTAATAATATTTGTGCAAAGTGTTAAGGCACAACAAAAACAGCAGACAGTAGCAACATCACCAGCAATACAGTAGCAACATCACCAACTAACAGCAACAGCAGCAAAAACACAAAAATGAGAAGTAACAACAACAACTTCTAGACAGGATCAACAGAGGTGGAGTAGAAGAGCTTAGATGTCGGCTGCCATAGACGACAACGTTTTGTTTTAATTTTCTCTTTCTCTCTCTCCCAACGCCACCGCAACATTGTGGTTGTTGTTGGTGTTGCTGTTGGGTTTCCTGTTTAGATAGTTTTTGTGATTTCTATATGTGATACACCTTCTTGTTCAAAGCCATGTTGAAGTTTAACCTAGCCTGGCCTGGCCTGGCCTGGCCCAGCCTGGCCCATGCATCCATCCACTTTGATGTACGTACACTTTGAAATGTTGTTGATGAGTACGCCAGATTTTTAAAAGATTGCAGCAACAAAGAGGCTGCGACAGCAAACTGCAACGATGCAATTCAGTGCTCTCTACCTCCGTGTGGCAAGCAGCACATACTACTACTACTACTTGTGGCTTATATAATAAATTTAAATGCACGCCTGCCTGGACACTTGAGTTGGACATTGAGGACGTTGAGGACGGAGTACCAGGCGAGCCTAGCCTAGCTGTTTGTCGTCTAAACGACCGACTGGCTGGGTAGTTGGCTGTCTAGGTAGTTGGCCAGAGTGCACAGTGGTGGCAATTATCCAAAATTTCAAATATTTAACTAAGGATTTGAGATTTTAAAGAGTTCAATAAATATCTTTTATTTTTAGAGGAATATTTTTAGAAAATATTGCTTAAAGTGAGATCTGATATATCTTAACTTTTATCAATAGTTCCTTACTTTATTGGTAAGCCAATTTTTCTTAAATTTATCGACGGCCTGAAACCTAATGGTTAAAATACCAAGACATAATATTTCCTTTTCCTTTTAATAGACAATTTTTACATGTAATAGTCTGGGTTTTCAAGAATGTATAAGAAAATGAAAAGTTTTTGTTTTCCGTGAACTTTTAGGTTTATTACTAACAACAGTATCAAAGACTTTTTCAATATGTCCAGGTAACCACTGTGCATCTTCACTGTTCGCTTCGTTTGGTGCTTGATTATTATTATTGTTGTTGTTGCTTTTGTTGTTGCTGTTGTTGTCGAATTGCGGCGAATGTGGCTTGTGTTAAGCTGACACTTAGCTTGCCGACTAAGAGATATTCATTAAAATAGCCATGAGCAATTGCATAACTAATGTGTAACAACAAACTAAACAAGAGCAAAGACTTTAAAACATGACTCAAGCAGAGCGTATTTTTATTTTTTTTTGCTTAAAGGGGAGGAAGCATTTAAAGTTTGAGTCTTAATGAGATTTCGAATTTACTTGGTTAAGTCAAAGAATTAAATCAATTAAGAGTCAAGACCTAGTTTCATTTTAAGGGGCTGGAACATTTGAATGCCTGAATACCTTGATCTGGTGACGCCCCAAAAAAGACCAAGTCACGGCAGGCAACGACAATTATAGAGCATAAAACATCGATAATCATAATAATTAAGCATGACTAGTCAGAACACAGACACACACACGCGTGTGTGCAACACAGACAGAAGCGGCAAGGTTGACAACAGAAGCAACTGAGAAGAAACTGGCAACAGTAGCTGGCGATTATATGGAACTTAGACAGGGAGTTCTGATGATTCTGATGATTCCGATGATTCTGGTGGCCGGCAACAGCAACAAACACGATGATGATGCATCAAATTGAGGGCTCACGCTTCGGATCTGCCCCCTAGCATCAATAAGAAGAAGAAGCAGCAGCATCAGCAACGTCTTCTTGTCGGTAGAAACATAATAATAACTAAACATCGGCCTGCACATAAATTGTTAATTAAAGCCATTTGATGTTTTCAAAAAATGCGAACGTGGTGGATTCTCCAAACTGAATTCTGCTGATCAGACTGACACATACACTCAAAGAAAATCTAAATTATTTAAAAAAAAAAAAAAAGCTGACTCAACTATTCAACTAAAACTTTATCGAGCAGATAGTACATTTGAAAGGATAATAGAATTTGGAATAGTAAATTATCTGCTTTTTATACCAAATCAAGTTAGGTATGATTTTTTTAGTTCTACACCATATGACAAATACTTTTCCAAGTGTATCACAATGATTTGTGTATTTTTGAGACGGATTTAGAAAGTGCTCACTGTTTTCCATTCGATATTGAATGACTCTTTGTTTGTGCGTGTGAAAGTCAAGCTCAATTCAACCAGAACATTTCAAAAAGATAATAAATACTACATAACTTCAGTTTGCTTACACAATCACAATCCACAAAGGCGATGGTGATGGCGGAGGCGAAGGCGAATGCGACGCCTACTAAAAGCTTTTCGAACTTTATGATCTAGTATAAATCTTAGCTTGGTCAACCTTTCGAATGACGAGACTCGGGGATTTGCATTTTTCAATAACGCTGCGGGCCACGCACTAAGCATTATAATAATAAACTCTACAAATAATCATATAATGAAAAAAAAAACCAAAATAAAACTGTAACAAATTCATTTATGATATTTTTCTTGTGTATTTTGTGTTTGTTTTTCACAGTTTGTGGCTCATTGTTTGGTTTGCCTATTAATGTCAAAAACTACTGTTAAACATTTTGTAGCCGTTGAAGGGGCAAGAAAATGAAGACAAGCAACAACAATTGGCAATTTGCTTTAATTGTGTTGACAACACAAAAAGATAAAAAACAAAACAACAAAAAATAAGCAACCGTTTTTGAACTGAAAACAAAATTGAACAAAGAAAATGGCAGAAAAAAAATCAACTGTTTTGTTAGCAACAAAGCATTTCGGAGAACTTGAATCGCGACAAAGTTTTTTTTGGCCAACTAACAAAACTGATGATGGAAAATTGGAACTAAGGTCACCTTTAATCGAATATAAGATTAATGGGTAATAATCTTCATAATAGTGGCGCAAGAACTTAAGCAATCTTTAAGCAAAGAATGTCAAATATTTATTTTTCAAATATTTCGTGAGACTCATTAAAAGATAAACCACAACTTATTGTAAGCTAATGATTATTTGTTTTTGAACGAGAAAAAATATCTTCACATTTTCTGAGAACCAGAACTTTAAAGCATTTTTCCAACTAAAATGTTCCACCACTAAGTCTTCAAATATTCCCCTCAAAGGAGTCCCCCTCGATTAATGTTGAAATTGGTTTTTCTTTACTTTTCAAACCGCAAAGCAAATTTCCAACGATTTCACTTGACGTCCATTTCAGGCATGATTTGTTTAGAAATGCGCTAATGATTTCATATAATTTTTTATAACTTTTTTTTCCTTTTGGTTGCAACAACTTAATTTAACAAAGATTTTCACTTTTTGGTTTTCCCTGCTCGCTTTTCACGTTCACCTAGTAAACGTTATTTTCTACTTGCAATTTAGTTTATTTTTTTTTTCGCTGAATTCGTCATTTGTCAACTTTTCTTTTAATAACCAACACGTTTGTGCATTTAAGCAAAACCACAAATAATGATGGAAAATGGAGGGAAATAAGAAAAGACACAAACACAGAACAGCGCTGAAGTGAAGAAATAGAAAGATGAAAGACTGGGAAAGAGGTGAACTAATTGTTTGGAAAGTCAACTTTTAAATGTCCCTAACCATCGAATATTCAAATCAAAGTCGAACACTTTGTTAATATGATTTTTGTTATAACTAGAGCATGAAATATTTTATGAATGAAGTCGTATATAACCAAAATGTAAATTTTGGTCAATGCATTTGAATATTTCCGTCTATAAGTCGATTCCCAATAATTACAGTCAGCCATAAACTCTATAATTATCATATTTTTTAAACGAAACTTTCACGAGCGTGTCCCGGAAATCTTTTATTTAAACATTTTGCAAAGTCTTTAGCTTGTTGATTCCCTAATGCCTTCCGATAGACTGACAATAACATGAGCATTACCAATTGGCTTTAAACGTTATTTTAATTGCTTAACACCAATCATTAGTTAAGTGTTTTTGTTTTTTGTTTGACTTACCGTTTAAATAGGTTGTCTTTTGTCTCTTGTGTTGACATTCGAAGAGTTTTGTCTTAGAGCTGTAAGTAAAGATCAAAATTAAAAAGAAATTAATTAGGTTTTTTTATGATTACAAAAAATATAATACTATACACTTAAGGTATTTTCATCTAAACTCAAACATAATCTTTTACAGCTACAAGACTAACGATTAACTAAAGAAAAGTAAGTGCTAAAGTAACTGCTTACTGACATACTTGAATACAAAGTTCGAACGAAAATGATCAATAAATTTAAGAAAACGATTAAAGTTTGTATTGATTTCCTTATGGCCAACTACATTAGTTCTCTAACATATGCCGATTAGATATAGCTTATTCAGACGTAGGTCATAGCCTCAATTTGCATAACAAACAATTCGCTGACAATAAAGTTTTGCATCATTTGTTTGACCAACACAACAGCAACAATCAAGTGATTTACATTATAAATGCTAATGACGTTGGAGCACCTGCTTAATAAACAGAAGACAAAAGAATTTACGGTATGCAGAGTTCATAAAAAATATCAACAAAAAAAAGAAACAAAAATATAACAGTTTACGTTTCTGTCCAGCTAAGCTTGAAGAAGCAAACTTTTTGAACCAAAATCGTTTATTTGCGGTTCTGTGTCAAATGCGCTCAAAATGCAAACAAAAAATTTCACGAAAAATTAAAAAAAAAAAATAAATAAAACAACAACGACTCTCAAACCGGTTACAGCATAATAATATCGGACCAAGCAAACCAAAGAACCGGTTGGATTTAAGCTTTATATATGCACATACTGCATACACTATATGTATATATATATGTTTATATTGGCACACTCTGGCCAACTGTTACAAGAACCAGAAGAACACAAAAAGAATCCGAATTGGAATATTAGTATAGACGATTATAAAACACATCTGCTAAAGGTTTTACTAACTCGAGGCACTACAAAAATATAAAAGAGATATTCAAATTAAAAAAAAAAAAAAAACTGACACTCGAAGAGGCACAGAAAAATCTGCTGACAGACAGCAACCGAAAAAGAAAAAACAATTTAATTTCAATTATATGTTGATTGAAGTTTATTTGTGCAAAATCTTAAGAGATCAAGATAAAGATCTAAGCAGCTACCCGTCTGACAGGCGTGAAGTGAGACAAATTTTTTTTTTTTTTTTTTCATATTTTTGCAGCAAATGCAAAAAAGGCCAAGAACAACAAAATGAGCACCAGCAACGCTTTAGGCTTTTTGGCACAAAAAAGACAAACCCAAACGGTTTAATACTGGTTATTACCCTGCAAAAAGCTTGAAATATTTATATCTCAATATTTATCAATTATGAGAGGTGAAAAAATTAAAAAATCAGACTACTTTTTGAATCGCGACAATTTAACAACAAAATTTCAAAGATATATGAATATTTTTTCTCCCCAAAAGTCGGATTTTTATTCGATATTTATCAATTTCTTGACATATGAGCATTAATAATCTTTAAAAATAAACTAAACTAGCATGATTAAACATTTTCGGCCTTGGTGCTCGACTTGGCACCCTGTACACAAGTTTTTATTATGATTTATCGATAATTATCGAATAGTAGCGCTTCTTAGGCACTTTTGAACAATGTTTACAGGGTATTAAAGACACGAAAAACGGCACCAACAGTTATCAAAATAAAAAAAATATCGCAAAGTTTATTGCCTGTCAGGCCAAGTGACGGCTGCCCAATCTCGCAGTCCGTCGTGTCGTTTTTACCTTTTAACTTATATTTATTTCTCCTTTTTTTTTTTTTTTTTGGTTGTTTAAAGCTTATTGAAAAGTCTTCCGCTTTTCGAAAATTATCTTGCAGTGAGAGGTAAGAGAGAAAAGAGAGCTGGGGGCGGGTAGTTTTTAAGGAGTTTTGTGGTAGATAAGCAATCGGCAGGTTTTGGGGTTTTGGCTGCTAATCACAAGGTGCCTGGTGCCGCCGCACGAGAGAGTCCAGTCCATTGATTTATTGGTAAATTTCAAGTTAACACTTTTTCCTAAATTGAGTTATTTATTTCTCGTTGGCTGCCGGTTGATGCCAGTTAACAAGTTGCATAGTTGCAAGTTGCCAACTTGCCGTTGTTGCACCTTTGTATCTTTCTTTCTTTTACTATAATTTTGCAACACATGAGGTCGTCACGTAGTTGGCCATTGGCCAAACGGAGCACAACTCTATCGAGAAATGGTTTTTTTTAAGAGGAGCAAGCAGGTTGAAGAAGTTTATATTTTATTATTTTTTGCTATTAGTCGCCGCTGCATTTGAGATTTATATTCGTCGATTTTGTCAGTTGAGTTAATGAAGTTTTTTCCAACTGATTTATGTGTGCAGGCCAAACTCACAGACTTAAAGGCAATGCACAAGTCGTATGAGTAATTCTCGATTAATTTGATTTGAGCTGTGCAACAAAATCGATTTGCTAACTTGTCATAATCAAGATTATGTTAAAGCTAATGCAAAAATAACACTTTATGCTGAAAACATAATTAGTTCTTAACATAACTGTTAAGTTGCATATCAAATGAGCTTAGTTGGTAAATTTCTTATAAACTGTATAATAAGTATTTTTTTTTTTAATTATTCCTTTCATTTCATTGTTTTATCTGTCATTTTGTATGTTAATCTAACCAAAAGCAGTAACAAATTATTCCGAGCCCTGCAGCGTAAACACATTTCAAAGAAAAATCACCAACTATTATAAAACAAAAAGTATAATAACAAATTAACTGTGGCTACTCTTTCACACAATAAACAAACACGCTCCGAAGCAAATGACAAGAAATAAGATAGTTTACAAACGTTAAAAATGTGGCCAATAACAACAAACAACAACCAACAATAAACAAAACAACATTAGCCAGCTTAACTTCGCTTTGATGACGTTGACATTTTGAAGGGCGTACATTTTTCCAACAGAGTTTGTTTGCAGTTCGTTGCTGTTAATGTTAACGGTAAACGGTTAATTGGTGTTATGCTATTATTATTCATATCAATGTTAATGGCATCCAAAAAAGGTCAATAAACTGCATTAGGACAGGCCTCAACTGCGATTCCAGCTGTTTTCTTATTGGTTTTTCTATAAACATTTTTCGATACAATTATTCATTTTTGACTGACGGCTTAAAGCAGGTGTCAAAAATGTAATAAATGACTGGGAAATATTGTTAAGAGGCTATTGTCCGGAAAAACTATGGAAAATGTTTTCTATAATGCAGCTCATTTGAAGTGTTAACAATTGAAAAATATCTCGAGCAAGATTCTAAGAGTTGAGATTTAAGAACTTTTAAGTATTCAATTTACTAAAAAGTAATGTGAATATTTATAAGATTTTGTATTTGGAATTCATTTTCGATTATTCCACTATAAACTTTTGCCAAATGTTGAAAATTTGAAGAATTCCCTATTGTTAATCCTCTCAAATATTTAACCCCAACAAGCAATTGCATTTTAATATCTCTAGCATTTTTCTCGAACAAATCTTTAAATCAATTTCCACCTCTAAGTTCATTGTCGTTGTCGATTTTAATTGAACGGAAGTACATTCACGATTCACGTTTCAGATTCAAATTCAAAGACGGCGGCGATGACGACAACTCTGCCCCCAACGTGGAACAACTTGCCACAATGGAGTATGCTTATGCTTGAGTCATCATTTTGTTTGCCATACACTTTGTCGCTTCCGTTTATCGGTGTTTGATAAAGGTTTAGCTTACGCACTTTAATCGTAGAGTGGTGACAAACAAACAAACGTCAAAATGTTCAAGAGCTTTTCCATCGACGATTTTGTGGCAAGTGCAAGTTGCAATCGACAAACGTTTCCGTTTCAGATTCCTCTTCTTTGGGCATTGAGCAATTATTGTTGTGGCGTTTGTGTGAAAAGCAAAAGCGTCGACAGTTTGAGAGTGCAACCGACAACAACAACAACTGCAACTGCAACTGCAACTGCTCACAACAACATAGTGGTTATATTGCGCCTACTAATAACCATGGCTAGGTCTCTTGGTCTCTTGCGCGAAAGCCAAAGACCGGTCAATAACAGCAACAGCAAACAGCAACCTAAAAATTGTCAACATTTGCTGCACACTTGCCGCATGGCTGCAAGTTGCAACTACACACAAGTGGACAACAACAAGCTATAAAGAAGGTCTTCGCACTGTTGTGACTACAACTGAGAAGGATGGCATGGGGGAGGAGGGGGGGCAACATGCTATGGGGGACTTCCAGCTGCGTAGACAGCGCTCAGACATTTGCTAGCAGTTTCAGTTTTCAGTTGGCCAAGAAAAACGGTTAGTCAAAAAACAAAAAAATAAGTCGCGCATCAAATACACTTTCCATTCAAAGGAGGCGAATAAAATGTTATGAATGAATATAACAAATCAAATGTTACATCAAACATACACTTAAATTGCAATATATAAAAACATAAACATAAACAATTTTCTCAATTTTCAATTTGTATCTATGAAGAACTTAAATCTTTCAGCATTAAGGCATTAACTGGCTCCTTGACATATGGTTACAAACTTCGAGTCATAGCTAAGTTACCCTTTCAATGTGACTTTTTTGGTTGCGTCTTTTTTTATTTTTTGGCATACGCCGCGCTAAAAACGAAATGAAAAGTTGTCGATGTTGCTGCCGCAGTTGTTGTTGTTGTCGATGTTGCAGTTGTTGCTGTTGTCGATGTTGCATTTGCCGGTGCGACGAGCTGCTTGAAGGCTGCAACACCAAAAAAACATTTGAAAATGGAAAGTCGTCGTTTCTGCTGCTGATTTTTATTTTATTTTTAATTTTCTTATTTTTTGCAGTTTTGTCGATTTTGATGATATTTTTTTTATTTTTGCATGCATGCATTTTCGGCTGGGCAGCAACCGGTTGCATTACCAACAAACATTAGCACACATGCAACAAGTCGCTTGTTGTCTGGTATTTCTACTATTTGCCATTGCATATTTGTATTATTTTTATTAGTTGTAGATTTATGATTTGTGTATATTGTCGGCTTTTGCGGTTGCTAATTGGTTGGCAATGTGCAACAAAACGGAAAAAAAAACACAAGTATGAAAAATGTTGTAACTGCTTGTTAGAAAATTTTGATTGCAAATTTTTAAGATACCAACAAAAAAAACGACAGACTTCAGATTGTATGCTGTCTTATACGTCGCTCTAGCTACTATCTGTTTGTCTCATGAAAGCGAAAGTCTTGCAATCTTTCAAATTTGTAATTTGTAGCACGGGAAAAGCGAAACCGCCAACTCAACTCAACTATAAACTATAAAGCTGTCGACCAAGTGCAGCTTTAGTGGCCCATAAACAGCTGTGATGAAAAAAACAAAGATTAATACAAAAAAAAAAAAACAGTTTTGCCAAGCGTAAATAGAAATTTTTGCACTATGGTCGCAAATTATGTAAGCTTGTTATGGAAAAAGTTCAACTTAAATCTTGGTGTTGCCCTATTTAAATTGCAAATATTTTTCGTATCATTGAAAGCTTAAGAAACGAAGTCTTAAATATTCATTTTTTTCCCACAGGTGCGTTAAATATAATGCCGTTATAATAGTGTTAAAGTCGAAGTTATTAATATTTTGTAAGTTTTTTTAAACGCATTATATTAACAGTATCTTTTTTTTATCCGACTTTATTAAAAATGTTTTTTTTTAAGCTATCGTTTCATAATTTAGTTAATAAATATATTCAAGAAAATTTTCCAAGGTTTAGTTATAGCACTTAAATAAAAAGATCTTATAAATATTCTTGCCTGCATTGTTATTGATAATTTTTAAGTCCTCTAAATTAGTACAACGATTTCTAGAAACATGGTTTTGTGTTATGTACTGTATATGGACTGGTTAAAATAACGTTAAAAAAGGGTATTGTTATAAAACGATAAAATATGAGGCGGCATTGTTAAACAGCAAAGATTTTTTTGGAGTAAAGCAAATGGTTATTCTTTAACATCTTTGGAATCACTTATTCAGTTTGAAACTTTTGAAACTTTTTCCTTGATCTTACTTATGTTTATATAAGGTATACAAAGAAGTTAAACCCACCCACGACTTCTAATCATTATTTGAAGCCAACTCTTATTCGCACTTTCATTAACAGATTTCGCCAAAAATTTCAGCTGCGTATCTTTTGCAAGCTTTTAAAAAACTACTTCTAAATATTTATGCGCCTACATGAGATGTGTATAAATATTAAATACTTTGCAATACCCACACACACACACACACTCACACACACAGTGTGTTTAAGCACACGCACAACAAGTTTGCAAGCTTATCCACTTAAAGACTTCATATTAAGATTGTTTTCATTAATGAGTATTACGCATTGTATTTATTTCTTTGCTTTGCTGTTATAACTTTCACTACGTCTCGTCTTTTATTTTTTTACTATTTCTGTCCCTGTTCGATTGATAGAAATGTATTTAATTAATGCATTAAATGCACATAATTATCGCTGTTATATGGCGGAATCTTTTGCTATGTATGCAAGCGATTCATGCTGTGAATATATCTTTTACAACACAGCGGCATTTCTTTTAATAGTCGTTTCATTTTGCTTTTAGCCTCAACAGTGTATTATTATAATCATTTTTTTCTTTCGCTAATTTTCGCACTTGGCAATGACGCCGCTTGTTTGGTTAACGGTTTAACGGTTTTTTGGGTATGGGAAATGGGAAAAGCGTTTGTGGAAAACAATACACGAATATGTATATATGCAGTTGCTGTCATTATTTGAAGTTAACCTTAAGTTTTCCGGGAAATAAGTATAACAGTTTTTCCGTTTTTTCCTACTTTTAGGCAAATAGTTTATTTCAATTGTGAAGCGATTGCCTTTGCGGAAGGCTCTTCCATTAATGTATTTATTTATGTTCAAAGTAACTTTGAAGGCATTTCAACATTTTAGCATGCGTTTGACTAAAAACTTAGTTTTCACTGAAAACTTTTCAGCTTTGAATGCAGTATTAAACTAGAGATTGAACTAAGGATCAGTTCGGTTTTAAGCAAGTTATTGCTACCAAAGTTATGACTGTTGAAAGTTGTTGTTGTTAATAGTTTTTTACTTAAACATACGGATCAATTTGATATAATTTGTGTTCCACCTGCAACTAAATAGCCTACAAAGTTTACAATGTGACTTCAATTAAAGCTAAAGGCATTCATGCAATTTCCTGTCCAGTTTAGCGATCCTCGGAAATTGTCATTATGCTGTTGTAGGCATAAAATGCCAAAATGCCGTTTTTTGGTATGCGGTCTGCATTTAAAACGTAAAAACATTTCTTGTTAATTACGCCACTCTGGGTAACATTAACACATTTCCTTGTCATCATTCTGTTGACCCAATTTTTGTGTTCGTGGTGGCTAAAATAAAATAAAAAAAAACAAGAGCAACTAACTGAGCAAAGCGAAGCTCTTTTTTAGTTTTTTTGTTTTTAAACTTAACAATTACTTCTGTTTTGTTATTTTCTTTTTTTTCAACTTAAACGCGCTGACAGTTGCTATTGGATCTTAAGAGGTTAGGGGCAGATGGGGGGATATTAAAAAATACCAAACGGCTAGCATAGCAATTAAATGTGAGACTAATTTCTGAAGCATGAAGCTAAAGCAACCCGGTTGCAAAAGCAAAACTGAAAAGTTGCTTCAAAGCTGATCAAAGTTGAAGAAAATAAAAGAAAACGGCAAGTGATATAAACAATATTTGAAATATTGTTCAATACAGTCGAACTTCCATAAAACGAATCTCAAGGGGAATAGAAACAAATCCTTTGCAAAGAAAATTCGTATTATAGAATGGTTTGAAGGG
This sequence comes from Scaptomyza montana, assembly GCA_018904305.1. NCBI lineage: Eukaryota > Metazoa > Arthropoda > Insecta > Diptera > Drosophilidae > Scaptomyza > Scaptomyza montana. The sequence continues at coordinate 1,359,249 of JAEIGR010000008.1, read as the reverse complement.
TTCTGAAAATGAATTCGTTACACAGAAAACGTCGTTATGCGTAACGTCGGTTGCATGTTGCATGTTGCATGGAAGTTTAAATCTAAGTATTTGTCTTCGAACTCTTATTGAACCTAAAGTTTTAAGCCACAGTTAATTATAATACGATTCCAGTACTATTTAAAGAAAAATTTTTAGTTTTGGTTTAGAACTGCTTTTACTGGCATACAATAACTAACTAGTTCAAACAACTAATTCTGTTTAATAAATCTGAATTTTAAAAACAATAACATGAAACATTTATCTAAAAGTAGTAAAAAGTAAACACTTTCTTCAGTTTTTTAAGTTTGAACTAAATATTTCTTGTAGGAAATCAGTTTTGAACTTGACATCGTCCATTGTCACGCCTGGCATTCGGGAAAATCATATTTGAACTCTCCAAAAAGTGAAGGCCAATGGAAAGCAAATGCATGTTTACAGTTTTTGTAAGGTTTTTTGTTTTTATTTCTGCGACACGTGAGCTTGTCATGAAGTGTTTTGTAATGAAGTTCACACGCTTTTGTTTTTGTGGTCACATTAACGTGGCCATTAGCTGGTCAACGAGTTTGCCAACTAGCAAAAATAAAAGAAGTAACAGTGAGTGATGTTTGCCTGCGCATCAAACATAAATAACCGTTATCATTATCATTATCATCATTATCTTGGTCAGACGGCAATTAAAACAAGAGCGAAAGTAAAGCACACAAACAAAAAACAAAAATAACGTTTAACAATCGTCAGAGACGATGCGATACAATAACAATTGCATATTTAAAAGCTATTAAGAAAACGCATAAAAATAACACAGCACTTACGAGAGTATCTTTAGAGCTTTCGCTTGGAAGCGACTTTAAAGCGAATTAAAAACATAAATTAAATTGAGTGAAAATTGATATTGCTTATTAGCCAATGAAATACCAAAAAAAAACATCAAAGATTTCATGTGAAAAACGAGTTAAAAACTAATAATTATTCGTTTATGTTGAGTGCACTTACTTTTATGCAACTTTATCCGATACTTCTTCACCCTCCCACTCCTTTACATGTCTTGCCTTAGCCAATTAATCTTTGGCCATAAAAAATCATCCAATGTCATGACTTTAATTACTTTATTACAAGCCCCCAAGATACCAAAAAAAAAAAATAAAAATGGTCTGCATTCTTCGCATTATTCTTAATTTTCATTCTTGGCCCGCACACTGCTAATATATGGCCAAAAAAAAAGAAGAGATTCGGGTTTTTAGCTTTTGGCCAAGCACAGGACTTTGTGGGCTGGCAACTGAGGCGGCCTTAGCGGTACTTTGACTTAAGAGGCATCCCAAAAATAAAAAAAAAATTGTAAGAAAAAAATTAAACCAAAGACAAATCGCTTACGCCCCCAGGTGGGACAGCAGCAGCAGCAACAACATCGCCAACAACATCAGCAACATAACAATTTAATGTTATAATTTATATATACGATATATATGTTCATATACGATATAAGTACTTTTTGTTAAAGTAGTGCAAAATAATTTAATTTACGACCAAAACGTTGGCAGCTGCGCACAGTGGAATGAAAGTCGTTCAAAAAATAAAAGTTAAATAATTGAAAATTAAAAAAATCTTCTTTCAAAGAAACAAATAATATTCCTTAAAAGTTGGTATCAATATTGCTAAAAATTTTATTTTACGTTTAAATAATAAGTAAAATGTTATCAATAGTAAAAATCAAATAAATCATTCATATATAGATAGATCATGATTTATTACATCATAATGTTTTCTTTCTTTTTTTAAACCAATTTCTTTTTAAAAAGTTCCACTGTACTTTTTTTAGTGAAATTTATATCCATAACTCTGATGATGACCACACAACAAATTGAACAAAAGGCGAACTTTAAGGCCCAAGCTGAGCTCTGGTCACACATTCCACAGAAGGGGCGTGGCACATCGGCTTAAAGGCGGGCAGAAGCTCCCGACTACCCAAAAAAGGAAAAAGAAGCAAAATAAATAATGAATTCGTTGGCTCTGTCGTTGAAAGCCAGCAGTGGAGCTCAACACATCGAATCCAAGCTCTTCTTCAACCCAGAAGTCAATGAAATGGTTGCGCGAGTATATTAAAAATTAATTAAAAAAATAAACAGCACATAGGAACAACAACAAGTTGAGTACTTGGCTTACATACATGCATAGAAAGCAGAAAGTAACTAGAGAAATGCTGATAATTATTATTATTATTATTGCTACGACCACAAATATGACTCAGCCTCGAGACTCTTGAGTAGAGAGTCGCGTTTAGGGACGAGCGGACGTGAGTTGTAATCGAATGAAGTCGAAGTCAATGCGATGGCTTTTGAATGCTAGAACAAATACCTACACTTAGAGAACATAAATAAAGAACCATTTTCCATTTATATAAATTTAAATATATATCCATTATTAGGAAATATTTGTTTTAAAATTCAAATGTTCTTGAAAACTTTAGAGTTTTCAAGATAAATCTTTCGAAACATAAATTATCTTACTAATTTTTCTCAGTGTACTAAACTACTATCGTGGAAGTCGGCTCGGTAGCAAATTGATTGCTGGCCAGCGAGAGTAGAGCATAGAGAATTGACCCACTGGCTGTTTTTTCTAAACAAAAATGTGTCTAACAGATGCAAGATAGACAAAGCGTTAGAATTGTTATAACTGTGTGCGCTCGGTTAACTGTGGCAAGACCTCAATATCTGAATACACACACAACTCTCGGCTTTGGCACGCTTCGGGCTTCTTTTCTACTTCGGCACCTCACACCACCTCACACCAAACCACACCACACCACCGACAATTGATTCGATTCGGTGATGCCAGACTCAAAAAAGTCTGCCTCGAGGCGAATACTTGTATCAAATAATACCATTTAATGGCATGTTATGTTGTTGTTGTTGTTGCTGTTGGTCAATTTGCATAATTAGCGTACATTTTGTTGATCATTAAACGTATTTAACAGAGCAGCCAGCGTCTTTAATCACCTTTTAAGTGAGAGTTGAAAATTATTATTGACTTCTCAAAACTACTCTCAAAAAAAGCAAATTCTGGCGAAAGTCTACATTATTTAGGTCTGCTTTTCTGCACATTTTCATTGCTCTGGGCATTAAGATTCTTGCAACAAGAATATCTCTCACATTCTACCAATAAAGAATCTAGCATAAGAGGTGTTTGCCATGCCTTCTACTTCTTCGTCTATTTGTTCTGATCTGAGCTGCATGAGTAAACATGACAGGTTCCGGCGATACAAAAGCCTAGCTGCTTGAGGAATGCGTTTGAATGGTGGGGGGAATGGGGAAAAATGGGATTGCCCTTTATTGAAAGTGGTTCGTTACAGAGCAGCTGCGTCCAAAATGGACACTTGCTTGAGTTGAGTAAACTTTAGAATAGGTTGTTTTCTATAGAATACTTGCATGATTACAATTAAAAAGAAAGGCAGGAACTGAAAAGAGAGAGAGGAGACCTAGAAAAAATATTTTTATTAAGATATCCGACGGATATTTCTTTGTATGAAAGGAAACGGAAATTTTAAATTTAACATGTAGAAAAATAAATGTTGTAACATTGCAGTTAGTTCCTAAACTCTTTAGATACTTTTTGAAATGCTTATAATTATTTAAGAAATTTAAGGACAAGTTTAAGTATCATATATATTAAACATTATGTATGTATTTTTATGATACATATCATGTAAATTTTTTATGATCGCTGCTCAACTCAAAGCGGTTCTTAAGTCGCAGACTGATTGATGTATCTATAAAGGAACAACAAGTTCAAGTGGATATTTGCTTTATTTGTTAAAGTCGCCAGCTTGATTCGCTGTCTGAGCATCTGTGGAATGCTGGCTGGGCCTGGGAAATGGCAATGGATAGGCACAAATACAGACAAATGTAACAGAAGCAACCTATTGAAAATGAAAATGCACAACAAATGAAAGACACAGACACAATGCAATTTTCTCTAACTAAACATAACTTGCAGGCTCTTCGTTGTTGTTTGTGTGTGCAGGTGAAGCGAAATCTTATCATCCTCAAGCACAACATCATCATCATCATATTAACCACATCTTAGCCACATAATAATAATAAACACACAGCCACCGCTGCAAATATTTACATGCGGTCAAAGATAAGCCCAAAGATAAGAGCTGCAAAGCTGTGTAAGTTCCAAAGATAAAAGTGAGTTAAAAAGAAAATGCATCCACACATATTTACCTATGTTAGTAACAAATGTTTTTTGGGGTCTTAGCACAAAGAGATGTGTTTTATTCACATATATATATTTTGTTACCCGGAAGCATACAAAAATGGGTGTTGTTGCAAACGAACTACTTTTACCTTAAAACTGGCTTACATAATGCACACAGTTAAGTTTGAGAGTATGAGATGCACGAAATATACTGCTACAGATACAAAGATACATTTTACAGATACACACACACACACACTCCCCAAACAAGACAAGAGTGCTCCATAAGTGATATTCCAGGGAGCGCTAATTCAAACAAATTGCAGCATAAATGCATTATAAAAAGCAGAGGAGCAAACAACAGACAAACAACAAACTGACACTGTGACAGTGTGACAGTATATTAAAATTGGTAGGCACAAGCCGAGGGTATATGGATAAAGGGGGTGGAGGGGTATAGTGACAACGAGTATGCCGCATAGAAATAGAATGCTTACATGATAAATTACACAGAAAGCTAGTTTAGGCAACACATAAACTTATTCCAGTGGCTGCTGTTGCATTTGCTGCTCCTGCTGCTGCTGCAAACTGTTGTCAAAGTGCACAGTGGTGCAAAAGTGTAAAAAGATTAGGTGATGTTTGATTTTAATTTTAAGTATGTATACATTTTTAATATATTTTTTCTATCTGTTAACAATTGTGAAAATATTTGTAATTAAAACGGAATCAAAAATGTTGCAGGTAGTTTTAAAGTCAGATTTTATTGTTTGACTGATAGTTTGAAAAAATAACGAAAAGAATTTTGAAAAGAATTTCTGTGTGTAAGAATTAAAAAAATATTAGTAAAGATCATTTTGTAAAATCGCTTTACTTATGTGTAGTAAAAGCTTAAGATAAGTAAAACAATTTCACGCTTTAACTAGAATCTTCATTTATAAGAATCACATATAATTTAATGCACATTTCTACCTATCTATTTGAAGTTAATTAATGCTTGTAAGTAGCTTTAAAAACTCCCGAAATTATTTTATGTTACGCTTAAATGTACAACAATAACTCCAAAGCGAGTTCATTTTGTTGCTCCGTAAAACAGTACTTAAACAGTGAGTTGCACATTTTTCATTAAACACATTTTCACTGCCCTAATGATAATGTTGATCATCATCATCATCAGCACCCACCCACTGTGCAGCAAGTGTTTTGATGGAAGGAGGGAGGAGGCTACACAGCTAATTTGATTAATGATAAGCCGAGCTTAACTGACGACGATTGTGATTCATTATGTGCGCACATCCAGCGCACACTTAGCGCAAAAGATATAGATACACAGATACAGATGCACATTTGGATACAATGCAGCTATAGCTGGTGAATTGCATTTAATAGAAGAAAGAACATTATTTTATTAGCTTGTAAAGCACATGCGTTTGTGTGGTTTGTTTTGGCACAGAGTAAATGCTTTATGCGTTTGGCCTTTTTTTTTTCAATTGAATTTACAATTTGTGATCAAACAAACCCCATGCGAAATATGTGTATATGCTTTCGTTATCTATGAGATACAATTTAGTAATTTTTTGCGGGCAACAAGTGCGCTCGATTACATGCAATGAGCCATTTCCTTTGTTCGGTGGAGCAATAGAAGAATCCGTTGTTTATAGCTAATGCATGTGGATATGGATATAGACATATCATGTGGGTCAGAAGAAAATGTTAACTGTTCATTAAAAGAAAAGCGTTCAAAAGTTATTAACGATTGAAATGAATCTACTGATAGAAGTGTGTCAAAAGTTCATAATAATAATTATTTTTAAGCATTCATTTGTTAAGTGAACGAATAATTTTAACAAAACTATTACTATTTATCTATTATTCATCAATAGCAGATATTACAAAACATCTTTATTGTTTAAGCACTAATTTTTGCATATTATGCTGATTCCATTATTCCTTCTCTCTCTTACTCTTATGTTCGTTTTTTATTGAAATGTTTTGTTATGCTGCTGCTGTTGGTTTGTTGAATCCTTTATGTTAATGAACAGTTTTATATTCTGCTCTTTTGCTGTTATATGTAACTGTAATTATTGTTCCATGTTTCTGCTTTCGATATTCAAACCATCTTTATTTTTGCATATTTAACTGATTCCTCTATTACAACATCTTAATTAACAGATTATGTTCTTGTTTTGTTAGACTGTTGTGTTGCTGTTGTGGGTTTGTTAACTTCTTCATGGTTATAACAGTTTTGTTTTCTACTCTATTGTTTTTCTATGTTTCTGTTATTCCTGTTCCTTGTTGTTGCATTCGATATACATATTTGTGTTGTTAAACTAATTTAATTAATCAATAATGAAGTGTTTATGAAAGTTTATTAAGTTTGAGTTATTTTCCCACTACTTGCGCCGCGCTTCCTTCTTCTTCTCCTGCTCCTCCTGCAGTTCTTTCAATTTTTCCTGTTTAATCTTCTCATTTTCCTGCTGCTTTTCTTCAATGCGTTTCATCTCCTCTTTTTCCCAAGCTTCAAACTCCTCGCGTTCCTGTTGTAACTTGGTCATTTCGGACATTTCCTGATCAGACAAACCCTCATTTATGTCCTTCTGCATGAGCTCGACCTCACGGGGCATAACTTCCTTGGCCTTGCGACGTCGAATCTTTAGCTCCTTGGCATCAACAATATCCTGATGAAGCTGCTCACGCTCCAGTTTCTCTAGCTGGCGACGCTCCTCTTCTTTGGCAAACTTATCCATCTCGTCCTCAGTATAGGGATAATCGGGCACAAAGTAATTCATAGGCATTTTTCCCGAACTAGCGGCTGCGAAAATGCTACCAACCACTGCCAATATTCCAGAGAGTAAAATCATATTGTATTTTTTGTTCTTGGCATGCCAGGCCTTGTAAAAGTCACCCTCCGGCTTGGGTAGATCACTAAAGACAGCATGAGTACCACCGCTTGGAAAATGACCCCATTTGGGCTTTGTTTCCGACTTGGCATCACATTTGGAAGCCTTCTTTGCGGCTAGTTCTCGAGTAATATGCAGCAAGCAATTCAAACGATTGGGACGTACTGCAGTTTAGTTTAGGGTTGGGTTTGTTAAGGATACTTTGCTATTTTAAGTGTGGTCGATACTTACAGTAATCACGTGGAAGGCGCGAGGCTGCGGCCATCAAAATTCTAGACATATTTTGTACTTATTTTCTGCGTCTTTTTTTTAACAATGTGTGACTGATGAAAATTAATAATATATCTGTTCGTTTTGACAACAAATTTTTCCAAAGGTTGCTCTGATTGTTATTTTGAATAACTATTTTTAAATTGAATTGTGATCTGATACAGTGAAACATTGAAAAAGGTGTTATAAAACGTTGTAATAGTAAACTTTAACTGTACTCGTAGAGACAGTGGAAATGAATTCGTTATATAGACAACATTAATATGCGGTAGTTCGTTAAATGGAAGTTCGACTGTACTATATTTACTTAACTGCATCTGTGCAACAAAAGCATCAGTAACATCTTGTAAATTCTAAAACAAATTTAACACGCATTTAGATAACAAAGAAAAACATAAGTGCCAGGCAGACAACAACTCAAACATCGTGTACAATAATTTACACCATAGAGGTGCATCAACCCAAAAGCTTATCTCTGAAGAAAAAATACCAATTTTGGATACAAGACATTAGCATGTTGGAGCGCATCAACAACAAAAATTTCATGGAAATTTATGACGCCCAAATAAAAAATAAACCAAAAAAGAAAAAGGTGTCACGTGCGCGTTAACCAACAAGAAACTTGTCAAAATGGTAGTTATGGTAGTAAGGTTGGGACAGATAGACGAAAGAGAGAGAGAGAGGAATGATAAAGAAGCTAAAGAGAAGCTAATCACATCATGTCACGTCTAGAATGCGGTCAACAAACTTGTTTCCCGTTGCAGTTTATAAATGATTTAGTTCGGTTGTGGGTAGTTGTGGGTGTGTTTGTTTGAGTTGTGGGTGTATTTAGGTAGGTGAAAATAAGTTTGCGATATGGTTATAACTGTTTCAACCATTGTTTTATTATGAAATCTACAAAATATATATAGAAAGTTGTCAACATTCAAAATTGATTAGCTCTTCGGGCCAGTTGCTTCTTCCTTACACGCAAACAGACAAAGGAAATCACGGCAAAGATTGCATAAACAATGGCAGTCACAAGGCATCTGATTGCAAGCCTGGCATACAAAACATCCGCATCCGAACGAAATGCTTCCAAACTATCGTATTGCTCCTCCAGCGGTAGTGTTTTCAAGAATGCTAGTGAATGTATTGCATAGCAAATGCCCATCAATAGCAATTGGAACGTCGCCCAGATGCTAATGAACAAACAGAATAGTGAACATTTCTTGCCACAAATGAAACGCATGCTCACAAAATTTATAACTTTTATATTTTTATAATATTTCAATTTATTATATTTGTATTGATAGATTATGCGGCTGACGTTTAAAGCAAAACCACAAACAGAGTTATCTGAAAAACTTAAATCAGAGTCAGGTGCACTAAAAAAACAACCCACACGAAATGAAAACTTGTATGTTCTGTGTATTATTGTTGGGTAGTTTTAACCTTGTGCAAATTTAATGACATTAGTTGATCTCAACGAACAAGATTGCGAAGTTCATGTGCCCAAGCGCCAATCCAATCTAGTACATACAACTACCAACTTTTTTTTGTACCATTCGCTTTCGGTTGCGGTTACAGTTCGTATCGGGTTGGTTCAACTCATAAAATGTTTTTTTGTGATTGACACAGATCAGAGTTGCTCTCGATAAAACCTCTAATTTCTGCCTTGGTTTTTAACTTTTTTTGTTTTGTATATCATGGCCTTAAAACTTATAGTCGTATCGAGGTACATACTATGTTTACAAAAGCAAGAACTCTTTGAACAATTTTTAAATTCGAATTTTTCCTTAACTTTATGTATAATCTAATACTATATATAATCTTTATTTTCAATTGTTGATTTTATTAGTTTTTATCAACCAGCAATGCTACCTGACAAGACCAAGACCCTGTCATAACGGCTCGTAAAAAATAACGGCATAACAGAAATTATGTCAATTCTTCAGCTGAATCATCTCAGTAATGGAATGCAGCGTTGCCAACAACGAAAAAAAAAAACAAATGCTGAACAAATTGATTGAAAAACAAAGGGAATGACATAAATATTTAACAGATAAAGGTATCATTATTCCAGTTATCTTTTGAGTAAACTCATGCAAAATGTAAATATAACAACAGGTTCCACACACTTAACAATAAATCTGCATAATTCTTTAATAAAAGCTTTAAGCAATAATCGAAAGCATTCTAAAATATATTAGTGTACCTCAATTTGTATATTCTTTAGCTTAAATTAAAGTCACAAAAAATAAAACTTTCGTTTAATTTTTCAGTGCTTTTATAAAATTTCACACTTCATGATGAACTCTTTAGATAAACCCGTTCTCTTACTTCTTAGCTAGTTGTATTTTGCAGTAATAATTAACGCAACTCACCTTTTTATCAAAGTAGAATGAAACTGTGTTTCCAAAGCGAAGAGATCGCAACAAAATTTTCTTTACCTTCAAAAATGTGTTGAGAAACTTCGTAGGTTGATTTTAGTGTTGCTTAGTTTTTGTTTAATATTTTAAATGTTGATTTTCACAATATTTTTTTTTTTTTTATTATGTTGTTTTTATTATTCTTTGTAATTGTTTTCGCTGCAATTTGTAAAAACTTCAATTAGAAACAGTAATTTATCATTTATATTAAACAATTTTCTGATTGAAATGGAGCTTAAGAGAACATTTACAAAAAAAGGAGCGAAAATATTTTTGATACTTCAAAGAATCGATGGTCAATGGTTTTTTAATGTAGTAAAATATGTGAATAATTATTCAATTAAAAGCTAACTCCTAATGCACAAATAGAGGTCAAGTCTGAAATAAGAAATCCCCCAAACACAATGATAAAAAAAACCTTGACATCAGGGTGTTCCATTTCAAAGTTTTTTCTTACAATGACTCGCAATCAGACATCAATCAAAGCTTATAAAGACTTAAATTATTTGTTTGTTGGAGGAAAAGAAGTAAAGAGTAGCAGAATTCACATATGAATTTTTGTTGTTATATAAGTTTGCTTATGCTCCAAGACCTTTTTCACATTTGCGTATTTTCTACTTATTTTCACAATTTATTTTTTTACATTTTTATCGCAAAGCTTATGTGAGTTTATTTTCTTGCACATTTGTTGACATGTGCTTCGTCTGATAAAATATCTTGGCTCAGTTATCAGCCGACAAATATTTAAATGCTGAGCACAGCAGTTTTCTTTTTATTATAATTATTATTAATTTGCTGTGCATGCGAACTTGCACAACTATAGAACTGAATATGCATATTGAATAGTTATTTTTATTTACTGTTGTGATTTCTGATAAGATGGCTTTGCCAATAACAACAAACACGCTCGCTGTTGTCATTTGCTTGTTGCTGCTTCCCTTTTATTTGTTTTGCATTTGTAAATGAAACACTTGTTGAAATGCAGAGACACGCGCGCACACACACACACACACACACACACAAGCTCAAGCACAAACACAAGGAAAGAGCGCGGGCACGTCTTTGAATTGGAGCTTGGCGTAGGTAGCGTATAAAGGAGGCACAAAAGCCAAAACAAAACACGAAGTTGAAGCAGTATCAGAGTAAGAGAGAGAGAAACAGAATTCGACTGACCGAATACGAAGCGCGACACAACCAACTTGCTCCACGTTCGCTGATGGAATGAACCAAGCGAGCGAGCGAACATAACATTGGAGAGCCAAACACAATATTTGTCTTGTGTTTGGGGCTTGCATGTGTTGATCCATATGAGCTGCTGTTATTGGTAAGTACTGTGTGCAGTTCTGGACTTGATTATTTACGAGATAAAAAGATAAGATCATGAATTGGTTTACAGATTTATTTACAAATTACTTGCAATTAAATTTTTTTGTATTATTGTCAATTATTCGTTTTTGCTAAAGAAAATATAATATTTCAAATCGGTTAATTAATAAGCTTAATTTAAATATATTAATTGCTTCTTTAGGCCAACTAATGCTGATAAAAATTTGTTTGTTTGATAAATGTTCAGAGCGCTGTTAACGTTTAACATTTGGCTCTTAGTTCAAAACATTCTGCTCTCAGAGAGCAACAGGCTGCCGCTCAACAAGTGTGCGCTGGCAGACACAAAGCTGAATGCTGTATGACGCTATAACTTGCCAAGAAATTAAAGTTTAAATATAAATAATAAAAACAGTGATTAGAACAGATGTATTGCTTATTTAATTTCTCAAAATTAATAATTTACCCAACTCTAATAAAACCTAATTATTATTATTTTTTAATGAACCATTTTTCGTTTTGAATCATTTAAATACAATTATAAATCGTTTAACATATTTAATTAATGTTATTTTTGTCGCTTTTGGGCGAATTTAAACAAGAATTTACGCATTTTTCAATACTTTTTTTTTGGCTCTAAGTTAATTTCCTGTTTGCTAAAAAATAGGTATTTAAGCAATTAAGCTCAACTTTTATGGCAAATCAATCGGCAATGCTTAACGTCTATTTTTACGATCATTAAAAGCAGATCTGTGTCCGCTAATTTGGCTGACAGCAAGCGGCTAACCAAAAAGAACCATAAATAAAGTGTGATCGTATAATATATCGCATTGAGTTAACGCCCATGCTTATTTAGCATAAATAACATTTCGATTTCTGACCATAATTGAAACTTCTATAATATGTATTTACATGTGGGTCGGTCGGTCATTTCCATAAGTTTTCAAGTTGTTAGATTGCTAAATAATATATGCACTTTGAAAATTGTTTTGTATATAGAACAATAATTTCTTAAAAGAATGATTTTAATAAAAACTTTTTCTTAATTTTAAAATATTTTTAAAAAAATGTTAAAGTATTGATTTCTAGCTTTTAAAAAATTAAATATGAGTCATATTTTATTCTAAGTGTTGGAATAGATATTCTCTCCTTAAAAGGTCATTAAAATAAAAATACTTTCGCAACCGTTTGGCGGATTTCCGCTCTCAGGCTACTAAAATTTCCACATTAGAAGGTGGGAGAGATAAGGAGACAGAGAGAGAGAGAGAGAGAGAGAGAGAGAGAGAGAGGTGAGCTTCTCCTTGAGTGCTGTCATCTTAAAAATTAAAGCTGGTCATTTGATACACACAAACCGACACAGAGATAGAGGAGATGAAGTTAGGAAGAGCACGATTTGAAGTAGAAGAAGCCTGAGCACTCGAGCGATTAGCATGTTAAACAGCGGCTGCTTAAAGGCTATAATTAAGCGACATAAACTTGGGTATTAGGCGCTAAATACACACACACACACACAGACAAGCCGAAAAAACTTTCAGAGTGGAAGTGGTGAAGTGTGGAGTGTGGGGGGGGAGGGAAATTTGAGAAAACGGCCTCCGTTTCATTTGCATTTGCATAACTGTTTGGTTTGGCTCGGCTCACGCACACTTGAAGTCTTCGTTCTGTTTTTGCCGTTCTGGGTGTGAGTCTTTAAGTCTGGCTTGCATTCGTAACAGACGGCGCACGGTAAACGAACAAACGAATGCAAACAGTATAACAGAGAAAGAGAGAGAGAGCGGGGACAGAGCAGGAGAAAGAAGCATTGCATTGCTTATGCACCTGTCCACATACTACTAAACGACATGTTGGGCTTTCGGCCTCTGCCTAAGAAAGAGTAAACATTCAGTCGCCAAGTTGCTGACTTTATTCAATGCACTTTCTGTTTGGGCATTGTTGGTTTTTCTAAGTAACTTGAAATCTGAGCAGCTGAAAATATTACTTTCAAAATGTTATTTTGAAAAGATAAAACTTATATAATGCAAAGGTAATATTCATGGGTGTATTTATAATGATGTAAATTAAAATGGTATTGTCTTAATAATAATTTTAACAAAAATACAACATTTCTTTCACCATAATTTTGTCAAAAAAAAAATCAATTGAAATTTACGTTCTTAGTGTATTTCAACATTCTACATATCTAACTCAACTTTTAACTTTTCCCCTTAGTTATTATTGTTATTTTCGTAACACACAAAAGAATTTCCATCAAAAATGTCAACAGAACTTTAACAACAACAACTACTTATAACAATAACAACAACAACAACGACAATAACAAATAGCGCACACGACACTCCTTTTTGGCTTTAGGCTTTAAGGTTGACTTTGGGTCTCTGTGTCTCTGCTTCTCTTTGTTGCAGCCCCATCGTCAACGTCATTTGCCATCAAAGCCATCAACACAAACAAAATTATGACTATTAATGCTGCTTGGGGTTTTAAAAGATATAAGAAAACTTCAATTTCAATAGTTTAAATTCCTAGTTCTTAGTTTGATGCATATTTTTAATAGATTAGTTTAGAAACATTAACATTAAGTTCATATTTTGGTTTGAATATCATAAGTTAATTAACAGTTTGATTGCTTAAGTCCAAGTTTTCATACAACCTTCAAATAACAGATTTGTATATAAAAACTTGCAAATCAATAATGTAAAACACGCTTTTTCTACCTCTTTAGTTTCCCATCCTTGCTATTTATTGAGTGCGTCGTGTCTATATCTGTATTTTAAGGTCAGTGCGCATTAACTCAGTTTCTAACGAACTCATCTGTTGTTGTTGTCATTTGGGTTCACCCCTTTTTATTCAAACCTTTATGCCTTGCAAACGAGTACTTTGTGTGTGGATGCCCAACGCTTTGATCTAAATATAAAAATGTTAAAAATTTACAGCAGAACGAGACTTAGAACCACCTGACCAAAGGTATTATAACCAGTAGAGAAATTCGGTATATAATGCGTGATAGGAACGAAAATGCATTTTTAAACTATAATGACAGTTGGCTATAAAACTTAATGTTATAAGCCATTAGCACAACAAAATATATAGCATACTTTTGGGAACAGCTACAAATTTATTTGGCTGGTTTTAGTACTTATACTTAACTTTAACTGCATCCTAAAAGTATGCTTTGATATTTGAAAACAAGTGCTTAAACTTAATTTAAATTCAGTTATGGATAAAAGAAGAGAGGATTTTGTGTTACAAAATGTATTTACTGAAATAAATATAAAAGAAAAATAAACTATAAGTAGCGTGAATTTTGTTAAATATTGTTTACTTTGTCTAAATCTATCTAATATTTGGGCTGTTGACCCACTTACCGCCGAGCTATGCTCATAGTCAGCTTTAAATATTTATACTTGAATACCTGTCCATCAAAACGCATGATGGAAACTATCACTGGGACCAGTCAACGATTGCCAAATGCAAACAACTTTAACACATAAAAATTGTCAGAGTCTTTGGCAACACTTTTGACTTTGTCGCGCTTTTTTTTACGCATTGGCAGCTGTTAGCCATTTAACAGTTTGGCATCAACAGCAGCTCTAATTCATTGATTCATTCATTAATTCCTGCAGACAGTTAAATGTCATTAATGCAATACAAGTTTTAACTTGTGGAATATACCCTGTGTTAGATCTTATTTATATTAGGGATTTGAAAAATAAATTAAAAGTTAATAGTAAGTCCTTTTGTGTTCTTAAAATCTTTCTCCTCTTAACGTATATTTTTTTCAAGATCTTCTAGGATATATTAACAGTACACAAATACCAACACCCACTGAAAAAATGCTATATACTACTTCAAATTTATGGACGCCATGCGAGTTAAATCAACTGAAGCTGTAAATATATATTTTTGGCATCAACGCTTCAAATCATTTTGCAATTCAAATGTGTTTTGTGTGCGGTGCTCGCTACTTGCGTTAATTAATTGAAAATCAAACAGAATTGAATACGAATAAAAAAAATACGCATACGCAGCGTGGAGCATGCGCATTCGATGAATTCTCAGCCCAAAAATATGTTTGGCATTCGAAGTTTGAAAATTCTTCACATTGGGCAACGCCAGTCCAAATAAACAAAATAACTTATTTTGTGAGTGTTTGACTAGCAGATACTCTGTAGACGAAACTTTACCTGCCGATAAAGATAAATTTTCGAAAGTGCGACTCTTATGGTATCGGTAATCGCTATATGTACTATATCGATAACGGCAGGCATCATGCAAATGCCTTAATATATTTGTTTGTGACATCGATTTAACTATATTTCATCATAATTGCAGAAACTATATCTTCGAATATGTGATATCTATTTATCTTACAAATCGGATATTGCGTTTTTGATTTTTCAAACGGACATTCAGACGATAATTATTTATTTCCTGCTACTACATCGGTAAGGGTATTTAAAAACGATCAAATCAGCGCCTTGAATATATATATATATATGTTTTGGAGTTTGGGTTAATTAGGCTCCGTCGTATATCTGAAGCATTTTTGCACTAATTTGGTGCGTGCGCCGCCCGAGTTTTCCAAAAGTGGTCGTCACTGTTGTCGTTGTCGTTTATGGATTTTGGACAATCGGCTAACTGGGAGGCACCTTATGGTTGTGCCACATGTTGTGGCTGCACCACACGTTGCAAATGAACAATTTGGCATCTGATTTTTACAACCCTTATCTCTTGACCACTTTTCAATGAAAAACCAGTTGGCATAAATTGTTTTCGGTTCTTATGGGGCCGGAAAATATCGAACACACACATTTTTGAAAACAAATTTTCACGCCGTCCAAATGTGGGACAAGCATAAAATCTTTTATTTATAAAGACAGCTTTGAAACTATTGCAGCACATTGGTCGGAGCTTTCAAAAGTTAGTTAGTACTTGGACACAGCTCGCAATTGTTTAAATTGACTTAATATTTGCTAATAGATTACACATAAATCACAATGCGTTTTATTTTAGGCATGATTTATGCATGAACTTAGTCACAGTTGTCTCTCTGTCTCTGTCTCTTGCAAATAGTTGGTTGCGTGCCACTTGAGAGGAGGCATCAACATTATTTCGAGTGTTGCTTGCAACTTAAATAAACGCTACGTCATTTCGCAGATCACACTCGCCTTTAAGGCCTTTAACACATGTATTAGTTTGTGGAGCTCAATTTAACCCATTATCGATTACATGGCTTAATTTTAGTTTTTTTAGTTAATCGGAAATTTATGCGTTTAGTTAATTCAATAACTTTAAGACTCAATGTTTTTAACAATTCCAAGAATATTTCAAATATCCCTTAAATAAATTGTTATCGATAAATTGGTATAAGTTTTAGCATACTTTCAAGCAGAATATCCCATAGCCGTTGTTGAAAAAATTGTATAATTGTTGCCCGTATTGTGTATCACATGAATAACAAGTAAGTAAGCCAACTGTTTAGCTTTATGTCCGAAAAATCGTTATCGATAACTTGCTTAAGCCTTTAGCTTGCACTTATATCTACTTTTCGAGCACAATTCGATACTATCTATGCATAAAATGTATCACATAAATAAAAAATTCTTTCCTTTAAAAATTATATTCTAAAATCGATATCGATAACTTGCTGTTACTTTCAGTTAATCTTCAGATCTACTTCCAACAATATTTTATATTTAATATTCTTTAAGATTTAGTTTAACGATATAGTTTTTCCCATAGAAAATAAACGTTTTCAGCCAAATCGCATAAGGGTTAAGCGCAGTCGATAAAAATCCCACGAGCTGCCAACAAGCAATGTCTACAAGCTGGTACAAAATACTCTGTACTCCAAATGTTTTTTGTTGTGGCCAAATGTGTCCGGTGTGACTGAGGCAAGTTTTGATACGAAAAATGCAATAATAATAACAAACAACAACAAAATATCACAATTTTTGTTAAGCATTAAACACACAAATATGGTCAAATGTGGCACGCTGCGGCATTTTGGCCCCGTCAACAAAAGTTTAAGCACAAAACTCTGAAGATTTTTTTTGCTGCTATTTTTTTAATCATTATTTGGTAACAAAATGATAATTATGCAATTTTTGTGTCGTGGCAAATTGCCGGCGTTTTTGAGCAGCGCCCAATTTTAGAGCAGCTGACAACAATTAGACAACATTCTAGCCGGGATTCCACATTTACTTACATATATGTATGTATGTATGTATGTCAATCGTAGGCTAATTAAGTGGTTAGCTTGAAGGTTAACAGTTTAGTTTAAGGCAAAACAATTTGTTAATTAGCAAATACAAATGCATTTATCTAGATCAAACTACCCTAAACCGAAAAAAAAATTTCTAATATAATCAATAAATTTTATGTGTTAGAAAACTAAATATCAAAATATACCAAATCATTATCAAGAAAAAGTTTTTTAGCATGTTAAAAAACATTTCTTTCTTTTATTAAAAATTGCTTTTTACTCAGTGAATTTCAATTTCAATTCAATGTAGCATTTAATTAATTTGTAGAATTAAAAAACAAAGCAAAAAATGCTGCTTTCTAATTAGAAATCCCTAAGCGACTGTCGGACTGACCAAAAAATTGAAACTCAAACTCCCAGCCCAGACTGAATGCCTGCCTGCCGCCTTTTTGACGACAAGTGGTCTGCCTTGCTGGCCAATTTGAAGCAGATTCAAGCCAAGTTAAGCTGTTGCGTCATCAGCAAAAGTGGCAACAACAACAAGAATCACAACATTGTTGCTGTAGTTGTTGTTGGTGTTGTCGACTACATCGCAGATACTTCACAAATTGGTGCTATGTGTGTGTGTGTGTGTGTGTTTGTGGCCCGCTTTTGTTGACGCTCTAAACTACGAGATCGAAATCGACTTGGCCTGGCTATCTAGCTAGTCATCTGTCTGTCCGATTGTCTGATTGTCCAACAATTTCGAATGCGTGCCCCGACTGCAACACAGTATAAAAGTAACTCAATGCACGCATTCAATTTACAGTTGCAATTCTCAATCAACGCCGGCATCAACAAAAAAAAAAAGGAACTAAACATGAAACTATTGGTAAGTTGTTGTTCAACACTAGATGGCAATAAAGTGAATCCTTACCCAAAATACTTTTGCTGATAGATTCTAACGACTTTGTTGGCTGCTGCGAGCGCTGCTCCTGGATTATTAGATTACGGACATTCGGCTCCGGCTATCAGTTATGGACATGCTGAGCCATCGTATAGTTATGCCCATGCAGCACCCGCGATAAGTTATGCACATGCTGCTCCGGCTGTAACCTATGCGGCAGCTGCTCCAGTCATCAAATCGTACGCTCCTGCTATCAGCTATGCAGCACCAGCACTCGTTAAATCTTACGCACCTGCCATCAGTTATGCGGCGCCTGCTCCGGTCATCAAATCTTATGCTCCAGCGATCAGTTATGCTGCACCCACAATTGTTAAGTCATATGCAGCACCAGTTGCTGTTAAAGCCGTTCATGCTCCAGCCACCAGTTATTCGCACTTCAGTTCGGTAAGTTTCAATCAAAATGCTGCTTAAAACAAAATAAATGGCAGCATTTTTCACCTTCTAAAATGTAACTGTAAATTTGCACAGCCAAACTGCTGTTAGCTTAACAGAGCTAGAATTATGTTAACAAATGAGCCTGTTTTTACTTCCTTTGGAATACAGAGCTGCATTTTTACATAATTTTTTGTAAACAATTTTCAGGTTGTCTCTCATGCCCAGCCCGTCATTAAGGCATATGCCGCTCCTGCTATAGTCAAATCTTATGCTGCACCCGCCATTAGCTACGCTGCACCAGCTGTTGTCAAATCGTATGCCGCCCCAGCGATCAGCTATGCTGCTCCATCTTACTCATACGGTGGATATAGTCACGGCTATGATCATGGTTATGATCATGGTTATGGCTACCATTAAGCACGCCAGCACTGAGCATGTTGAGCAAGTGGAGAATGGTCAGAGTGATTAATACGAGTTGGCAAGAGAATGAGAAAGTGAGTGAAAGAGAATGAGAAAAGAGGGGAGTTACAGGCAGCACGTTTTTCCAAAAACCTACGACACTTTTAAAAGTATTTCCATATTTCGCATATTTTGTATTTATTTAAGGCTCAATTACTGCAAATAAAGAAAAATTATATTTTTCAAAAGCTTTAGATTTTTTAATTATTATTCTGTCATAAAAAAACAGATAAAAAGTAATACAAATTGAATCAATAATTACAACTTTGGAGTAAAGTTTCTTATAAAAAACTTCTTGCGTTTTTTTTTAAGACACATTAAACACATCAACTGAGTTGATTATGATAAAGCAAATATTAATACAGATGAAGCAAATGTTGTTCAACATTTTGGCAAGCTCACGCCAGGGTTTTTCTTCAATATCGCAATAGTCCGTAGCCTGTGCGGCAACAATTAAATTATTTATTTATTTATAACAAAAAGCGGTTAAAACTTACGCCCAAAATTCTCAGGCCGAGGAGGAAGCGCAGAGGATTTGGCTTAATCATGGCTAAAAGCCAAGCAGGCGCCTTGGCTCTTGGCGGATAACGGTCAAGCCAAATTATGGCAATATGCAGCAAATAACAAAATATGGAAATGCGCATAAGATGCTGATAGGCAGACACTAAAATTAAAAAATGAGTTGTTGATTTTAAAAATGAAAGTGCATTGGCTCTAGCTTTATCGATAATTTTGTATCTGCGTGAGCTAGCGACAAAAACTAGTTCTTTTCGTCCTTAAGATAGATTCACTAGTTCTTTGAGTCTCTTAAAAAGTTGCAATCGGATTAACAGGACCAAATAATTAATACTTACTCAAAGGCGGCACATAGTGCGGTGATGCATGGCGCGTTAGATACATAAGATTCCAGGCAGACAGCATCACAACAACGAGTATTAAAGCACAACGTCTATAGCCACGTAGCAGAAACGAAAGTCCAATTAGAATTTGAGAGACTGCAGAAAATAAAATGAAATGAAGTTCGTTTTGTACAATTAGCGCAAAACAAAAACTTGCCAACTAGCGGCATTATAAAGACCAAACTAAAGAACGCGCTATTCCGCTGCAGCGTAAATCCAATAGAAACATCTCCCGCAACCGTCTGTAGTAATCCATATGGTGAATATCTCATGCTTGTGGCATTCTCCACATGCGTCACACCAATCTCAACAAATGTCCAACCTGATGGCGTATTAACATGTTCATTTGAAGCCAACGGCTTACGTTGATAGTCATAGATTAAAGCTATATCCGCCTGATTCTGTTCAATGCCCAACTGAATATCACAATCGATCCGCTCGTTGGGCCAATTGCGTGCTGTGTCAACACACCAAGACGTTACCTCCCAATTGCTGGCCATAAGTGTGACATTGCCATTATTATATACACGCAACTCAAACAATTTGATTGCTTCACCCAAAGACTCCAATGCGGCACTGGAATTCATGATGATTAGCAATAATTAGATAAGCTTAATTAGATTAGTTGCTCACTTGAGCACCACAATTTTTGGTGTCCATATTTGTAATTCCGGATGCACTAACGAAGTTCTTTGTGCATAATCCTCTGGTTTCCAACGCAATCGCTCATCCTGCCAGTGCAACAATAATTCCATTCGAGTACGTAATAAAGCATTGGATTGATCGTAGGCCAACGAATGCATTTGGAAATTGAATTCAATCGCACTGAGATTGCCGGGCAGACTACTATTTTGTGCCTGATTGATTAATGAAATCAATAAACGTTCCTCTACAGATTGCTCCCGCTGCTGTTGCTCCATTTCATTAGCTGTGTAAAAAACAGAATTAGTTAAATATTTAAGCAAGTTGTAATTATTTCCCTACCGTAACCATCAAAGGCACAATCATAGAACCAACGTGCACTATTTGATCCAAACGAGCTAAAGCTAATATAGTTAATGTTCAAAGCGGATGCGTCCATAAAATGCAGCAGAGGTTCTTTTTTAAAGCCGGGTATATAAACAAACAAGTCACCCTCTGAAAATATCAATTAAAGAAATAAATATGTCCTTTCAGTTTTATCTCGGATTCATTTTAACCTTTTGTTTGAACAATCTCAATCGGTGTTGGCTCATAAGTCGATAAAAGCTGTTGATCTTGATTGGTTGAAACACGCCTTAACCCCATACTAGTGCGAATAGCGGAAAACGTATTTCCGCCAGCCCCTATCACTGTAGAGAAAGAAAAAGAAATTTAGAGCGGGAGTCATATTTTTAAGCTACTCGTATGTAGATAACAAAGTTATTTTCTTACCGATTTCATAGACGCGATCATTGGGACGAGGTCTGCTTGTTACTGAGAGCAAAATGTGTGCATCCATGCTGGTCAGCACATAGAATTTTAAATGCAGCCTCTCATTTGATTTGGCATTGTTATTGTCCAAGGTGTGCACCATAAAGAAATCCTTGTATGCATAGCCACTGGATGAATCAATTGCGATGCTATCGCATGTATCCAACTGCGCAAAACTGATATTATAACGGCCTTTGGCTGCGACCGGACACTGTGTGAGTGCCAGATATAACAAACTGCTGATAAGCCATTTTTTGGTTGTCAACATTTTATAATTGCCGATGCTCGCTCAGCATTCGTTTCAAGTCCAAACAGAACTGAATCAAACGCGCCTTTTATCATCGCTATCGAGCGACCAAGTCGTGTGTATCGTTTTTTGGCACATACATACATATCGATTATGGACCTGACATTTATTTGGTCCTGAAATATTTTGATTTATGTGCTAGTTGTAAATTCATCTAGCTGCTAGACTGTTAACAAAAAGAAATCTTATTTTAAAGGTATTATAATGTCTGCGGTATGCTTTGACTTATTCATTAAAGAGTATTAATAATTCGACTATGGCAGTCAATTGAACAAATAAATAAGCTAGTTCCAGATGCATCAAAAGCTCAAAATATCGATGATTATTTATCATCCCTAATATGAAGCTACGATAACACTGTCTTGGCTATTATTTTCGTTTTAAATTGATATTGCTTCAAATCAGCGATAATTAAATTTCAAATAGTTTCAGCAATTGCCAATCCATTGGCCATGCCTGACGAGACGCAGGATGTCAAAGCGCAGAAATTGGCTGCAGCGCGTAAAAAGGTAAAAATTGTAAACTTAAAACATCGTGACGTGGACACCCGAACCACTTACGTCTCATATTGATTTTGGTAATTGTTATTATAGCTGAAAGAATATCAGCAGCGCACCAACAATAACAATCCGGATGAGACCTCATCGACAGTGAGCATAGCCAGCAATTTGTCGGAACGTTCCGACTGTGAGTTTAGCAATAATGGTGGAATGCAGCAACCACAACAACAGACGCTGGAACAAACAGAATCAGCTGCAGCTGCAGCTGAAGCAGCAGCAGTGCCAGATGCAACTCCAGTTGACAACCCAACTGGAATAGCTGCATACTTTTTGCAGTCAGAACCGACACCAGGGCTGGAGCAAAACATATGGCCACACAATGGTCAAGGCGACACAAATTTGCAGGCAATTCAAGTGCTAATTGCAGAAAAGGGTCAACTGAATACAGAATTGACCAAGTCAAGGCATTTGTGCCGAGAACGCCAACTGGAGCTAGAGGAGTTGCGCACAGAGCACGGGCAGACGTTGCAGCGCCTGGAACAGATTCAAGAGCATTGCCAGGAGCAGCAACGTAACGCCGAGCAGCAGCGCAATCTTAATGCGGAACTGCAACACAAACTGGCGCTGGCCAATGCCCAAACCGAGGATCAGCGAACACATCTTGGTGAGCTACAAGCGCAGCTCGTGCAGCTTAATGCAAAGCATAACGAACTACAGCAGCAGCATGCAGAAAAATGCAATGATCTGGATATGGCACAATTGAAAATACGTCAGCTATCAGATGAGTCCAATGTGAATGCTGACAACCGTGTGGAGACGCTCACCCAGACCCAGTATATGTATGAGCAACAGATTCGAGATCTGCAACAGATGGTGTCACAATTGACGCAGGATAAGGAACAGGCGGCCATGCAGTATCAGAACTATGTTGCCAATCTCAAGGAGCGTAATGCGGAACTTGGCGAGGAGTGTGCACAACTTAAGGAGCGTGAGCGACAGCTGATTGAGCATGTAAGTGGCCTGGAACGCGATATCCAAAAGAATCTGGCACTGCAAGCACAATACAAAGAGGCAGCTCGACAAGAAACTCAATCTCAAATACCACAGGAGCAGCCGCAGGTAAGTAATTCGTTAAAGAATCCTATGACTACTACATCTAAAATCCATTATAGACCGATCCAAGTGCTGAGGTTATAGCACTAAAGGAACACATAAGCGACATGGAATTTGAACGACATGAATTCCAGCTAAAAATCAAATCCCAAGACGATCAGTTGCAATCGAATGAAGAGAAACTGAATGAGTTGCAGTTGGAGTTGCAGCGTTTGCAAACTGAGCAACCGGATCAAACTAAACTGCTTGCCACCATGGAATCGGATAAAGTGGCCGCATCGCGTGCCGTTAGTCAGAACATGAATATGAAACAGCAGTTGGATGAGTTGGAGCAACGTTTTGTGCAGCTGACCAATGATAAATTGGAGCTGGTCAATAAATTGGATGCCGAAGAGTTTGCCAATCGTGAGATGCGTTCCAACTATGCTCAAATGGAGAAGAAGCTGCTGGCAAACGAGGAACGCTACAAATTCAAGGATGAGGAGATGATACGACTCTCGCATGAGAATGTTGAACTGCAACGTATGCATCTGATGCAACAACAGCAACTAGATCGGTTGCAGCACTATGAAGTAGGTGGTTTTTTTTTTTTCGTGGTAGTCAGGAAATAAAATCCTTAATTAAATTCATTTTCCTTACAGGCTAAGGTTTATCACAGTCAACAGGATGTTAAAGAAACTGAGGTAGCTGAGGGTGCAGTGGAGGCACAAGAGCGTGATCATGATCATGAACATGAGCAGAACGACCATGATCATCATCATCATGAACATGAGCACAACGGCCATGATGATCATCATCATTCCCATGCCGAACATTTATCCAACTCCTGCGAAACACCATTGCTGCTGCCCACAGCCGAAGCAGTAGAAAAATTGCAATCACGTTTCACAACACTCATCAGCCAAGTGGCGGATCTAACCGAGGAGAAGCAGAGCCTGGAACATCTTGTGTTGCAGCTGCAAAGTGAAACGGAAACCATAGGCGAATACATTACACTCTATCAGACACAGCGGCGCATGTTGAAGCAACGCGAATACGAGAAGGCCGCACAGATGAGTTTGCTGAAAGCGGAGCGGGAACAATTGCGCGAAAAGATCGATGCACTCAATAAGCTGGTAGGCAGTCTAGGCTTGCCGGCGGAACAGTTGCAGCAGGAGCAGCAGCTGCAACAGCAGTTGGAGCAACCTATTGAGAATGAAAACTCTCAAGAGATAATCCACAAGATACAGGATATAATAACAGAAATTAAAGTGAATGCAGAATTGGCGCCAGCGTCGTTAATAAATGTCGCACAGCCACCAGGACAAGTACGCTGCTGTCAGGGCAAGTTTGAGGTTGTCTAAATGGCCGAAATATATATACATATGTATATTTAATTTTTATGTCAACGTATAATGTATTCAAAGTGCAATTATTTGTTAGCCTGCTGTCTGAAGTTTTTTTCTACGCCACACACACGACTCTTTTGTATATGTTTCGTAAGTATCCAATTAATCAAATTTTCTGGGCTACAATGCTATTGATCATTACAAAATATAATATATATATTTAACACTACTATTATATGCGTATGCGTTTAAATCCGATTAAATAACAAGTACTTATATTTAAATGAAAAAAAAAAAAAACTATTTCGATTCATTTCTCAATTTAGTTTTGCAGTTGCTTTCTTTAAGTGATTTTGGTCGACAACTGCGACTCGGACGGCCAAGCACCGAGCTATTGTTGCTAGATTCCTCTATTTTGCTAGATCTGGGTTTTGCTTTCGGTTTGGTCCTTGTCGAGGGTTTCTTTTCTGTTTTCCTTTCGGTTTTGACAGATTCTTGATTCCGTTGCGGTGTGCTGCAATCATCGGGTCGATTGACAATGCCATTAAAGGCACTGAAGTTTAATTGGCTAGGGCGATTAGTAAGAGTAGCACTAGAATGTATAGAGTTACGAAGCATTGTCATATGCATTGGCGAGCTTTGTCTAGGAGCACATCGCACATGCTCTATGCTCAATTGCTCCACATTTTCCATATTTGGAGTGCATCTGCTCTCACTCTCATTAATTTCAATTAGGGATATACTGCGAGCCTTTGGACTGTTTAAGTGCAAGGTTGTTCTATTAGTCAAATCACGTAGGGGCAACAATGATAATTCCATGCTGCGTTTCTCTGTGTCAGTATCATCCAACGAAATTGGGGGAGTATCCTCCTCGCTGTCGCATTCTTCAATAATAGAATACATTAAAGCAGCGACATTTGTTCTAGGTGGAGATATTTGATTTGGTGAAGAAGTATCAACATGTACTTCTGCTTCTGGGGTGTCTGGTGAGCTTAGAACTTGCAGATCCACCAAACGACGTGGCTCAGGTGTTTTTCTCATTTTAACCTCATTGACCGGCTGGAACACAAAACTGTTTTAATACATTTTCGTTAGCTAAAACAATTTTATCATTTACCGTGAGAATGGTCTCATCAAATTTATCCTCATCTTCTTCAGTCTGTCTTTGCGAGCTATTACAATTTACGACACTATTTGTAATATGACTGCGACTCCTTCGGAGCAGAGCGTTCGAATCGTGCGCTTCTGAGCAAGCTTCTTCTTGTCTATAGACACTTTGTTTTTTGTCCTCTGCAGTGCGAGTGATATTTGGAGAATTAATGCTGCTGTCCAGACTTATATCTAAAGACTGAAGCAATGTCCTGACTGCACATTTAATTTTGTTTTCATTATGTTGTGCGTCGGCCAATCGAATTTCACGCTCTTCCATTAGCAGTTTTTTAAGTAACACCTCTGTTTTAAACATTTCTCCAATTAATATGCGTTGCTTTTGCACCTGATCCATCAATTCAGCATTTATTAATTTGTATTGCTCCATCTCTACACATTTAATATTTTTACGAGTCTGCAATATGAAAACAAATTTTATGTTTGGCGTCGATGCCTTCAATGGCGTCGATTGCAACTAATAAGTACTTGTTTGCGTCGAGTAACTATCGATATGCGTTTTACTTTTCAACTATCGACTACAGTCGATATCGATATCCAATAACGCACTGACGCTAAACTCAAAACTGTAAACAATTGTAATGTGATAAGAATGGAGCAATATAAATTGATAAATGCCGAACTAATGGATCAGGTGCAAAAACAACGAATATTAATTGGGGAAATGTTCAAAACAGAAGTGCTCCTTAAAAAACAGCTACTGGAAGAGCGTGAAATGCGATTGGCCGACGCAC
Source organism: Scaptomyza montana (assembly GCA_018904305.1). NCBI lineage: Eukaryota > Metazoa > Arthropoda > Insecta > Diptera > Drosophilidae > Scaptomyza > Scaptomyza montana. Next base: position 1,332,651 of record JAEIGR010000008.1, on the reverse strand, counting down.
AACATAATGAAAACAAAATTAAATGTGCAGTCAGGACATTGCTACAGTCTTTAGATATAGATATTGATAGCATCACTGATAATCGAACAAACACTCGAACATCCCAGCTATCATCAGATGCCACCAAAGAAAGTATTTATAACCGGGAAAAAGCTTGCTCCGAGCTTCGACGGTCCAGCGTTCTGCTTCGAAGGACTCTTGCTTCATCGCCTAGCAGAAAGAGTCGTAGTCAAAGTATGTCAAGTGTAAATACTTGTAATAACTCGCTTGTGGAGCAGGAGGAGGATGAGGAAGGCGAGGAGGAAGAGAAGGAGAAGGATACCATTCTCCCAGTAAGTAAAAAAACTTCATAAAGTAACCTAAATGTACCTGTGTTGTGTTTTAGACGGAAAATGTAGTAAGAATGGAAAAAACACCAGAGCCACGACGTTTGGTGGATCTGCATGCCAATATGAACACACCAGAAACCCCAGAAGCAGAAGTACGTGTTTCTGTTTCTTCACCAGATGATTTAATGTGTCCTATTATTGAAGAGGATACGAGCGAAGAGGATAATTTGTCCTCTCCGATTTCATTGGATAATACTGACTCAGAAGGACACAGCATTAGGGTATCATCGTTAGCCCTGCGTGATTTGACCAATAGAACAACCTTGCACTCATCCAGTCCAAAAGCATGCAGTATACCGCATATTGGAGAAAGCGAAATTGAAAACTGTAGTCAGGGATCGAGATGTTCTTCAAATATCACAACAAAAAGAGGTAAATTAGCTCGTGTTCCTATTAACAATCAAGAGCAACAAAGTATAGAGCATGTGCGATGTGCGCCTAGTTTCATGGATTTGGGTGCTATTCTTACCCCAAGAAGTAGCCAAGTAAGCTTCAGCAGCTTTAATGGAATTTCGGATCGACCGGATGATTTTAGCACACCCCAGCGGGTCAAAGAAGTCGTCGTTGCTAAAAAGAAGCCCTCTCCAAGGACTAAACTCAAACCTAAGCTTACACAAAGCACTGCTGGCCGTAGTCTTAACAATGAAGAGGAGCAGTCCAGTAGCAATAGTTCGGTGCTAAGTCGCCCCAGTCGCAGTTGCCGGCCCAAATCACTTAAAGAAATGAGCTGCAAAACCAAGCTGCGAAATGATAGCCAAAGCAAATAATATTACGTAATTTTAAGAATCTATTTTGTCTGAATGTTGTTTTTAAAGAATAAATATAGTTTTTAGAAAGTGTTGTTTTCATTATGAAAAAAATTAATAGTTTATTTAAATACTAAGATCTTATATGTCAAGTGTGGAGCAATTCTGTTAAATAAGGTTTAATGTTGTGCTTTGTATCGATATCTATCGCACTGCCGCCACAATCGTCAAAGTTACATGGTTGTATTTTCTAAATTATCTGTCCCGTATTTCCCGTTCAACATTCGCCAGCGAAAACAAATGCAAAACACCAACACAAGTGCGACCAGCAATTGGCTTAAATAAAAATATGCACAAACAACTTTTAACTCAATGCCAACGTATGCAATGTGTGTGCTTAAATATTAATGCAGCGGGGCAGTGAAAGCACAATTATCGGTGCTCGTGTGTGTGCGCTCTTTTATGAGTGTTTAGTTGTATGTGTGTGAGTGTCTATTAGTCAAACTTAATTTTTACCTATTTTCGGCACATTTCAACACCAAATTGTGTTTCTAACACATATTTTTTTTTACACAAGATTAGACCTATTAAATTACAGTTAACGGCTATTTTTACCATTAAAACAAGCGGTCTGAAATTGCAAACCGCGCAAGAAGCCCGCGAGAAAACATTTGGGAAATGAATGCGATTACTGCTGCTAAGTATTTAAATCATTGTGCTGGAATTGTTTTATTTGTGGCTTCTTAGTTTGCATGAATAGAAATTTAAGACCGAAAGTGACGCAAAATCAGTATCGCCAAGTGCAAGTGAAGGCTTTTGCCTCGCGCTATCAACACATCGAGAATTGAGCTGCTGCAACAACAACACCAAATCAGCTGTCAAACCACTTCAAGGTGAGTTTGTTAGTAAATTAACCTGTTTGCGGTATTGTTTTTTGCATCTACCTGTTTAGATTTAAGCAATTTTTGTTTTATATCTCGTTTTTGGTGAATTTGGTTATCACATGTCTGGAGATATCGATAGCTTATTGCCTGTTTTGCAAATTCCTTTGAAGCTTATCGATAACTAAATGCCTATCTTGTGTTTTTTTTTACACCTGTCTGCAACGATACGGTACTTTTCTAAATAGAGAATCTTACACATGTACATTCATTTTATGACATTTGTGTTGGCAACGCTTAATGTTGAATATTACTGCTGTTTTTTTTCAAAACCATTGGTCGTTTTCATATCTTATCTTTGAGTGGACGTTGGTATTTGTGTCTAATAAGTGCCACACATATGCAAAAATTCCTATTACTAGTCGTATCAGTTCAAGCAGTTTGGTTTTGGATAAGACCTACACACACACATACATGCAATGAATGCGTGCCCAGTTGCCAATATGATGGTAAAAGCTGCTGTATTGTAATTATTACTTATTTACTTAAATGAAATACTTAGTAGTTACATATTATCATTTCCAGTTAAAATCTCGAATTGGTCATGTGTTAAATCTGCAAATGGGTACAACAAACTTTTGAAGCACTGATTTTGATCTGCATTTCTGTCTGTTTTGCACATTTGTCATTTATTTATTTTAATCGCATTAAACAAAAAGTTGCACGCGACGCGTGACGAAAGCGGCAGCAACAAAACTGACTAGAAAACCAGCCCAGCACTGACCTACAAAAAGTGCAATGCGCTCCCGTCACTCTGGCAAATTGCAATTGCCATCATGTAGGGGTTGGTTTTTAGGTTGGGCTCAGAATAATACTTCAACTAGTTGTAAGCAGGAAATTACTTTGGGATAGCGCTTTGTTTTGAAGCCCAATGGGACAAACAGCGAACCTTACACAGGAAAACACTCTAATGAAAATGCTATATAAAGTTAAAAAAAAAAGTTTTTAGTTTTCTACAAAGGATAAAACAAGGTAAAATGACTTTAATAACAATCAAACAAAGTCCCAACATATTAGAATCAGAAACTTGGAATTTATTCCACCCCAACTTTACTGCTTTTAATGCACTTTCAACATGCAAATCGCATCCACAGACCAGAGTTCAATGCCATTAGGGGCCTAGGCTTTTGTGGCCTTGTTTCTAAGGACTCTCAACGATTTCTATTGTTGGTATATACCCCCCTTCACACACACACTCATACCTTGCATTGTGAGCAAGCGAGAGAGCTACACTACATGTTTGCATTTGTCACAATCATTGACAAACAACGAAACCTTGTGTGCGGCCATTCTCGTCAAGTGTTGTAAAACACACAACAATAATAAACATTTCTGAGCTGACATCAAGTTTCATTGGCACGCCTGGTTTTTTTTTTTCTGGATAACTGTTTTGATTTATGCATCATAATATGCACTTCCTTATGCCGCTGCCCTCTGAATCATTTACTAAAATGCCACAATGCCAAGCTGCTTATAAACCCATGAACGTACCTGTATAATACCCTGTATCAAATAAAATTTTTGAGGAGTAATTTTTCAGTACAAAATATCTACTTGAAGTCAATGTGAAATTTTAATGCAAATGTTCAACAGTAAATCTGGATTTTTTCAAAATAATCTATATGAATTTTTTCAAAATTTATTTCTTTTAAAAGTATTTTAAAAAATCAAACTACTATTTTTGCTGCCTTAATAGTTTGATGACTCATCAACAAGCAGCGTTGATTGTTTACATTAATTGTTGTTGTTGCAGTTGTTGTTGTTGAAGTGAACTCAACACCGTTGTTGTCATTGAGATCTCATCACATACATGCATATTTTTTTGCATTAGTTATTTAAGCACAGTGCGACAATGTTGAAAACCGCATTTTAATAAACCCAACAACAATGGAGACCCATTTTGCTAACTTGTTGTTGTTGTTGCTTTTGTTTTGTGTTGTTATTGTTTGTGTTGTCGTTGTAAGCGAATATGAGCATAACACATATTGAAAATTTGTTATATATATGGGGGAGGCAGATGGCATCCTACAATTACTTAATGAGCGCTTCAAATGTAAACGAAGACAGTCGCAGAATGAATACTCTTTTTTTATTGTTCGATGTAATCTTTATATTATTGTGTCAAGATAAAGTAAACATTCTAAATACATATAGGTTTTTCTATTTTTTTCCTTAAAAACTAGCATTTCAGACTTGATTTCGCATTAAAAATAAAATTGTTGTTTTACTTATTCAAAAATAGACTCTGCAATACCCTATCTTCAAGTGCTTAATAATGACGCATGGATGCTTCTGTCGGTCCTTGTGTCGTTGTTAAATGTTATTCTATATGTCTTATGAAAGCCGCTATTAGTTAATTGTTATTGAAATGAACAACAAGTAATATGAAACTGGTTAACCAGTTACAATGTTGTTCATACATTTACATAATATTATTATGATATTGTATTAGTTTTATTTTGAATTCACATTAACTTAAACCTAAAACGCAAGAGAACATTTAACGATATTAAGTTTAATTTTTTTGTGACTCACAACTATCTTAATTACTAAAGATGAGATTGCTCATCAGTCTCTGGTTATCATTGACAATTCCTCCCCCTATAAAAATGTAAAAATGTATTCAAAATGATCTCACAAGACTTGTTGTAAACAAAATTTGCGTACGTGCTGGGAATTTCAATATTAAACTCTCTGATGCTATAGCAGCATTTGTTTATTTTCCATCTCTGAACACAAAAAAAACCTTTTTGCAATGCGGTCACATAAAATTGTATCTGTTTTCATCGTTTTTTAGCTTCATTTTTGTTGCTTTTTTATCATTTGAGCAGGCATTTGGAATTTCAATTAAATATCAAGACACTCGTTTATGTTTGTTTTTTACAATTGTTGCGGAGACATTGAAATGCTAATTAAACAGCGAGACAGTGTTGGACGATGGCCAAACTGAGTTGGTGTGTTATATAAGGAGAAGAAAAAGAGCCGAGACTAAACTAAGCTGTCAAAACATGATACAAATAAAAAGCAAATTAAAAGCGAAAGTTTTACTGTTTGCAATTTTATGTGTTCGTTTTTTTTGTCATACATCAAGGGATTTTAATTCGAAAATTCACTATCGACATTTTTATATATGAATTCGTTTTTATATAATTTTTTCCAATGCAAAATTCTTAAAAATTGTTCTTTGATTTTTAGTTTATTTTAAAACTTTCATTTCTTGTAGGAACTGATTCAGAATTGATTCACTTACACAATAAAAACTAAAAGTACTTACTAAATTGTTATTGCAATCTAGTTTTGAGGTTTGCAAACCAATTGCTTAATCGCTTTTGCTATGATTCAAAGATTAATTTAAACTACGCTCCATATAGCATCTAAATTAATCATTCCATTTGAATGCTTTACCTCAACATCTTATTTTGGGGTATTTCTTACGAATGTTGCGTGAGTCATCACTGGAAATTTAAAACTGTTAAGCAACTGGCATTTTGTAAAATAATCTGTAATCTGTTATCTGAAAGAAGGACAAAAATACAAATAAATGCCCAAGCGATATGTTAAAATATTTTGGAGTTGTTTTAAAAAGAAAACTTAAGCAGTCAACAACTCGATTTGTTTCGAGTTTCATTGACTGGAGCGGGAGAAACCATTAACCATTTTTATGTTATTTGCTTCTGGGTATGACTCACCTTTGAAACTGTTACAATAAATAATGGGTCAGTGAACAAGTTAAGGATAAGTTTATTGCAATTTTAATCCTGTATCGCATTCACTTTAATGTTTATCAAGGTGTGTTCTGACCCTTCTCACTTATTTCTGCAAAAACTTCTTGATTGCCACAAACTGTCATCAACTTAATTGCCCCAAATTTAACAGGGAGTGTTGTTGTTTTTGTTACTGGGGCGTGTTTAGCCATAAAATCAAATTCAATTTGACAAATCATTACAGCACGCATTTAGTTTCGGCTTCGTTTTCGTTTTTGTTATTGATGGTTGGTGGCTCCACTCCGGAAATGTGTTTTGCGTGCAAATTGATTTCCCTGCAAACAAAAAAAAAAATATGTATGTACGTACATATATCCACTGGCAAGTTATGCAAGTTGAGATTGTGTTAACACGCCTATTTGTAATGCACGCCCAGGTCTCGTGGTTAGCAGTGTTTTAGGCACACCATCTGACTATCTAACTGTAAGACAATACACCGCAAACATTGCGTAAGTGCTGCAAGCCGCAAAACGCCCCCAACACCAAAACATGTAAAGTGTGACACTAACACATTGACCAGCCTCTATCAGTATACTTTCTTTCTCTCTCTCTTTAATAGTGCATATGTTTGTGTGTTAGTGTGTGAGTTTCAGGTGAGAGTACAAACTGTGAAATGAAGACAGACAGAAGAGATAGCTTGTCCTTTGTAAGAACTCAATTCACAGTTAAACATTTCAACGATTACTCAGATCTTTTTTTTCTATGAATCTTCTAATGCACATACATACAAACAATAATGTATAAACATTTATGCAAATCATTTCTGATGACTAAAGAGGCATTGCTCAGTTTAAATTTGAGAAGTAATGAATTGAACGAGTTTTCTCAGTACTTTCGAATTTATGTATGGCGATCATTGCCAACACAAGCAGAATACTATATAGCAGCTGTTCAATTAAGCGTCGCCTCGTCTGTCTCTGTCTCAGACTGATCATGAATCACCACATAAACTTAAGGAGTTTCCAGTTTTCGCTGCACTGTGGCACACTGGTCATCCAACACACGCCTAGTTTCGTCCCACTGTGCTCGTTTAATGACTCAAGTCTGAGGCAAGACTGCAAATATTTCGCACGTTACACACAAACACAAACAAACACACACACAAACACAGCGGCCGAAAGTTACAGTTAAACGCTTTTTGTTTTGTGGTCTTGCGTTGTCCAACCATCAACGTTTTGTGTGAGTGACAGGTGCTGAAATGCGTTTGCTGCTGCTGCTGTTGCTGCTACTGTTTCTTCTTTGTCGTTATACATTGCTTTGTGTGTATGTATGTATGTCTCTCCACTGCTGTCTGCATGCGATCAAATGTCTGACGTCACAGCGACGTTTAATTCTAACTGCGTCCGCATCGACCTTAACAGCTAATTTTACGAGCTCTCGCTCTTTCGTTTTGTTGTGGCCCCCCCTCAAAGCTTGGCGCTTTGCTCAACCGCTCTCATTTTGTGTGCGAGCTCTCCCTCCCTCTCTCTCAATCTCGTTCAGCATTGGCATCGCATGCGCGCCCGTTCTCAGCTCTTCAGTTGTTTTTTGACTCGCGAACTGAGCGCAACGCACTTTTCGCGATATTCGTTCATTTTTGTTGTTCATGTTGCGAGCGCAAAAGCAAAACTAATATACCGCAAAAACAAAGTCGACGACCACAACAAAAGCATCGCCAAGCAATATTTAATCAAAACGTAAATAGGCAATATAAAGAGTTTTACTGATAACAATATAAAAATAAAAGTATGCTGAAAAGCTTTGCGAATCTGACTCAAAGATCTTCACGTTTTGAACTTGTACTGTGAATGATTCAACAATCGATCAGTGTGTGTGTGTGTGTGTTTGTGTGTGTGTGTGTGCTGAATATTTACAATAACAAACATTATGGCCTCAGCGGGCTTTTGAAGCAGCTCGACACCTTGGTCTTATCATCATTTGGGTCAGCTTATAGCCATAATCATAGCCCCGCCAGCTCTTCCAGCAAATTCCTCGACCTGATAACTTTACCTCATATTTCCCACCCTCAACGTATTGGCCATTTAAATTGCTAAAAAAAAAAGAACAGGTATTCAAATAAAAGCTTACAGCCCTCTCTTTTGCACTTACTCACCTATGTTGGCAAGAATTATACCACCAGGCCCCCACATACATTAAAGCACAACGACTTGACGTCTTATCATTGTCAAATGTAGAGAATGGCATTCCCACATGATATCTCAATGAATCTCCAGCGTCTCCCGAGTATTTACCCAATACACTCAGTGCAAATGCATCGGACTCGTTGCCAACAACAAATCTGTCATATTTCGCATAGTGTGTCATTCCTTCAAAGTCTTCCAGTTGTATATAAAGTTCGTAGGGTTCGGCATTTGTGATATAGTGCAGTTGCTCCAAACCCATAAAGAATTCAATACTTAAATTGCCGAAACCCTCACGATACTCTGCCCAACTGCGATAAAAATTCTCGCTACCATCTTGACGTCGCTGAATAACGGTCCATCCAGCGCCAGCAGTACGTGTATCACAGTATACCTGAAAGGGTTTTAGACCTGGCACCTCAATAGTGTATATACCATTTGTGTTGATCATTGCCGCTAGACACGATGGTGGATAACCTAAATACACAGTTATATAATCAAGGCATTATCGCAAAAAATAACAAAACAAACTTAATTTTACCTTGTTGTTTTTCGGTATTAGGAGATTTGGTCTTTAAATGATTTATTTCGTCTTTTAAACTGCTTAATAAGTTTATTTAATTTATCGTTTGCAATCATTTTATAAGATTTAATTACCTTGACATTAATTCTATGGTATTTTCGTATAATTTCTCCAATTGCCCAAAAGACATGTTTGATATACTAACTTTATTATTTGTAGCATCTTTCGCTCTAACACAAAAAACTAACAGTAAACTAATGCCAAGCTTCCAATTCATGTGTACAACGATTTTACTGCGCTGATCTTGTAATCTAGACTGAATAATAAAACAAAAATGTATATTTAAAATGCTTCGATTACATTTTTACCCTCTACTCTGTATGGGGCAAAAGGCATTTTATTTTTGTTCTTAAGTACAAATAAGGTAAACTTATATAGAGTTAAAATCTTAGAATAATTTTCTATCATGTTGAAAGTGAGGAAAAGGATTTTGATTTGCATAAAAAAAGTTTTCGTATAAAAAGGTTCACTAATTATTCATACAAATATATTTTCTTTAAAATGCATTTTGCAATGAGAAACTTTTGGACCTTGTTGCAGAGTATTTTTCTTATCTGTTAAAAAAAAAAATATATATATATATATATGTAGTTCAAGTATTGCTTACCCTTGCTTAGTCAATATTCTCTCAAATGAATGCATCGATGCACTTATAAAAAATTAATGTTATCCTTTACTATATAGTATTATTCCTTATATAGCACAGTTTTAAGATAAATAATAAATATTTCTAATGCGGAAATAAAAAATGCTTAACAATTTATTTTCGGAATTAAATAAGGTGACACAGGAACGATTATTGCATATTAATCAACAATAATATTTTATTTTAGGAACATTATGAGCTATGCATGCAAATGAAACAACTTACGAAAATGAGTCACATTTCGGTTGGGAACTGTTATTGTTGTTGGTATTTTTAGTATTAAATGAAGCTGGAAAGTTTCGACATTTTGGCCTTATCATCATTTGGGTAAACTTATAGCCATAGTTGTGACCCCGCCAAGCTCTCCAGCACATGCCACGAGCAAAGAGTTTCTCTTCATACTTGCCACCATCAATATATTGACCATTGAGATTACTGGAACACAAAACTAATATATATAAACATGTATTATGACTAGATTTTAAGATATTTTCATTACCTATCCACACATTGATTATACCACCAAGCACCTACATGAAGGAAAGCACAATTTCTAGCAAATTCTTGATCATTGTCACGATCGTAAGTCGAGAACTTCATTTTTCTATGACTTCTCAGTGAATCACCAGCAGTTCCTGTATAGGAACCGAGAACATTAAGTGCATAATCATCCTCTTCATTGCCAATGGCAAATTCATCAAATTTTGCATAACGTGTCTCGTTATCAAAGTCCTCCAAAAAGATATACAACTCAAAAGGTTCCACAGCTGTTATGGCACGTAACTTTTCCAAACCAATGAAATATTCTCCTTGCAAATCACCAAAACCTTTCTTATACTCCTCCCAATTGCGAAAGAAACTTAAGCTGCCATTGAAACGTCTTTGTATCACAAGCCAACCAAATCCAGCTCGACAATTGTCACAGTATACAGGAAAAGGATTCAAACCTGGCACTTGTATTGTATAAATTCCACTTGCATTGAAAAATGATGTCAAGCACGATGAAGGATAATTTTTATCTGTAAAATATTTAAACCTTTAAAGGCGTAGCTTTTCTTCATGTCTTAAAACTATTGTATTACCATTGATGAGGCCAGAACTGTCAGTCTTCCCGTATTCTCTAAGTGCTTCTAATTGTTCCTTGAAACTTCAACATATTTTGTGGTTTTATTTCATTTAATTTTCTTTGTTTACTTCTTACCTTTCTAGTAACTTTTGTGCTGTCTCATGCATTATATCCATTTCATTGAAAAGATCTTGACACTATTCAAATTTGACTATTAGCAAGTGTTATAAAGTGAACTTAAACTTTTTACCTTCACATTGTTTACTGTGTGCGAATAGTATATCAGAAAGATGTTTATCAATATTGCCGTATTTTGTAGTATATTCATTCTGATACTACAAGTTGTTGAATTCACACTGAATTAAAATTACATTTGCATTTTCTATATGCATTTGACACAGTTTTCTAAATGTTCTTATCAGGTGTTTCAATTATTTAAGGCTATACGTTGTCTCTGGGATTATTATATTAATTTGATGAATTGATTAAATTTATTTAAATAACCTTTAATACCATAAAATAAATTCTATATTATATATATTTCATTAAGATGTTTATGCCTTAGAAAAATTAAAAAATAAATTTATTTTCAACTACCGAAGTGCAGAGTTCAAACCTCGACTAATATGGCATTCCTTTTAAAAATATAATGAGTTTTAACAAAATTATGGCTGCAGCAAGTTTTCACCCATTACATGAGAGCCGTAAACCTGGCAGGAAACTCGAGGTTTAAACGCATATTTATCAAAACATTCTTAAATCAGTTTTGGTTTTTAAAATTCGAATCAGTTTTGACGGTGTTGACGGACTTTTTAAGTTTTCAAAGAGCTTTTCTTGAGAACTTAACTTTAGAATGCGCTTAGATACTCAGCCGTTTCTCTGAGTGTATACTTTGTTAGCACGTGGGCTTTTCTCTTGTGGATTCTGTGGAAGCTTCGTCTCAATGACTCTCAAACTGTAGCTTTGCTCTTGGATCTGTCAGTTACTTTACGCGCCGTTTGCGCTTTGGATTTTATATGATTTTATCGAGGCGTCAATCTCCAAACAGAGCACAACAACAAGAAACAGCCCCACACACAGTAAAAAAACAAATAATATAAATAATCGGTATAGAAAACTGCGTTATTTGTGATTTTATTTTAAACTGTGTGGGTGGCGACAGTTGTTTTCTATGTTGTTGACTGCTTTCTGACTGCTGAAGCGCGTCTCAAGTTTGTAGCCTCAGTCTTTGCTTAGTCTTGAGTTAAAGCCGCAACGAGTCGGACACAAACACAATTACGGATTTTTATAGCTTAATAGATCTGTAGATCGAATAATGCGTCTACTAAGACGCGCTCCTTGTCCAAAAGTAGGACTCTTAACTCTAATTTAATCTATTTATTTATTAAATTTCCCTTTTTTTTTGTCTCCTAGATGGCCATACCGCCACCACCAGGACCACCGCCACCGCCCGGCCCACCACCACCACCGGCCATGGGCGGCTTAAAACTAGGAGGAGGAGGAGGAGGTGGTGCTGATCCTCGCTCCGCTTTACTTAGCTCCATACAAAAGGGCACAAAGCTGCGCAAAACGAATACTGTGGATAAAAGTGGTCCAGCGCTAGCTGGAAAAATCTGTGATGATGGCTCTGCAGCTGCCCCATCAAAACGTACGCTCAACAACAACAACACCAGCAGCAGCAACAACAACAACAACACTAGTATTGGCAATGGGACACCCAAATTGGGTGGACTTTTTCAAGGCTTGTCGCAAATGCCAAAGCTTAAGCCAGTCAATGGTGTTCGTGGTAAGTTCAAGTTTAATGCTTTACTTTACATATTCAAATGAACATTAAGTGTGTGCTCATACCCTGTATTGTGTTAGAGAAGGATGCGATGAATCAGTCTACTTGTAATGTAACAGTAAATTACACATTCTAAAACATGGATTTAATGTATTCAATCTACAAATGGCAATATTGGTAGCAAGGTCTCTTAGGATTAGATTTTTCGATGCAAGATATAGAAAGTTAGAGTTAATATAAAAATGAAGGTACATTTGAATAGGTCTTAGTTTGTATTTGATAAGTTTTGATGAAAAGACAGATGATCAAAGTACAGAATTGTCTTAAAAATTTTTGGACTAAATCGACCAGCCTCCACAAAATGTACTTTAAGACTGATTGGATTTTGAAAAAAATAATAGAGATTTGCGTTAACTAAACCTGTAGAAACAGTAAAGTCTTTTTTTTATCAATATTTATCGGGATTTATCAAAACTTATTTTTGAGAAAACGGAAATTTATAAGGAAAAAAATTTTTGCTACTTTTCAATCGTTTTTGATTCAATAAACAAATTTCTTGCCAGGTCCAAATAACAGGGTATTATGCAGTCCATCAGCCTTAACAATAGATAGTTTTTTTTTTTATTTCTGTTTTATTGTTGCTCAATTGATTTCCGCTATGGAAATTTGAACGCAACACCCACGCCCTTCAACGCACCAACAACAACAACAACTATAACAACTACTTTCGTAATTTATAGCAGCACCAACGGCCACACCAACAACAACAACTACGATGCCCGAAATAAACTCACAGCGTAGCAATAGCCCCCCCACCGCAGCTGCCTCTGCTGCATCCAGCAATGGACCCATGGACTTTAACACCGAGCTCACCAAACGTTTAACATTGAAGCGTCAAAAGCAACAACTTACAACAACAACGACAACCAACAGCACACAGCAACATATCAATGCAACCGAAGCAAATTTGAGAACAAATCGCGGGCCACCACCGCAGCCGCCAAAGGTAATGAAAAATAAAAAGACCTACACAAAGCAAACAAAAATAAATATAACTGGAAAAAAAAGAATTAATAGGGAGTAGTAAGAAGGGTTAGTAAAAGCTAAGTTAAATCGATGATAAAATACATATTTATATGAGTCCAAAACATATCCATTTTCGACAATTCCAAAAATTTCAATCACCTTCGTGAGATACTATAAACTCGTAATAGTACATTTGAATAATTATAATTAACAAGTGTCGAAAACAACTTTCAATCGTTGATTTGATCCAAAATAAAAAGGTTTAAGATTGATGAAAGGATAGAATAGAATAGAGTAGGAAAAATTGCTATGATTGCTTATTACCATAAGTCAATTAATTAATCTTTTTTGTTTTATATACACAGACTATATTAGAAGAAATTTATGCTAACATTTTATTTGATTTTACAAAAAAATTCTTTTCTCTCTCTTTCTGTCTCTCTTTTATTAGAACTCTAGCGAATCCATATTGGATCGCATGAATATTCCTCGCACAATGCCGCCCACATCCACAATAACATCCACATCGACTCCAACTGTGAATGGTAATGCTGCCATCAAGCCAAAAGCTTCATCGCCTACGCTCTCTGAGAGCGGCAGCAGCAGCGGCGGGAGCATAAAGAGTAAAGCGGCTAATCTTAGGTGAGATTGGGTGTTTTTTTTTTTCTTCAATAAGTGGGTTTTATTGTTGTGAATTTTTTCTTAATGGTTATTTGTCGTTATTGATATTTATCAATCTTATTTTTTGTATATATATATATAATTTTCTTTTGGTTTCTTTGCCGGTTTTTGGTTCCAATCCCAATTCCAACTCACATAACACACACACACACACACATGCAACAGTATCTCGTTAGGCAATAGTTTTGTAAATAGTTCAATTACAAGAACAACAACTACAACAAGCGCAACAACATCTGCAACAACAAATGGAGCAACAACAACAACAAACTCAACGGAAACTGTACGCAATTTGACACGAAATAAATCAGCACTATTTGGTGGTGGTGGTGGTGTTAGTTCTGGTGTTGGCAATGTCTCACCCACACCCCCCGCACAACAACAACAACAACAGCAACAATCGAAGCCAGCTGTTGGTTTTGGCAAGCCAAACTTTGCTCCAAAGCCACCGGGCTTACAACACCTGGCTTCAGCCAATGGTCAACAGCGTCCATCGGTATTGCGACATCACAGCCTGAAGTCACCCAGGTATACAAAATATATACATATATAAATATAAACATCATCCTGCACCAATGCTTCCAAAACTGCGCTTCATTCAACCAAACACACACACGCTCAGAGAAACACAAGTTTTGCTTTTATTTTTAGCTTTAATTTTAGCTGATTTAGCTTGACTTGTAAGCTTGAAATTGATTTGTTTTTCGTTTATATAGATCTCCACCAGCTGCTATCGGCGTAAATGGACCTGTTTTCTCAAATCAACAACATTTTGGCACAATGCGAGCGCCACTACAACAGCAAATGATGTTGCAACAGTCCAGCAGTGAGTTCATCAGTGGCAGCACCAACAGCATTACGGGCAGCATTCGATCTGCACCAAATCCGCCAAAGAGTAAGTCAATATCTTAAAGTGAACGATTTAAAATAATGCAGTACATACTTTTATGCTAGGATTATATTATTTTAGTAACATTAAACATTTAAATAGAATCATGATTAGTTGTAAAATATCTTATAAATTAACAATGATTAAAGAAGCCATTAGTTTTTTTTTTTTAAATCAACTTTAATCTGAGATTCTCATTGTTTCTTCAGTATTATCAAGATGCTTTTTGCCACATATGAAATCATCACATTCGCTATATATACGACTTAAAAATCCAAAAGTAAAGCAACTTGAGTCTTAATACGAAATGTAAACAAAAGTTAAAGTTTGTGCTTAAATGTGCTTAACATCAAGCAAATCTGTTGTCGTTTTAAAAATAAACTGAACAAATTGTTCACTTGTATAAATAATAACAAGTGCGCTTTAAGTATTTCCATAGCCTAAGTACACTAAAAAAAAGTTTAAAATGAGTTTTGTATTAACTTTTTTTCTCTCTCATTAGCACGTCCTTCGGTAAAACCACCGCCGCCTCCGACGCCATCGCGCAGCATCTCGAACAGCAATTTGAGCACCATTGCGACACCTTTCAGCTGCGTTAATACAGTTCTAGTGCAGAGTGCATCGATAACAACGACGCCAGCGCCTTCGCCACCACCGCAGCCGCCTTCTACTTCGAGCAGCAGCAGCAGCGTTGCCGCTCTTCGGGATCAGTTTCGTATTGGTGCCAGCTCGACGCCGCCAAGTTCGCCAAGTGGCATCACTGCCAGCCCAAAGTCAGCGACAAAGACGCGTGAGAAAGTCAATCCCAGCATACTGAATGGTGGAACCACTATAAATCCGCCAGCGTTGCCACCACATCGCAGTTGTCCGCCGCCACCGCCCCCGCAGCGACAGTCGAGCAATGTAAGTAGACCAAAACATCAAGAACAAACAACAAAAAGGCAACAACAAGTTGGCGCATATGCCAAAGGTAACAGTCATTAATGAAAGACACTTGCTGTCAACAACAAAGCTTTTAATGCACTGCGAAAAAATTGTGGGCCACTAACATGTCAACGAAAAAGTTGTTGGAATAGGGTTATAGAAATTAGCTTCATAAAAGAGATAAATATCAAAGTATTAAGATAATAAACAAGTTCTAAGCTTTTTATTACACTATTTTTTTTATATAGACTTGACATTCAAAATGAACTTATTTCCATTACTGTTCAAGGTTTAGACACATATTTCCAATACTGTTCAAAGTTTATATAATTACAAATGAATTTTTTTAAACGACTTGCTAAATAAAAAATTCAGCAACCCAATTCAACATTTTGCACACTGTGCATAGTTTACTGTTATTTAGTCCCTCTCACAGGCAAGCGCATCTGCTCTCTCTCTCACCATTTTCGCCTGCGCACTTGCTCTTACGTGCTTTGCGCGTTTACCGTAAAGCTTTTCTGTTCTTTTACAAACCTTTATAGATTTTTCCTAACAACAACGTACGTGACCAAAACAGCTTTGATGCGTAGTTTTTGCTCACTCATCGCACGTTCTGCTTTTTGTTGTCCTTCTCGTTGATGTGTGTGTGTGTTTATGTGTGTATGCAAACTGAAAAAGTGCAAGCATTGTTTTATAGTTGAATCTTTAATTAATTCAAAAACCTCACTTAGCATGTGAAACATTGGATATTCAAGACTCTTTGCAAGATTAGGCAACGGTGTGAACCCAAAAACTTATCAAAAAGCTGTCCACAGCTCAAGGCCAACAAAATGCTGATGCTCAATCAAAAGCGCAACGTAAACCAAGTTGCATTTAATTGCCTGAAAAACAAATCAAATTAAATGTGTTTTGTTTTCTTGTTATTGTAGACTGGCTCACAGCAGCAGCAACAGCAGCAGGCGCCTGTGCCGCCCCAGCGTTACTCTTCGATACGGGCCAATGCCCCACAGACGCCACCAACGCACATGGCCAATGCGACGCACAATTTTGGCAGCAGCGGCGGCCTAACAACAACACAAACTGGATCAGGGGGTGCAGGAGCGGGTGCATCCGTGGGACGACTCGTCATCGATTTGGAGGCAAAGTTTGGCAAGCGATTTCATAATGTCACTGAATTTCCGCAGCCGCCTCCATTTCTAAATATACAAAAAATCTATCCTAGTCGCACGCTTAAGGCAACCAATGGTATGTAACGGTTAATAGTGAGTGTGTATGTGTATGTTGGTTGTTTTTGTATGTGTGTAAGTGTGCGTGGTACTATTTTTTTTTTTTTTTTTTGGGTGTGGGTAAATTCTACTGCGCCTTGTTGAACATTATTATCGTTTACAAATTATTCTAAAATATTGTATTATTTTAATTATTGTTATATATGCAAATACGGAATGCTGAAAACCAACAAAAATGCTGGATATTATTTTTATTATTTATAAGCACGCGCAATGAGATAGAGAAACTTTAAACAACGATTAAATATTTTAAATGTCTTAAACACACATACACATACACACCCACACACACACACCACACACACAACTATACATATGTTATTAATTTTAGTTTTACAATTGATGATTATTGTTTTGATTATCGCGAATTGAGAAATGTATAATAAATGTTAAAAACGTTGATAGCTTTATTTCACATAATTTTTTTGTTAAAAAAATCATAGTTCTTTTTATATAAATTTATAGAGTATTTTATTTTAACAAACCGCGATATTATTCATAAGCACATGCATTATTTTTACGTTAAATTACATAGAGAATCTATGTTTAAAAAGGCCTCCATATGTTGCATTATGTTTCAAGTCCTAATGCATTGTCTTATATTAATCTATATATAAAAATATGTGTGTTAATTGTAGAGCATGCTTTTACTTAATGTACGCGGTATGTTTTGTCTACGATCGGCTTCATTTTATATACATACAAACATATACTCTACTACATACTTGCATATGCATATATATATATATATTTTGTAAATGTACTTTTATATAATCGTAACTATATATATATATTATCGAAAAATATTTAATTTTAGCACAAGCACATTTTTGTTTTATACATATTGAAGTTATTATGAACAATAAAAAAAAAACCAAAATAAAATTGAATATCAAGTATACTACATTATACATGCGTTATTGTATTGTCCTTATTTTCCACTTCTTTCCTTTTATCTTCGTTTCATTTGTGATCGTTGCGTTTGCTTGTAATATTTCCCATTGCCTAAGCAAAAGGCGTCGCTTTAAAACATATCGATAAATGTCTCTCTTATAAATATCCCCATCTTTCTCTATCTTGCTTGGGCTTGTTTCGATTTAACGGTTGATGATGATATGCAGAAACACCGATCAACAACAATAACATCAGCGGCAGCAACAACAACAACAGCGCAGCTGCAAGCAACAACAATGTAAAAGCGCCAGCAACAACAACAGTACTTAAACCAGCATACGCGCCATTCAAAAAACATCGCGCCCCCGCACCGCCTCCACAGGCTGGCGTTGCTGCCGCCACAGTCTCTGTTATAAGGCAGTCAAGTTTTCTCTATGGCGGCAATAGTAGCAGCGCTAACGCTGGCGTCGGCGCATCTTCTGGTAATGTGCGTCCCAAATCGCAGCCAGCGCCAAGTGTGCCGCGCAATTCAACGGTTTATTGAGATGGGACTTTAAATTGATGTCGTCAATACGTCAATGTAAATGATATCGATGTTTATGCTTTGTATATATATATATACATATATTTAATGTATGTGTGGTTGTGTGAGTGTCACTTTAATGTTTTTGTTGTTGTTGAATGAGAGTCAAAAATTTAGTATGTGTTTTTTGCTAATTGAAAACTGTTCAAATTGTCTATGTAAAGTGTGTAAAATATAATCAGATCAATAATATAACCAAAAATTCAAGGTGCTGTAAAATTCTATAGGTGCCAGTAAAATTAACATATTTCTAACGGATGTGGCGCAAAGAGCTTAGTTTAAAATTTTGGAAACATAACTTGAGTGTTTTTGAATCGGCAATATAAACGTCTTTCAAAAATAGAAGTGTTGCATAGCATTTTAATAAAATTGTTTACAAGTTTATAGTTTAAATAAAATTGTTTGTAGTAGAAACTGTTCATTTGTGAGGTTAAAACTGATTCGAGCTAAGGAAAACAAAGTGCTGGTTATATTAAGTGTAGCGTCTTCCCCACAAGCTTAAGCAATAATACTTAAATGTATACTTTACATAACAATATAAGCAGTATTTGAAACTAGAGAAACAACTTAGTCAAATATCCAAAAGAAGATAAAAACACAAAAAAAAAGTTAACAGAATATCCTTTTATATATAACACTAAGTATTATAGCATACTTAGGAGCGCTTCTGTCGCTATCCCTAATCTTACTAGACTGAAATTTGTTAAACCAAAAATTCAAATGTTAAGTACTCTTACTATATACATAATTTTTAAAAACGCACACAAAAATGTTAAAAATATGGAAATCAGAGCACAAACCGAATGTTCTCCAACGAATTCACAATCATTATAATTTATGGCCACAAAGAACTCTATCTAAAATTTTATTATAATTTTTTTTCCAGCAATTCGATCTACATAACAAAGAATGAATTTTTTGTTAAAAAGAAAAAATAAAACACTTAGGGAAATATTCTTCATTTACATTCATTAACTACTTACTATTAAATAAATCATTGTTGTTGGACCTCGGATGTCATATTAGTATTAAATAACTAAACATATTTGCAAATTATAATTCTATTCAATATCATTGCATTTAAAAGTTATCATATTAATAAATTTTCAAAAGAATTACAACAAAAAATATTTGTAAATGTTTATTTTCTTAGGCGGGTTGAATGGAAATTAATAAACTATTTTATAAAGGCTTGATTGCAAATATAGTTTAATAAATACTCCAAAAACGTATTTGTTTAAATGCGTATTCTCTTTAATATAGCTACTAAGCGCATTTTTAGTAGTATATAAACATCGAGTATATAAACATTAAATATTTAAATTTTATAAAATACAAAGCTATAACAATAATAGGTTTAATCCATCACTGAATCGCATTTTTGTCCCTTACTAAAAACTAAATGAATAATTGAACTTCACCTTTTTTTGTTTAAGAAGTTGTATGCTTGAGCTTTAGTTCCTCTACCGCGTCCTGCAATGGTCGATCCTCACGTTTGCGTACACGTTCGCATTTGGGACATGGTTGCTGATCGTTAAGGCATTCAGCGTGAAAAACAGCACCACAGGTAACGCACTTAAAAATGGTCATTAAACCTTAAGAAAATCATATATGTTTATATAAGAATTTGAACTCACTCTAAATGTCGTTGCAATGTGGAACGGATAGAGTACTCTGGGACTTTGACAGATCTCACAGATGAAACCTTTCAACTGGCACAAACGACACTTGAGCACATGTGCCTCGCCCAGCTTGAAGGCCTTTTGAAGCTGCTGGCAAAGCGTTCCACGCTGTATCAAGGCCAAATCCGCAATGGAGTATTGATGTATGTGCTCGTAGAGATATTCCCGGCCACAAAAATCGTTCTGTAGCAATTCAATGATGGATGGCGCACAGGTATACAAATAGGCACGTATAAAATTCAAGCGTATGCGCAATGATTGCAACTCAGCCATTGCATCGGAGGCATAATAAATGCTAGGATTAAGCAGTTGCATGTCCAAAAATGGCTGAGCACGGAACTCAGCCAAGAAGGTAGCTGCCCGCTTGCTTACGCTATATTTGCGAAAATCCCAATTGTAAATGATGCGTGCGGGTATGAGTTGAGCATCGGCATCCATACAGCTATTGCAATAGTAGCTGCCACTAAAGGCACAAACTCTGCAAGGGAGTAGATATGATAAAATTAAATTGAGAGTAAATTGTTAGCTTAGCTAACTGACTGAAAATTGTTGTCGCCAATGCCTAGGGGATGCTGACAGCCCTTGCAAAGAAAGCCTTGTGCATTGAGGCCTGGTTCGCGTGGCAGTTGACACAGTTGTGCAACCATTTGTTGCAGCTCCGCCATATCAAAGTTGGAGGTAATCAATTCAAAATCCGAATTTGTCTATGAAAAGATTAAGTTTAGGTTATTCATTCAAATTATTATTTGAATGGATCTCACCTCCAATGATTGCAAATCACTCATACCATCTGTAACATTTGATTCACTCTCCCTATGTTGTTGTTGCTGATGTGCCACATTTAATGTTGAGGCACTGGCACAAAACTTCTCCCAGATCTGAGACCAGCCAGCGCCATCCTCTCGATTGCGTTCGTGCTTGCGCAATAAAGCATTATAGCTGCAACGATCTCCGGTGGGTGAACGCAAACTGCTGGCGCTACCCATGCTCACCGAACGGTGAAATGAGCGTGCAGCAATCTCTTCTGTTGGGCTATGTGTATCCAGATCAGCGGACCAAGAGGTTTGCATAAGATTCGTTAGGGAATTGCTGCCTGCCGCTGGCAACTCAGCAAATGGATCCTCAATGTGTCGCATTGAACGTTTGCGTACCCTTGGATTGCTACTCGTGGAGGTCTCCAGCTCAGCTGGTTTTGGCGCTACATCCTCCTTATCATTAACTGTTTGCGACGGCTCTTCATTAATAACATCCAATTCATCGACTTTTTGCATTAACAAATCGAGTATTTCGTGCTGGTTGAGATCGGTGTTTCCAAATTGACCACCACGACTGAATGGACTATTAGAAATTGATTCCGAGAATAGTTCGTTGGTTTGCAAGGGCTGAGGAGTTGGTATTGCAACAATTTCCGTAGCCAATGAGCTGGCAACATCCACGCCGCTGCTTATCTACAAAAGGATAAGTATTAGTTGTAATTTACATTTATCATCAACTGTTTAATACCGGACACGATTTCAGTGCGGGCGTCCAGAGATCAGAGAGTTGAAGTGCATAATCCGGCCATTGGTTTAGCAGGCTCGAGTTGACTGGCAAATCGAATGCAACGTACGCTTCCAGGCTCTCCATAATCTTAGCAGCCGTTTCCAATCCTTCGCTATCCTTAAGCAGTGCATCCTTTTTGTAGTAGGGACGCAATGCTGAACCATTTTTGCGCATATTACTTAAATATGACGAAAACACAGAATCATTGAGGGATTGTCGCACCCAGGAGCGACACTGTCCAATTTCGGAGGTAATCTGACTCAGGCACTGGATCTGCTCGATCACCTGCTTGTGCATGAAGATCATAGCAGGTGACCAGAAACTTGGTTCCGGTCGTCGCTCCACATCGCCAGCAATTACATTGATGGTGGCCCACAAAAATGAATCTTTCAAGCCATGCAGAAAAAGGGCTTCTAGTGTGGTGCACAAAGCACTCGTCTGTTCGCACAGGCCCATTACCTCTGAAATGGTATTCGAATGAGTTTATTTAATTGAATACAAATTTGAGGACTTACCCAAGCCTTTTTGCTTAACTTCAAATTCAATTTCTCTTGCATTTTCGTTTAAGGTGTTTATCAAGGCTTCCTTGACGACATTCTCACGCTTCGATGAAAAATTGTTTAGACTGCGAAACAGAGCGCTCATTTGTTATTGTTTTGTCGACAATTACTTATTAATTATTATTGTTTTTCTTTTTTCTTCTGATAGGCAGTAGCAGCTGTTTGCCAGGGCTGACAAGAAATCATTATAAGTTAACACCAGCTCATAGTTCAAGTGAACTATACCAGGCTATCGAGCCAACAGCATGTTATCGAAAGTGTGACATTTAATGAGTCAGCAGCGACCCAAACCATATATAACGGCTTTTGATATATTTAAATAATTGCTTTGAAATGGCATAGAATTTAAAGTTGATCACGTCAGCTCTATGAAATTTCTGTTTGGGTTGCAAATTTATAAAACCCGTTCTTGTTATTCATGAGACTTTCTTTCTATGTGTGAATGCTCGAAAAGCCCACGCAAATTAGACAACATTTAATGCCTTGGGGATTTTGTTTCATCGCATTAATGACTCAACGACTCAACCCAGAAATTTCCATCAACAAATAAATTGTATTTTAAATCACATTACTATAAAATATCAGTTGTAAAATGTAAAAAGAATACAAGCTTTGTTACAAATGTTTTTTGTTTGCTTTAGCATATGAATGGAGTGCGAACTGGAATCTTGACTTGTCCAAAATGCTGTGCACGCACCCGAACACTCTTGATAGTCAGTCCATCAGTTCGTCATTCAGTCAATCAGTCGGTTGATTTTTAAGACAGAAATTTGTGTTAAGGTCAGGGTGACCAACACTGTTTATGCTGTCATTGTTGTTATTGTAGCTTTAACGCATTTTTCAATATTTTTGCAATAAAACTGTATGGCCATAGTTGATATTTTACAGAAGATGCGCTCCAACTGGTTCAGGCAGCCAATCAATACCCCGAAAAAACTGGTCTTACATATGACTTTTCAAGTGTTTCTCATGCGTTGTTGTTTTGAACAATTTTTGGCGTGTTTATCACAAAAAAAAAAAAAATTGTGTAGGCCGGCGCTTGCAGTCAAAAATACTGCATTTATTGAAATTCCTATACAACAACATACGTTTCATTAAGCTTTAATTTACGACACTACTTTAACCTTTTAAAAATAATTTTCAAAAATATTTATTTAAATATCATGTATATTTCCCTTTAACGGAAATGACAGCTTGATGAAGCTGTCGCTTTTATTAATGAGTTTGTTGTTGTTGCGTTTTATGTTTGTGAAATTTTAGTGCTTTTAGCAATTAATAAATAAAAATAATATGAACAGGTGAAGGGTCGCCAAAAATATTAAAAAACAAATAAAAAATTCAATTTGCGGATTACGCTGACATATTTTCTTCATAATTTCCCAACTAAGCTGGCTCTATTAAAGTAAATAAAATATAGCGTGAATGCTGTCACTGCATTGTTGTTGTAGTTGAGATGCTGACTTGGCACTTCTGCTGCAAACTCCACTTGAAGTTCGACTTAAGCCGTGGGCCATTGTTATAAGTAGGAAAAGCGAAAAAACTGAAGAAACGAGAAATTTATAAAAACGTTTGTTTTCGTAATACAATTTTGATTGCTGCTTTGACGCCGCTTTAGCCACGGCAGCCATCCCATTGATGGCTTTGTTTGTAGCCCTAGAGCTCTAAGCTTTTGATTTGTTGTTGGTGGTAGGCGCACAACAATAACAACAACGACAATAGTAACAAAAGCGCAGTAGCAACTCTTTTGAGCTGTTGTCCATTTGGTAATATTTTTTGAGGTACATAATTGTAACAATAATAATGTTAATGCCAAACATGCTCGTTCGTATGGGGAAGCGCCATCGAATGCGGAACCAGCTGACATAATTTCCTTCGTTTTTTTTTTTTTTTGGCACTCTGGCAAATTATGTTGGCAATTATGAACTAGAGGCACAATTAGTGAACATTAATCGATCAGTGCGTTAAATGTGTCTACTCACCACAGTTGTGTAATCTACCACGCTTCAAACAATAAATGCATAGAGATCTTCGATCGTGAGAGAGAGAGAGAGAGAGATCAATGTACTCCCCCATCAATAAGTGCCTTATTGAAAGACTTGCACAACTTGATGTGATCTAATATAAGCGCAGCTGACTCAATAAAAAATTAATGCAATGACTAAAGAAACAAAATTTGCTTCACAAAAGAATTGCCGCTCATAAACTAACCAGTTTAATGATGCTAAAAGCGAAAGCCGCCTAAAATATACGAAACGATCTGTCAAAGAACAGGATCTTATTCTATGTTTTTGCTTTAAGACAGGCATAAATTATGCATTGTTTAGCGTCTTGGCGTTTGACGTGTGATAAATAAATAGATAGACAAGCACATAAGCTCACACTCAAAAACCAAACCGGCCTGTCTATCTAAACAAACAATAAAGATATAAATGTGTTCTAGCAATAAAACTATATATTTTCATTAATTGATTTGCATAATATTTTAAAAAGAAAAACAACAAAAAAAATACATTCATATGCAGAAATGTTGAAACGTGTGCGAGACTGGCAATAGTCGGCATCGGCACTTGGCAATCGATGTAACATGACTGTTAGCAGGCATGTTAGGCGTATGTTAGGCTTGACCTTGAGCGACATTGGAAATGCGCTCCAGTGCCTCCTCAGATCAAGTATGCAAAAATACTCAATATATATGTTACCAGGCAATTATAGGCAATTAATTTCCCTGTAGTTTTCCTGTTTTTCATGTGTTTTGCAGTCAACAATTGAATCGTGAGTATGTATATATTTTTATGTTATGTACAAACCTTCACGCATAACAAAATCTATTCAAAACATTCAAAAATTAGAATAAAAGTGAGAGTGTCAACATCAGCACTGCAAATTTTAATATTATGGCTGTACAATTTCATTGATGGCGGCTGCATTTAATCGAGACTGCTGCACATTGATTCCATAGTCATTTGTAATTGTTGAAAACAAAACCTATAAAAATCTTAATTTTAAATGTATGTTCGATTTAAAGATTTGTTATTATCATGCAACTAAGCAATACTTTCTTTAGTTACACATTTTGTTTGCATCTAGTTCAACCACTGTGCGCAGTCACTCTCAGCCTTAAGCCCAAGCATAAAGCCAAGCTTCATTCGTCGCCGTCGTCAGCGGCAAAGTTTATTAAATGCGCAGAACTCGTGAGCTACGGACGTGTTTCAGCTACGCTCGAGCGCCTCGCGCATCTTTAAATACTATCTTCTTCGTCTTCGTCTTCGTCGCGAGAGTCGTGAAATCGTGTCACAATTGATTTAAAATTTTCTGTGTGCAGCAAACAAAAAAAAAAACAACAACAAAATAAATAAATACGAGAAAGAAAGAGATAAAAAAAAGAAATAATATTATTACATATTATTTGTATTTGCCAATAAGGTTTTTTTGTGTGCACGCCGGGCGCAGATTGCGTCGCTGTGTATCGCTGTCATCATCCACAACAGCAGCAGTAACAGCAGCAGCATCATCTTCAACTTTTGTGGCATCATTATTATTATTCTGCCTACGCGATAATTATATTCCTCGCGATTTATTGCCAACCCGTTTGGGCAATGCCCAATTCTACATTATCAATTGCGTGACAAATACGAATACAAGAAACAACAACAACAGCAAAAACAACAAGCTACTTTAACATTATCTTCAGTTCCCAAAAGTTAACTTAAACATTTTCATAATGCAAACTCGCCGTTTTCACTTGGAGCAGCGCAGTCGCAGTTTTACCGTTACGCTGCTTTTAGCTGCAGCGCTGCTGAATATTGACACAGCAGCCGGAAGGCCTGGTAACATACATACACATTGCATTTCGATCTGGATTTCGAATTTCGATAACATATTCGAATTCGTAATCAATTCGCACATTAGCCATACAGATGTTTAATTAGTGTTTACTTGTAATTTCCTTTTACAATCGTCTTTCGCCTATATTTTGCGTGTTGCTTTCCTATTTTTTTATTTATCGGAAATAATGCGTTTATTTATGTGTATCTGATTTGATTTCCGATTACTGCACGTTTTGTTAATTGTTGAAATCGATTTGTAAATCAATAGTTTTTATAAATATTTATGTGTTTTCAGTTAATTTAATATGTGCAGAAAAATAAATAAATTTATAAGCTATGATACAAAGAAAACTATACTTAGATTTTCTTTACCTTAATAAATATTTTTGCATAAGTTCAGTTTTTTGAAGGTTCTTCGAATTCGTTTTTAATAAGTTAATCTGCTTCTATTTTCATGCCTTATTCTTTAAAAGATATTTGCGAGATTGAAATATTTCTAAATTGCTATCATAAATCTGAAAAGTATATAAATCTAAATTTTACTGCACATATTATACAGCTAGTCCCTTTATAAGCTTTATCTACTATAAACAAAACTACAAAATCTTTTTTTTTGTAAATGATGTGTAAATAACAATATTTGAATGTCCTTTTGCGTCTCTGTTTGAACTGTTCTCTCATATTTATATAATCATCAACTTGTTACTAATTCCCCGCACACAATCACAAACACTTAACCTTAAAAAAAAAAAACAAAACAAACAAAATCAAGAGTCTTCTTTAAAGGTATAAAGGTTTTTCATAGCTTCTTCATCTCCTTATTAAATAACCTTGACTTGAAAGCAATGCTCATGACCCAAAATGTTCACATCAGGCTATATTCAGGGTTAAACATTGTCCACTTAACAAAACTAATTGTCAATGCTTTATTTCCAAAGGGGAGGGGGAATTACTCATCTTCAACCCCAACAGGCGCCTCAAAATTAGCTGACAAATAAACTTTGCAGAAAATATATGTTACAGACTTTTAAACAATTAAACAAATGCACACATATCATCTACGAAAAACAAAATACAACAGAAGCACAAAACACAAGAAAAATAAAGTTTGACGCTTAAATAAATAAACAACTCTGCCGCCAATGGCGACAAAAACGTCTCATTCCCAAAGGCGACCGAAAGTTAAACTGAAACTTAAGAAGACAAAAAACCGAAAGACCAAAAAAAATACCTTTAAAAACAACAAACATTATGTAAGACGCCAAATGACGTGACAGGCAAGGCTTCATTCAGTTTTGGTTTCTGTGTCGGTTTGGGTTTCGGTTACTATGTACTTCAACGAGGAGGAGACGGTCGACCTCTGGGAAGAAGTGCGCTTTTTTTGAACCATCATCAGCTTCCACACACACTCACACACACAAAAATGACTGTTTATATTGTGCCTCTAGTGAGGATGCCGACAAGTCTATAAATTGTTATGACAATTTGTTAAGCTTGATTGCTAAACAACACTAACTTCATCTGCTTTTTCGTTATCTTCTCTCTTTTGTGCTGTTTTGTTTTCATTGTATTTTTTGGGTCATGGGGGGACCAAAGAAATAATAAGAGTTTAATTGCCGAATTCATTGCAATTTTCGGGGCTGCTTCTTCTTTAGAATGTGACAGCTGATAGATATATGTCTGATACGAAATTAGCATAAAAGTAGCTTAACGTTTGAGGATCAAACAACAGATCTGAGTTACACTTTTCAAAATATATACGTGCTTACAATATAAGCTTCTTTTTTTTAAGGAATTCTCAAACAAAGAAATAACTGTAACAACAGCTTAAATTGCTTATGGAATTTTCAATATTTTCTAGTAGAATTTTTTTCTTGAAGTTTTTCTATTGACTTCAAAAATTTTTTTTCACACATCATATCGTATTTTCTTCAAGTGTATGCAACTTGTAGCAGTACAACTTGTTAGTCTTCTAATCAAATCTGCATACAAAGTTCGAGTATTCTAGCAAATCCAACAAAAATCCTTGAAACAAGATTTATAAAACAAATATTTTAAGCTGTTTTAAAGCTGACATTAGACTAATTTATGGTATTAAGCAAAGTTTACTTAGTTTTGGAAAATAAACCTATTCTTTTATTTGGATAATTGCTTAGCTTTTTCGCACATTCTCTAGTTCTCTCCAGCTCTTTTTCAATGCTTCGTTTATTTGTTAGCCATCTTTGCATTGTCTCCTGCCAACTTCAAATGGCCAAATTGAATTGGCATCTTTTCACCGCTTTGATGGCCATACAATGGTTGATAATCAGTTTTGTGTTGCGTGTGCTTTTAAATGGATTTTCTTCACACGACTTGTCGACAATATATTTATATATATATTTTTTTTCTGTCGACTTGAACGATTTTATTCGTTGTACGTGATTATTAACAAATTCGCGATGATTTAAGTTTTGGGCAATTAAGGGCGCCTTATTGTTCCATTTGCTATATGAACATATAAATTAAATATGATCCGCTTCGGAATTTCATAATTACTTAATTAAAAGATCCATTAGATATAATCTATAGCTATAAATAATTATTGATAATCTCTGAATGAGTTTCTTACGTCACTAATGAGTTTTTATAAATGTGATAAAATATTGTAAATTAGCCTACTTTTACATTTGTTGTGGTAAAACCAAAATGCATTGTGAATTGATCAAAAAAACCAAGCTTCAAGTTAATATTTTCCCTTGACATTTGTTTGCTTATAATTTCACTTGATTATTATTATTCATAATCGTCAAATGTGTTGTGAGAATTTCAAATATATTTATCACTCACACATAGAATAACAAAAAGACAAAACCTGTCACTAAAAAAATATATTTACAATCATGATATTTTTCTGTATTTGCTTTGTTTTTGATTATTGTGTGGGCTGTGTTGTGATTTTAATGTGTCGATAATTCAAGGTCCTAAATGATGAAACAATGATCGCGAGCTGTGATTATATATTATATTGTATAATATCAACTTAACGAAGGTTGCTAAATCAAAAACATGTCAAAAATCAACCATCAAGCAAACAAACTGTTAAACTAGACAACAAGACAAAAACAACAATAAACAAATGACACAAAAAAGTAATTCTTTAAATTGTCCCATTGTCATATTGTGTGTGTTTGTTTATAGTGGGTGCAAATGTCGTGAAGTCGTCAATCAATTAAAAAAGGTAAATTAAAAATTTGATGTTTAAAAACATGCAAATGTCTAAAAAACAAAATTTAATTAGCAATGAA
The DNA here is from genome assembly GCA_018904305.1 of Scaptomyza montana. Taxonomy (NCBI): domain Eukaryota; kingdom Metazoa; phylum Arthropoda; class Insecta; order Diptera; family Drosophilidae; genus Scaptomyza; species Scaptomyza montana. The sequence goes on along the minus strand of JAEIGR010000008.1, from coordinate 1,303,435 downwards.
CTTGGCAAACTCATATTGTTTTTGGGCGTGTTTTAAGCTATGTTTATCCTTAAATTAATAGTTGCTATTTATTAGTTACTTGCAATTTGCGTTAATATTCCTAATCAGACAAGTTGTTCCGCATTTATTCTTTTTGTTTTCTGAGTAAGAAACTTTCTCACAGCCAGCCGAAGTTAAGTCAAATTATATCTGACATTTGTATCTGTAAATAATTCATATTTATGAGCAGTCGTCAGATTGTTAATCATTATTTTTCAGCTAAGGTTCACTCAAAGTTCAGGGGCTAACAAGAAGAAAAAAAAACAAAACAAAACAACTTCTGATAAGCTTTCTGTCAAAATAATTTATCCCATCGCCATTAGATATCATTGTTTATTTATTTATAATGGAAGAACAATATGAATGCAAATTTTTAAGCGAGTTAAGATGAGATTTCTTGTATATATTTATGCACATAAGTTTATTAAGCGGAACTCGAGTAAGATTTTCAAAACGCCTATAAAATATCATGTTAGGTAATCTCTAACTCTCTCTCTCTCTCTCTCTTTCCAATCTGGTTTGTTAGTCACATTTATGGCGAACAAAAAACCGCATTCTAAAATTTACTTTGTTTTTTGTTGTTTATGAATTCCCCCATTCAGATTCTAATTAAATTATTGCCTGTCTTTTTATTACATAGTATAACTAACTTGATTCACACACTGCGGTTAGAATCGGCATGTTAATATGTATTTGTGCATATATCAAACATGAATCTGAATCTTCAGTGTGTGAGGTTTTTATTTATTTGTTTTTTTGTGTGCTTGTAAGATTGAATGCTTACATTTGTTGATTGTGTGTTATTGTTAAATTCTCTTTAATTAATTTGTTAAACAAGATTTTGAAAAAAACAAAAGGCGCCAAAATCCGGTATTTATGATTATTGTTAGTGATAAAAGTTGTAAAGGTAATTTTCTTAAATGGTTTAAAAATAAATAAGTAAAATTCTCAAATGATTCATGAATTGATTAATTGATAGATTAATTAATTTGGAATAATACTTATATGTATGTTAGAAAAATATTTTACATTGAATTGGTTGTTGGTTCGAGTGGGTGCTAGGCGCGGCTTTTGACAGATAAGGTTAGGCATCGATCAAGTTTTACTGGTTTAGCATTTGCCATTAACATCCTCCTTTGTGTTAAATATATACAAGCAAAACACGCGTCAATGGTTTTTGATTTTTGTTTGTAATAAATCGTGTGTGAAGTTGAGTTTTTAAAACGTTTCAAGAATTTGGTAATTTTAAGTTTCTGTAGTAGAACGAACTTGAACAAAGTTGACTTTATTAGATCAAATTTTTACATTGTTTTCAAGTCAAGGCTTAAATTACTCTTAAGTTCAAACTTATAAACTTTGATTGTTCTTGGGTAAAATTTTTCAATGATTTTTCCTCTTTGTTATTATAATTGAATTCAAACAATTTACTCTTTTTTACCTTTGAAAATATCTTTTAACTGTTAGTTTTGAAAGCATTTCAATTCAAGCTCATGCAAAACAGAATAAAACAAAAGACTTAGGCAACGAACTTGGCTGTCAATTTAACACTTGGCATACAAAAAGCAACAACAAGAACAAATACTTACTTATTAACCCCAAGCTGGCCTGACTAATTTATATTTGAAATTTTTGTTGCTTGTGTCAACTTAAATACCGCTATGTAAATAACACAAACAACAACAACAACTTGCAACAAGTTGCAACGTTAGGTTAACAAACATATTTGACGATTTAAGCCAATGTCAATCAATCAGCTGGAATGGCAGCCGAAATTGGGGTCTGCCTGCCTGTCTGCCTGCCACAACTGTCTCATCTGCTGCTTCTTCTTCTTCTACCTTAACTACTGCTTTTTAATGTTCTTCTTCTTCTTCATCTACTGTTTCTAACACATTTTGTGGACAAATTGCAAACGCTCTCTTGACATCTTCTTCGTCTTCTTCTTCTTCACATTAAACATACAACATTCATGTACATATGCATACATACATACCTACATATATACATGCATATATGCATACATATGTTAGTTGCAACCAGAAACAACAAACATACAAACAACAAATCTTCCCTTCCCATTCCCACTTCTCTGCAGATGTGCGACAATCGCCATTTTCATTAGATTTACAACCACCATTGGCTGAGGCAACACCGACAGACTTTGAGCGCTCGATTGATAGCTATGGCAACCCAATCGATGCACTGCGTCCAATTGATACGCCCGATGGGCGTAAAGTGATCAGCGCACAGGGTGTTCAATTTGAGATACCAAATTATGCATCGGGCATCACTGAGATACGAAAGCCAGCCGATGATTTGCTGCCACCGCATATTGGTGAGTTGACAACAACAACAACAACAAAACGTACAACAACAACAACAGCAAGTGGCACAGCAGCAGCAGTAGCAGCGGCAACAGATGAGAACTCCGCCAGCGGTGCAACCACAACAACAAAAGCTTCAAACATATACAAACAAACACACAAAAGAAACACTAGCACCACTAACAGCACCACTAGCTTAAGCTTCACACGCACCACACCAACACCCACAAAAACATCCACACCCACTTGCACCACCCCCCCACATGTAGTACCACCACTAACCCCATCCAATTCAAATCATGCCAAACGTGACTCCACATCTGGTGAGCAATATGTTATTGTGCCCGCTAGTCCAAAACATGCACCACCCACATTCACCCTGCTCACCCTTAATCCAAAAGCACCACCCAACGCATTTGCCGCGTCGTCCAAACAGAACAGACCTAAAAGCATTGATGATAGTCTTGACGCCAGCACATATTCAACTCCAAATCCAAATCCTTCCACCCAATTAGATGCCATTGCGGTAGCCGACTATTCGGATAGCACCACCGATTCATACGCACCAGCACCAGCCACATCACTAACACCACCACCAAACAACAACCATGAATCATCACCCAGTGACCCACACACGCCGGAAGTCTCTGTGGAAGTGGAGCAAGCCGAGTTGATCAATGTACAACAGCAGGAGGAGAGTGCTCAGGAACCACAATTGCTTGGTGGTACACTACCGGACTATCTATTGGAGTTGCAACAGCAGGATAAAAATATTGGTGGACCAGTGCCTTGGACACCGGCACCAGATGGTGCACCACTCTCGGTAATTGCTTGGGATCTGTTGCCACCACTGGAACCACAAATAATAACAGAACAGCAACCAACGAAGCATGTCGTTGGAGTCCAACAACCAGGTAGTCAAAACATACGTGTCAGTTTGAGCAGCGGTCAGGGGCTATCGCCCCAAGCACCTGCACCACTGACAACGGGTCATGTAGCTGTGGTAAAATTGGAACACGATGGTCCTGCGGCACATGGCACTAATGCACATGTCGGCGGTAGTACTCCAGCTAATGATGGACGGTTTTCCAATCGCAATCGCGGTACCGCACATTACAGCACGACCCCGACAACCACGCCTAGACCACGCAGCACTACCACTACGACGACGACCCCAAAGCCAACAACAACCACTACAAGAAGAACCACAACACCCACAACAACAAGAGCTACCACTACTACTACGAGAACTACCACAACAACAACTCCAAAACCTCCCAGAAGCACTACACCACTGGATCCCTCGACCTTCTACAAGCTAGACAATGCAGAGGAATACGCTTATACCTTGCCACCATGGTTGCAAGAGGTAACCGATCCAGATCTAGATGTTGCCGTCACATTCGTAGTGCCGACAGATAATGATCAATACAATCATAGTTTGAGTGATGATCTCGAGCCTCCATTTGAACCGTTTGTAGATCTGCACAATCTACAATTGACACCACCGCCCACATCAGAGCGACCAAGCACAACAACCACAACTAGAGTCACAACAACTAGAGCCACAACAATTAGAGCCACAACTACGACGACTACAAGACGACCGTCGGTTATAGCACCTGTTACAGCGCGCACCACTCAAGCACCAACCATTTTTAAAGCACAAACCACTCAACCAAAACGACAACCAGAAATATTGATAACAAGCACAACCCAAAAACCCACAGATCCAACGAAGACAACGACAGCAGCGGTGCCAGTTGATCCAAATCCATTCGATTCATCCACTTTACCACCGTGGTTGCGAGATTTCGATTATCCTGATGTGGGTCCGGGCGTACCCTATAACCCAGACAACTTTAAGGATACCGGAGATATTAGTGGACAAAAAGCGGGAGGTAGTAAACCTAATGATTTTCAGCCACATGGCTTTGCCATTAACCCAACAACCAGATCTCAATCGGCAACAACTCAACCACCACAAACAACACCACCACCCTCAACAACAGCAAAACCAACGACAACCACAGCAGCATCAGCTGATAACGATTCCTCTGCTTTTCCATCTAAAGTAACGCTTACGCTTCCAGGCAATATCGATGGCACCGAGTTGAATACTGCGGAGCCACCGCTGATGCTGATACCACCATCTGCGGTTCTTGTCGATAACGAAAATCAACCAAAACTACAACCAACTTCATTTAACAGTCGCAGCGGTACTTCCAATCAACAAACTACTACAAACTCTATCACACATTTTCCAGAACGTTTCGATACGCCATCTTCTTCTTCATCGGCTCCTGGCCAGGATGTACCACTGCAGCCCAACCAGCAGCAATTCCCACCCTTTAATACCAATCCAGTTAGCCAGCCAGACAGTCAGAAGGTCGAGTACAGCAAGAGTGACGATGGCAAGGTCATAAGCACACCAGTTAACACCCAACGAAAGGGTAAGTCAAAAAGAAGTGAAGACGTGAGGTTTCCTTTCTGTAAGCAATCAATATCGATTAACGTAACTTCGAACTAATCACCCTTCTTCCTCTCTCTCTCTCTCTCTTTCTTAGATACCCAAGGATCAACGAGTGCCTTCCTGCCAACACCAACAACATCACAACCACCAACGCCACCCCCCGCTGCCAGCAATACGGGCAAGTATACGGGTGGATTTGGTGCACCGCCCGGTCTGCTGCGTCCACAAAGTGCCTCCAAGCCAGATATCTATGTGGCTGGCGATGAGCATGAGTTTAGCAACAATGTCAACAAGATCAATCGTGGCCAGCAGCGACCAGTTGCTCAGGGAGCTGGCAGCAATGGTGGACGTTATACGGGTGGTTTTGGTGCACCCAGCGGTGTGTTGAGTCCTCAGAATGCGCCCAGACCCTTCCAACAGGCGCAACCAGCACAGCCACAACCAACACGTTCCCAGGCATATCCACAGCTGGTTGCAGCTGCATCCAGCCAAGTACAGAATCAATCGAATCGCTTTGGTGGACCACCTGGCATCCTTGTGCCATTTGACAATGTGCAGCGCACTGGTGGGCAGTAGTAGGGTAGTGATTGATTTGTTGCAACTACTGCAAGTACTTTAAATTATTTATAAAGCATGTATGTATGTGTGTAATTATGTTAAAGTTGAAGTTCTCGTTTTGTACACAACGAATTTTTTAACGAAAACAAAAATATGTCTTCTCTCGATATCGTTTGGTCATTATGTTTATATACAGCATACATTCGATAAATTAAATAATGTAAAATGTTATTTACATAAAACACTTAATAAAAAAACACTTTATTATTATAAATGCAGATTATTTTTTTCTTAGCCCATTCATCAAATATAAGAAATGTTTTGAATCATTTGATCTCTGCATACAGTTTTCAATTCATTGTTTTCCTATAAGTATGCTTTAAAACTATGCTGTCTGTGCGGCTTGAAGCTTTTATTATTCAAAACGAAAACAGTGACAACTTTTACGCGGGTTATTAGTATTCATGCCATAGGTACTTTATTTGTCACTATTTAAGTACTTTTGAGCCGCTTGACGTTGGCTGCGCGAGTCTTTGGTGCTCAAATATGCGCGTGCGTCACATATCATTGAGCTTACTGTTGACTATACTTTGCCAAATGCTTTCGCGATGGTGGGCGTGACGTAAACGTCCTTCATTTGACTTTGAACTCAGCGCAAACGCTTTATCTGCAGTCAGTTTAGCCAGAGCAGTTTGCAGTTGATTCTTGACGGGTGAACTGAGCGAAAGTAAAAGTGGTGATCCAGGCACAGTTTTTAAATCAGTAAAAATAAAAAAACAAACTAAACATGTCGAAAATTGGAATTAACGGATTTGGACGCATTGGCCGTCTGGTACTGCGTGCAGCCATCGAAAAAGGCGCCACCGTCGTTGCCGTAAGTGGATACCGTTAGGATTTTCACACGCACACACACAAACAATTTGGAATACGTAATAGCTGTATGCATTTGTGTAATTTTCCGCAGGTTAACGATCCCTTCATCGATGTGAGCTACATGGTCTACCTTTTCAAGTTCGACTCTACTCACGGCCGTTTCAAGGGCACCGTTTCCGCTGAGGGTGGCTTCCTGGTTGTCAATGGCCATAAGATCACCGTGTTCAGCGAACGCGACCCTTCCAACATCAACTGGGCCAGCGCTGGCGCTGAATACATTGTTGAGTCGACCGGTGTCTTCACCACCATCGATGCGGCATCCGTTCACTTGAAGGGCGGTGCCAAGAAGGTTATCATCTCAGCCCCCTCTGCCGATGCGCCCATGTTTGTGTGCGGCGTCAACTTGGATGCGTACAAACCCGACATGAAGGTCGTGTCGAACGCTTCCTGCACCACCAACTGCTTGGCTCCATTGGCCAAGGTTATCCATGATAACTTTGAGATTGTTGAAGGTCTGATGACCACTGTGCATGCCACCACAGCCACCCAGAAGACCGTCGATGGCCCATCCGGCAAGTTGTGGCGTGATGGTCGTGGTGCTGCCCAAAACATCATTCCAGCATCAACTGGCGCTGCCAAGGCTGTCGGCAAAGTCATTCCAGCTCTGAATGGCAAACTCACCGGCATGGCTTTCCGTGTGCCAACACCAAATGTGTCCGTTGTCGATTTGACTGTGCGTCTGGGCAAGCCGGCAACTTATGATCAGATTAAGGCCAAGGTTCAGGAGGCTGCCAACGGTCCATTGAAGGGCATTTTGGGCTACACCGATGAGGAGGTTGTCTCCACCGATTTCCTCAGCGACACTCACTCGTCTGTGTTTGACGCCAAGGCTGGTATCCCATTGAACGATCAGTTCGTCAAGCTGATCTCCTGGTACGACAACGAGTTTGGTTACTCCAACCGTGTCATTGACTTGATCAAATACATGCAGACCAAGGATTAAATCTATATATAATTATGCATACAAACACAAACAATGTTAACTTCTCAATTCGCACAAGCAGGAGGTGTAGCATTTACATAACTATATAGATGAGAAGGATCCAATTATCGCTTACACAAACACAGTTGAATAAAAAACATGACATACAAAAGAACACAAACGCATATTTGAATGTTACTCTTACATATATACATACATATATTTATATAGATATATTTATGTATGTACATTTGTTGTGTATTGATCTTCTCTCTCCTGTTTGATAAACCGTGCAACAACAGTTACATAAATTATATAACCTTATCTCGTTACAAAAAAGATATATAAAAATAAAACCAAAAAACAAACATTTTATGACATTTTTATTACAATTATGAAATGACCTCTATTTGATAGCCACATATTGATTTGTTCACATAGCTGAGAAGCAAACTTTTCTAAGCTGCATTTAATAACAAGATAAATGAATAGGTAAATGCAATTCGCGCATATAAATAATTCGGCGTGAATTCATACATATGTACATATACACATGTACATCTAAAGGTACGTACATATGTATATACATATGCATGTTTAAATTAATATAGCTATGTATGTGCATACATATACAAAACCGACATACATACAGATACTAAATGCTTTGAAACTGCCGGCATATCGGATAAAATGCCCTTGACCTTGAATACATAATATTAGTTTTCAGGTATAACAATAATATGGCATATAGTTTGAGAGAAGCTTGTGACATTTTAAATAGGCCAAGTAGCTAGAGATAAGGTAATTTAAAATATTTGCTTAAATTTTTGTTTAATAGGTACATATTACTAGTTGCTGGTCACATTGCAGGTGTTCTTAACAGTGCCATTTTGAGTAAATGTTATAACTTAACATTTGTTGTGAATGGAAATCGATTTAATTTTGAAAGCTTGTGTTTGAATTTGGGATAAGAAGCATTTGTGGGATTTAACAACAATATTGTACATAATTTTTGGATATTGAATAAGTATTGGGTGAGAGCGGCTGTCATGTATATAAAGTTAAAATAACCGTGCCGCTGAAGAATTATTCAACAACCGTTTTTAGCTAGAAGAAAATACAAATTTGAACTAAGACAGTCAACAGGTTTTTATAAGTTTGTTTGGTTTGGGCGAATATCATTGCATGTTAGCTCATTCCGCCCACAACAATCAAGCAATTGAAGCGATTATAAAAGCGCTCCCTTTAGAATCCGCCTATATTTGTCAACAGAATTGGCAATGTCATAAATACAAATAAGTATTTGTATTAAAAGCCTAACCCAAAAAACGCAACACCACCAAAACTAACCCATCGAAGTTTGTGGAGTTCTCAACTTGAATATATGCAAATATCATAATTTTACTATCATGTCTGCAACGTCGTAAGGAAAATAGGGGAACATAAGAGGCACAGCTGTCAGTTGATGTTGTTGTTGTGGCACAAAGAAACGATTGTTCAATAGGCCACAAAATTGTCTTGTAAGACAACACTGTAGCCGATTGCTTATGAGGACAGGCGCAGCTAACAAATAGACAAACAAACAAAATTGTTTCGGCCTGCCTCGAAGGTTGCTGCCGGTTATTTTTTGTTCTCCTGAGTCAAATGAGTGGGGAACACGCAAGTGTTGTAAGAACTTTGCAGGCTGCCTCAGACATCAAACTTATTTATTTACTCTAAAAACAATACAAGGAAATTAATAGCAATTTGCATAGTTTCATAAATAGTATGTTGTAATAAATGTTCTTGCTGTTCTTCACAACTCTTCTAAATGAGGTTTCCATATTAATAAATGCAACTTTTATATTCAGTTTGGTTTGGTTTTGGTAGGGGCACATAAAGTTCGCTGATTGGCTTAATCAGCTGGTGCGTTTAATTGGATTTGTTACTTCATTTTAGTATTCATCCAACCAATAAGCAATTTTGGCAATCAGGCACTGATTTGAATATTCCACGCACAAAAAATGTAACAAATGACAATGTGCGTGACTTTGTGGCTTAAGGTTTTTAACGCAACTATTGTTTTATAATGATTACAATTAGCTTTACTATGCACTTAAAGAAATGGGGGAGCCAATAGGTAAATACGTTAAACTTTTTGAACAAAATCAATTTATAATGAAAAAAATTTACTTAAAGATTTTTAAAAACCAATTTATGATTCATAATTATAAAATATGTTTGTCTAAAATAAAAAATACATTAATAACATCAGATTCTAAAATATTGGGTGTTAAAACATTTATATTTGCAAATTCATCCAGTTTTTGCCTATCTGTCACAGAATTAAGTAAGCGAGTAATTTGTTGAGATATTAAAACGAGTTTATTGAAGTTTATTGAGACTTGTCAGCACATGCAAACTAAGTTATAAAAGCCACAACAACCAACAACAACAGTTTTTGGCCACGAAGAACAACCACTTCTTCCAAGCCCCCCAACCCACAACAACCACAAGAATATTAACAAGAGAAGTCAGCCTAAGAATATATATGAAAGTGGAGCCAAACTGTTTAGTTGGCGATTGACAAGCGAGCTGAACACACGGTTTAAAGGATTTCGTTTCGTGAATGAATACATTTTATAGTATATTCGCTTATACGGTTATATTTAATGGATAAACAAATTAAGTATAAAATTCGTGCTGTGAGACAATGAACATTAAATATAATAATTAATTTAAAAAGTGTATAATAAATAAAAAAAAATGCAATAATATCATTTGCATATAAAGGGATTTAAAGCAAAGACGTTTTTATTTAAAAAGCGACTTAATTAAAATAAATTGAAGGATTCTCAGAGAGAAAAGCCAAGGCGACCAATTGACCGTTTGCACCTGTATATTAATGATAAAATAAATAAAAGTTAATAAGAGAAAAAATGCCACGAAAAAAGCAAAAAGTTGATACAATTGAAGAAATTGAGACAAGCATTAAACTGCTTTGTGATCAATCCAATAATCATATGAAAGTTCGTGATTACTACAAAGCGCTGACGGGTTATAATCAGGTAATTTTAATGGAATACCTTTATTGAAATTAAAATTCTTAATCTATATAAATAAATTCATAAATTTTAGCTTGTTTTTTTAATTTCAAAAGTAACGGCTTCAAACTTAATAAAGCATACGCTAGGTGGCTACGAATATAAAAAGCTTTTTGAAAGCTTTGCAGGTGCCCAAGGAGAACTATTATTTTGTTTACTTGTAAGCCCTTTACAGTTTTGAAGTCATTGTATATACGATGCTTTGTGTGTTTTCAAGGAACGATATTCAAAGTGCAGCTGAAAGTTTAAAGTTGAAAGAAGTTTAAAAATCTTTTATTACTTATCTCATTTTTGTAAACAAAATTTTTTAAAGATGATGTTTCAGTCAAGCTTAAAAATGTTACCCGTTCAACAAACAAATCAAACTTACAATTCTTGTTCTTTCGTCTTCTGAACTCCTTCCATTGAACTCTGCACATCAACCTACCTGACTTAGCCACGTGTTGTTTGATTTTTGTTATTTGTTATCGATTGCTAACCCATATTTATGGTTTGCTAGTTTCCTGGCAACCAACCTGGCCGAATTGCAAATCAATTATCTATTGTTTGCAACTGTCAGGCGAGGTGTGAATTTTTCACACTTTACCTTCAACGTAGAGAAAAAAGTTTCCTTTTGCCATCGCCGTGTTAATTTGTAGTTTATTAAAATGTCCAACAGTAGGTTGAACAATATTTTAGCTGTTGACAAGGAGCAGGAGCTGTTGCAAAGCTTCTTACGCACTGGAGCCAATGCAGATGAGGAATCCTTGGATGAATCGAATAAAAGGTCAAAGGGTCGCGGTCGTAACTCGCATAAAACACCAATTTGGGAGAGACGTGACTCCTATGGCGTTGGTGGCAAATCCACAACGGAGCGTGGTGCACGTGGTGCAAGCAAGCATCCTGAAGAACTCGAGGCAGGTGTCTCCAAGCGTGGCAATCGTATCGAGGCAGAGTTGCGTGCGGCACGCAAACGCATCGAGGAGCAGATGTTGAAGAAGAAGAAGCCCAAGGAGAACTTTGTGGACTTCTATACGGACAAGGATCGTGCGGCTGCTGTTAGCGCTGGTGCCTTTGATATCAAGCAGAGTCTGCAGATAAAGCAGAAACAGGATCGCAATGAGACGCTTCTAATTCCCGATGAGGCAGACATCAGTTCGATTATTGCGCTGGGCTTGAAGGAGATCAAGAATGCGAATCCCGAGAATGCAATACATTTCTTTTGCAAGGTTAAGAATAGGAAATTTAAATTTGCATAGCTTGTAGAAGGTTTTTTCAAGAATATTAAGTCTGCTTTTCTTCTTGTTTTTATAAGAAAGTTTTTCTTTACTACTTACAGGCTCTGGAATTGAACAGTACGGATATTAATGCTTTGATCTCTCGCAGCAAATGTTATCTGCTGCTGGGCGAGGCTTCCAAGGCTTTGCAGGATGCTGAGACAGCTTTGAATGAGGATAAGAACAATATTCGCGCCATCTATCAAAAAGCCGAGTCTCTCTACTATTTGGGTCAGTTTGAGCAGAGTTTGATGTTCTTTCATCGCGGATTACGAGCACGTCCCGAGCTTGCCTTATTTCGCTTAGGCGTGCAGAAGACACAGGAAGCCATTGAGAATACAATTGGAACAAAGACACGATCCACACTTTCAGTGCCACCAACCAAAAGTGGAGTGTCCAAGAAATCGGATGATAATACGCCCAAGTCGCAGAACTTGAATAGTGCTAGGGTTAGACAGAAACCAACCAAGGCAGATTTGGAGCGACGCAATGCCAGGAAATTGCTCGGTGAACTGTGTGTGGACAAGGAGTATTTGGAAAAGTTACTTTTACATCCGAATCTCGTACGAGCGGATACCAATACAGAGAATATCTCTGCCTTGGCCAAGGAGGCAGTTTGTTTCCTGAACAAGCGACAGGAATTCTGGAGGCAGCAACGCCCTTGCACCGCTTTACCCAATCACAAGAATCTGCCCAACGATGCGCTTCCCAAATGGTTTTAAAATCTAGCAAAATGATTTAAAGTTTTTTTCTTCAAAGTGTTAAGTTTATGTTTGGAATACAATTTGCTTGGTTTTAAATCAAAATAAAAATATTTAATAACACTTTTCTTTCCTCTGAATAAAAATTCATTACTAGTTTTTATTATAAGTAGCACGTTTATTGATTTTACCTTTCTAGCAATTTTGGTGATTAAACATTTTTACAATTTTTCACATATGGTGTAACATCAACAATTTTTTTTTAAATATAGAAATTTGATATTTTCGATTCCAGCGTGTTCAAAATCAACATGTTAGTTCGATTATAATTTCAAGGTTTTTTTTTTCAATTCTGATAACAAATGGAAATTGCTCGTTTATAGTAGTCTTTTATATATTGTATTAGCAGCTTTTTTATTTTTGATTTATAAGTTTATTTTTAATACTTTTTCGTCTACCACATTTGATGTTGTTTGTTTTACTACTTGATAGTTTGACTAGTACGGCTATAATAATTTAAAACATATAAATATGTTTGTTTAGTAATTAAATACTTTATTATGTTTATTCAGATTGTTCGCTATGGTTAACATAAATACGTAAATATTTAGTTTATTTGGTGCATTAGTTTGCTCGTGTGTGTGTATCTCCGGCCAGTGTTGGTTAAGTAATTAAGTGCTCAGATAACAGAAACAGAAACATTTGAAATTTAAAGCAATAAACCAAGCTTAATAATATCTTTTTTAAGCTTATAGTATGCAGATCTAGTATAACATAAATTCATTTTTAATATTTGCCTGGTAACACTTTTAACATTGCAATAATACTTTACAATTGGCAAGTACATATATGCATTTGCATATGTTAATAATTAATTATGCGATTTTCAACATTAAATACAACAATTCGGAATGTAAATTATGTATTGAGAGAGTGAGGGAGAGAGCCATTTGGTAGTTCGATTGCTGGACATCTGAGCTGCAAGATATAATAAATTCTTGCATGTACATTAATTTTATTTTTACAAATCATTCAAAGATATTTTTAGTTGCTTTAAAACTGTATTGCCCCACAAGTATCTCACACGTGACGTACCTCTAAATGAGTTTTAGCTATACGTCAATAAGCCTCCCATATGGTCTAGTGGCTAGGATATCTGGCTTTCACCCAGAAGGCCCGGGTTCGATTCCCGGTATGGGAAGAAATATTTTTTATTTTTTTTTTTATTTTTTATTGCTTTTTTAATATATAAACTTATGATTTCCACTCACCTCTTTTGCTTCTTAGTTGTTTGTGGGGCGTGTGGGTAGCGGCGGTGCATTCCCACTGCGATTTGGTATTGGTGGTGGTCCACGACGATTTGGTAATGGTGGTGGTGGACCCATTGGTGGCACAACACCACCCGTCTGCTGTCGACGTGGACTATCGATTGGTCCGATAACAGGTGGCGGTCCAGCTGGTGGTGGATGACGCGGTGCTGGAACATCATCTTGAATCTCTTCGTAAATATTGCTAGCCGTCTCGTAGGCGGTGTCGGGTGTGGGCGATGGATGATCCAAGGATGGTGGTTTGGATTGCCGTGTAGGCGTCGATACGGGCGTACCTTGTTTACTGTGCATTTGACGTGGTGGTGTGGGTGGACCGGATGGCAGGGAAGCAGCTCCTCCAATGGGAGAAGCCTTGCCAGAAGAAGTGCTTGACGAGCTCACCGACGTGGTGGCATGCAGTGGTGAGCCCATTTCCGTGGGTGATTGAGACTTGGATGAGGGCGTCGTATCATTAACCATGTTAGGTGGACGCGGTGGCGGCGGCAATGCCACCTGAACCGGCTGCAATGGAGTTTGCATCGGTTGCGGTGGCAGTGGTGGCTTGGCCGGCTTGGGCACAATGCTTATGACGCCAGCATGGGGCAAGTGGCGTGGTGAGTTCTTTGGTGTCGTCGGCATGGGCGGACGAGCTGGCGCCGGACGTGTTGGCGGCTGTTTGGGACGTTGTGGCACTTCTGGCGTCATTTGAAGCAACTGTGCCTGCTCCGAGGGATTGGCGCAAAGTGGAATGGTATTGGAGGTGCACAGTTCAATCTCACAGTCCACCTGCTGTGGCCAATCTGGTGTCTTGAGCTCAAACGCCAGCTCCAAGCCACAAACTTGAGTCCTATTTTTAGCAGCCGCATTTAGAGCCGATTCCCCATTGCGAAAAGTTACCCACATGGTGTCCTCGACATAACGCACCAGAGTCACCTCACCCATCTTGGAGAGCTCAGCAATGAGAGCAGCCATAACATGCTCGTCGTATATGGTCGGTCCGTCTTCAACAGCATCCGCTGAAGCTTCATGCACATGCACCACAATGGTGGAGTCAGGTGGTCCCAGATCCCTGATGACCTGATCAAAGACCGAACGCCGACGCTGCTGATCAATTTCCATGATCTCTGCATCAATGATTGCAATCACTGGACGATGATCGCTCTGCTTTAGCTCCGAGCGTCCATAGTGAATGAGCTTGCCCGGATTCCATGCAGCCGTACCAACACCACCGAAATCACTTTCAGCCAGAGCCTTGCGACGACGCCAGAGCACACGATCTGTCCAAGCCGGTGCTCGTTGTTTCTCCGATGTGTCATAGTCATCGCTGAACACATCATATTTGTATGTTGGATCAAAGGTAATCTCACCTTCGAGGAACTCGGAGAATACATTGCCCGCCTCCTGTTCCTTGCGCAATTGATCAAACTCCAGTACAGTGGATAGATCTCCATTGCGAACGCACTCTTTCAGCTCATCCTTGTCCATATCGATGCGATAGTTGAAATCTCCACACCAGAAAACCCAATCATGCGACTTCAATGTGCGTCCCATGGGAAATGCCAATTTTCTTGTGATTTCCGAATAGTCAGCATTACGTTCCGTAACCTGAGATTGCCCGGCTGCAAAATGGGCGCACACAAAGCACATGGAACTGCCGTGCAGTACAAAGCGTATGGCGCAGGCACCCTTATTGCCCGTTGCACCACCCAAGCCCGTCTTCACACAATCAATGGCAACATCACGAATATGCGGTGCATGCTCCGGCCGTACATAGATGTAGAGGCATACTCCGACTAGCTGCTGGTAGGTGAGCAGCACATAATCATTATCCCGCGAGATGGTCTTCTGCAGCTCCTCGGCCCACTGCTTGGCGTTATCGGTGCTGGCTGCCATTATATTCGATGCATTCAAATCGACAATCTCTTCAAAGCCAATGGCATAAATATCTACTGGATGATCGGCATGTTCCGACGGGTTGTTGACATCGACAAGCGCTTTGGAGCGCGCCAAGGCATGACAATCGAGCAGCCAATCTGCAAGCGAATCTTTGAACACAATGCTGCGAAAATGTTTGCCACCATTCACATTGTAAGTTCCAACGGCAACGCGTAGCAAACGCGGACGCACATATTCCGTATAACGTTTGCATAGCTCACGCAGCGTTGTTGTCGGTGCATGCAACATGTTTGAGGGCAACAGTATCCGTGCACGATCAGCCAGCTCCGAGCTGAGCGTGGAGCCCACAAGCAAGACATCAATGGCTTCCTGTTTTGTTGAAGCATTTTCTTTATCGATTCATTTTAGACAAAATTAATATCTTACCTGTTTGGAATTGTCCAGTAGATTGTTTTGAATGGTGCGTGCGGCTGATCGTGCACCATCCATTAGCTTGGATCCACCTTGAATTGCTCCAGTACCGGCATAAATCTTGCTCACCTCGTTGCCGTTGTTAATCCACATCTGACGGAAAATCTCCTCAAACCTGGAGATATTCTGCTGCTTGCCGCCCATTTTTAGCGCTTCCAGCTGAAGATTGAGCGTATCCAGACCCAGATACGTCTGCACACAATTTGTACGATCCAGGCAATCCAGACAGTTGGTGCGCACAACACCATATTGCTCTTGCTGAACCTGGCCATTGCTGGCATAGAAGATACCATAGTGTGCACCACAAGCAACCATGCGCTCCTTGAGCTTGGCTAGAGCTGAGAAATTGCCACCACGGCACTCCTGATGATAGTCAAAGACAACGTGTGGTATATCCTTGTGAGCGGACATGCCATGATGCCGTTGGAACTCATTGCTCAGCATTGCTTCGCCTTCTTTGCTGCCAATTAGAGAGCTGCCTAGGAGATTGACTATCGTCTGGTAGCCATAACGTTGCCTCATCATGCTCATATGACGATCAAAGGCCGCCGCCGATGTCTCAAATCCACGCGATAGCTTCACCTTATGCGAACCAACTTGAACACCAGGCTGCTCCCAAAAGAGCGGCACTGAACCGCGTGTCTGGATATGACTGGTGACATCGCCATCCACATAGATCACCTGCTCCGTTTCCACAAAGTTGGCCACATAGCCCTCATCGTTGGTGCCTCGCACATTGAAACGCGTTCCAGCGCGTTCACAGCTAAGCCGGGAAATGATTGCTGCACGCGCCTGCTTGGCGCCTATGTAAACGGTTCTCACCTCCACAGAGCCACACATGGTCTGCAGCAGCCAGGATTGACAGTCGATGCCAAAGCGCATCAGATGTATATGCATCATGCGATTCCAAAAGAATCGATTGTCCGTCTCACCCGTCTGATGGCGTCGCTGAGCACATAGCGTTATATCGAACTTGCTGGTGGGTGGTGAGCCACTCACACCACCTGCTCCACTAGCTGCCGATGGGTTTTGATGGGCAAAGTAAAAGGTGCCCGAATTGAGCAATTTACGCACTTCACTTATCTTATCCTCGTTGGGCACCGCATTCTGCAGTGAGACAAATGTTGTTTGCGTTATCCGAAAGATTTCCACATCGCCAATTTTTCCCATAGATACGCAACCGGTGACGAGCACCAGGAAAAGCACAGTACTCTCGCCAGCATTCAGCTGCAGTACACCCAAACAGCCATAAGCATCGCATACCTGTGGGTAAACAAGTTTCTTTTAATTTAATGGTTTCTTCATGGGATTTTACTATTAATCAATATTATTTTAAACTTTTTTTTCTGCCTTCAAAAGCGTTTGATCTAAAAGTATTTTTCAACACAAACAAAAGTTTCGTTACTAGAAATATTTGAAAAAGCTTAGATACGAAATCATATAAATTTAATCTCAGCTCAAATCTTTTAAATGGAAAATAAGTATGTTACGTAAATGTACTATTTAGTCAATGTATTTGCATGGCTAAAGGGCAATTTTATGTATAAAAGTGTGATTTTTTAATTAAACTAAATACCGACCTTTGTATACTGCTTGCGTATAACATTCTCCTGCTGGGTAAGCAGCGCACAGACATGAGATTCGAAGAGGATGCAATCGGTGTGGTTGCGATGCTCCAAAAGAACACTGTGCGGAGATGGCGCTACTGACTTCTCCAGCACACGTATCACCTTGGACATTGCCATCGTGCTACAAACGTTGCTTGCCTCTTAAGTTGGATATGAATTGAATTTTATTTTATTTCTGTTTTTTGACCACTACATCAACGCCGCTTAAGCAGTGGCCAAAACATCTGCAAGTGTAAACAGGTACATTTATAACAAGTTGCAACATTATTAAAGATTATTTGATGAGGCGTATGTTCAAAATCAAGTGGCAGTAAACAAATTGTTAAAACACACACACAATTGGCAAAGAACTTATTTTTCAATACGCCCCCGTTCCAATCATCACCAGCTGGTGCACACCAACACACACATTTGCACTGGCATTCGCATATTTTTAAGTATATGTGCCGTTCGTTTGCCGATAAAACTGTATGGATTTTTCACATGCCAAAATCAGTGCGTAGCGTTTTTAAGCCATTTTAAACATTTGGCTTCATTGCCACACATCACTTTACTCAAAATTTCATTAAGTATTGTTGACAAAGAGTTTAACACAATTTTGTGGTTTTCTGGAAAAGATATTACCTCTTTTCCAACAATTTGATTGCAATTTAATCAAGTTGTATTGAATGAATTGCTCGGAATAAGTTCAATTAAACGATTTAATGAACTTACAAACTACGCGATTGTACAGCCGCCCTGGTTTGCGTTCATTTGGTTCTGGTTCGCTTATTTTATTTGCTGTTATTTTTACTGATTTACTTATTGTGTACATTTTCAGCAGACTTTAATCCAAGAATGTTTTTAAAAAATATATAAGAACAAAAATAATCAAGTCTGTTTGATGCTTTTCTTAAGGCTGCCTTCAAAATGTATAACTAAGTCGGCAAAAAAACAAACTTTAACGGACTATGTTATGCACTTGTTAACTTAACAGCCTAGAGATGAGAATAAGTTATAGCTGCTCCTGGTCACACTTATCACTATAATTGCGGAATTATTAAGGTTCGTTTTGCCCTAAAATACGTATAAAGCCATTATTGAATTAAATTTTTTTTATGATTAGTTATTAAATATCAACATTGATTTTGACGGTGACTTTAGAATCTTAATGGTAACACAATGCAGCTGATTGTAAAATGTCATTGGCAACACAATAGGAGCAATCTACAGTTTTTAAATCCGATTAACTTTTAAAGATAGCTTACTGCAAGATAACATATCTATAAATAACTCAATTGAGAAAACTCATGAGCATTCTAAATATCTAGGATATTGTTACCAACGGCTATTTATAGACACTGACCGGCGTCATGCGACAATGCTTTGAAAAATTATCTAAAGCTTGCTTAATATGCTATCAAAAAGATAACTTAATCTCCGCTCTTTTGTTTCCATTAAAACCATTCATATTCCGCAGATAAGAGCAATGCGCTAACTTTCAGAACTTAAAATACCGGCAAAAAGCGTTAATTTGTTTGTATTGTCAACATATAAAATGAGTGTGCCCGTATATCAGACATTGCGCAGTCACAAGTCCCGTTCCCAAAGACGAGATAATTTCAGTACGATGATCGGCCCACGAATGAGTCAATAATGTAAAGATTGCCCCTTATCAGACAAAAGCCCATTTAGTAAACAAGTATTGTTGCTGTCTGCAATTGTGAATGGAAAATGCTCGCCCTTGGGTGAGCAATCAAAAATGAAATAAATAACATATATTTAAAGCGATTAAACATGAGAAATTGATATTTGTTTGGTCAATGTTTTAATCAAGCTTTTAATTATATTATTGACTATTGTTTAGCCTAGTTACAATTAGATTTCTAGAAAATACATACTTCATTTATACATATTCTTTTGTAACTTTTCTCGAAACTCAAACAAAATTTCATCCCTTTGAACAAAGACTCATCAAATTTCAATATTCAATTGATGAACAGACTGTCGCCAATTAAAATTTCTAAAAGAAATTTATAATTTAACTACAAATAAATAAAGCATACATGTATGTATGTATCTAAATGCTCTATGCATATTACTTAATAGCTGTATATTTTTGTTAATTAGGCAAAGGGATCGTCAGTTAATATTTTGTTTTTGACTAAAAAGTATTTTAGTGTGTGGCTTTTGCAAAAACCTCAGTTGAACTTTTATCTTAAGTTTTAGATAATTGCGCTTGATTATTGGTACGTAATAATAACATATAGTATTAGTATGTATAGTTGTGATAATATCTATCTAAGTGTATCTATTTAGACTTTTTAGCGCTAAATTTATTGTGCTTAAGCTTTTTATATCAGACTAGTAATATTTTATTTTATTTTAAAAATAAATCAAATCTTAACTTTCAGTAAACAAATTCTCATATTTGAAACGAAATATCAATCGAGATATGAAAGGTGAGAAAAAAAGCTCTAAACTTTTGTATAAATAAATTGCATGTGAAAAAATAATAAAAAAAAAGAACATAACAATGCGAAAAAAGAATCAAAACATCTTATTTGATTTTGTATGCATTCATCGGATTCTATGTATGTTTGTATTTGTATTTATTGTTTATTTCTTACTTTAATATACATAGATGTAGTATATAAACTTAAGCAAATCGGTAGCCTCGCTGTCTTTTTCTCATTTCTCATTCTCTGTGCTTAGCAACTGATATGGCTCTCTCCCTAATCTGTAGTATCTATACTATATATATCAGCAATTTATAAATACATATATATATTTATCTATATGTATGTGTGTTTGTATAAATCTTTGCTGTTGTCACTGAGCGCGTATTGCCGGTTTGCTTTTGTTGTTTGTACGCACTCTTTTATAACAATATGTAGTATATGTTATACTATGTTCAATACTGGGATTGCGATAAGAGCCGTTGTTTTCTTCTAGAAATAATACTCTTACTCTTAGTCTCGGTCACCAGACCCACATGTTGATGACTTGTCTGACTCAGCAGAGCATACGCTAAGAAATTTCTATACTTTTTAAGTAAGGCGCTCTGCGTTCTCGTAAGTTATGTACACTCAGCAAAAAAAGGGGTTTAATTCAACTTCAAATGCTTTAGAGCATCCTATATTTTCTCTTAGCATGAACACAATTTAAAAAGTTTTTAAAAATATATTAATCTTTTGCTCTTAAAATATGAATTCGAGTTCTTATCGTTTCTTTTCTAGAATTATAATCTTTTAATTTGAAATTCTACATATACTTTTACTTTATAGGTTGTTAAATTGTAGTTAAGTGTTGTCTATATGCATAATACTTAAGTCTCACGCTTTTGGGGGTAGGGGTATTAAAGCTGCCAATAAATTGTATATGTATACTATATAATGCTCCAGCATAATTCAATTAATTTACATGACTTTTGAACCCGCATTAAATGTGTGACGGGGCGAGGCAACAAAAATGACTTGAAGTGAAATAAGTGTCAAATGAACATACATATAAACTATATGTATGTGATAAGAAGTGACTCAATTCTGAATTTTCGCAAGTCTGGCATTGCAATGTGAGGACTCAAAAGACGATTATTTATAGACATACAGATAGATAATCTGAATAACAAAAGGCAAACCCAAACAGAACTGAATCATTTGAAATGGATTAACAGTATAATCAAACCTTAATAAATGACACATGATACGAAACAAAAGCAAAAGCAAAAACACAAAACGCAATCATAATATAAACTAAATTTATTCGATGGCGATTTAGCGAAGCTTATTTACAAAATTTATAGCAGAGCAAAATGAAAATAATGAATTCATGTATGTATGTAAATGTGTATGTGAATAGTGTTCAAATAAGAAAGTAAACAATACAATTTGCTTATATGTAATAAATAGCTTATTATAAATTATGAAATCGACTTCAAAAATAGCAATAACAAAACCTAACCTAAACTATGCAACATTTCTCACCTAAACCTCATAATCAACTTAAAAAGAATGTACAAAAATTTACAAGAAATTCTTAATTAAATTGCTTAACTTGCAAGATCCGTACGAATATGTATGTATATGTATCTATATACTTAAAGCACAAGCTGTCAACTTAGTTTTAAGTTTTAATTGTTCTTCCTACAATGTTTGATGCTGTCAGTATTCATGTCCAGACTTTCAATGCTGCTGCTTAAGCTTAATGGCCAGAAATTTTTTTTCTCTTTTTAAAGGGCTGACACATTTGGATCTTAACGATTTTAGGGTTTAAGTTTGAAGTTAATGTAGTGACTAAAGGGGTGTGTGTGTGTGTTTTTTGTTGTTGTTTTCTTTCTGTTTTTAGCTAGTTATCATAATAATACTACTACTCAACTGTGGCACGAAAATAAATCGCACTCCGCTCATTATACAAAATTACGCATGTAACAAACAAATTTGAACTAGCTGCTGCTACGAGATCAGCAATCGCTGCTTAGCAGCCGGCAGCGTTCCCAGCCCCGTCGCAAGACCGCCACAGCATCCTCCTCCTCCCTTAGATGTGGCTAATAACGTGGGCGCCGGCGTCGGTTGCAGCGGCACTGTTAGAGAATTCGATGCAGGTGAATTGAGCGGCAATTCATAAGCAACTCCGCCCCAATGTAGCTTGAAGGTGCGCGTCCTCCAACGTATTGCCGGATTCCAAAGCGCATGCAAAAACAAATACGGTCCTGTTAGCTCTCTGAACAGCCAGCCGATAACAAACTCAAACTTGTGAAACGGCATCGAACCATGCTGCACAATGGATAAGAGCAACCAATCGGAAAGGAACCAGCACAGCACATGCACCAAATAGAATACCAACGGATCCCACACAAACAGCAGTGAGGCCGACCAGGCAGCCAGTGCACCCAGCACCATGCATTCCGACAACGGTTCCAACAATATCGTTGTTGGCACCATTGCCACACGAAGCTTGGCCCAGCGTATGAGTCGTGCCTGTTATAAAATAAATAATATAGATACGAATTTTTATTATACGAAATATAAAATGCTAGAAATAGGTTTTTTCTTTTTCAAATACATACAACAATAAACAAATAAAATCGTTTTAATAAGTCTAAGTCAAACTACAACAAACAAAAATAATCATTTTAGTAAAGTTCGCTCTAAGCTTAAAGCAGATGTTTTTTTTTTAATAAATTTGCATACTTAAAAATACAAGTTAAATAACATAAACTTTTACACTAAAAACTCTTTACAGCTTTTTTTGCATCACTCAAAAAGGTTTTACTGCCACATTAAAACGATTTTGTAAGTTGACTTGGTTCTAATACATTCCGAGTATTCTTTAATAATAAAAAATGTTATTCCGAAAACTACGCTTTTTCATTCAGTTTATGACTCTTTTTTTATATATATACATACTAAATAAAATAAAATCAGCGACTTTTTAGACATGATAAGCAAATCGCCAAATAGTGGCCAAAAAAAAAAACAATGCTACGTGATTGGTTTGTTTTAAATACAAACAGTTGTTTCTAGTGGATAACTGAGTTAATAGTTTGTCTGTTTTTGCCAATTTCAATTAATTATATGGCAGACACACAAAAAAAAAAGCTATAATGACCTTAGGGATTGCACTAGTGGAATGTGAAATCATTTGTTTTGATTAATCATAGTAAGTGCTATTTGTTGCTATTTATTGCTATTTGTCTAAAAATCATTTCCATTTAACTAAGTGTAACGTTCGCCTGTAATATTTTTAATTAGTCTACAATTAACAATTAATTTAATAATGGAAAGTTTTGCTTTTGAATAAATTTTGAGATTGTTTATCTTGCGTTTATACGAACCAATTGATATCTTATGAACGTAAATAAAATAATCAAACATGAAACTAGCTTTAAAAAAAAATGTTATCAAATCACATTTCAGCTAAAAGAGCAGTGTTAATCTAGGCAATTCTTGGAATTATGTGCAAATAAGATTGTATTTCTGCACTTTGAGAAAAGAGTGACATATTTAATTTTTTTTTAAATCAAAATTCAACAGAATTTGATGTTCTTTACAGTGCCTGCTAACAACGCAAACAATTGAAAGTAAAATGATTCTTGAAAACAAATTAAAGTCAGCCGAAAGCAATAGAATCTTAATGAAAATGTTTATTTCCTATTAAAACAATTATTAAAAAAGCTTTCGCTGCAAACGTTAAACGATTTTGATTGACAAGTGTCCTTCTTGTACTATGTATTAAATTATGTGCTAACAAACCTTACAAACATGTACTTAACATGTACTAAAAGCACATGGTGATGAAAAAGCCATTTGGCTAAATTATGAGAAAATAATAATCGGGGAAAATAAAAACTGTAAATCAACAAGTCGTAAAGCGGGTTTAGTCGACTAGAAGATACCCTATATCTATTTAATATTTATTTTAGAATAACAGTAATTTTCAACATTGCAAATAACAGCTCATTCAACTTTAAGAATCGTTTGACGGACTTGTAGAATTTTTGATCAAAATTATGTAACAAAAGTTTTTAGATCACTTGTTAAACTTAAGTAATAGTTAAGCTATCTATTGGTTAAATAAATTTTAAAGAAATGGGCGAATTCAACAGAAATTTTATCAAGGTAAGTATTAAGAGCAAAGGTGTTTTTTGATTATCATATTGCAAAGCTTAAATTGCTGTTGAAGCATAAAAACTTTGCACGTAATAATCTTGATTATTGAGTACATTTCCTACCTGAAAGCTAGCAATATCGCATAGTCCACTATTTTGCAACGCTGGTTGATTAGAGATACGCATCTTCCAGCCTAATTCTGTGACGCGCTTCGCAATAAAAAAGTCTTCGGCGAGATAGCAGCCAAAAGCTCTCAATCCGCCAAGCTGATCGATAACGGCTTTCCTTAGCAGACAGGACATGCCTGTGTGACAATTAATGCCCAACACATCCGCCGATAGATAGATTCTCGATTGGACTGTGCCAAAGAAGATTTTCTCAAAGGTGGCCGCAAAGCCCTCGCGATCGCTGGTGAAGGGCATTTGGTGAACTAATGCATGGCGTTCCGACATATTCTGCACCATGTCGAGAAGCGTGTCGTTCTTCATTTTGATGCCACTATCCGATATCATGACAAAATCATATTTCGCAGCCATGTAGCCGGGATGGATGTTATTGATTTTTGGATTCACGCCCACATCGGAGCCACCCACAAACAATTGTGCATCGATCTGGGGATACTTCTCCAGCAGCTGTTCCACCAACTTTATAGCCGGATCGTGTTTATCCTCAACGCAGAAGAGCAATTCGAACAGCGGATAATCCATTGTAAAAAACGATTCCAGATTATGTTGCAAATTTGGATCGACGCCCATCAAGGGCTTCAATATCGATACACCCGGCAGTGGTGATGATTCCGTTGGCAGTTTGCATGATTTTTTATGCAGCTTATATTTGCCATAGCAGATCGCGATCAGATGCACGCACCAAGTGCCAAACCAGAAAATCATAAAAAATGCGGCGAAGCCATAAAGTGGAACTGGCAAATGTGACATTGTGTGTGTGCGCGCGTCTGTCTGTGTGTGTGTGTTTGGGGTGTTGGGTGTTAGTTGTCTGCAGCGTGTGTGTTTGTTTGTTTGTTTGTCTTCGTCTCGTGCGGTTTTTATTAGTTGGTATGCATTTGCAAATATTAAATTGGAACTCTGCTCAGCTGGACCTTTATCGCGTTTCCGTATCGTTTTGCCGTAATCCGTAACTGAGTCAGCATACCCCGTACACTAACACACAGACCGCGTCGTCAACAATTAGATCGCGCGCGTTGTTGTTGACTTTGTCCCTACACTGTCGTCATAGGTGATAAAACTACCTTGGGGTTTTTTTTTTATCATTTATTTTTGATGCTAATTATTCATTTTAATTTGCGCGTGGTAAACATCTCGAAGACTTCGCGTCGCGTTCCATGTCCAAATAAAAACTGCAATGTACCATAAGGGAACGCGGAAGTGAAAATGTGCAAAAAATTACCATAACAAAAGGTTTATGTATTTCAAGAAAATACCAAAAAGCAGTATTTTACTTAAAAATATATGCTGCAATAGCAACGCAACTCATAATTTTCGCTTGGTATATCCAGCAAAATAAGATGAATACAATAAATAAAATAATTTTAATAAGTAACACTTTAAAAGCAATAAATAACTGTTAGACACAAACCTAATTTCAGGCATTTAGCTGGACCTGCATACCAGACTTGATATGACATTAACCGCGGTCACACTGAGCAGCGCAAACAGCAATTGCATATAAATAAAACTATTTCTATAATGTTCAATTCTCATTTGAATACTAAGTAGGCTGAAACACGCTGTTCATATTAATATGCACAATAAAGCACACAAAAAAATTCCAAAAAATTAGGACGAAGATGCAGCACGAAGGAGAAGAGTGCACAAACGCAACCAAAGGTGGAGCAGCGTACCCCAAAATTGATGAACAAACATTGGCAAAGGTGTTCAAATCGGATTTTAATTCCAAGTACAATATTGTCGATATCCCCACACCAGTGAACTCGTTGATGTCCGGACAGTTTCGGCGTAGTTATGCCTACTTCACAATTCGCAATTATCTACCTGTGATTCTAACAAGAGTCATTGATTCGCTCACAAGGGACAAAGGCGAATTAGTTGCTGAGTACGGCGAGGTCGGTAATAAATTTATTCTGTTTCCCTAGTACACGCACTAATAAAACGTTTAACTAATTAATACAGAATGCGCGTGAGGAACTAAAGATAGTAATTGGCCTAATTTCGAGGCTTAAATACGAGCTACAAACAGATAAGCCCTTCCAAAAGTTTACGGGTGATGGTAAGTTAAAAAAAAACATTTCTTACCCATAGAACATACATAAATATGCTGCGTTTCCCATAGAACCAGATCAGGACATATGGAATAACTTCATCGATCAGCTGCCTAAGAACGCGCAATCGTTTTATCAGGCCTGTTGGATGCATACCGAATGCTATTTGTACCGAAAGCTCTACTCCTTCGTGGAGAACAGCATCTTTATCAAACAGTTTGATTACTTTGGCAAAATTAAGGAGGAGGCATTACTTAGTTGCCAGGATGAAATAATTTCACTTGCCAATTATACGAGACGCACGGACAACTGCATCGAAATGTTTGCTGAGCTGCTAAAAATTAACTTGTGGAGTAATCGTAATGATACATCAGATGTCGCAAATCAATTGAATATGAAAATATTGGAGGATGTTAGTGCCACAGATGGTAATATATTGATTAACAATGTGGAAAACATATGGAAATGTTTAACGGATAAGAAGTCAAACAATAGACAACAATATGTGGATATAGTATTGGATAATGCTGGCTATGAACTCTTTACGGACTTTATACTGGCCGAATATATCATTGAAAAAGGACTTGCTGAGAAAGTACGCTTTCACGTCAAGGCCTTTCCTTGGTTTGTCTCCGATATCACACAGCGTGACTTCGATCATACTCTCTCGTTTCTGAGTAAACACTCAGATTATATCATCAGTCTGATTGGAATTAAATTTATGCAATTCTTCGAAGAGGGAAAATTTGAATTGGCACCAACTTTCTATTTCTGGACTACTCCACATGCATTTCACAAGTAAATTTGTAATATGTTCTTTTGTTTTCGTCGACTAAATTTCTTTCTTATTTACAGTATGCGTAACGTTGAGCCAGAGTTATATCGAATGCTTCAGCAATCAAGGCTTATTTTGTTTAAAGGCGATTTAAACTATCGCAAACTGGTCGGCGATGTTTGCTGGGAAACCACACAGGATATAAAACCATGCCTTTGTGGATTTGTGCCCAGCAATTTATGCTCTGTGCGCACAATTAAATCAGAGGTAGTCTGCGGACTTGCAGAGGGTGTCAGTGAGGATCTGAAGAAGAATGATCCCGACTGGATGACAACAGGCAACTATGGCATAATTCAGTATGTGGATGGCTCTCGTGAATATGGTTATTAAATGCCTCAAAATCTGTAGCTAATTCGTTTAAAAGCAAAAAATTATATGTAAATATAAAACAGAATACTCTAATAGTACAAATTTTGATGTGTTTGTATTTGTATAGGCATGTTTACAATTGTATATTTGTTTTGGTAAATGTTCACCCTGTGCTGATTGTCAGCTGATGGCTATCTTAGAGATGTGAAAGTTTAAAGAACTATCAAAAGCTAAAGGCAAATTGTGACTTGCTGAGTTTGAATGGCAGCTATCGATATCATTAATGTCATCTCTAGCGTGTCAGTAACTTGCACTTCTTGTTTGCAAGTTTGAGGCGCCAACACAATATAACAAGAAATAAACTGCAGTTAACTTTGTCAACAAGAAACAAAGTAAAGCTCAGCTGATTAGAGAAACGAACGCAGTACAAAGTAAACTCAAAGTATGACCTTGGCACTCGAAGACGCTAATTTTGATATAGAAAATGGAATTATTGACAGCGAGACTCCACCACACACGCTGCTAGCAGCCGAATATAAGCAGTAAGTTTGCTATTTATAGCATATAGATATAGTCCATACGCACATATGTATATACACTCATACACTCATATGTAGAACTGATGTTATTTCGATTGCCTGACCTCTAAACTCGACCCCCTGCTTCACCCTTGTAGGAGCTTTGCCTATTACACTTTTCGTGTTCGACTTCCATCATCGCTGCAAACAATTTCTGACTCTTTGGCCAAGGACAAGGATGAACTACTAGTGAAATATGGAGTGGTAAGTCAAGTACCTAAAAGTTATATTATTGCATAATTCAATGAGCGTGCCCAATCAATTAATACATTTTTTGATTCAAAAGGATGCAAATATTGAACAAACAGCTGTTGAAGTTCTAGAGCTGCGTTCGAATATTCTCAAAAATGGACCGTTACTGCCATTCAATGACAAAGGTAGGACAATAAGAAGAGAAGTAGTTTCTTTACTGCAAATATTTAAGAACAATAAATTTTTGCTAACTTTTAGAAATCGATGCGGCCGAATGGAATGCATTTTTAGAAAAACTGCCAAAGGAGAAGCGAACATATTTTACGGCCTGTTGGCTTTATGCCGAATGCTATATGTATCGCAAAATATGGTCCATATTTAAAGGATCACGCCTTGCCGGCTTCGATTACTTTCGCAAGCAAAAGCAAACAGCTGCACAGCTAAGTCTGGATGCCATGTTGGCGGTCGCAAAGGGAACTCGAAAGAATGAAAGGAATTCCAGCACATTTCAGCAGCTGATGAAGTTTAATTTGTGGGGCAACCGTTGTGATTTGTCAATAACATCTGGAAAGCAGGTAAAACCCACTGGCGATGCTTTTGATCAGGTAGCTGAATTGGATGCCAATTTGCTAGTGGATGCAACTAGCTCCGTTTGGGAGACTTTGGATAAATCCGATGGCAATGGCATTGTGGAATTTATATTTGATAATTCCGGCTATGAGCTGTACACAGATCTGATTTTAGCTGAGTATATTATTGATAAAGGATTGGCGAAAAAGGTGCGCTTCAATGCAAAAGCAATACCCTGGTTCATATCGGATGTTATGGCCGAGGATTATCACTGGACATTGCAGTTTCTCAGTGAACAATCGGAGACGGTGCTCAGTGAGCTGGGCAAGAAACTAAAACGTTTCACCGATGAAGGAAAATTTGAATTGGCTCCGCTGGAATACTTTTGGACAAGTCCATATGAGTTTTATCGCATGGCTGAAGTGCGACCAGAACTTTATAAACGCCTCTCGCTGGCACAGTTGGTTATCTTCAAGGGAGATCTAAATTATCGTAAATTACTGGGAGATTACAGTTGGCACAGTACCGAACCATTTGAAACGTGTCTGCGTGGTAAGTTTAAAACAGTTTCTAAATATAAAATTGCATCAAAATATATATTCCATTCCGTTTTACAGGCTTTAAACCCACAAATGTTTGCACATTGCGAACCATTAAAGCCGATTTAGTTTGTGGCTTGCCTGAGGGCAAATCCGAAGAACTTTTTGCCAAGAACAAAGAATGGATGCTAACTGGTGAATATGGCACCATACAATTTGCCAGCAAGTAAATCATAAAAGCGAAATTGTTTTTTAGTTTTTCACTGTTACACAATTAAAAGCTTTTGCTGTTAATATTGTGTTATTCAATTCAAAGATTTAGGACGATAATACTGTCAAAATTGTAGTTTTTGGCCAAAATATGAAACAGGTCAAGCTGAATATGTCCAATCGAGCCAGTCTATCCGAACTAGAATCGGAGTTCTCATCATCAAGACATAGCCTTGAAGTGTTAGGTCCGGAAATATCTTTTGATGATAAACATAATATTAGCTTAAAAGAAACACCGCTGCTTGAACCGCTTTCAGCGCGATACAAAAACAGTTTTGCGTATAAGACTTTTAGGGAACGTGTGCCGCGCATGCTTGACGAAATTATCGTTAGTATGATGGAGAACGAGGATGCCATTATTGAGGAATGTGGCGACTATGCTAAGTACGATCTGAGACGAGTTGCTTGGAGTTTGGACATTTTACGGGATGAAGTGTTGGAGAATAAAAAGTTTAAGCTATTTCACGACAAGATGCCCGATGCGAACGATTGGAATAAGCTGATTGAGCAAATGGCTAACTGGGATAAGAATCAATGGTTCTCTGCCAATTGGTTGCATGCCGAATGCTATTTATATCGACGCATTCTAGCCGCATTCCGAAGGGAAAAGTCTTTACGAAATTATGACTACTTTGGTTGGCAAAAGATTGATGCCACGTTGAGTTTAGGTGAAGTGATGCAAACGGTTCTAATGGATACAGCTCCATTGGTGCTGGGTTGCGAAAGTTTGCGTACAATGCTTAAGCTATCGTTGTGGGGCAATCGCTGTGATCTGTCCATCTCCAAAGCGTCTCCCGATGAACGTGTAGTGAAGTTAATGAATAAATATGATAGACTTTTGCTAAAGGATCAGTCGGAGGATGTGTGGCAACTTCTCACCAATAATTTACACTCATCCGTTTGTAACAGAATTGTTGACATCGTTTTGGATAATGCTGGCTTTGAGCTCTTCACCGATTTCCTCTTGGGTGAATATCTTCTCCGTACGGGACTTGCGCAGAAGGTTCGCTATCATGTCAAGGCGTATCCCTGGTTCATCTCGGATGTTACCGCCAATGATTTTCATTGGATGCTTCGTTTCTTACAGAACCACGATCTACCCACACTATCACATTTTGGACGTCGTTTAAAGCGTCTTATGCGCATTGGAACCTTACAGCTATGCGATACGAGTTTTTTTTGGACTCAGCCACAGGGTTTCCGCAGCATGCGTCAACTGGCGCCCTGTTTGTACGTTCAGTTAAGCTTTGCTGCTCTCGTAATATTTAAGGGTGATCTCAATTATCGCAAGCTGCTCGATGACATCAAAATGCCTTCCACAACGCCATTTATTGAATGTTTGGGTGGATTTCTTCCAACAAGCATTTGTGCATTGCGTGCCATTAAAAGTGATCTATATGGCGGCATGCCACAATGTGTGGTTGAATGGTTAACAGAAGATATTCCCAACTGGATGATTATGGGCGAGAGAGCTATTATTCAGCTGGCTGTAAAGCCCAGGCCATAAGCAAACAACGAAGTTTATAGCCATAGAGCCATCTACCCACCAGTAGTCTAAAGTATTAAAGTTTGATTTTAAAATGTCTTTTTTTTTTTGATTATATATATAATATCTATTGTCGTTTTATAAGTAGTTATAGATGCTGCTTAAATGCTAAAATGATAGGCCGTGTGAGAGTCGTAAAACATCAGTATGACATTGTTTTTTTTTATCCATATACGCAGTATAGATTATAAACTATGCATTTATATTATTATTAAATATATGTATGTAGAAAAATATGATCTAAGGCCATATCTTAATATGTATTGTATTGTATGCATGCTGTTTTTGATTTTGCAGCAAGTATTTTATTTTATTTTTTTGAAACAATTTGTCAAATTTTCAAGTCTTATCAATTGCCGTTACAGAAAAAAGAAACAAATGACCGAAAAAGAACTCTGATCACTGCACAACGTTTTCCCCTTTTATGCAGGCTGTTCTTCATATTTTTATTTTTACTTTTAAGTATTTGTTTGTTTTTATTCTCATTCAAGTCAGTAACTAAGTGCATTTGTTTGATGTTACGATATTTGTTTATTTCTTGGAGGGAGTTCTTCTCTCGCGGCTGTTGTTTTTTTTTTTTGATTTTTGTTTGTTTGTTTCACATCACACAATTGGGATTCAGTGACTGATATGGCGTCAGATCCTTGGTAATAGAGAAGAGTGCACCATCTTGGACCATTTTGCACATTAATGCACCCAAATTCTTGGCATCATCAATGCCCGAATGCGCTCGTCCCTCAAATGTTAAGCCCACATGGGACAAAGCATCACTAAAATTGCAAGGCCGATATTTATACCATTCCCGATAAATGGCACGCACATCGATCCATTGATTAAAATATGGCGGTTTACGCATACGTTTCCTCGAGCACTCCTTGTGCAAACAGATGCCAAAATCCCAATCTGTCCATGTGACAAATGCACAATTGCCCAATATATTCGATTTTGACATTTTGGGCAACACCAAATTACGAGCTCGTAACTCACGGCGCAACCATTCATGGAACATCATTAGGGCTGTCTGTAGCGGCACTCCAGCATCCACAGTCTTCTGCTCTATGCCGGTTAGTTCTGTGCAATAGCTGCTCAAACGTGGCGACTCAAATGGCATTATGTATTTGTGAAATTCCGCTTCGATTTTGCCCGTCTTTAGATTGACAAGCACAGCGGGAAATTCTGTAAAATATCATATTATTTGGCATCTAGATAAGATTCTTTGTTACCAATATAACTTACCTATAATCTCTGCTTCGCGCCATTGTGGTGGCGCCTGTTTCTCCCAGCATGTGGCCTCAAAGTCAACGGCAAGCACATAACTAAATGGCTGCATGGCCAAGTGTTTAGATTTGCGTGATTTCTTTGTTTTAAGCGGTGGTGCAGTGGCTGTCGCTTCGTTTGCTCCTCCGCTTATGCTTATCTCTATGTCGTCCAATTCGTTGGCAGGATTTGGTTGAGCGCCATCCACATACAGTGTATCGATCAGGCCCAATTGCCTGCCGAGTTGCAAAAAACCAAAAAGAAACAAACAGGATTTAAATAAAGACGTTATGGTTTATGGTTATAAAGTGGTTTTTACTTGTTTCTTTTTTTTTTGTATGTATATTTTTTTTTTTTTAGAAAAATATTAAAAATACTTTGAACTGTAGTTGTAAGATTAACAAATATAGAAAACTGTTAAGAAAAAAACCTATACGTTTCGAAAGCTGATACTTTGATCGATCAATAAGTTAAAATTATTACTTTTATCGATAAACAAACCAACGAACGAAGTTGCAAAATACGAAAGGAAATTAGTTAGCGACAGAATTATTCAATGAAAAACTAAATGAATACTGCAAAATAGTTGCTATTGACAAAGTGTAGTTGGATCTCAACAAGATATATGACATGGAAAAAAGAGTAAAGCTTGATGTCTTATAAATATCATAATTCAAGGTTTCTGCTATAACGTCTATTGAGAATCCCATTTGAGATGAATTTCAGGCTTACTTCCCCCCCCCCCCCCCACCATCACAAAAATAAAAATGAAAACATATCTTTTCTAAGATCTTATGTTTTCGGCTGCTCCAGCTGTTTGCCATAGCACACAATCATGGGCTTCTCATGCCAGAGTAGACCATTTGTTTCCGACAATGCTTGGTCAACCACCACCGCCGGCGTCACATTATGAAATGTAACAAATGCTTGACCCTTCATGCGTCCCTGTTGCATCACTTTAATCTCCAGACCCTCTTCGCTAGCATAACGTGCATAAAGTGTTCGCAATTGTGTTTCCGTAACGCTTTTATCGAGGTTTTTGATATAAAGCTTATTGCTGGGTTCGCCTCTTTGGTAATTCTTGTAGATGGGCAGAGCTTGGAGCTGTTCGAGCATTAGACGCTCCACCGGCGGCTTTTCTACCGTGGCAGGCAAAACTGTTGGCAGTTTAAGTTCAATTTTGGGTGGTGTAAATGTGGGCGTATCTATTGAAGCTTTAACGATTGGACTTTTCACCGCACTTTGTAGTATTTGGCGTGCACGTTTAATATATTGGGGTGGAATGGCTGTAGCTGGATTTGGCTTTCTTTTTAGCTTGATTGTTGGCTCTGCTTCATCACTCTCCAGCTCGCTTTCTGTTTCACTCTCAGGAATTGCATCAGTTTGTGTTGCAACACTTTTCAAATGCTGAGGAAGTAACTTCAATCCTGGAGATCTTTTACCAAAAGGTGGACTCAAATTCATGCGATTCATCAGATGCAACACCTGCGTGTAGAAACGTTTATCACTTTTGAGGGCATCTCCTATGGCAGTCAGTATATCGGCATTGATGGGCGGATATGCATATTGAAGATATGGCGGTGGTGGCTGCATTAAATCACATTGTTTATTGACGGCATACAACTTTTGCACATACTTGTTGTTGTTGTCTGAATCCTGCGCAGCTGCTCTGCCTGCTTGTGTCGATTTGTTGGCAGTCTTTGGTTTACTTCCATCATCATTGGCACGCGGTCCAAAGGAGCTGATACGCAACGGTTTATCCAGTTTATCACTGAGGCCCAACAGCTGTTCGAGTGCCGCTTGAGCCTCCAAGGCGTCGGCATATTCAAGCAGCGCGCGTCGCCGTCCGAACGCATTCAATGAACGTGGTATAATAAGCTTAACTTCTTGAATTAACTGCGCTAGTTCCTCTATGCTGCAGGGCATGCCCTTGAGCAGCAATTTAGTAGTTGTCGCGCACATATTTTGCTAAATGTTGATTAAAACAAAAATGTGCTGCTGTAGCAAAACATCGATGTGGAAATCGATTAATAAAATCGATGAAAACAAGTTGCAAGTATGACCAGTTGTCGTTTGAATGTCTGCAAAGCTGGTGGAGCACGTCTGTTAAATGAGGAGTATTCTATAACGTTAAGTGTGGCCATACATATATACATTTCGAAAGCTTTGCGCGCGCAATTCAAACTTTTAATTTCCAACTAAACAATCATTTTGTTTGGTCGATAAACCCAAACGAGTTTTTTTTTATTGTACAATTACAGTTGCACTTGCTTTCACTAATTGCAGCCACTGGCCATAGATGTTAATCTCTAAACAAGAGCTTCGATAGACGGCTGGCAGCGGTTACATTGCTTTTACCGGGTTTTGACGGTGATAGCAGCTGCTTACATGTTTTCAAAACAGTAAAATTCACTTGCCAACAGCATTGCTAAATAATATCTATAATAAAGTATATAATAGTAAAGGGTATTTTGTTTATTGCGTTACAGGCTCATCGAAGCAGAGTCAATGCACTTTCATTAAGTGTAAATCTAGCTTGCTTGTTTCTTTTACGTTTTTGATAAGCATATGGCACACATACAGACAACCATAAGCGTCGCACACATTGGTGTTTATAAAAAGATCAACACACCCAAAACAACAACAACACTCAAAAGTCAGATTGCATAAAATTTGAAATGATTAAACGGACAACAGCAACAACAACAACAACAACAGCAACCAACAACGACATACTCTCACTTTCGTTCGCTAACGATGTCCACTGCAAGCGAAATGCGGAAACACTACAAAAAAAAAACATGCAAAAAATTGGATGAATGAACTCGTCAGCTATCTCTCTCTCTCTCTTCGCATTTTCCACCTATCTCTTTTTGTTTCTTGGCATAAAAGAAAATACAATTTGTGAGCGGATGATGATTTTTATTTATTTATTTTTATTTTTTGTTTTTTGCATTGCTAAGTGACACTAATGGGTTAATGCAATTTGTGCTATATTTAGAATAAAAATACCTCTCTATCAATTATCAAGCATTATGATAAGGTGGGAAGGGGACGGAGCGGAGCGCCAGCTGTTAAATGTTAATTAATTAACAAATATTTAAAATATAATATGCACTTTAAATGTAACATGCAAGCATTGAATGCACATTAACATTAATAATGCAATTTATTTGGTTCTGACAATGATTTTCATATTATGGCATTAGTATTTATAAAATTGAATACTTAAGAGCTTAACACACATTACGCTGAGTTAACGAATAATATAGTTAACAAACTATAACTTAATAGTTAACAATACTAAATACTACTTAGTGCAATTGTCAAATGCAACAAGTATTTTTTGTTCTCTTTTTAGACAAGCCCCCAAACCAAACCAAACCAAACCAAAAAAAAAAAAAACGACAACAGCCATAATAACATTCGCATATTAATCAAATGGACAACTCATGCTGTTATTAATATATATATATATATATATATATATATACGTATATTGCGGTCTTTCCCATGTAATTATAGGAGGGAAACAATGTCAATTAGTTGCTATTTGTGTGTTGCAGGCAAACAGTAGTTGACCGTTTTTATGGTGATTCGGGGAGCTTTTGTGAATTCAATTCCACTGAACTTGACGCGTGTTTATACATAAAATATAGAAAACTTTTCAATAAAAATGTGAAAAGTCGCAGTTAACTAACAAACAACATTTGGGTCATTAGATGGTTTGACTTTAGATCAGTTTTTTGTTCTTTTTAAGTGGTGATTATTATTATTATTTTGACGTTTAAAAATCTTCTTAAAATACTTTTGAAGGTTATAAACTAACTAATAACTTGACATTAAACTTTAAATTTATATAGTACATAACAATCAATTTGTATAAAGAATCGAAGTTTTATGTAAGTTCTTTACTTATAAGCAATAAAATAATCAATTTTTAACAGAAAATGTTTGTTTCTGATAAACTTACCTGCCCCTTTCACACTCAACATCCCCTTTCCTGTATTTATGAAATAAAGCGTATAAAAATTTGAAAGTGCAAAAGTCAATTAAAACATACATATTTCGCCTTTGCATACATTCAAACGTAGTTATTTAGTGAAAACATCATAAAAATCACACAAAAACAAGTAAGAAGGCTCCAGTCGGGAGAGCCCGACTAGAAGATACCCTGAACCCAGTTGCAATAAATAAATTAAATTTATATAAAACTTTGGTATACTGACTTAGCTTCAATCGATTAAGCTCGATATCTCCGGTGTTTCTTAACCGATTTGGAC
Organism: Scaptomyza montana; assembly: GCA_018904305.1. NCBI lineage: Eukaryota > Metazoa > Arthropoda > Insecta > Diptera > Drosophilidae > Scaptomyza > Scaptomyza montana. The sequence continues at coordinate 1,266,642 of JAEIGR010000008.1, read as the reverse complement.
GAAATTTTCAGAAAAGTTCTATCGTTACCCATTACTTCAAATCTCATTTTTAGATTTTCCAAATTGATATTTTTGTTATCGATATTATGTGTATATTGGAAACCAGAAAAGTTATCGATAATTTGAAGCAAACTTCTTCTGCTCATGGTATAGGAGAACTTATATACAAAATCTGAAGTCTCTAGCTCTTGTAGTCTCTGAGATCCACGCGTTCATACAGACAGACAGACAGACAGACAGACGGACAGACGGACATGGCTATATCGTCTCGGCTGTTGATGCTGATCAAGAATAAATATACTTTATGGGGTCGGAGATGCTTCCTTCTGCCTGTTACATACTTTTGCACAAAACCATTATACCCTTATTTACCCATTTTATGGGTTAAGGGTATAAAAATATGCATATCATAAGAGAACAACAAATATAGTCAAGCCACGAGTGTTATTCGTATACATACATGTATATGCATGTATGTACATGTATTCGTATGTCTGCAATTTAGCAGAAAAAAACTTATGCAAGGCAATATTTGTGTATACAAATAGAACAGTGCCAAAAAAAAGGGCAATTGGCTGAATCAATCAATGAAAACGTAAAGAAAAAAATATTTGTATATACTCTTACATCTATTTGTTGGAATTTATTCATACGTGTGATTATGATGATATGTTGACATATATATATTGAGGCAATTGATATCAGTCACAAACACGTGCACCATATTGCAATATACAACTAAGCACATACATACATATGTATGTTGAAATGGACACCGGTTTTGGCTTTACTACTTAATTGCCTTCATTGGGTTAGATATATTTTGATGATACGGCTTATTTGTATGTCCCTGGGCCGAATACTGCTTGATACCTACAAACACACACACACACATTTTGTAGGTAATTGATATTGAAATTAGCAAATTGCACTTTAAGATAATTATAGAGAATAGGTATTTAGTAAGCAACATTAAATGCATGTAGTAAGTACACAATGCAAAATAAAGTAAGAAATTACAGTTTTAAAGCTCGAATTTTTAAGATGTTTTTCCTTATAATGAAACTTAAAATATAGCTCCAGTTGTAAACCAAGTACACTTAGAATCAAATACATAGAACAAGCATAGTATAAAGAAAAGTCCAAAGAAACCGAGACCAAATGATAGAAGTGCTTTGAAAATTATAAAACTACAGTCAAACTTCCATATAACGAATCTCAAGGGGACAAGAAAAAACTAGAATGGGTTTTAGACTGAACCAAATTGCAAGGTTCTGGTTTCTGACTTCGTTGTATAGAAAATCTCGTTATACGGAAGTTTGTTATATGGAAGTTCGACTGTAAATTAATTCAAGCATAAAAATTATTATTTCCTTTTTTTGTGTAAAAGTATTTCTGAATAGTGATAATTAGAGTAAAAATATATTTTAAAATACGGATAAAAAATGTATTTGCATTGTAAGAAATCGGAGAAACAAATATTAAATGAGTTAAACTTTGACTTGAAATAAAAATTAGAATTTTTACGATTATTAAATCAATTTTTTATTTAGGTATTAAAAATTTATTGTTTTTGCATTACTCTGCCTCCATTTCTCACTATATGTTTTTTCTCTCAGTGCACAAATGCATATGGACTTACATAAATTGCGCATACGCCGCGTGCAACGTCTGAATTGGAGGCGCGTGCATGAAAATTTGCCAGGCAAAGAATATTTGCATCTTTTCGCTCGCTTGCACCAATACTTAAACATTGAGTGAGAGAGAGAGAGAGAGAGCGAGAGAGGCGAAATAGAGTTTTTCATTCGCTGTTTAATATAAATTCGATTGCACTTGTATTTTCTTTGTACCCTTTATTCTTCATTCTTCTGGCAGTAGTCATAATAAGTAGAATGTATGAATATATAAATATATGTATGTATGTATGTATAAATCGTTTGTGTGCTGCTCACCTAACTTGCATATGCATATATTACTTTTATATATATAAATACATTTTTTTTTTTCATATTGCTTGGTTTCAATGGCTCTGTGTTGGTATATGTATACTTGAGTAATTTTTTTTTGCTGTGCTGTTTGTTCGCTTGTGGCGCCCTGCTCTTGACTTTGGATAAGTTTGGTGGAAACTGCTTTCAGCCGGATTTCCCCCACACCAAAAACAACTAGCAGCAACAGACGTCGTTGACGACGATGAAATGACGTCCGATTCAAGCGCAACAATCGATTTCAACATATTTCGTTTCCTTCAGTCATTAATTTAGCTACTTTGTGTACCCAAAAGGAGTTTTAACGACTTCAACTTGGGCAATTCGTTAAAGTTTGAATTGTGCTTTGCAATACAAATAGTGAATAGCTTTTTATACATTTCTTTAAAACGTATTTCTGCTTGTTATTTTTTCATAACGTTTTTCATATTACCCAAAAGTATAGGTAAACCATTTAAGCCGTTCGGTTTGATTTTTAAATTTGTTTTATTAAGTTTAATAATGTAAAAAAAATTCTTTTGTTTTGCTTGTGTGCAGATTTTTCTTTTATTGCAAATTCTCTATCAACAATAAAAACATTTGGCAAGGCCGATAAATAATGGTGATGATCATAATGATGTTTACATGTGACTATATTTAATAATTAAATAAATTGCATTATTGTAGCTTTTGTTTCTATATTTAGCAATTATTAAATTTACATTTATAGGTCGACAAACAAGCGAAAATCAGTTCAAACTAGAAATCTATCTAAGATAGTTTGCTTCTGTTGAGTTTATAAATGTTTGATGCTCATAATTTGAATATCAATCTAGCAGTAACACTGTTTTGCAGTGTTAGTTAACACAATTAAAAAAGCTTTGGTCTGAGCAAACGAATACAATACTTTAAGCAATTAAGAGTATAAAAGTTGAAAGAGAGCGACTATAAAATATCCTATAAGTAAGAGTTAACATTCGTGTCGATCTAAGAGTAAATTATTCAAATCTAGAAGATATCTCTAGAATTTACAGAAAAATTAAATTAAATTTTGTATTTTCATTATTTTATATATAAAATTTATGTCAAAGCTTATAAGGCAAGTAATAAATTTTCAAAAATTTTTAGATTGTTTTGTCTACAGATCAGGAGAGTTTTTAATTCTCTCCTATAGTTTTGTGAGTTTTTATTTCTGTAAAAGTCAAAAGCTTTTTAACAAATTTATAAAAATCTTAAGGTAAAACACTTTCAAGCTGTTTTTTCTTTGAATAACCAAAGTGAATGTTATTTTAAAAAATGTTTTGGGTATTAACAGAAAGGTTTTTAGATTTTTAAGCAAAACACACATTTAATTAAAGCTAATTGCATTTATTTTGATAAACTTACAAATGAAGGGCTAAAGCTTCCCATTGGTCTATCAAGTGCAGCATTTCTTCAAGCACGATCAACTTAGTTTAAGTAAACAATGTAAAGTGTCAATCAATGATTAATGCAAAAAATTGCGACTTATCGCGACACGCTGACAAATCTCGACTGAGCTATAACAAAGGCTATCATATATATAAATCATTTGCCAAAACCAACAAAAGGCAATAGCCAAAGAGAATAAAGAATCTTTTTATATACTACATAGAATATTACGCATATTCAATTAATAAAATAGTCATAATTAAATTAAAAGTTAGCAGCCAGCTCTTTATATGTGTTTGTATACAAAGTGTTGATTAAATGCTCATTTAGATTACAGTTAATTTATATATATTATCTATCAGCATACACTTGGCATATATATACTATAAATACTTTTTTTAAACTCGAAAAGTTTTCCATTCGCTCCATATTTTTTTTAAAGGCCACAATAACAACTTATTGGGGCCACACATGAACTCAGCTATAGTACATTATCCAGATAGAGTATAGATACAGTAACATCTATATGGATACAGATTGCATTGCACTTTTACAGCTTCGTTTTCAATTGGCCTGAAACTGTCAGTGCACGCTTTAGTGTAATGCACTTGAGAGTTGGCTCCAACCAACAACATCGCCAGATAAGTAAAGATTTCTTCTTGATGTTCGCTTTCAATTACATTCAATTACAATTACAACGAGTCAAAACTATTTTTAGATTGACAAACTCCAAAGTGAACTCAATTAAAGAACTGTCGCTATTTAGTATTTATAAAGCTGTGCACTTTGCAAATAGACAAATCTGGGCAAAAGTGACAAATTGGAATTAGGGAAAATCATTGAAGCTGAAAGATTTTTAACTTTTGCTAAAAGAGTTTTGACACGTACATTTTATTGGTTGAAAATTTCGTTAAAGGACTAATTTCGTTCTATGTTTGATCAAATAAATTATAAACCCGACAAAAAGTTTCGAAAATCCATTTCTAGTACTTACTTTAAGCAAAAAGCTACTTTTTTCCTGCGTATTTTGAAAACTTTTGTGTTGTTCAATATAACGGTTGTTCACTTTATACGCAATAATGCATACTATTCCAAACACTTTAATCTTTCTGATTCAAGGTTTTTGTACGTAATTTGTAATCTTATATACTCCCATTTAAATAATTATGCACAATGTGGTAATCTCAATAAAGTTGTAGATGAGAATTTTTATTCTCAGGGCCAGTACCAGGTAAAGTGCAATGACCAATAAGTTAAATGAAACAAGCAAACAGAAAACAACTAAGATTATTTGCATAAAATTTATATATTTGTTGTTGATGAAATTTAACCGATTTCACTCAAATGCAAGTCGTCTAGTTTAATTGCGTCTTAAATTAAACAACAAAAAGAACAACAACATTAACAGCTAATAACACAACTGCAATCTGCACGCTAAATGTTAAGGTAAACAAAGTCGACGGGCGCCAACGAAAACAAAATCACAAAAAAGATATAGAGGGTAGAAGGTAGGCGAGAATGACGTCGACGCTTTAAGCTCTTTACAGTATTTTAACATTAGTTGACAGTTTAAATAATTTCCCTTAACATGTGTAAATATTTATAAATACTGGTCAATTGTTGCCAGATGTAATTTTCATTATTTATAGCATAGTTGACGTGCTTTTTAAACCAAAAGGCAATTACTCAAGATGTTTTTCGTAACTTCACAAAATATAGGGTATTTGCAACTCTATCCCTTTTTTATAACAATAAAATGCATTTGCATATTTGTATGTATATATGTATGTAAGTGTGTAACCGTAAAGTATTTCCCAACACACTTTGCTCTGCAAGAAATATGCAGTTATGTACACACACACACACATGCATACATATGTACATCTACATATTTTGGCAATTAATATGCACTTAAGATATCAGTTCTATATTCACTTACCTTGCCAGTCTTATTAAGGCCATTGTGCAGGAAATTTGTTGGTCCGTTTTTGTTTCTTCAAATACAAATCAGTTGCAAGAGTTGAGTTGTAAAAATAATCAACTTGGTATGTGGAAAAAATTCGATTGGGTTATTTTGGCAGTGCGAATAACGGCGCATTGGACTAAGGAAGGCGAGGAAGCGACGAAAGGTGGACCGGCGAAATTTTCTTTTGTTGTCTGCGCTGCAGTAGATACCAACACACCGAAAAAGAGACACACACACACACAGCAAAAACTCAATGCACCACACACATACACTTGCACATGCAGGCGGCGCACGGCCGGCACGAAATGCAAAAGGCGAAAATATATTGAAAAACAACAACAACAAGAACAATTGCGCGCGCGCAAGCACAGCCACAGACAAAAACTTCAGTCGATTTTTAAGCGTGCGGTTTTAACGAAGACCAGAGTCTGTCGCCCGGCACAGATGGATAAAAACAAACTTGCGACAACAACTGCGACGACGGCGACAGCGGCAGAAACATATGACCACAACGACGCCAAGTGTGACCAGCTAAAGTGACGATAAAAATACGACAAAAAACAAGAAGAAAATGAAATTACATTATGTTCTTATTACAATTCAAATCATAGCCGCCAATAAAAATGTATAGCTCAGTGTTGCCAGGAAATTTTTACAGAACATTTTGTTATATTGTTAACATTTCAGTATTTTTTTTGGAAAAGTAAACTTACAGAGTAGCAGATGTTAAATGCATAGAAAAGTAACTGTAATTTGTTCGTCTATGGTTATAAGCTCGTTGATATGCAGATTGACGAAAAATACTTTCAACGAGGTAAGCGGGGCGCCGTTGTCAATTTAAAATACAATTCAAAATTTATCACTCGAAACGAAATAATTAACTTTAAACTTAACAACATTTACCGGCTTTCCCAAAATGTGGGATCAATTGGAAAAATACCGCAATAATTTTTTGCAACTCGAAATTAAGGAATTAAAGCCTAGTCTCATAAATGCATTGCAAAATAAAGGTAAGCTTGAAAAAATCTTATTACATTATTGTTATTCATATATAATATGTACAGACTTGCAATTGGCCTTGCAAAAACGCGATTTCTGCAAATGCTATCCTAAACGCTGCCCCAAAAGTTCTACTTATTTTGATGATCGTGCCCAATTGGCATATGGCTGGAATGCTTTGCCTAAGCTAATGAGAGAAATGAATAGCGATAATAGATTAACACACTGGAGAGCCATTTCCTCACTCTCAGAGTTTTTGCTTAATCCATTAAATGTTCAGCGTGCCATACTCGAGATGGACATAGTGAGAAAGTGAGTTTGGTTTTTTTTTTTTAATATTATAGTTGAAATATTTAAAAACTAAACATATGCAGAGTAAAGAATAGTTTTATGCGCTTTCGCTTAAAATTTTATGACGAGCAGTATGATGAGGTCAAAACATACTTGAAGATTTTCAGTAAGTATTGAATATCATTTTATACATATGTGATTATTCGAGTTTTAAATATCTTTTCAAACATATTTAATATAAAAAAAAATTCTCTCTTATTCTCTCTTCACCTCCCACTGTCAGACATAGTTTCTCGTAATTTAAATGGCGCTGAGCACATTGCCAATCGCAAATGTTTAATGATTGAGTTCTATAAGATTTTAAAGAGCAGGGAGCCCCAAAAGGAAGATATCGCTGCAGAGATATTACGTAATTTGACAGGCAAACCAGAGGGTAAGCTTATCAAAAGATAATTTATCATTTATTTAACAAAAGAAAACCTTAGTGCTTGGCATGGTGTTAAGGGATGAGGAAAACTTGAACTCTGTCGCAGATATTTTTAAGGCGGATGCCTGCCAGCCTTATTTTCCAAACCATCTGTGGCATCATCTTTGCCACATGCTGGAAGTGGAGCCACAGCGTGGCATTGAATTGGGTCTCTTTGAGCTGTTGCACACGAGAATTGTAAATAGATTGCCACGATTCTGGGATATGAATAGCAAAGCTTTTGCGCTGCTCCTTTGCTGTGAGGAGGGTCAGCGTCGCTTTGCCGATATCGATGTGATTCAGCTCGTCTACCAAGTGTTCGAAGACGTCTACATTCCCAAATTGAAAAAGTTGCCTGGCCAGTTTGTGGAGAACTATGAATATTTGGTGCTGATCCTGCTAAATGGGCTACATAGCAAGCGAGCACTTTGGCGCGTCCGAGAGTTTACAATGTTGACTTGCCATGTGGCACGTCGCACCTGCAGCAAACAAACAGATAATCCACGACTGCAGCTCTACGGTCTGAAGACATTGCGCATTATGGGCACGATGCCCTGCATTAGACGCTACATCATTGGCAACTGGCTGACGGAAATTGGTGAGATGGAATGCCTCGATGCGGAGGTTGAGTGTGCCAGGGATGAGCTACTTGACTGGCTGCGTCGCGATATTGCCGACAGCAGTTAAGCCTGGAAATTGATTAAATTAATATTTGGAATTTATTAGTTGCGAAATAGATTTCATTAAAATTTTCTTTGTGCACGTAAATAATTTATTTTAATGAAAAAAAAGTTTAAATTACTTATGTGATCGATAAGAATTATAAATATCGATTATAAGCACGATCGACACACAATTGCAATGTCTATTGTGAATACACATAATACAGTCGAACTTCCATAAAACGAATCTGAAGGGGACAAGAAAAAACTTCGTTATAAAGAAATTTCGTTATATAGAAATGTTTGTGTAATACTCCTTTATATTCGATTATTTAACTATGATGGCTTTTATTTTCAAAGATTCTCTTTTTGGTTCTCATAAAACGCGCGCGCTTGGCATAAGGGTAACCGGAAAAGAGACAGAGGCAAGATCAGTGTAGCCGAACCACTCTTTTTTGATAATACCTAATGCCAACATCGATACCTTGAATACTAGCTTACGATATATCGGGATATATTAACATAACATAGACAATCGATAGTAATACATATAAATACTTTACATTTGAAAACTTGTGTGATTTAAGTAGTTTTATTTAAAATAATCAGTAATTTTAGTTTGTATAATATTTTTTCCACTTCTCTTCCTCGATAAAAATGTACTTCAAGCACGTTTAGTGATGCAAATACATATTCATTCACGTCATTTTTTCTCTCCACAAAATTGCGAAGCACTTTAACAGCTGAAGATGTTTGCTGCATTGTTGGTGTCTCCGTAACGATTGCATTAGGATCGTCGAAGATCAGAGAATAAGCAAAACATAACACGAAAACAAAGTTTTATTTTTCGCATTCTCAACGTAATTCGAAGTTCGTACATTAAATGAAACAATAACGAACGTGCTCATAGCAATAATACAGTTACAAACACACCAACAAACAGGTGTTAACACATGCTTGCCTATTTAGTTGTTGCTGCACACGAATGTAAACCGACTTCGCGAATAGAGACATCGTATAAAGGACTGTCCTGCTCTAACTACAGAAAGCGATCGTTACCTTCCACAAGTCCACAAATTTCAATTGTTTCACTTTAACCACAAAGGCAGTAAGCCTGGAACTTTGCGCGTCTTTACATCGCTGGAAGCTCATCGTCCGTTTATTTATTAAATTAAAATTGATACGCCCTATATTAATAGTCAAATTGTGTTTATATAACGCACTGAACATACGCAAAGTGTTTATAACATTATAAAATCGACGTGTAATTGCTTTTTAATCTGTTTTTAAGCAAATGAAGGTTGAGAAACGCGCGCCAATTTGTTGCTGCTTTGCCGGTTCGCGAAAAAATTAATGAGAGAGGATAGCCGCGCCCAAACGCGTGTGTTGTTGTTGCGTTTAGTGCGCTGAAAATCTCCATAATAAGCGAAGCATTGAAGATGTTATTAATTACTTTACTTTATTTTTTTTTTCTTGTGTGTGAAACGCAGTGAAAATAAAATAAAATAATATACATATATAGAAAAGAAATATGAGATGCATCTCATTTAATTATTGTTGTGTGTGAGTGTGAGGTTTTTGTTTTTGTGAAAGCGCTCAGTGAAAAGAGAGAGAGAGAGAGAGAGGAGCACTTGCATTGAACTGCATCTGTGTTGTTGCTGCTACCGGTGAGTGCATTCTGCGTATTCTATATTATATTGATCACCCTGTTAATAAATCACCTTGTTACTATAATTAGATTGGATACAGTTATAGAAATAATTTTAATTGCTGCATTGTATAAAAATTGTTCTTTTAACTTTTCAATACACTTTCAAAAGACAAGAATTTTGCTTTATTTAAACTCCTCAAATATTTTCATGATCGAAATCTGTATACACATATAATTTGTTGTTAGTTTGGTACAAACAAGAACTGTTATTATTATAACTATTCTCATCAAACTATGTAAATAATACAAATTAAGAAGCTCAGAAGCTTTTACTTTTGCCTTTTACTAAAATTGTTTAAGTCTTTTAGTTTACATTCGTATTTATACCTGTTAATAAAGAAAACATCGCCACTATTTCCCCAACATCTGCCCCTTAATTGCATTGTATCAAATTTCCCCTAAGGCTGTCCCAAAGCTTTATTTGATGAGAGAAACGCCGGTAGAGAGCTTTTCTCGCTCTCTCTCTCTCTCTCCGACTCTCTTCATTCGTACCAGCTGTTTTTTCTTTACAGATTAATTTTAAGCAACGTAATACATTCATTTGAAATTTAAAGTATAATCACATTTAGCTTTAATAATAAAAGACTTTCGGTATTGCGATTTAAAATCCACTTGTGAGCAACATTTTTAAAAAGCAAATATGTAAATAAGTACAAGAATAATTTCTACATCATAACAAAATCAATAATTATACAAATATTCATAAGAAAATTATCTCGATAAAATATAGTTCGTTGATATCAATTTTAAGCCATGCAGATTGCTGCCAGCTGAACGAAAAATATTAAATTAAATAAAATATCACGTAAAATATTAAAAAAGGTTATAAGCTATGCCTGAACTAAAGGCCCTTCAAATGCTGCTTGAGAAATAACTCAAATTTCACAAATTGAGTAGAATGAGTGGGGGAAAAAAACGAATCATCAAAGAACTTTTCCAATTTCCGCTTCTTGGGCAAGCAGCTTCTTGTCGCCAATAGCATCAATAATGACCAGTGACATTACCAAGACACCCAACCCCCCTCCACCCAACAACCACAACAACAACTGGAAGAGAGTTGAGTTGAGTCCATAACCGCAACCCAACCGCAGTTTGTTGGTGGCTGCGGTTGCCAAGCCTCCCAATGTTTTATGCATCAACATAGTTTTTTATTTTTTTACTTTTGGCTATTTTTTAGTTTTTTTTTTTTTGTGGTGACAAACTTGGCAACGAGTTGCCATTTTTTAAATTTATTTGCAAGCACTGTAAACAGTTTGTGTCCACGACCCGAGGCCCCAAAGAAGCGAGAAGCCTAGCACAATTTCCGAGCCAATCCTTAAAAGTTTTGCTTGCTGTCAACGATCTCCATCCAGTCATAGTTTAGAGTTAAAGTAGTCTACTGTCATTTCTTTTCATAACTAACTTTTTAATTACCACATCGCGTTCTTTGCACTTAAGTTTCTCGACTTGTTTATCAATTGTTTTATGCAAATTTTTAATTTTACTTTTCGGCACTCGAATGAATTGAATTTAAACTTTAACAAACAACAAATAGTTTTACTTATTGTATTAATACTTTTCAACACTAGAAGTTGACTTTTTTTACTAAATTAAAACTAAAACAAAATAGTTTTGCTAGCTTGCAAAAACAAAAGCAAAACGTGCTCAAAATATGTTTGTTAGAATAATATTTGTGAATATTTCTAGTTTGCAAATTGTTTGCTTGCTTTAAGAAAAATGCAAAACATTTTGTAGACATATATTAAGAAACTTTAAAAGTTACCGAAACTTCTTGTACTTTTTGGATAGCAATTTCATACACTCGAATTGCAAAGATATTAAAAGAATAAAATATATATAAATAATTCATAATTTAATTATACATTTTGTTTTTCTTATATATTCCAACAAATTTCTTTCTTTCTGTTGTCCAAGGCTAGCTTGAATAAGTTGCTGTTATTGGCGGTCTTTGTGTTGCATGCTTCTATGGCAGTTTGGTGCAGCGATATTTGCTAACCTTTGTTATAATAGTATTTGGCGCATTCTGCTTCTCAAATCCTTTAAGTAGTTGATAACGGAATTGTTGGAGCAAGTGGGGCAACTGCATCTGAAACTTTTGCAAGCGGATTATCCTTGCAACGTTTATGTGTGGCATATGCAGGGATAACGCAATAATTGTTGAGTTACTTGACGCCACAGCTACTGCTGGCTGTTGTCCCTAATCCAACAATGATCTTTGCATTTGCTGCTTGAGTCCTTGCAACATGCTCAACCTGGTATACGAAAGTGGCAAGTCTTCTTCAACTCATCGATGTGCTGGGCATGCACGGCTGGACATCTTTGCTCGATATGACTAGCTGTGGTCAGAGTGTGAGGCACACTTTACTCCAGCGAAGCTTGGACTTTTAACACCCAATCGAAAATTCTTCTTCAGATTTATTTTCTTTTACTGCAGCAATTAGAATCTGCATTGTGTGTGGAAGAAATATTCAATATTATGCTTTTGTTTTCCAATCGAAAGAAGAGACTTCAGTATGCGAGACGTTAGACGGCGGCTTGTGGACTTAAAATCAAAACATCTAAACGATAATTAACATAATTATCTAATCAAAATCATTTTTAAATCTAACGAACTGCAGCTTTAAAACTCTCTCCTAATCAATACTTCGTCTCAAGTTCCTGTCTCTTTAATTACTCTGAATCTATTTTCGATTTCTAGTTTTCTGTATGCTGAAAGTCAGATAGGACCATAATGTTTGACTGTTTCTATGCAACATTTGGAGAACGTTCTTCACTTGATTGCCAAGTTGATGAAGTTTTCGCATTGAACCAACAACAGAGATGAAATAACATTTTTGAATTGAACTTAGGAGGGAAGGGTAGATCAAATAATAAGTAATTGCTTCAGGTCTATGCTCAGCAACATACGAAGATGCAAAAGCAATAAACTTTTGAGTACTTTAACTGAATTTTGTGTGCGTTTGTGGCAAATGTTATGAAGAGTTTGTCTTGGCAACCTTTTTGTTCTTTAATATTGAAGTTAAATAAAAATTTTATTTCTTTATTTCTAAGGTTTTTGTAGCAAAACTTGAAAACTTGAAAAACAAAATAAATACGATTTTGTGCTCCCAAAGTATTGAGTTTTAAGTGAAACTGCGCTATAATTTCAATAGTCCTTCAATAATTTCATATTTAAACTTAACTATGTTTTAAGTAATTTCAAGCAAGGATTTTTCTTTATAAGTAGATTGACTCTCTGCCATTTAAAGTTTAAACTGTTTTAAAACATGCTCATTTCCTCCCAACAGAGAAGCACATACAACATGTATTTGTATGCTTGGTCGAACACTTGAGGTGCCTAAAGTGCTTGGCATCCCCCCTCCGCTGCTGTGACTCCCCCGCTCTTCTACAAACTGTCTTTCCATAAAGGGACCATTCTTCCTTCCGTTCTTTCGGTGCCGTTCCGTTTTTCTCTTCCTTTTTATCCGTTTCCAACATAAATCATTTTTTAAACATTACCCTAACCGAAAGTGCGTATGTGAAATACTTTTCTGTGTGCTTACAATTTTGCACCTTATATGTGGAAAGATTTATAGCATACTTGCTTAAGAGATTTGCACAGCTATTGCTCTGGTGTTATTTTTTTTGGGGGGGGGTTTGGGGTTTTGATTAAATTCTTAAACGCGTTTGTTTTGCTTTTATTTTTATGTTGGCAATTTAAATTTATAGCCACTTTTGGTTTTCATCTTGTTTTTGTATCTCACATATCTTTGAAGCGTTCTATTGGCAATTTGAATTTTGTATTTTGCATATAAATATTTTTTTTATACACAATATTTTCTAACTGCACAGACATTCGAAATCGATTAAATTTGTATTTTTACTAGCAAACAACAAATTTTTTATTTTTCTAAGACTATTTTGGGGTGAGTATTTTGCTAAATCGTTTTTAATTGGTTTAAATCTTTTGGTTTCAAAATTGTGTTAGCAGCTTGACCAGCTTTAATTTTGTGTTTTGTTTCGTTTACACTTTTAGGCTTTAGGGTTTGAAGTTAAAGCTAAGGTTTATTCGAGCATTGCCCTGCTTTGTTTTTTTGAGACAGCTCGACTTCATTGTTCTGTCCAATCTAATCGGGCATCTTTGATCTGAACGAACATGAACGAAACAAGGGCCAACACACAAAAGAGTGTGACAGCTAACGGCAAAAGTTTTAAGGATACAAATTTTCTATCTGTCTCTTTATTCTCTCCACTTGTTGAGAATTTACGGCCTGCTGATGTGCCTTCAACGAAAGCCAATCATTTGGCTACGGGCTACATTTGGGGGCCATAATAAGTTATGCGCCTGAGAATTAAGCCACCACAGCAGAAGATGACGGGGTGTGCGGTTGGTAGAGGAGCTACAGGGAGTTGGTTGGTGGTTTGAGTAAAGCGGGAGAGAAAGGAGGAGAAGAGAAGCATGCCAGCGCCAAGGGCATTGCTTTTATAAATCTCTTTAATTTATTAGATTTCATTAGACATTTGGCGCCGAATCCTGCGAAGGGTAACGAAGTTACACTCAGAGAAAAACCTGTTTTAAAATATCATTTCAAGGAAAACTCTAAAGAAGTTGGAACATTAGAAATTGTCTAATTTTGAAGCATGATCTTAAACTAACATAAAAAATCATTTAATTATTTTTGGGAATATTTTAATACTTTTGTCTTTAGTGTAGCAAAAAAGCATTGGCCTGTTCGTTGCCCAATGCTACAGCAACAACAAAAACAGGAGCAACCACAACGGCAGCTGCAGAATTTTTATATTAACAAGCTCGAAACGTGGCAGTGTGGAAGCTCGATGCCTCGCATAAAAACTAATAATGTGGCTGTAAAAAGGCGGCCAAGGGGCCAAGGAAACAAAAAACAAAAGCCGTTGCATACTTTGCAACTTCGCCAACATTCTCCGCCTTCTCTCTCTCTCTCTCTCTCTTCTCTTTCACTGCCCTCCCCTTGTTGGTTTTTAGTGTGCTTTATGTTGTGTAATGTTGTTGTCTTTAACGTCAAGTCAAATTAGTTTTACCTTCTGCACTTGCCACAAACTCTCACAGTCTACGCTTAAACAAGGTTCATTATACCAGTAGGGGGGCTTGAAAGGGGTTGAATTGTTATTGTGTGACTGACGCGGGGGGTAAGGGGAACTGTGGGTGGACAGTAAAGCGCTAATGAAGCTACATTTGAAATAAAAATAGCATTTTTTTAGTTTTTGCACTTCTTTTTCAGTATCGATTTACAAACTAATGCAAAACTTTGAATTAGAAAAACTATCGTTAGCGCTTAAACCAAACTTAAACGCCCAAAAATATTATAATTTTAGTCTGAAACACTTTTCTATATTTTTTGTTAAATATTTTTAGTAGTTAAATGTAGTTTTTAAGAGTGCAAATGCAACAAGCTTTGAGGGTCTGGTTTAATTCCGAGTATTCCTAACACGGAGTAATACAATTATCAAAATTATAGTAACAAATGATTGTGCAAAAAAAAAAAAAATAAAAGAAAATATACAAAAAATAAAAACATTTGCAACTAACTCAATTTAAAACAAGCCACGAAAATTCACTTAATTTGTATATTCAAATGTACAATATATGTATAAATAAATTTGTATTGTAAACAGGATCACTCTAACCAAATTGCACACTCAGCGTGGCCTTCCCTTCCACACACACACACACACACACACAAGCACTCTTACTCACACACTTCCTCACACACTTGCAAAAACGAGCAAAGGCAACAACGCTGTAATCAACAAAATTACACTAAAATACAAAAATAAATTTGACACGAATGCGACGATGACAGTAATAGGGTGGGTGGTGGTTGGGGGTAATGGTGTTTCCTGCCACATTTTACCCAACATTTCTTTCAATTCTCCACACTTCAATTGCTCTCTCTCTCTCACTCTCCCGCTTGGCTACCTGTCTCTTTTCTTTTTGTTGCCGGGGGCACGAACCAAAGCCAAAGTAAAAATGGCACAACGCTCGCAGCCAGAACAAAGTGAAGTTTGGTTTTGCGAAAGGACATGAGTGTAGCAAGGACCCTACAGCTCCTCTAGGTGTCTGTATGTGTGTGTGTGTGTGTGCAAGTGTTTGTGTATGTGAGTGTTCAGTCCTGTCATGTGCGACACTTTGTAACATATTTTTTGTCATTTGTTTTCAGTGTGTGTGTGTTTGCCTCTTTTTCGGCGTCACTTGTCACAAAAGGGCCCCCCTGACCCCCTTATACAAGCCCTAACCCACCAACACGTTCGCGTTGCATGTCACACACGCATCGTCTGTATATTAGTATGCGTATGCGTGCGTGTGTGTGTGTGTGCCAGAAAATGTTACATTGTTTTTTGGCACGCAAACGGCGACACCACGCGACACTCACACCTACAAAAAAAATATATATACATACAAGCAAACATACACACGTGTATCAATCAGTTGCTCAAATGTATGCCAGAGTTGCCAACGCGTTGAACGAGTCTGTTGCCACATTTTTTTTTTTTTTTGTTATGCTTTCTTTCGTTTTGTAATTTTATGGCAAACATTTATAACATTTATATGTATTTTTACGAGCTGGAATTGTCTTCTGTTGGCTTTTTTATTACTATGGCTCACTTGGGAATTTTTATGAGTGCCACTCCCCCCGCCACCCCACACCTCTATAAATGAGTTTTGAAGTGGGCGTGCCAGAGTTGAAGTAGCAGAAAATTTAAATATTTTTCAATTCATTACAATAAAAATGTACTTTGTACAAACTATTTGAAAAAATGTTCAAAAAAACTTAAACAATGTTAAATCAGTTCGTTTTCATGTTCGCTTTGAGACAATAGAGATTCTCAGGCACTTTAGATGCTTTGTCCACTTTAGAAAATTAACCAAATTCCTATAAAGACAAAAAAGAAAAGTAAAAAAAAGCAATGTTGTAACAAAGCGACGTATTTAATGAACAACAATGGCTCGTATTGTTTTCATTTTGATTAAAAAATATTTTATCCCTATATATTGTGCATAAATTGTAAAATTGTGCTTGACAACAAATCCAACAGCAACAAGAACGAAAGAGACCTAGTTATAAAACAAATTATGCATTATTAAAAACACAAAAAAAGCAGGCAGCAGGCAACAACAGCAGCAGGAAGACGAAGAACATAGAAAAACTGACAATGAAGCCGCAAAAAAACCTTGGAAAAAAATAAGAATACAAAATAACAGAAGAGAAAAATGCGAAAGGAATGCAGAATTTTACAAGCGACGCCGTGTGAAATAAAAAAAAAAAGAGAGAGAGAGAGAGAAAATAGCAAAGATTGAAGTGCCAGCGAATTTATGGAATACAAAAATTATATTTTTTTTGTGTCTGGTTTTTTTTTTTTTGCTTGAAGCAAATTGAATAAAATACAATGGAAAAAGTTTCTAGCCTGCAAAAACCGCCGGCCAAGGATGTGCTGAGTGGTGTGAAGATATATATAGAAGCAGTATAGAAATGAAACCATTGTCTGCTCATAGTGCTCTTAGCACTATAGTCCGGCATAATTTGAAAGTCACAATAGTCATAGTGTGTGACGAGGAATTCAGGCCAGCAATCAGTTTTAGTGTTGAGTTAAATTTTCATTTTGGTTATTGTTCAAATTTAAGTGGAAGTGGAAGTTAGACTGAAAAAAGTTTCGATCACTTAAACTAAAAGTTAGCCAACTTGAATAAGTAAAAAGATAAAGTTATGCAAATCCATGCAAGAGGCACAGGGAAATAAATCTGCTCTTGAAAAGCATCAACGCCAAGGTGCAAAAACTATCGATGCACTATGAATATTATCGTTTAGCAATGTTTGATCAAACGATAGTTTTCTTTAATCGGCTTATGATTCCTTAGCCCAGTCAGAGCTTCTCTTACTATTCATTTTATACACTATTTTTATATATCCCACACAAAACATTATGTAAATTACATTTAATTGTGTTTTCATCTTTCTTAGAGTATATCGATTTTAATCGATTGTGATTTCTTTCGATGTTCCTTGTCGAGCTTGTTTAACTGTAATTGTTGTACATTTTCGCTATAGAATCCACAATTAGCTTTAAATTATTCACTTAAACCTAAATCATACATATTTTACGATACATTTCTGACCATTTTGAGATTCTATATAGTTTAGTAGGTTGGGAATCATTTAAACTGATTTTAAATTCACATACAAAACTCGATGCGAGTCGATTTTGGTGTATTTTAAAAATGCATCTGGCCATGCAACCCGCATACTGTTAAACCCCAATCATGTACAGTTGCATTCGTCCATGAACAACAACAACAACAACAATTGCCACATGTGGCAGGCTGGCAGCCAGTGAACCCAAAGCGACAACAACAACAATAACAAATCGCTGCATGCAACGTGTCATTTAACATTTTGGCTAATAGTCCGCACATTGTTTCGGTACTTTTGCTAAACGGGAAAAAAAGAGACAAAATAAAAAAAAGAAGAGTAGAGTAAAAAAACTTATTTCGAGTGTAAAAGCAAAATAAAAGTAAGTAAATGTTGAAATGAGTTAAAGCCGCGGTAATTTTGGTCAACATGCTGAATGAACTGTAAAATCAACTCGCTCAAATGTGAAAAACCAGCATGTGCGAGTGTGTGTGTGTGTATAAACAATAGCAACAAGAGCTCTGAATACTAAAACTCGAAACTCAACTGCTCGCAACTGCCAACTAAAAATCAGTTTACACAAAATTACGTATACGCCGCATTGTGCACGAATAGAGAGCTAAGCGAGAATTAACATTTGGTTTGGTCTATAATGGCGGTTGGTCTATAGCTCCATGTGAGTGAGTGAGTGCGAGTGTGTGTGTGTGGCTTCTGCTGCATTAAACGCGTATTTTGTAAATTGTTTTGATGCTTTTATTTTAGGTGTTTGTGTTCGTTATATAAAACAAATGGCAGATAGTATTTATGTAGTGCTGGTTTTAACAATTGTGCAGGTAGCAAACACATTACAAAGGATTTGTAGATTTGATCTAGATAATATTTAACAGCAACCACTGGAAAAATATTTTGTGTTCAGCTCTTTTCATTCAGAGGCCTATTAAAAATGTTTTACCAAGGCTGCCAATAATAAATTCAGTTTTTCATATATTTTTACCACATAAAATAGTTAAACTAAACTGTTTGCTAATTGAGTTAGTGGCAATGTTAATGAAATCAATTTCAAAGTAACTTTTAATCAAATACTTTACAAAAGTTTTCTTTCAGTAGACATTAACTAAAGGCATCTCGCGAGCAATCTTAATCTCAACTAAGATGTTATATGTTACAAACATGCTATGAAACGCAATCTCAGTCACGTCACATCACAACACATCACATCACAGTAGCGTAAAGATAGCAACAAAAATGCCATTGCCAAGCACACAAATTAAATAGAAGTTATCAGCAAGATGTTGCAAAGCTTTTCTTGCTGCAGTTTCTATACCCTTTGGCTCAACAGCTGCCACATGCTGTATGTAGCTGTAGCTGTAGCTGCTTGCAACACACACTCGTATTATTAAATTTTCATGCAGCTTTGCTGATAATCCAACACAACACACAGTGGAAAACAAACGAAAACTAAAGCGCAACTTGCAGGGCAGCACAAATTGAATGGAATGCCAGAGAGCGTCTCAGGAGTTGAATATGCTATGTAGTATGTACGTTGTATTCGTATATTGAGACGATGACGATGGTGATGATGATGATAAGCATTCTGAAGATGCTGCTATGATATTTCTACCCAATCTCCATTTCTATCCCGGGCAACAGCTCAGACCATGCATATGTGTCCCCAAGGTGGCTCAGCTTTTGATATTGGATTTAGCTTTGGATTTTCTTACACGCTGCTTATTATTTACACTGCTTGTACACATTTATTATTCTCAGTGCTGCTAAGTCTAGCCCTTGGGATGGTACTGAGCGATATCCATCAGGGTGTTCTTTATGTGTGCGTGTAAATTTCAATTTGACTGCCGTGCGAGAGACTTTAAAAGGAGCTTAAAACCAACATAAATCATACTTAGCGTCCACAACTACAACTGGTCCACAAACAGTTTGGCTTGGCTCATTTACCGTCAGCTGTTGGTATGGTTGACGCTGTTGCTGCATCTTTGGTATGCGTCGTGGCAACGTGGCAATGGGGCCAATGGTAACAACAGCAACAACAATTTTCTTGGCTGGCTAAAATTCCCCGAGTTTTCTTCATCATCTTGTTGGCAGAAACAGTTTTTGGCTTGGTGCTGAGGCAAAATTGGTCGTAAACATTTTCACTTTAGTCACGCGCCGTTTGCAAGTTTCCTAATGAATTATGCGCTGCCAACCAGTTGCGAGGTGTTGCTTCACGCTCCACGGATATGCTCTATATATATATTTATATCCATAAAAGAATTTGCCCCCCTGCCCTTCTTCATCTTCATCTTTTCTCTTGGCATTTGATATTCGTGCTTTGTGTTTATGATGAAAAATGATAATGCTTATGAACTACACTTCTTTACTCAATGCGCATATAAATATATTGCGAGATAGTTCAATTTCTCTATATACCGAATGTTCATTTACATTTTGTGACGCTTTAAGATGGCCAACAATTTAATCAGCAAAGTCAACAAGAATTGTCTGTGGACGGAAATAAAAGAGAGAATACTAGAGAGAGACATCTTAATTGGTGGTTTACTTTTTGGTTTAGCATTGCCACTGAAATATTTACACAAATTGACAAACAGAACAAAATAACAATATCGAAAATGTTTTGAGCTCTGTCGTAAGTCGACTTTGTTTTGTCCTGCAAATGTTTAACAAATTTATATATGAGTCTTATTTTTAAGTCGAGAAATGTGTAAAAAGAATATTATACAAATAAATGTAAGCATTTATTTTGACATTTCTGTTGCATTTGCATTTTGTAGTTGTTTTCACCTTTCAGCAACTGGAAAACTGGCTATAAGCATCCACAACTACGACGTCTAACAATGACAGCTGTTGCCACATTTAGTGCCGACAACAACAAGAACTTAACCCACATAAAACTCAACAAAACGTAACGAAGATGCGTCTGCGAAATGTTTTTTGAGACCCACAAAGTGAGGTGACTATGACATTTCACTGTTCAAGTAGCGGAAAGAGGGAGCATCAGCAGGTGGGGGGGCATAACAATATCAGACCAACTGATAAGTGCGACAGTTACTCGTTAAACTGAAGTGTCTACGTTTAAGGTACACAATTGTGATTGTGTGTGTGTTTGTGTGTTGGTGTTGGCCATTTAAGACCCTTTGCACAAAAGCCGGGTCAATAGCAGCAGCAGCAGCAGCAATGCTATTAGCTTTTCTTTATCAACAGTTCAGCGCAATTTCTTCTCTTCTCTCTCTCTCTCTCTCTCTGTGTTTGTGTGTTTGTGGCATGTTGCAGCCGTTGCAACTTAGAGCAAATGTAATGGCACAGAACACTAGAAGAAGGACTTTTTCACAGCTTGATGGGTTATTAGCCATAATAGTAATGCTCGCATAAGCAATAAACGAATGCTGCTGGGTTAACCATAACTGTAAAATACAGATTTGATTATTTTCTTTCTAAGCTTTGCCATTAAAAGCTGTGCCACAACGCAATGATTCAAACTTAAAGAATATTAAATGACATAATAATAAAAAATAAGAATTAAATTAAATTTTATTAATATTTGTTTTTATTTCTTTTTCTTGTTATTATTTTGGTTATTAGAAGTTAATAGATAAAAAATGTTCTTTTAATAAAAGAAATTGTTTAACGAAACTCTAACGTAAGATGTTATTTAAAATAAATTGTTTAAAATAATATAAATAATATAATAATTTATAAATATTTATAAGAATCAATTCAAACATTTTTTATATAATTTTGTGTTTAATTTAAGTTTATTTTGTTTTCAGATATTGAAACAAAAATAATTTAGAGTTTTACTTTCTTCATTCACCATAATTTAGCATAAATATTTTTAATGTCCGTTTTCATATATTAAAATAGTAGTAAATGATTTGAAAATTCTTTCTATTAATAATATTTATTGTTTAAGACATTTCACACGTTGTTTTCACTTCCTTTCCACACACACTCGCACTTGTCACCTGCTTTCTGTTGACCATAGCTGGTAAACCCTAGTGTTGAACTGAACTTTTTATGCGTTTTCTAGCAGTTTCAGCAAACTTGTCACCCTCTTCTAACTTTCCAACCCCCCCCCTACCTCCTTTGACTCTCATGCATCTGGAGAGCAAGAGAAACTTTTAACTAAGTAACAGTGGCAATAATAAACCTCCAAGTTGGCCAAATAGTAGCAGCAGCAGCAGCAGCAGCAATAGAACACAATGCCAGGACACGTGCCAGGACACTCTCACCGCTTAAGGCGCAGCTGTTCGTTTATCGCTTATCTCTGCGCCCCTCTTCTCCCTTCTATCCTATCACTTTTCTCTATCTCGCACTTATTTTTTGTGCGCTCTCTTTTAAATGAAGCAAGGCAATACAAAAAGCTGCTTATATGGCAAAAGCGCACTTCTTAGACACCATCGCCAGCTAGTATACCCTGTGGCGAGTTATAGCATCAAGTGGGTATATATAATGTTATATTAAGCTAATACTTTGAGTCCTTTAATGACTATTTTTTGTTTTTACTTGCTGGTAATTTTCTTATTTATTTTTTTATATGTATCT
This sequence comes from Scaptomyza montana, assembly GCA_018904305.1. Classification (NCBI taxonomy): domain Eukaryota; kingdom Metazoa; phylum Arthropoda; class Insecta; order Diptera; family Drosophilidae; genus Scaptomyza; species Scaptomyza montana. The sequence goes on along the minus strand of JAEIGR010000008.1, from coordinate 1,244,472 downwards.
TCATAAACCGCGGTTAACCACAAGTCGATCAATTTTACTTTTTTTTAGGTTATTCTTTTAGTGTTGCTTGTGTGTGTTGAGTGTCTTCTCATTGCAGCCGCTGTTACTTTAAGTACATATGTTTGTGTGTGTATAGTAAAATATACTAGCATCTTTAGTAAACGTTAAGATGCTTATAATAGCAGCTCCCTTGCACACTCTCCGTTGCTTTCCAACTCACCGTTTGTTTGTTATCGTCATCTCTCTTTTATGCTTGGCGACTCGCCTTGGCCAGACATTTCTTTAATTATCCAATTACAAAAGGCACTTAAATAGCAAAGGATGACAGAGAAGCACGAGACGACAGCTTGAGGTTGTTGCTTTAACTCCCCTCTTGGCACATTAAATGTCCTTTAATGATTCTACGCTTAAGGTATTCAGTGGTGTAGCTGTGCGTGCGTTTATTTAGTTGGGTTTTTCCTCAAGTGTTGCTCAATTTGTGTTAATCTTTGCCCATAGTTGCCTTTAAGTGGATTTCAATAATCGATAGCTTACACACACAAACCGATTTGTCGAACCAAAGTTGAGGGTTATAAATGAGCATCAAGATTCAAATTAGTTTTGCCGCATGCTGCTGCTGCTGCTGCTGCAATCAACTGCTTCATCAGGATGAACATCATCAGAGGGCACTGGTTAAACTCTTATGCCAACACATCGTAATCCATACATAGTCTCTGAAGTCAGCATCGGTGCACCGAGAGAATTTAATGCCGTAAATTGACTGCGTGAAATGAGGTTAATGCTCAATAATGCATGCGAGTAAATGCTAAAAGCCGACTGAGCTTTCAGACCCCGGCCAACAATATTCAACAACCAACATCCAACATCCAACAGTCGACAGTCAACAGTTTCCCCTTTTGCGTTCTCTACTCTCGTTCTGGCCAGCTTCTGATCCTTTGACTGCAGTTATTACTGGCTGGCTGCTGCTTGCTTCCTTGCCTGCTCGCCTGCCTCGTTTGGTAAGGATGGCGCGGCTTGGTTATCGATGCATTGACACAAATGTTTGCAAGCACACACACACACCAGTCTTTTGTTTTTTTCACATTCTCGTCTACACTATATGTATGTACAGAGTAAAGTATATATATATATATATACAATATTTAAATTTCAGCGCACAGGATTTTTGCGTCAATTACTTTTGACTTTGTTGGCATGGAAAAGGGTTTTTTTTTTACAGCAAATGGGGGGTATATGTGTGCTAAGATATCTTTCTGAAAAAACGGTTAACTGTTAATTTTCACCACTAATACAATATTAAAGCTTTGTAGCTGATAAATCACTAAGATCTCAGAGTTAATATGATTTTTCTAGATGTTTGCTAAGCCATAAAAAAGTACAAAAACATATCATATATCATTTTTACAACTTGGCAAGCCTAACAACAACATTTCAAACTCGTTTTTATTACCTTTTTACCAATTTTGTTTGGTTTTGAATAAGATTTATGTCAAGCTGATTAAGATTTTTATTGCCTTTACAAGAAAAATAATAATAACATAGTTATCTCTTAGTGAAGAGTATCATCAAGTCGTTCTTTCTCATTCAATGTCGTTCACTTTTTTCATTGTGTTCAGCTGCCATGGTGTTTGGCATCCACCATGCTGCTGTTGGCAACTTTGCACTGTAAATCATGAAAAATGATTAATAAAGCAGCTTAAAATTGCATTAACACAGCGAATTTATAGCATATCGACTCTCTGGTCGATATTGTGAACATATAAAGCAAACGATGCGGCTGTGCTGTGGAAAATTAAACAAATTGTAGGTCAGAGGTTAAGCCATAAAGCAGCATTCAGCGTGCCATGACGTTATAAATTTATCTATGTATATGGCTCATATCATATATACAACTGAACATGTACAATATGTATTAGAGAGGACATAATGTCCAGTGCAAATTGTGAACATTTTTCAATTTAATGAGGTGCTTATTTTAAATTTACACACATGCATGAACAGGAAATGCTAGAAGACCCAGAAAGAGAGAGAGAGTTCAGAGTTAGAGAGCAGCGAACTTGAGTCTAATGGATGAAAACAGAAACTCATCGAAATGGAACTCGTTCATGTGTGTGTGTGTGTGTGTGCGTGTGTTGGTATTCGTGTGTGCGACCAGCAAGGCCATTAAAATGCTAAATTGTTGCTAGCCAAAGCGGAATGCTGGGAATAGCTTCATTTCTTGGGTGTGATTTTAGTTCACATTGCCAGAGATAACTCATACGCCGTGTGTGTCTGCCTGTCAGACTGTCTCTCTCTCTCTCTCTCCCTCTCGCTTTTTCTCTCGCCTGTCAGTCGCTGCAGTGCCTTAATTTCTTGGCTAACACATCATTATGCTTATCGCTAGCAGCGAACGAGTTGAGTCCTCGACGGCATCAAGTGCCTGCCACACAACAACATGCAGAGCAGTACTATCCTCTGCTGTCTCTTTCTCACTCGCTGTCTCGCTGTCCCTGTCTCTACACACATGTCAAGCGTTGTGCTCTGCTAAATGCCAACCGAAAACTATGCAAAACTTGTTTGACAACCGGTTTTTTTTTGTTTGAAGAGTTTGTGTGTGTGAGTCTGTCTCGAGGGTGCAACGGCACGTCATAGATATATTTTTCGCGTGGTGTTGATGTGCAACAGTCGCTAAGTGTCCCTTTTTGAGTATAATAACTGCGAGCACTTTGAGTGAGTTGAGCTAAGCACTGTTCCAAACGATTTATATTGAGAAAAGTTTGCGTTAAAAAAAAGGAAATTGTCAAATTGACGATAAAATACTAAACAAACAGTATTTTAGTATTTTGTAAAGATGGTAAATATTGAATGCTTTAAGAAAATAAGCTTCCCTCTCAGGTTTACATACCAAAAGGTAAATCAAGTATGAAGGCTCTATTCGAGAGGGGATCCAGAAACTCTTTCCTATCGAAAATCCGCGGGCTATCCGAAAACTTAAATCATAAGTCTCACGTTTCTCTAAGATCGACGACATGGCTAAATCGACTCGGCTGTTGATGCTGATCAAAAATAAAGTATATAGGGTTGAAGAATGAGTTTTTCCCCAAAACCATTAATATTTCTTTTCCCATTTCAAGTTCATAAATTTTCTTTGATTTCATTTTTATCTTTAACGATTTGAATTATTAGTTTATGCATCTTAAAGTTAGTAATTCTTCTTTTCGGTCAGATGCTGAAATAGTTATTGACTAATAAACGAACGCAATACGAGCAGCGTTTAATGTTTCAATCACTGTCGATTCTTGCATTCATATAAACAATTCAAAGCAGTCAGCGAATGCTGAAATCTTTATTGGCTGCACTTTATTTGGAAAACAACAAGAAAAACACACAAAATTGCTCATTATATTACCCAACTATGGTTAGCTGCGATTCGGATGCCATTAACAGACACCAGACCAACACAAACAGCCCGACAACCAGACAGACGGTCAGACAGCCAGGCACATTTTTCAACTGTCAGGAATAAAAAAAAACCTCAACCAAAGCGCTTGGGCAACAAAGTGTTAATGAGCCCAACAACAAACAACAACAACAACAACAGCAAACAGCATTAACACTATACACACACACACATGCACACACACACTTCAATATATTGCGTTTAACATGTTTGTTGTTGCTTGCTTGCTCAACTCATTTGCAACACGCGGCGTATGCGTAATTTTTCACTTAAACGTTGCTTGTAATGACAACGGCTTGTTGAGAATCTCTCTCTCTTTTTTGCAGCAGGCAGATTTTTATTTCGGCCACTTGACATCAGACTCCAACATTCCACTCTCCCGCTCTCCCTTCGAAATCAACTGGCGTCAGAATGAATGAAAAAAAAATAAAAAAAATTAAATTAAAATTTTAATTAAAACAAGCACTTGTGTCTGCAGCAGTCGTGATCATGTTATATTTTTATCGCATATGACAAACACACACACACACACAGACAACTTTAAGTCATCAACTTTAATGAGCAGTCCCGCCTTCCTCTCTCCTCGCTCCACTGACATTAAGCTGTTTTTTTTTTTGTTTTTGCTATGGCTCCGGAACGAACTCAAATGTCATCCAAGGCAAACAAGTTTTTTCTGGCTTGCTGTTTTGCTTAAATCAAAGGAGACAGAGAAAGCGAGAGATGCTGAACTGAGAATGCACTGAATGATGACTGTGGCTCCTTCTATTCTTTCTCTTTAGCATTATGCTCGACGCTGCTCCTTTTGGCTGCCGTTTTGGCATTGTGTTTTGTTTTGTATGTGTTGGTGGCTGGTTGCTGGGGGCTGAAGGTTTGTGACGCGGTTCATACCATCTATCTGGTTGAGTGTCGCTGACGTTGAAGTGTTGCGACTGCAAAATGAGTTGAAAAGGTAATTTATAAAAGTGCTGAACTGCTGCTCTTCAAGCAGCACAGAGAAAGATCCACCAAATGAATAAACACAGCGCCATGCTAAGAAAGAAAAATATATACATTTCCACACATACTTTTTTTTAGATTTCAAACTTGAATTTAAGCTTGTGAAATCACAATATTATTCATATACTTTAGTTGAAAATGCTTCGAAAAACTATGTTTAACTTATTAATCAATTATTAATTCATGCTTAACTTATTTCAAGTCTGAGTAAAATTGTTTTAGCTTTAAATTCAGAAGCTTTTTCCATGACAAAAGCAAAGTAAGAGCCGCATTTTATATACTAAATACACGTACGTATACGTGATATCTGAGTTGGCATTAAGAATTCAAATTAACACAACAGTTAAATCTTATAATATGAATATTAATTTAAGAGTCGAGAGTAATGAATTATTAATCTTAACTGTAAAAGTTAAAAGTTTTTAAAAATATATTTTCTTAAAGAATATTTATTTAACCAAAAACCAAACCAATCCAAGGCATCTTTAAGCTGAATTCTCTCAGCTCGTTAAACCAATAAACAGACTCATGAAACATTAACATTATCATTATTATTGAAATCATCGTCATTTGGAGCTGTTAATGAGCCAAGAAGAGGAACTTTTTGAAAGCCAAAGGCCGTCTGCTCACAGTTGGAAGTTGCCTTCAGGGCAACCAATCCAGGGCAACACAACCAACAAGGACCTCCGGCAAGCAATTTTCAACCTCATAAATTATATTTCAATAAATTTATGTTACATTTTCCATTGGCTTGGTTTGCTTCAAGTACATATACTTTTTTGAAGGAGCTGAATCGTACTTAATGTATTACTTTCCACTGAATTTATACAAAAGCCAAAATAACGAAATTGGTTTCTGAAGTGCTTGCTAGCTGAACATTTTCATTTAGATTTAGTGGAATTGTCGAGAATGAAGCAACATAACCTCAATACATCAATTGCTTGTTTCCAGGTATAAAGAACAAAAATAACAAAATAATTGAATTGATTTCTTTTTCTCTTTTCACTGTCTGTCTCTCTGTCTCTCTCTCTCTCTCTCTGTCTTTCTCTTTTATGTGCTTAGCAGATTTCAGTTGCTTTGTTTTGGCGCTTGCCAATTTCTGGGCAGCGAAATGAAAATTGAAAATTGAATATTTCCGGCGACAACAATGGAAAGCAATGCAGTTTTGTTTTGCCCTTCTTCCTCAACCTGCCTCTCTCTTCTCTCTCTCTCTCTTTGCAGACCTCTGATGCATTTTCTCCTCAACTTGAAGTTGTTTTTATTTTATTTTTTTATGTGAGGTTGAGCGGGTGGGCTGGGTTCGAAAATATGGCAGCTGCAAACGGAAGCGGAAATAAGCCAAGCGCCTTTTGTGCTCCTTCAACGTTCAACATTCGAAGGCCGCCAACAAGCTTAAAGATTTGTGCGGTTTTTGTTTGATTCTTCTGCTTGCCATTTTCCCCCATTTCTCTCTTTTTGTCTCTTGATTCTCAATCGGATACGAGATTTTGAGCTTGATTTCATTTTGCTGTGCTTCAAAATCTCGACTTCAATTCAAACTTAACACATTAATATTGTTGATTTTGTTGTTTTCCTTTTTGTTATGCAGCTGCTTTCATAAGTAACTTATAGTTTTTCGATGGGTTCCTGCGACCTAAGAGGTCTTTTGTGCCCTCTTCTTGTGTTATTGCTCATCCTTAAGACCCAGGTCCCATTACTTTGTCAAGATTTTTGGTTGAAATTTTTCTTTGACTTTTCGAATGTTGGAATATCTCATCTTTTTAGGCTAAATTATGTTTGTGTTCATCTTATTCAGAAAATAAATGAATGATGCTGTTATGATTTCTATTCGTGAGGATTCTCTCGACAAATTCTCACTTACTCTATCTCCATCTCTATGATTTGTCTGTCTTTCTCTTTCTATTTTCTTTCACAGCATTCTATCTATCCCTCTTCCTCCTTGCTTTCTCTTCTTCTTTCGTCTTCTCTCTCTTAACTTCTTTTGATCTATCTTTCTTTCTAATCCTGTCTTTTCCTCTCACTTTCTTCCTCTCTCTTGTTATATTTTCGTGTAGTTTTCCAGTTTTCTCTCTCTCTCTCTCTTTCTTATTTGTAACTATTGGTTTTATCTCCTGCTCTTTCTCTCTCTATCTCTCTGTTTTGTCCCTTTACTTTTCGTTTTCTCTTTAATTTTCTCTCTCAAACTTTCTTTTAATCCAACCTTCTATCTCATCTTAACCGCTTTGCAACAATCTCTCTCTCACTCTCTCTCTCTCTCTCTCTCTCTCTTTCTCTCTCTCCACATTCATTTAAATATCTTTATTTTTCCCCATTTCTTATCTTCACACTTCTTTGCTCCTCTTTCTATCTTTACTTTCTATCTCTGGTCATCCCTCTCCTCACTTTGTCAACTCTTTGACCATTTCAATTATCAGTTAGTTTGTCATAAATTTGCCAACACGAATTGCGAAATGTGAACGCATTCGTGATAACACGAAAAGCGCCACAAAGTCGCTTGTTTACACTCTGCAGTCCCGACCACTTTGACCCCCTTTTCTCCTTTTCCCCCCTTCCACACACACACACACACATGCATTCATGTTCTCGGTCAAGCGTCCAGTTTTGGCCACAGCTGCGCTTGTCGCTTGTAATCCCGTCGTTGGGATTCTGATTCAGATTGCAGATTTTGCTTTTCTGGGCTGCACTTGTAATGCGGCTTAAAAGGGAACACCATTTTATAGCGTTGAAGTACTCTCCCTCACTCTCTCTCTCTCTCTATGTAGTCCCATTTGGGGAGAAGTTCTCATTCTCATTCTCATTTCCTTTTTTTTCCTGCCACTTTTCGCGCGCATTTCGAATACATTTTTGAATCAGTGTCGCTGGCTGTTTACTTTTTATACAAGGTTTTTTTTTTTTTTGTCCTGTTTGTATGTGTGTGTGTGTGGCACTAAAAGCAGTTTCAGCTGGAGTCGACTCCAGCAGTCGTCAGTCGTTCTGTTGTTGTTGTTGTTGTTGCTATTGTGTTTTATGCGATTTGTGTACTTCCGGCTTAGTGGCTCAGTGTTGAGAGTTGGACTTGGGGTGAGGGGTTTTTCTACACATGTGTGTTTGTGTGTGTGTGTGTTTGTTTTTCTTGTGTGCTCTAACCAATCCCAAAACGAGCCACATCCTTTCAAAAACTGGACAGTTCTTTCACCCACTCCCTCCCTCTCTCATGCCTTCACTTTCTCTGTTCGTGCTGTTACTTTTGTCCGTTGAATGTTTTTAATTGCACGCCGCGCTCAAATAGGATTTGTGCATTGTTTTCCTGTGGTAGATTTTTACATGCACTACCATTTCTACCCTTCACCTCCTCCCTCTTCTACGCTGCATTAACTTAAATCTGCATTGTTATTGTTGTTGTTTTTGTATTTAACTGCTGCCCAACACTTTTGGTCGCATTTAAATGTCAGTTTAATTCAATACCCAGGGCAAGTTCCTAATGCGAGCAACAACAGGGGGTGGCACTCAGGGGTGCAGGATGCATGTGCCTTTGTTGCAACTGTAATTAAATTTTGGCCAGAGTGCGCCCAGCATGGCATTTTTTCTTTTTATATGCTTAGTCAATTTGAATAAATCGTAGGGGAGAGTTCATTTTGCCAACTCATTCGAGCATTTGGATTAGATATATTTCAATTTGAATGTGGCATTGGGATAAGGGCAAAAACAATGAGAAAGAAGGGGGCAGAGAGAGTGTGAGGGAGAAGGAGCAACAAGTATTAGTTATAGATTGATAACAAGAAAGTCCAAAATGAAAATTTATCATCAAATTCAAATTTTGAATATTTACAGGCAAAACTTTGTCAAAAGGATTTTTTATACTTAAAAGCGAAATAGTTATATCAGTTTTTTGGCTTTAATGAATCGTTTTTATAGTTTTGTCTAAAATTTATTTACAGCCGGGCTTAAAGCAAGATAAAGACAAAAGTTGCTGCTTTGCAGCTATTTTCTTCTGGTTCAATTTGACCAAAAAAAAAGGTTTTTAATTTAATGAACAAAGTTAATTATTGATGTGCTTTTCAGTTTTACTCAAACTACTTCACAAAGCATCAATCGATTAAAGCTTCATGAATAGGTAGAAGTTCACACATACATATACACGAATTAATGAACAAAAAAACGAATGTGTAAAATTTATATAAAATTTGTCTGTTCAAATTGGCATTCATTGTGTGGAGGTCTCAATGAATGGTTTAAGCCTCAATGAATGGCAGCCACTTTTGAATCTCCTTTTGAATGGTATTTGTTGTTTTTTGTCACCAGAACAGGACGCGAATTGACAAAAGAGAGGCCGAACAACAAAAAAAAGGACAAATGAAAGTCGGGAGGCGCTGAGCCGAAAACACAATGAAAATTGAAATCCAATAAGAAACTAGCAATAAATCAAATTTAAATTTAATTAAAAGCCGACACGCCTCAGCGCCCTGTGACTGCTGGGTGTGGGCGTTGGTGGTGGTGGTGAAGAAGACAGGGAATATAGCTAGGGGAGGTGGGGTTGGGGTGGCGCAGCATTTATTAGGCGTTGCAGCCTCAATTATGAAATGGCAAAATAATCTCATTTGTAAATATATCAAGTGGCGAATTGTATGGGCGAGGGATGGTGAGGGTAGAGGGGATGTGGAAAAAACACACACATTAGTGTGTCTGTGTGTGTGTATGCGTAATGTATACATGAATAATGTAAATATGTACACATGCTTGCAGATGGCTCAAAGGAGAAGAATTTGGGGAGGCGGAGTGGAGTGGAGTGGAAAAAGAAAATAACTTGAATAACATGTGCAAATACCGATGAGTGTTCGAGTGTGTAACAAACACATACACACACACACACACAAACACATACATAAATATTTGTTGTGTGTGCTGTATTGCCAACGGCAACCGAATGTTTATCCCGTCTCACATGGCGTATGAGTGATTTTTGCTTTGATTTTATTTCATAGCAGGACAACAATAGTATAAAGCAGCTTATATACATACAAAGTACATACTTAAATACATACATATGCACATATACATATGTGTCTTTGGTTTGTGCATTTCGTTTGTGGTTTCGGTCACAGTTGCACATGTTGCAATCATTATTATTATTCTTTCTATTATTATTACTTTGATAAATGATTTTCCCTTCTTGTGTAATTTATTGCCTAACATGTTGGACATTTAAATTCAATTTATAAACGAACATCAACAAATGTTTTTTGATTCGCTTTTGACATGCCGAATTCGATTATTAGCAGTTTTAGGCCAACTGCCAGTTGACTAAGTGATTTATATACTATATACATATGTATATGCAACAAAATAATTCAAATTGATGTAAATCTGTCAAACAAAATATGCAAATAATATACAAAGAACTCGCAAACGTTTCAATTGTTATTTGATTGATTAAAATTACAAACTAATTGATGCAAATATTTTTTATTAAATGACAATTTATTTAATGAACTACAATATTAAAAACAAAATGTTTACTTTATTTAATAACTTAATGCAATCAAATAACAAATTTGTTCACATATTTATTCAACATTCAAGTTTTCGAATGCTTGAAAAATAAGTGAGAAGAAGGAAAGTATTAAAAAAATACATAAAATACTGTTCACTACTTTATCTGGTCCAAAACTTATGTTGCTAAAAGATTGCTAGACATATTTCAATTTAAATGTTTTCTAGTTTTTTGTATGTACAAGTTTTAATGTGGCATGCAATTTGAATATATATTTCATCTAGAAAAATACTCTTTATTTTTTGGTATCTTTTGATTTGCTTATAATTGACGCACAGATTTTTCCGTAGATGTCTTTTTTAATTACAGAGTTTACGTTATCGAGCGAGTACTGTAAAAGATTGAATGCAACAGAAATTATTTATTCAGCTTTTGTTTCTTCACACAACGAGATATATTTCTTATTGTCTTTAAGAATTCTTAAAAAAATACTCAACAACTAACTTTTTGATAAGTCATTAAATATTTATCATTTCGCATTTATGCGAATTTCTTGATGCACTAAAATGGAATCCAGTTTAATATGCTTAATATCATAAAAACGAATGCTCAGGCACCTTTGCTTTATGAAGCTATAAACTTTATGCGCCAAATTCACGTGACAACCGAAAAATACAAAAGGCCAAATTAAATACAAAGGCCGAGCAGCAGAAAAGAAAAGAAAAGTGACTAAAAAAAAAAACACACAGCAGCCAAATGACAGAAACAGAAACTGGTACACGGACAGGTACAGAAACCGGTACAGAAGCAGATGATGTTTTCAAAAAGTACAAAAAAACAAACATGAAAAAGAAAATGTCACGGAAAAGTTTGTAAGTGTCAGTTAAAAAAAAGCAGTTGTACTCGAGGAGTGGAAAGAGGGTGTCAGGGGGGAGGGTGGTGCACATTTGGTGCACGATGTCAAAAAAAAAAAAAAAATCGTTAAAAAAAATCTGAGGAAGAATGAAGAAAACATTTGGCGCTGTTTTTGACACCTGCGCGAGTTCAACTGCCCTCGAAGACGAGAAATGAGAAAATAAGCAGCAGCGCAGCAGCGGCAACAGATGAGGATGGGGGAGGTACTGATAGCAGAGGTGATAAAAGCAAGCACCCAAACGGAAGGTGGGCATGGCCGGCATTTAAAGGGGCGCGAGCAGAATCATAAAGTCTTGAAGTTGGTGCGAGAATCGAGGGAAATGTTTTCCCAAATTGCCCGTCTAATTGGCATGCAGAGGTCGTCTGCAGGTCACGGTTCACCGGTCACAGGTCACAGGTCACTGCGTTGCCCGCCAATTGCGGGCAGAGTCTTGTTTGTTGATATTGTTGTCCTTTGCTTCAGGTGTTGTTGTTACCTTAGAACTCAAAAGTTATTGGAATGTAAAAAGGTGTGTGTATTCCAATTTCCAATCGTTAAAGTATTTAAAAGTAATTTGAACAAAGGTTTGATATTTTTCTTAAAGGACCCGTTAATTACTGTTATATACAATGTGGCTCGGCAAGGAGAACTTACGTTTGACTTTTTAACCTTTTTCTTGGTACTTTATTTATTAACAGAATGTTAAACAAAATGATTGATTTAATCGAGTTTAATTGCATTTAAATTTAAGTAGTTTTTTCACACTCAAATCGAACATTTTATTAAGTTCATTTCATTTTAGCTTGCCTTTTATGCAAATTATTTGATGCTTAGTTTCGCACAGCATTATCATCCGTTATACTTTCCTTTACATAACGCCATTAGTAAACACATTCTACTCTCCTGTAAAACAAAACACACACACCCAATACACGCACGCATACGCATATAGACATTGTTTTTGCACCTGTCTAATTCGACTATGCAAAGAGCAGAACACTTTAGAAGGCAAGCAGCAGCACGTGCTTAAAGTAGAATAGCAAACAGCTGTTGGCACGTAAACAAACGCCATATGATACAGACAGTGAGAGAGAGGGAGAGAGTTCAGAGCTCGTCAACAAATTAAGACTCTCTTGCTCTCTCACATTCAAAGCTTTTATGCTCTCTCTAACTTCTCCATAGATAACTTAAACCGTTTCGCTCAGTGCGCTGCTCAGTGCCAAATGCAAAACTTCACTTTCATTTACAGTTACAGTTACGGTTACATCAGTGCTAGCTTCTTGCATGTCACTTCAGTTTGTCGTGGCAAGCCAAAGCTTAAGGTCGTCCGTCGTGTCACTTCTCTGGCCTGTTATACGCCTGTCATAACTGTGTTTGTTGTTGCCCTCGCACATTGTTAAAGCTTCGTGCCAGTCGCGTCGCGCGCTCAGTTCTTGTGCAAACGGCGGCAGGATAACAACATTGTTCTTCTACTTCGCATCCGTATAATCGCTGTGTAATAACAAAAAAGTACTTTTTGTGTCTCGTTGTGCCACATTGTGTAATAATTGGTTTTTTTTTACATTTAATGTAAAACATTCCACAAAATAATTTCATGACTAAAAGTGTATGTAAAATGGTTTATTAAATTATCAATATTTTGTGTGTTTCATTCATTAAATGTGAAAAATGTAAGAAATCTGTTAATTGCTTTTGTGATTTGTGCTTCATCTGACTTGATTTGTTTTTATGTGTGCCGTGCTCGCTTTAGATTTTTATTGCCACTTTCGGATCCTTTTTTATGCTCCGCTTGAGTTCTTTATCTTTTGCATAAATTATTCTATACGCCCAGCGGTGCAATAAAATGCGATTTGTATCTTTTTGAGCGGGAGAAAGCATTTGTAATTATTATTATTATACCTTTTGGGACTACTGACAGATTTATAAATGTTTCTGAACATGTGTCAAAAAATAACAACAGAATTGTGGAATTATTACTTAAATGCAATTAACAAGTGCCTGATAAAAGCTGAAAGGATGTGAAGAAATGATATGAATACAATAAATATGTTCTCTAATTAGCATCAAATATTGTATAAAAATGGAAATAAATGTTTAAAGTTAAATGTTATTTGTTTATAAATCAAATTGTAAACAAAACTTATCAAGCTAATTTCGCATCAAAAGTATTATATTCAGACATTCAATATTTTAAAAATGTTTTCTTAGATATAAAACTTTTCAATATTGCATGTTTTGTTTATTAAATTAAGTATTTATATGCTTTTAAAATTTTAAATCATTTTTTGATGAGAAAGGATGCAAGATTTGAGACTCAAAACTTGCAACTTGGTTTAAAAACATAATGCAAAAACTTCATAATTTAATAAGTCTAAAATGTCATATTTGGAATTGAAATAAAATTCATATCTTTTCACCTCGATGCAAATGGCGCTTCTTGTGCTATAAATTAATACTGGACTTGTGGCATTATGATAAATAAACCATTTCATTGCAAACAATCAGTCAACGTTTCTTAACTTACACTTACCACACTTGAGAGCCGGACAGATAGACCAAGAAAATAATAATAAAAATGACAGACATTGTTCAGTTTTGGACCCAGCCCTTGCCCAACCTGCCCTCCCTTCATTTAAGTGTCTGCCTTGCCACATCATTCTTCATTAGAGCACACAGACGTGTCAAGGACTTTCTGGCTGCCATACAAAATATGTATTTTTTGGCCCCTTTACTTTTATTTTTGATACTTTTCACAGTTGCATTTTCGTGCAAATAAATCCAAAAATAAAGTAAAAAAAAAACGCTGCAATGCAAAGCACCAAAAGTGTGAAAAGGAAAGACTGAAAATTTGTGTAGAACGGTGCGCTCTAGAGCTTGAAAAATTGCAGCAATTAGTGTGCCTGGAGGTCAACCAACGAACCAAACCAAACCGAACCAAACCAAACCAAGCTTAGCCAAACCAAACCAAACCAAATAGCCAGCCAAGAGCCAACCAGTCCTGCTGCTGATGCTGCTGCTGCTGCCAAAAGCAACGTGTGCGCCCAAGAAATATGGGACACAAATTTTTTTTCTTTATTTTTTTGGTTCACTCTTTTTTAATCTCCTTTTTTTTTGGGTGTTGCAACAAATATTAAACGAGCGATGGCATTTTTAGGATTAAAATTAAAGCTTAAAGGCAAAATATTTAAAAAAAAAAAATAGTTACATAATTAAACTTATTGATTAAACTTTTTTTTTGCATTTTAAAAGATAATTAAATGGAAATATTTAAACATCCTTTTCTTTTTCATCTCGATTATATCACTAAATGTTCTGTTAAGTGTAAAGCTCTTTTTTTGTTGTTGTGTTAAAATGAATTTTGACCCATTTATATTATTAATTGCTTAACAATTAATTACAAATATTGTAAAACAAATAAAGCGTAGCGGATTATTGAATAAACTATTTACATATTTCATATTTATTGCCTTTGCTAAGAGCTTTTTTGTTGATTTTTAGCAATAACTGTGGCATTTTATTGCACGCATAAATTTGCATACAAAAAATATATAGATACCATATATATATTGCATAAAATGAAACAATAATCGAATGAGACAGAGTGTGTGAGCGAAAGAGGAAAGCGAATATACATAAATTATATTTGTGCAATAATAATAAGAAGCAGCATTCTTCAAACAACAAAAAAAAGGAGAGTGTAAAGTGTGTTGTGAATGTGAGAAATGAGCGTCAGGAATCAGCAACAGAACCTGCTGCAGCTATTTAATAAAAAGAAACCAAAACCGAAACAAAATCAACAAGCAAGGACCTCTAAAGGATCAACAATCGGCATTGTCGTCGCCAGGCCGATGATGCAGAACAATAGAACTTCTGCTGCTGCTGCTGCTGCTGGCGCCGCGGGAGCAGCTTACAGCTGCGGATTTGGTGGTTTGCGGGCGCCATCATCAGCGTCCTCTTCCTTCTCCTTGTTGCTGTTTGTGCTGCTGCTGCTGCTCCAACTGCTGGCAGAGACTCAGTCAACGCCATCGCCGTCATCGATGCAAACGCCACAAAAGCGAGGTAAGTCAATGAAGAAGATTCTTGTTATTCTTCCCTATTATTTTTTGCACACACTTTGCAGAGGGTATATCATTATATAGATGACGCATTCAAAGATCAAAGTAAATCTTAGAGTTAAACAAAGTAAATGAACAAAATGATATCAAAATAAAAAACGGACTTACCTTAAAAATAATGATAATTATCATCATTATTTAAACGAATTTTGGATATAAACAAGAAAAACAAAATGGTTCACATGAGAAGTACCAGTTTTTAAAAATACAGTCATTACTTTCGGGGTCTAAAGAGTAGCTTAAAATGTTACAACATAACTCCACTCCTACACATTAGAAAATGTGATTAAATCCTGTTTAAAATATCTTAACAGAGTCTGTTCGTAAAGATGCCACTGTTGTTAGCATAACATCGATAGACAATCGAGTATTTTAAGTGCTGAAGTTCTGTTAATGAAAATTTGTTTGAGATCAACTTTTGTTTTAAGATAAAAGGAAACATTCTATAAAAACCAAGTCGTCGTTAGATGACTTCTTGAATGTATAACATTTTTGTTAACCAATATATTTTCCATTTTTTTATATTCTATCCACACTTTGTTGCACATCAATAAAGTACATAATTAAAAGTTTGCTGCTCATAGAAATAATCTTATTAAAATTCATAATTAAATTTTTATATTCGTAGTTAAATTGTTTGCTGCCAGAGTATATAAAGGTCGTCAAAGATAGTTTATTTTTTTCATTCTTGTCATTTTTTTATTCTTGTTGCTGCCGGGCAACTTTTAGCAGCAGCAGCAGCAAAAGCAGCGGCAGAAGCGTCGGCATTGCCATTGTGGCTTCGTGGAAATGGCAAATAAATGTCAAATAACAGTGCCACCAAGACCTTCTCTCTCCCACAAGCACAAAAACCCAAAACCTCAACCTCAAACTCAAAGGCAGAGCTACTCTTCCTCTTGCTCCTGCTACTGCACACATGTTTGGATATATTGGCCATTGTTGTGTATATGTGCTCTCAGTCTGTGTGTGTGTGTATAGAGGGTAAATAGGCAAAAGACGTCACCACAAAAGCGCACCACGTTGCGTATACGCGTTGTTGTTGCTAAAATTATTATTGTTGTTGTTTCGTTGTTGCCGTTGCCCAGGCAGCTCTGAACTGGCGCTGACATCTTGAGTTTGCCTTTAATATTAACCGAAAGAGAACGGGACGAAGTTGATCAAGAGAGAGAGAGAGAGAGAGAGGAGAGAGTTGGGAGCATTTTATTAACATTGCATTGCATTCAACTCAACTGACATAATAGAAAATTGAATTGCTGCAAAATGGAGAAAAGGCAGCAGCAGCAGCAGCCGGGGTTGGCCGTGGGGAAACTGTAGAGTAGATGACTCTACCAACTTGGAGTCCTGGTTGTTGTTGTCCTTGTTGTTTGTGGCTTGTTTACTTGATGCAAGCGATGCAATTAGGTGAACAGCGTTGAAGGATGCAAAACATAATTAAGGCCATGGCAAGTAAATTGCATAGCATTAGATAATCACGCAATGTTCATAATGATGTTGATGATGATGATGCTGGTGTTGTTGTTGAAAGTGGCACAATTGAACATCAAGTGAATTGGGTTAAAAGCAAAGTAAAAAATATTTTATAATACAAATAAATATATATTGGTTTCAAAAGTGGTTTCGTATTTGTAGTTAGGTGTTTCTGCTTTTTGATCTTGCAAGGGGCTGAAAGTGTAGCTATTGACATTTGAAAGCTATAAATCGGTACAAAATGGCATATAGAAAGTAATAAAATAATACTAAAGAATAGAAAATTAAGAAAGACTAAAACTTTTATTGAGTTACAAGAAACATTATTAGTTTTAGTCATAAGCAAATTGAATATAAATCAAATTAGAATAAGATATTTATCTATATACAGTTAAACTTCCATGTAACGAATATCAAGGGGACAAGAAAATACTTTGTTATAGAGAAAATTCGTATTATAGATTGGGCTTTTGATTAAACCAAATTGCAGGATTCTGGAAATGAATTCGTTATATAGAAAAGTTTGTAACACTACAAAAGTTTCGACTGAAAACATAAAGCTTAACTCACAACTTTACGGTTCTGTTAGCTGCCAATCTAGGATAAGGTCCTGCTAGATTTTGCAAATTTGCTGTCTTATGGACTTTATTGAGCTCAGGCTGAGCCGAGCAAAGCTTAGCTTCAACTGCCCGGTCTGACTGGGCAACTGGAAAACTGGCAACTGACGACGCCTGCCTGTCGTCCTCTACGTCCTGTTTGTCCTTGCTATATGAAACTTTTGCTTTCATTCGTCACTGGGGAGCAATATTGTAGAGTCGTTCATTTTTTTCTGGCTGTGGCTCATCTTAGCTGTAAGCCGAGTCGGTGCAGCAACAAGGAGAATGTTGACTCGGTGACCGTCACAGATGCCGCGACTCCGAGTGCTGCCAATTTCCAGCAAAATGCTTCATTTTATTATGCAACACAATAGCAAGAAGATGAAACAAAACAAACGACAACGAAATGGAAACTTTCCCCAAAAACTTGCTACACCGAAACAGGAACAGAAAGAAAAAAAATTAGGAAAACTTGACGCGACATTGTCGTAAATAAGAGGCAGAAAAAATAACTTTTGTTTCCGTTTCACTCTCTATCCAACTTTATCTTTCTATGCCAGTTTTTCTTCTGGTATCAGAAACAATGCAGACAGAATAACAGTAAAAATAAAAGCACAACTTGTAAATGAATATGATAAGTTTCTGGTTGCTGTTGTTGCTACATCTCCTATTTATACTGTTCGTCTTATTCTGTCTTTGAAACAGTTGGTTGTAGTAGGAGCCATAAATTTCGTACTAATCCAATGTTGGGCACAGTTTATAGGTGAAGTGAACTTTATGGATACTTGAGCGCCAAGTTGTAGATACTTTATCCTCTGTGTTTCTTCTCATATGCATGAATGTCTCATATAGCTCATACATATAAATGTATATATGCTTGTGTATATGTGTGTGTGTTAATGCTATAGTTGTTGTTGTTGTGTTTGTCGGTTGAAAGTTTTATGGCTTGTGAAGCATGAAATGTGCAACAAATTGTAGCACACAGATATCCTAAGAGACAGAATGAAAACAGAGAAACAAATAGAGATAGAGAGAAAGAGGGGGCGAGGAAGAAAGTCGGATATAAATTGTTCAATGATGTGTTTAATATGGGCCAAGTCAAATAACTTGACTTGTGCTAAATGAGATACTCATAGCATTTATATATATATTCTTGTTGACACTGTGAAAGTTCATGCTGTTTTTTGTAAATCCATAAAAACTTGTGGTTAAAGGCAATAAAACAAAGTTGAATAATATTCATTGTACTTAAATATAAAATCCGATGACTTTAAAAGAGCTTTCAGAGATAGAAAGGCCAAAGTTGATTTTTTGGCATAAGACTTTTACATGCATTTTGACAAAAACCGCTTTGTTAACTTTAAATGAAGTTTTGTTATAGAAGCCAAAAAATTACTTTTAAGATATTGCTCTTGAAAATCGGGTCAGTTTTGACGAAGTTATGGAATTCGAAAGATTTTACCAATGACCAATTCGATTTTTTTGCATAAAACCTTAACATGCAATCTGACCAAAAATCGAATTTTATTCAAATGTAGTTATTAAAATGCGTTCTATTTAGAGCAGCCAAACCATGACTTTTAAGGTATTGCTTTTGAAAATCGGGTCAGTTTTGACGAAGTTATGGAAGTCGAAAGATTTTACCAATGCCCAAGTCGATTTTTTGGCATAAAACTTTAACATGCAATCTGACCAAAAATCGAATTTTATTTAAATGTAGTTATTTAAATGCAGTTTTATTCTAGCAGCCAAACCATGACTTTTAAGGTATTGATTTTGAAAATCGGGTCAGTTTTGACGAAGTTATGGAAGTCGAAAGATTTTACCAATGCCCAAGTCGATTTTTTGGCATAAAACTTGAACAAGCAATCTGACCAAAAATCGAATTTTATTTAAATGTAGTTATTTAAATGCAGTTTTATTCTAGAAGCCAAACCATGACTTTTAAGGTATTGATTTTGAAAATCGGGTCAGTTTTGACGAAGTTATGGAAGTCGAAAGATTTTACCAATGCCCAAGTCGATTTTTTGGCATAAAACTTTAACATGCAATCTGACCAAAAATCGAATTTTATTTAAATGTAGTTATTTAAATGCAGTTTTATTCTAGCAGCCAAACCATGACTTTTAAGATATTGCTTTTGAAAATCGGGTCAGTTTTGACGAAGTTATGGAAGTCGAAAGATTTTACCAATGCCCAAGTCGATTTTTTGGCATAAAACTTGAACAAGCAATCTGACCAAAAATCGAATTTTATTTAAATGTAGTTATTTAAATGCAGTTTTATTCTAGAAGCCAAACCATGACTTTTAAGATATTGAATTTGAAAATCGGGTGAGTTTTGACGAAGTTATGGAAGTCGAAAGATTTTACCAATGCCAAGTCGATTTTTTGGCATAAAACTTTAACATGCAATCTGACCAAAAATCGAATTTTTTAAGAAGCCAAAACATGACTTTTAAGATATTGCGATTGAAAATCGGGTCAGTTTTGAAGAAGTTATGAAATTTGAAAGATTCGGCATAAAATTTAACATGCATTTTGACTAAACTTTTAGTGCTGTTTTATGTAAGGCTTGCCGAAGCTTTGGATTTTATCACTAGTTTCTGAGTTTCTGTAATAGTTTGAATAACAGGTTCAAGTTATTCCTTCAAGAAGTATTATCAAAATTTACTTTGTATAAATTTATTTATATTCTATAATTTGCGTATTTAAACCACACACTTAACCTCAAAGAAACGCTTGAGATAGTAAACTCCCAGCATAGTCATTATCAATAGTAGCGTCGGTCCGAATATCGACCAGGCAACAAAGCGAAAATGAACGCTATCACTGATCTCCAAGTGTCTATTATAGCGTTCATGCATATACTCCTGCTCATGCTTGATGCCCATCATTATGCTGGATAGATCGTTGACGCTCTCTTGTAGGATAGATTGCTCGATGACATCATCGCTGCGCTTGTATGGATCCTTTAAGAAATTGAGATCCTTGGTAAGTATCAAATGAAACATAACGATTTTGGGTGTCAGTGTCGATTTTTGATTGTCAAAGCAGATCGTGAATTTGCCATCCTTAATCGCCGTAAAAGTGTATTTGCCACTGGTTTCCATTTCGGTTAGATGCAGTATTTCATCATCGGGTCCCGTTATGTTCACTGCAATATCCCTGAAACCCCCTTCCATTACTTCAAAGATAATTGTGATCTTATCCGTTCCGTGTACTCGTTCGAAGAAACAATCCGTTTCATGTGCATCGACTGTAATCAAAAAACCGCGAGCCGTTTGAAATACAAATAAAAAACACATCAAAATTGGTAACATTTTCGAAAAAACAAAAATTAATTTTTGGCTTTGTTCGTATTGAAAATGACAAAAAGATAATTTCTTTTTATTTTTTTGGATGTTTAAATGAGTTGAGTTTATATTTTTCTCAGTGGATACTTTGTTTAAAAATATTCTAAGAGAGAGAGGTTTTAACGACTTAAGTTAAAATAAGAAATATTCATGGGATTAGCTTACAAAAATATTTATCAAAAACAATTTGAACATTTACTAACACATCCATTTATTGGTATTTCATTCTATCTTAAATTTTCTCACGAGTTGACTTATACTGAAATATTTTAATGTTTAGCTTCTTCTGGTTTGGCTTAAAACAAACGGTTATTGAACTTCCAATTAGGTACATCAAACAATAACATAATAAATAATTAATTTTACTGCTAATTGTTAGAAATTTGCAGAGATTGGCAGAATTTCCGTTAGCACCCAGCAAAACAGTCAAACTCAAGCTCTCCAACGCCCAAAACCATCCAAAAACACAAATACAATTCAAATCAAATTAAGATGATAAAAGCAAATTGCAAATTGGCAGCTGTCTGTCATTGTCTCTGTCTCCATCCGAGACCCAATAAACCCAACCTTCATTCCATATCGTAGACCATCTCATTCGGTCTGTCATCTTCTCTTTCCATATCGATTCTTGTCTACACACACACACACACACTCACACCCCAAAACGGGTGTAATGCATATTTTATGTTATCGATTCCTTGGGCCCTGGAAACGATGGCCATCAATTGTCAAAATGTCATCTATTTTTAATGGGATCGGGGGCAACTTTTTTTGAAGTATCCTTTCCAACATCTCGTACAAAAGTAAACAGAATTTAAATTTATACCCATTCCACCCCAATTGGCAAGAGAGAGCAGAAACTAAGCTTGAATTTTAATTGCACAACAAATGGCAAACAAATTGCAATTTATAAAACTTTATCAACGAGAAAAACTATTATTATAACAATAAATGTGGCAAATTAATTTCAATTGATTTAAGTTTGAAAACCAAAATAAAATACATAAATAGAATTTTGGTTTTTTGGGTCAAGTTTCAATGTTCGGCCCGTAATCCAATTATGGTGCAAGTGCGAATTTATTCATCCATGTCGATTGTGTTTTTTGTGCCAGGCTTTGATTGTAAATTGTGAATAAGCTTTTTCCAATAGTTTTCAGTAGCCTAAATCATAATAATATTTATATATATTTTATTTGTTTAATAAAGCGCAGAAACTTGTGCTCAAGTTGAAATTGAAAATAATTTGCATTGAAATAAATAATTTATTGAATATTTATATCGCCATTTCATAACAGTTTTGTGTTTTTATTCGTTCCTCTGTTAATTCCTAACAAAGTTATGGCTAGTTATGGAAAACATTTAAAGTCTTCTCCATCATTTCGAGGTTTGGCTACCTGTAACTGAAACAAAAGCTGATTCAACTGGCTTAAGCTTCTTTAAGCCCAATTGAAGTTGAAGCATAACAGGAAACTTCAAAGTGAAAACTTAACATCAACTTCTTTATAAGAGTAATAAACTTTTAGTTTAAGACCGATTCAATTAAGTGCCGTTTACTAGAATTACAGCATATTCAAATTGTTATAGTATTCTAAGCCATGTTGAATTTGCATATCTTAAATAAGTTTCATTCAACGAACGTTAAACGTTTAGTTTTTCGCTGTAGGAAAAGAATGAATGAAAGAGTGAAAGAGGGAGACTCCTTCAACGATAGACGCTCAACTATTTCCAAACAATAGCGCAGAAAACTGGGAATGATGTGTTGCCCAGCAAAAAACACCGCCCCTCAATCCACAACCTCTCTTAACCCCTTCTAACTAAATATGGCCACGGTAAATGGCTTTCCTTCCATCCTCTTCCTTTTTGTGCTTTGGCCAAACATTTTACAACTATTTGCTGTGTGTGTGTGTGTGTTTTTTGTTCGTTTATATATATAATTTTTTTATGCTAGTTTGTTTTTCGCGCTCTTTGAATATATATATTTTATGATATTCAATTTGAAATTCGAATGCTTTAAGCGATTAAGTTCACGCTTTACGCCACTTAACTTTATGTTCTACTATGTGAACGAGGAGGAGGAGGATGAGGAGGAGATGGTCGATGACTACAGTTACTTTGAGACTCACGCGTGATGCTTAGCCGACACTTGACTCTTGCCCGCCCCGCCATTCCCTTTGGCATACTAAACCTCAGATATCGTCTCATCCACCCAACCATCATCATCATCATTATCATCATCATGCTGACATCGACGCTCTTAAGTGGCGAGAACGAAAGCCTGCAATGGAAGAAGTGTGAAATGTTTTTTACTTTTTTTCATTTTACTCCTCTTTCTCCTCTCTTTTGCGTGCTCAAGGACTTTTTGCGTTTGTCGTCTCCTTGGATATTTCATGTGCGTGCAGCTTAGCGGCCAGAGTTGCCAACTCCCAAAACACCAACAGGGAAACAGAGCGACAGAGCGACAGATTTCGTTTCGTTTCGTTTCGCTTCGCTTCGTTTTGGGGGCGGTTCATATTGCTGCCAGTTGTGCCAGCAGCATTAAGCGGCTTACGTTGCGTATACGCAACATAGCTCTGTCTATAATAGCTAGCAGTGCTTCACTGTAGTCACTTACTTTGCATTTCTAGTAGTAGTCAAGGCACACACATGACCAGTTTGAGAGAAAAACTTTTTTTCTTTCTTTCCTTTCTTTTTTTTTTTTTGCCTGTCAGCTACTCAATTATTATTATGCCAAGGCTTGGACACGCCCAAGAGTGGTCCAGTGGCAAAAGTTTCACTTGACGACGTGCATGGCATTTACCTGTTCTTCATGCTTTCATTTACATCATTCATTCATTCTGTCTTGTCTCTCGTTGCTTTTTGGCTGTGGGCTTCATCAAATCAAATTTCTGTGGCCAATGCATTCGTGCGTGCCTTAATTTGTTTTTGGCTGGCGTAGAATGAGCTGAAACAGAACTCTTGCCAGGGGCAGGGTAGGGTGTGGTATGTTTTCTATGTGTGTTGATTGCTACTCTGCAGTCCTAGTCGCATTTTAATGCCTTTTTAAAGGTGCAAATGATTTCGTTTCACTCACAAAACATTATATTTTTTTACTTATATTTTTTTCTCTCTCTGCTTTGACAAAGACTCGCATTAGCCTAATTTTTACATTGTCGCACGTGACGCAATGAGGGTTCGTTCTGCGGGCGTTGAAGGGGCGGCAGGGAGCGGTCTAAAACTGTGTGTAGAAATTAAGAAATTAACATAAATGGCAAACTTTTTCTGTGCGTCAGCAAACAAAGCAAAATTGTGGGGAATAAAAATTATGTTGCCTACTTATTTGGGCGCCATTCAAAATTTGCATGTTCTTAATATCATAAAATATAAGTGTTTGCATTTGAAAAATATTACTTTTTTTTGTAAGGGATGAGTCAGTAATTGAAAGAAAATTAATGCTATGAAGCAATATAAAAAATTGTTATGATATGAAATGGCTGAAAGAAGCTACTGAAAAAGCAAGGTTGAGCTATGTCTAAGGATAGAAAATTTAATACTAGCGAGCATATTTAAACTTAATTCTACAAATTACTTAGTTTTCTACAAAAACGCATTTAGCTTTGACACTGTAAAGTCGGATTCACTAAAAAATAACTCTTCTAACAAGCCAGTGCATAAATACCAAGTCGTAAGTACGACAGGCAAGGACCAACATTAGCTGTAAAATCTTTTGCTAATCTACACTTGAGCAAAGTGCTTGAGCATAAGCGCCAAAAGTGGTGGGGAAGGGAAAGCAGCGAGTAAAGAAAAGCAAATCGAGAAATTGAAGCAAACAAACGGAGGCAGAGAATGAGCTGCAAGGAGAGCGAGAGAAAAAAAAAGGCTCAAGTATTGACAATGGCAACAAGGATATCGTTGAAGGCAAATGGGCGTTTTTTTTTGCTTCCGCATGATGTGTGTGTGTGTGAGATAATGGGCGTGGCGGCTATAATGTCTATGTGTGTATGTGTGTGTGTGTGTGTATGCCCATGACAACAAATTGGCAAATTTGGTGTAAAGATTTATTTCAATTGAAAGTGCCCGCCATATGAGCTGTCAACATGAGTTTTCCCTTCCAGCCTCCAACCAGCCTACTCCTCTCTCTCTCGCTTGGCTAACGAGCTTCAATGAGGCATGCCAAGCATTTCCGCTACATGAATAGATAGTAAAGTTAAGGAGAGATAGGCAGAGCCAGAGCGCAACATCAAGTGTCCTGACATTGTAGAACATTCTTCGAGCAATTGCTTAGTAAAACATTTTGCTGTCCTGCGATGTACGATGTAAATTGTGTTATGTGCTGCCATAAAATGCACATTAGAATTTCCGCCGTTTCCTGCCATTTTGCAAAAGACTCGCATAATTTGTGCAATTTTCTTTCTTCTACCCTCTCTCTCTCTCTCTCTCTTTTAAACAAACTTGGCCAACTTCATGAATGCTGCCAAATTCAATTGCTTTGTCAAATAGTTTGCTTGATTTTGGATTCAAAAACGTGAGGAATGTCAGCGGCGCACACTTTTCCCTTTTATAGCTACTATATAAAGCTAACTGTCTTCAATCTTCTATGTTTCCCTTAATTGACAGTTCGATTCAACATTTGACAAGGTTTTTTTTCACTATCTTTTGTGTTGGCCGTGCAACTCAATTAGTCGTAGTAAGAGCTGAAAGTTTGCAATGCTTGCGGCTTTATTGGCTAAGCGCTTTACCCAAACTCGCACCAACACCAATCACACTAAAACACGCACACACACATACTCATTGAGAAATTTTGGCATTTTGTATACCGTTTGACCGGATCGAGTTTGAGAAGAGTTTTTGCGGCTTTTGTGGCTGTCAGTTGGCGACCATTTGAATGGACATTTGACGTTCGAATTGAACGACTTTGATTGAATTTAAATGATGCGTATGCTCTGCTTAATGGTGCGTTATATTTAGGGGGGTGGTGGGGGATGAGTGGTTTGGTCAATTAACTATGAATGTACATACATATACATACATACATATATATATAATATACATAGAAAAGATGTCTTTGACACAAGTTAAATCTAAGATAGTTTCACATTGTGTGAGAAAAATATATTCATTTGCTTTTTGTGTATCCATTTTTGTTTATTCCCAACGGCAAATGAGGCGAAAAGATGCAAAGAATCAATGGATCAATGGTTCAATGGCTTGTTGAAAGAGATACTAGAAACCATAGAGATAAACATAGGAAGATAGTGTAATGACTGTTGATGGGGAGTTAACCAAAAAACTTATACACTTAAAAGTTTTGTGATTAGAAGAATATTAACATGTACTTATCTGTGGTCAGAGATTCCATACAGATAATCCACAAATAATTATACTTTATGGATTAAATTGGAGAAAATGTTAGTAAAATGAGAAATGGAATGTGAAATTAAAGGAAATATTTCAGTAGAAATTTATACAGCATTTTTAATAGGAATATTTATTTAAAACTTATTAAGCACAAAGTCTTTACAGCAAAAGATCTAATTCAAAATTTAAGTTAATTTTTAATTTATGAATATGCTAATAGCCAAATCTGTTTAAAAAGGTTGTTTGTAATAATAAAGTTTGATTGTGTGTGTAAGGAAAAAGTTTCTTATTATTTCAAGCGCTTTATGTTTTAATGAAGGTTTTTAATTTATATTTTAATCAATTTTCTTTTATTGAAAACGGATGGAAAAAATAATGTCATCTTTCGACACAATACCAACAACATACTGTTTTCTTCCTTCAGGACTCTCACTCACTTTATTCCTGTTTCTCTCTCATCCTACCATTTCTATCATGCAAATCAGACTTTAATACATCACATGGTTAATTCAATGATTATAATCACTTTTGCATAGAAATTCAATTAAGAAAATGTGCTTAACATCAACAAAGAACAGAAAATCTAAGCTAAATGTATAATTTAATTTAAAGCATACATGGTAGGAGAGAGAGAGAGAGAGAGAGAAAGAGTGAAAGAGAGAGAGAGAGAGCAATGCGAAATGAAACTTATTTAAGCACAGTGTTGGGTTTCAAGAGTTGGAATTAAGTTTTATTTTCTACCGCCCTTTCGTTCGTTGAGAGGGGGAAGGATGAGGCCAGCGGTTTCTTGTTGCTTACGCGTAACACACACACGATTGTTAGCATCTGAGTAATCCACACACACACACGCACAAACACACACACAACCGACATTTGTGGGAGACACGCAAAAATTTAATTTTCTCACATTACTTGTGCATACTTGCAAAGGCCGCAAGGCACAACAAAAAAAAAAAAGAGACCTCCAACAGCAAAACACGAGACAACAGCAGGCATTCGGTGTGTGCGTGTGTGTGGCAAACCCCCTCGCATTCAGCCTCCCCCTATTCCAAATCTTGAAACGCCATGCAAGAGGAGTTTAATGTATGTGTAAAATTGAAACAATGTGAAAATTGCGCATACGCACAGTTGTGCCACTTTAACACCCGACACTTTTTGTTGCCTGCACACACAAAGAGAGCGAGAGCAAAGTGCACACCTCTCTACCCCCCACCGCTCTCTGTGTGTGTGTTGTGGCACCCCTGGTTTTACTTTATTTGATAAGCAAGTCATTTGCATACGGCAAGTTGACAACCCTACCGCAACATCAGCAGCATGGGGCTATATAGTGTGCCAAAGGGTGTGCGTTGCCCCTAAATCAGTGTCGTGTCAAATATGTTACCAGTTTGCACTGACAACAAACTGCCAAAAAAAAAAAAAACAAAAACAGCACAGCAGCATCAGGTACAGTCCTTACAAAGGTCAAGTATCCATCCCTGTCACGCTCCATGTAAATTGATTTATATTCATTAGCGCAGTTTGTTGCCTTATTTTGTAGTTTAAGATTAAAAACTAATGTGTTTAAGCAAACATTACAATAATTTTCACTGTTGCATCACTAAAAATGCCAACTGCCAGCTGAAAGTTAACAAAACAAACATAATTTTTTTTGGATTATAGCATTGGGATTACTTCTCTATGCAACTTTGAAATATTTATAACATTTTCAAGCTGTTTCATTTTATTGCACACAACTTTAAAATAAACCTTTTGCTTGGCATATGTTTATGAACGCTTAGCAATTTGGCCGGGACTTGGCACCATAATTTTCAACAATTTGTTGGGCTGCAACAAGGCAAAGCAAGGCAAGGCTAGGCAAGGCTAGGCAAGGCAAGGAATGAAGTGGAGACTTTGTTTCTTCGCCTTCGTTTTGTGCTGGCGGGTGTATAAAATTACAATAAATCCTTGCATTTTAGCTGCAAATAAACAAAGATTTGCAGCACCAGCAGCAGCGGCAGCAGCAGAAACAGCTCCAACGAAAAAGCTGGGCGCTAAAACAAAACAGCTGCCTGGGCCAAAGTGCA
The DNA here is from genome assembly GCA_018904305.1 of Scaptomyza montana. NCBI lineage: Eukaryota > Metazoa > Arthropoda > Insecta > Diptera > Drosophilidae > Scaptomyza > Scaptomyza montana. The sequence continues at coordinate 1,216,742 of JAEIGR010000008.1, read as the reverse complement.
TGCAAAGTAGCATTTTCAGCAGCAGCAGAAGTTGAAGAAAACGAGAGAGAGAGAAGAGAGGGAAACGAATCGTTGTTGCTCTTCTGGTTTGCCCCGAACTTGTGTGCTGGTAAATCAACATGTAAGCATTTAATGCGGCGCTCCCCAAAGCTGAAAAAGCGTAAAATTCCCCAAATGAACATAAATTTTAGTGTGTTTGGCCATTCTTGTTGTTTCTCTGCTTTTTTCTTTCTCATTTTCAATTTTTTCTTTCTTATTTTTGTTGAGCATACGGCTGAAGCTGAAGCGTGCAAAACTTCAACAAGCACTTGAAAAAATATAAACGGCATTTTGGGTTATGTGCAATAATAAAATGGAAATTGTGCAAAAATATTGTCGTATGCTTCTGCCTCTGTATATGTGTCTGTGTGCATGTGGGTGTAAAAATAACTCGCTTGCTAACTGAACTGAGTTGGTTGAAAATAACCAGCCTTGTTACTACTATAATGGCCCAATGATAAAGTATGTAAAAAGTAGTTCCATCGACAAACTTCTGTCCGACTTTTTGGGCGTTTTGGGTTCATGAACTGTTGACAGAGAAAACGAAAAGATTTGGAAAAATCTGATGAATGTGTTTTCGGTTCGATACAATTTATTATTGTGCTCAAATACATATCGATTTAAAGAGTTGGGTTGCAACATTTAATCAATGCTGTCAGCAGCGATGCGATTTTTACGATTTGTGTTCGAGAGGCGGAAAGATAGATAGTAAATGTTTGTTTATGATCTATGTATTTAAATGTTAGTGAGCATCTTGTCGGAATAAATGATTGACAAGGGTGAAAAAATGTTATTTATAGGCTTAAAGTGAATAATAAGAAACATACAAATATATAATGTTGATGCTATTGTTATGGTATAGTTATTGCATGATAGAAAATGAATATTGTATTATTTAGTTTGTCACTCATCAAATTTTAAAGCAGACTCTATTTTTATTATCCCATAAAATGCTAAATAAGTATAAAATAAATCGTTTTGACTTGCCCAAGAACAAATTTGTTTCAAATTATCGATAACTATTCTATTTCGATATCACATGGAATCGATTACAAAAATATCGATCAAGGTAAATAATGGTACGGTGACTTTATTGCAATGGTTGCAAATATTAAAGATACAAATATAAATTAATATATTATCACGAGGTCAAACTTATTAAAATCAAAATTAAATTTTGACTGTTTATTTTTAATTTCATGAATAATTTAAGCACTTCGACAGACATTTTTCTAATACTTAAGGCAAAACACGTAGCTTGTAGTCAATTTTCCTAACAAGCTGAGTAACAGAAGAAGAAAAAAGATTTCTTCTTGAAATTTGTTTTGTAAGAATAAACTCAAAGTTAGTCGACCTTCCAATCGATGTGCCCAATTATAATCTAAGTATCGCTTGCGATTTTGGCTTTTTTTTTTTTTTGTTGGCTCCCTTTTGGGGTTTTCCTTGGAAACATTTAGCACAGCTTCGTTGCACTTTACAGAGGCACAGTGAGAGGGAGAGAGATGGAAGTGAAATCGAAGGGAAATTGCGCTTTTACTGATTTTTACTGATTTTACATTCGAGTAGCGAATTTTTTTTTCTACTCTGTGCAGTGAACATCCGTTTCTTAAGTAGAGAGGAACGTTTTTTACTTTTGAAAAGAAAAATACAACACAACAGTTTGGGGCAAATAGTGAAGTGAAATGTGTGTAAATGCTAAGAAGCGTTCACAAGGGGTAAACTAAGTTGCGCTCCCTCTCTCTCTCTCTCTCTTTACCATTCTCTTTCGCTTTCGCTGTCCCCTTACTCTCTCCTCTTGGCAAGTTAAGTGTGTTTAGTTGCGCGTATTCAGCTAGTTTTTCTTTTTAACTTAAAAGCGAACAAATAAAACACACACACACATACACAGAGTGTGTACAGTGAAGTATAGTCTAGAAGGCAGGACTTTAGGGTTGCCCCTACCTAATACTCGCCGCCCTTCCACTTGCACACCCTACCCTTACTTTCATATGCATTTTGAGTGCCCGTCGGCGGTCAAAGTAAAAAGCGTTGAGCGTCGAGGCTTTGGCTTTTACACTCAACTATTTTGTTTTGTTCTGTGTGTTGCAATTGTGTGTGTGTGTGTGTGTGTGTAATATGTCAAAGTAAAAGTTTTTTGCGCTCCTTTGGGGGCGCCAACTGTAATCTCTTCGCGCTGTTTTGCATTTTTCGCCATTGAATTGTCAGCGCAGTCGTTTCTGATTTTGTTTCAGTTGCTGCTGCTGCTGCTGCTGCCGCCCCTAGGGGCAACCATCCTCCCTCAACCAACCAATGCTCTCCACTATTTTGCTCTCTCATATATTGTGCTTGGCAGACGCTTTTATGCTATATATTTGTCCCAAAAGTGCGCCACTATTTTTTGTGTTAAAATTAAAACGTGCATCGGGTAAAAGATACAACTTTTCTTTATCTATTTTTTGTTATTCTCATTTATTTCTTTTTTTTTTTTTTTTTTTGATGAGCCTCTGGAGTAAAAAACATGCAGGCGCATCCATGAGATACATTTTGTGTTATTTTTTTTTTTATTTGGTTTTGTTTGTTTGTTGCTGTTTGCGGTCGTTTAAAATGGAAGCTTGCTGTGCTGATTGCCTTGTTAGTGTATTTTTTGTTGTCCTGCATAATGATGGAAATTATAAAAATTATTGAATTAATTATAAGTTTATGCACATAAATGGGGACGTCGGGTTTACTGGTTAAATATGCTACGAAGCTATACGAATTATTTAGTAGAACTCAAAAGTTATTTTTTAATGTTGAAGTGCTTAACGACACTTTTGCAAACTAAAACTCTGCTCTCGTATGAGGTTTCAATTCTAATCCTAAACGATATTATGCTCACAAAATTACTTATTAATTCACTTCTTTGCACACAAAATAGACCGAAAATTTTACTAACCGCGCAATGCAATATTCAAATAATATTCAACGTTTGCCAAATGCGAAAAACTATCAAGATAACTTGAAAATTCTCCACACACATACATATAGACAATTTAAATGCACACATGCGCAAAACTGAAACTTGGTGAACATTTTGTGCACCTGGTTATGTGAAAACTTTAAGCAAATTATGACGTTTATTAAAAAAGCTTTAAGTGCTTGTGTGCATGTGTGTGTGTGTATGTGTGTTTGTGTGTGTGTTGTGGTTAGGTTGCAATAGGACACGTTCTCAGCTTGAAGGCACATGCAAAACTTTAATAGCACACGCACATTACACACACACACACTCCGAAAAATTGCGTTGTCCATGCAGCAAAAGTTGTTGGCCACAAAAAACTTAAAGTAATTTGCACAGTAATTGGGTATTAACCCAGCTGAAGTTATCCAGAAAATAAAAAACAAAAATGGACAGAGTTTAAGGCACGTTTTCCAGTCCCATTTCTCACATAAATGACACGAGAGGGAGAGAGGAAACTCTGCAACCAAGTTGAGAGGAGATTTCTGTACTCGATTCGAGTCTAGTCTATGGGTCTGTGGTCCACTTTTGATGGATTCGCTTATGGCCTGAAGGCAACTATGGGCTAACAGCGAGCTCTTATTCAAAACTCACTCACTCACTCAACTCATTTTCCAACCGTTTTCCCACCCAAATTGCCCGGACCATTTTTCAACCCATTTTTGGACTGGTTTTCGATTCCGTTGACCGCCGGCGCTTTTTTTTTTTTTTTTGTTCACCACAATCTTTGTTGGCCCCGAGTTTGTTGGTTGGTTCGTTCGTTCGTTCGTTCGTTTGGGCCTTTATTTGATATTAAATATTAACAAAATGGCCTCAATGTGCAACACGGCGTATGAGTGAGTGTAAACTTTGCGCTTTATCCTTAAACATACACAACCAAACAACACACAGATATTCGTTGCATGTGTTTCGTTTGTACATTTTGTATACAAGTATAGTAGAAACAGTGTTACAATGTCTGAACGTTGGCTGTTTACTCAGCAAATTTTGTTTTACCATTTTCTCTTTGTTGTTTTTTTCTTTTATTTATTTTGATGCCCTGAACCCAATGGAATTGTTAAAAAGGGGTATAATAGCTTTGATTCCATAGCAGCGATCTCGGAAACTTTATATATAAGTTAGTTTTAAATCTTTAGTAACTCTTCTCGTTTCCCTATCGAAAAATCAAATCTATTGAATTTTCTCCAATTTCTTTGATTTATTTTTATTACCGGTTCGAGGTATCTTCACGTCGAGCTAACTGGACTTGAGCCCTTTCACTAGATTATTTTCGTTGTTTACTTTCTGCCCGATTCTGTTGATGTTGTTTATTTGCTTGACTGACGCATTGCTGGTTATTGTTGTTGCTGTTGCTGATTGCATTGTTGTAGCGGTTGCTGCACTCAATTGTTGTATATCTTGTTACAATATCGTATAGCTTGGGTAAAAATTCGATTAATAGGGTATTATTATTTAAAAGTTTCTATGGATACATTTTTTTGAAGCTGAAAGCAATAAATATTTGATTCCAAACAAAAATAAACTGTAAATATGTAAACTTTAGCTCTAACTATAGGGTACTTGGCAGTCGTTCATTTATATTTCTTTTACTTGTTGATGTCTTTGTTATTACACTGGTTTTTATATTGTATATTTGTCTCATTCTTTGTCTGGCATGTTCAGATATGTTATTTTATAAAAACAGAAAACAAGTTGATCAAAAATATATGTATTCAAATTTTAAGGCCCAAGAATCATCGATTCAAGTGATTTTAATCAGAATATATTTTCAGAAATTCTATTGCTAAACTCCCTTGGCTCATAATAATCCTGTGCTAATTACTTAATCAAATTTTCTCAGTTGTAAAAATGTTTTGCACTAATAATAATATTATAAGCGTATCTTCTAGTCGATGTCTCTTCTCTCAAACACCTTATCATATTTTATACATTTTTAAAAATATTTTTTGATTGCTTTTCAACTACTGTTGCGAAAAACTAATTAACATGACATAATATTGTTTTCTTCAGCAACTTTTTTTTTTCAATTAAATTATATTATGTTGTTAAAGCGCTCTCATGCAACGGTTCTTCGCGTTGAACGTATTTCTCTGATAAGCGCCAACAACAAGGAACAAATAATATTTATTTTTTATGAAATTGTGATATGATTTTTGCCCCGCTCTTTGTTTTATGTATTTTGACAGCAAATATAACACACACACAACACACATGTGTATCTGATATAGTCTGTTTATTAAGCAGCTGTTGGCAGTCCTTCTCCACTGTCCCTTTCTCATCCACTCTCTGTTCCTCTCTGTCTCGCTGATAATCACATTTCGCGAATGCTTTTTGCTATTCAAACACTCATACACACACACATACAATCTCTCACTCGAATGGAAATTAAGTTAATGTTTGCTTATGAATAAGCAAATAAGCGCCTACAGAGCAAAATTCGTATTCTGAAATCCATCCAATGGACGCTACTACCCCGCACACCCTTGCTGTCGACGCGCTAACGTTTACATTTTGAAATGGCCAACACGTGACGACGGATTCTGTTGCACAGACTGTGATGTGGGAGTTGGGGCTCATTTCAATTTGCCTGCATTTCAATGCAGACGATGCTTCAAAAAGCAAACTTTTTCCATTTCACGTCCCACCACGATCTGGGCTCGATTTTTGTTCTTAGTTTTATTTGCTTTTGCTGTTGTTGTTATAATTTTATATTATGCATGCAAGCTGAGGCATTTTCTTGTGCTCACGTTTCATATGATTGTGTGCAAAATACATTTAGCTGGCTTTATTATTGTATTATATTTTCTCCATTATGTTTCTGTCTGCCTTCGAGTGTGTGTGTGTGTGTTTTTGTTGTGCCAGTGTTAGTAATTAACATTCAGCTGCGCATTAATATTAATTAGTTAGTTATGCTGCTCCGCTTTTGCTCTCTTTCATTCTACATTTCGCCGCTTTGGTCAGCTATATAAATAAGCCGCTTTGGGCCGCTGCGACAAGCACTTAACTCGCTGCTTTTTTGAGTTCCTGTCGTCGTTCATGCATTTTGATTAACTTTCAGTAGGGGGTTGAATCAATCGGTTTGTTTATTGAACTAATTGCGAACAATTTTATTTCCCTGTCTCTTGAGCCAAGTAAGTGGAGAACGCAGTTAAAGTGCTTAGCTGTTAGTTGCGTTAACAAAAACAAAATGTTTTCAATTCAGTTTTGTGTGAAAATCAAATGTGACAAATAATATGTTTAATAAATTTAAATTGGCTTAAATCTTACTCAGAGTAGCTTCAGTTGAATTAGCTTAAATGTTTGATGTAATTATAAGAATAATTACTTGAGTTTCTCGTATGTTAGGTAGAATAACTTGAAATCATTAAATGTCTATGGTTTCAAAGTGTTTTTGACTGAAATGAACTATTTAAAAACATTTCTTCTGCATAATAAATGTATTAATTAGCCTTTAAGTCGTTAAGTTTTTCAATTGACTTATATTATTTTTTAAAATTTATATTTATTCAATCATTTTTATACCCTGAACCCATAAAATGGGTAAAAAGGGTATAATGGCTTTGTGCAAAAGTATGTAACAGGCAGAAGGAAGCATCTCCGACCCCATAAAGTATATATATTCTTGATCAGCATAAATTGCCGAGTCGATTTAGCCATGTACGTCTGTCGCTGTCGTCCGTCTGTCCGTCTGTATGAACGCGTGGATCTCAGAAAGTTCTCCTATACCATGAGCAGAACAAGTTTGTTTCAAATTATCGATAACTATTCTGGTTTCCGATATACACATGCAATCGATTACAAAAAACTATCGAATTTGGAAAATGTAAAAATGAGGGTTGAAAGAATGGGTAACAATAGATCTTTTCTGAAAATTTCGTTCAAATCGGTTAAGAAACACCGGAGATATCGAATTTAATCGATTGAAGTTAAGTCAGTATACGAAAGTCTTAAATAAATTTAATTTATTTATTGCAACTGGGTTCAGGGTATCTTCTAGTCGGGCTCTCCCGACTAGAGCCTTCTTACTTGTTTCTTCTTCTTTTTGAGTAAACTTAAAGATTGAATATGTTTATTTGTGTAAGCACTTATTTTTCTTAAGCTCCTGTCAAAGCTTGTCCACCTTATTGCATTCATCATATTTATTAAAAATTATACTCATGTTCTTTAATGTTGAGCTGCAAGAATGCCAAAACATGCTCAAGCATTTAGAGCTCAAGCCTTTATGCCTTGTTTGTCCTTGCTCAAAAATCTCTCAACAACTCAAATCTTCACATTTCAAACGCAGGCAAGGCGTTCGTACCATTAAACATTTACTTGTCCTTGTCTTGCTTTGGCTGAAATATCCGTTCGCACATATAAGCTGCAGGTCATTAGGAGCCACAAAGTAGCCAAAAACTTCTAGCCTGGCCAAAAACAAAGTAAATTGAAAAGAAAAACATTAAAACTTGAGAGAGTCTCAAACTAAAGACATGAAAAGCCGCTTAGACATGTCTACAACTTCCGCTTGGGCAAAGATGTTTTTGTTGTTGTTGTTGTAATGCAAAATGGCAAACTAATAAATGTGAATGTGTAAATTTTATGGTTTATGGCAGAAATAAAATAATTTGCTGTGACAATCCGCAAAGAAGAGAAAAATTAAATAAAACGAACTTTAACCAGAACACACAGCAGCCACAACATATTTAAAATAAATAACAGGAAAAGAAATATGAATAATAATAATAATGTGAAACAAACAAACAAACAGTTACAGATGAAATGGTAGAGTTCGTCACACATTGCGTATGCGTGCTGATGGGTAGAAACTGGCAATCGCTGGCTTAAATATTGAAATTGACGAAATTGAGCTCAATTTTAATTTATGCCATTGGCTGCCATCGCTGTGTTAACTGAATCAGGCCAATCAAGTGCAATTTATATAGACATTTCAGAATGTTCAAACCGTTTCAGAGTTACACAAGCACAATTTGCAGGTTGTCCATTTATTATTTACCATTTATTGTCAGTGGCGAGGGCTGCCCATATTATTTGTTACATATGAAAAGAGAATGAACAAAAAAAATCCACTTAATTAATGCCATAGATTGTTAAAATTTTAAACTAAATAGTTAACATTTCAGCTTTAATAATGTATCATCGACATTATCAATATCTACAAAGAAAAACAAAAACAACAAAGAAATATTACATAATTTCTCTTTTCCTCCTATTTTTTTTTTTGCATTTTAAGCACCAATTATCGGTCGAATTGTGTTTTGTAAAAGTGTATGGCATAATTGCTGCTTGTTCACATGTCAATTTGCATTGTGCTTAAAACAGGATAGGAGTAAAACAAAAAGAATCCTTAAAGCCAACCTTCATACCCTACCTAGTATCAAGCTACCTATGTGGATGCCGTTAGTTTAATGCATTCTGACATGTCTAGGTACAAAACAAATATGCAAATGGCTGGCAAGCATCTGGAATTGTTTGAAGCTGCTGTCGATGAAAATTCAATGGCAAATGGCATATTGTAGTGGCAGGCTAATGGCAGCACGTTTCACAGCCAAAGTGTACGAAGGCAATAAGAACAACAACAACAACAACAACAGCAGCAAACAGCAAAACCCCAAAATGAAGCCAGGGATGGGTGAAAATACTGATAGCATAGAACACGTAACCCATATGAGGAAGATACACTTAAAAAAAAACTTATTTCAATCCAAATTACTTAACAAACAAGTTAAAAATAAATGTTGTTGGTGAAAAAAGAAATAAAATTATAAAAATATAAATATGAGAATATTTGCATGCAACAATTAGTATTTACAAACTCTTAATATAATTATTTTTTTGAAGTGCAATTAGTATCGGGTAAGAATGTTAGGGCACCAAACGTAAGGATAAAACAGCAATGGCAGCAACAATATCTAATCAAGTCGCATGCTTAATGCCACAAGCCGAAAGATACACAGACAGAAAGGCAGAAGGGAGACGACGACTTTGCTCTCGCCACAGAACTAAGCTTCAGTTTCCCAAACTTGTTATGCTTTTGTTTGCATTGGCATTTGGTCGTTGAGTCTGTCTGTTTGTCCGTTTGTCCCTTGGTCCATTGGTCCATTGGCACGTTACCTTTGCTTTGCATTTGAATTAACAGTTATTTTTGGCACCGTCATCGCCACCATCATACCACCTGACTAACTAAACAGACACATTTCTGAACAGCAGCAGACAATGCCACAAAATGAGACCGAATTGGATTTGGGATTGGACTTTGGGCTTGGACTTGCCAAAAGGGTTTCGCTTTCTTTCTCTGTGCTGCCACTGCCACTGCCACTGCTGCTGCTGCTGCTGTTTCTATTGCTAATCTCATCTATTCAAATTGGCCAGCTCCAAAGTTGGCAGCTGGAGTTGGTGTGAGTTTCGTGTTCCGTGTCACAAGCATGAATTCTTGCAGCTTGATGCTTCTATTGTTTGCACTTGCCACTTTGCAGGCAGGCACATGAAGACATCGGTTGAGTGAGATACTGATACTGCAGCTAAGTGATGATGATGATGAGCATACGTCTTGGTCATGTTGTAAGCCAATTAGAAATAAAATGTATTAACCTTTGCCCTCAATATTCATCCACTGGAGCTCAAAGTCTAACCGTTTGGGCTGTGTTTTGATAGCAGTCAGTCAGTCTAGGACATTTTTACAAAAAACTAACTAATTTCTATTTTATTAGAAACAAAAAGCCAAGCTGTTATTCCAGTTGTGCCACAAATCTTAATCTGGCTGCATTAAAAAAAAAAAAAAAAAAAAAGCTAAAAACAAAACAAAGCAGATAGAAACAGCAACTTGTCTTATGGCCTAGACTCTTAACATCCAATTCAGGACCAACTGTCATTTATTTAAGAACAAAAAAACACAAAAGGATATTCGAAAGGATTTCTATTTGTGTTTTTGCAACTCGAGGTCGAACAACAAGAACAACAAAAGCAAATAAATTCCAACTAAACTTTGGGTTGCAAAAATTCTTTTATTTAGACAAGAGACCCAAACGGGACACAAAACAAAAGATAAACCGAAACAAATTCGCATAGAATACAATTAAATTTCTTTTAATTAACAAACCAATTAGTTTTGCGTTATTTTCGATCAGAGAGAACGGCAGAAATAACGAAAAATCAACTTTTGAATCCTTGGGATTGGACTATAAAAATACAAACAGCACGCAAGCAGCAGTTGCTTTGACCCAAATCAACTTTCAACTGCAAAGATACAAACATAAAATCACTAGCAAATACGAAAGGATAGCGCTGCATTGAAGTTACTAAAGCTGAGAAAGCAAAGAGAGTAGTGAACGGCTTTCATATAAAGGCTGGACAAAAAGAAACCCAACCACAGCTTAAAGTACTCCTTTGGCTGCTTTCATCTTCTTCTCGCTGTTGTTTGGGGGGCCAGCTGCTGCAGCAGCAATTTAGATAAACTTGTTTCGTGTTTATGTTTGTATTTGTTGTTGTTGTTGTTATTATTAGTGCTTGTTTTGTTGTTGGCTTTGACCAGCAGCATACCGCAAAAAGGCAAAAGTCATTTCGTAGCCAAGTCTTTGGCTCGCCAAAAGGATAGCCTTTCCAAGCATTAATCTCTGTGTGTGTGTTTGTGTTCGTATCAATGTATTTGAGAGCGTATCCATGCCGTAAGTTCATAAAATGACAATTCACAAAATAAAAGCTTAGAAAGATGTCGACATGTAGATACTCAGTATTGTCAAATTTTATATAGACAGATTTGAAAGACCAATTCGAAGAACGGGCAGATCTAATTCATTGTATCTTCAATTCGTTTTAAATATGCCTAGGTTTTTTCTTAAGTTAATCTACCCTGTTGCACCATCAACTAACAGGTCACTTCTTGCACAATAATCGAAAGCGAAGTGGAGCGGAATCAAAAGTGATATTTTGAGCAGTAACCTCTTTTATGTACAATTGTACCCTCTCCTTGTCCCTTAGCTAACTAGCTGACTGGCTGGTCTATCAGTTTGATTCGGTCTTTGAGTCGTTCAACAAGCAGCTTCAAGATGTGAAAGTGCGTTTCAGATTGTCATTCGATTTGCAGCTACAAACTGGAACTTTATTCAATTCCCTTTGAGGTGCAACAGACAGACAGACAAACAGACAGACAGACAGACAGACACAGGCAACATTGAGCAATGTTTCATTTAGAAGTGTTTTTCATTTTCGATATTCATGTTTATCCTTTTTAGATTTACCTTAAGCACACTCACATACTAAAGCACACATAACATTCCTATAGAGAATGAAATGAAGGCATCTTTTATGCTTCTTTCAATCTGATGTTTGACATTGTGTTTGTTTGTATTTAACGTTTGTTTTTGGCTATCGAACATTTTTCCTTTTAAAGGTAATTTCCATCAGCTGCTGTTCATTGTTTGTTAAGGCTTATGGATTTGCCATTCGACCATTTATTTCATTGGAAAGCTTTTTATTCTTATTTTTCTTGCATTCGAAAGTGTTTGCCCACAGTAGGGTTGAGATTTGTTAAAAGGAATTGCTTTTAAACTTTCAGTTTGAGTTAGGGGAATTTTTAAAGTTTTTCTTCTAATCTTAAAGCCTATCTTTAGCAAGTTGCAGTTAAAGGAAAAATGCTTAAAAGTATTGAGATAGAATTTATTGAAGAGTTCCATTAGAAATTTCGATAATCTTTTTTACATATGAAATAAACATTTTATATTATTCTTAAGCATAAAATTACAAAATTGATAAACCTATTTTCTATCTTTTCAGGTATGTAAAACCGAAAAATTTCACTACTCATTTGGTGCGTAGAAAATTAAAATATATTCCATTAACTTTCATATTTTGAGCCCGAAAAGTGAAATATTTAATAACCTTAGGTGAAACCCCAAATGTTTCATTAAGTTTTTAGGTAATGTGAGCCTTTAGCTAACCTTTTGCAACGCCCAAACATGCCCCCCTCCTGCTCCTCCAGCACTTTTTAATAGCAGCCACAAAAGTGAGGAAGCGAAGCCGCGCAGATTGCACATGAAATTTGCAAATTATGCAATTAACCCATTTTCACGTTGGCTACATAAAAGGCAACTTTCAGCTCCTGTGCACAAGGAAATGAGAGTGGAGGGGGAACAGTAATCAAAAAACAACAATAATAAAGGCTCAGGCTGAGGTTGAGCTCTCTTTTTCTCTGCCACCTTCCTGTTCGTGGCCACGGCGTCAGCGGCAGCAGCAAATGATGTGTGTGCCCAAGAATCGTGCGCTTTTTAACTTTAAATGCCCGCAAGCATGCAAATCTTTTTTCATAAATTCACACGAAGGCTTCGGAGACCGCACAAAAAACCAGAAAGAAACGAATATCCCGCTTCCTCTCCACACATTTGAGGTGATTGCAGAAGATTTACAAAAAAAATGTAGGCGAAAGGCAAAAGGCAATGCGAGGTGAGGTGCGGCAAAGGTAAAGGTAAAGGTAAAGGCGATGGCGAATCTCGGTTAAATTCAAACTGACGCTGCAATTAAGTATAATGTCCTTGCAAGGATAACGTTAAGTGGCGCGTGAAATTACATTAATCATTGAAGGGATTTACATGCAACGCTGCAACGCTGCCAGACTCGCCAGCCTTCTCCAACTGAATTGAACTCAACTGAAATTCTGCTGCAGGTACTATTTTTTTTTTTTTTTTTATGTGATTCTCTGCCTCGACGAACGTGCAACTTGCATTGCAATTTTTTTGGTTTGGCCTTTGTGGCAGAATGTTTGGGCTGAGTGGGTGGGTTTTTGGTGCATGGTTTTGTTGCCGCATACGGTTGCTCTGAGGATAAACTTTATGCACTACAAGCTTGTTGTACACAAGTTCTTTGGCTGTGTGCATTAAATGTTGCCTAGCTGGTTATATGAATAACAACGACAAACAACATTTTAAATGCATGGCAAATCAGATAAAAGTTTGTTTTTTTATTATTTAAAATTTACATTAAATCAGGCGTAATATTTTAGATAAATCTGTGTTAAAGCTTACAGCAAATAAACTTTTTAGCCTTTGACAATATTTGAATTGTTTCTTTGATGTTTTAATGGAAACTAAAATAATAATAGTAAATTGTTTTGGCACATTTGTGTATTTGTTTTAAGTTTTCTTTGCAGCTTTTAACACTTTTAGGTCATTCACTTTGTCATTTCATATTGCCTTCCATCTATATTTGTCATTCAATAACGTTGCCTGCCAACAAATATTTTTGCCCGTGCATTGAGACGGTTTTCTATCAACAAAAAAGCAACATCCATGAATAAAAAAAAGGAAAGGAAAGGTCGACATATAGTGGATAATCAAATTTGGTCGCTTGCATATTTTCGCAGGCAGGCAACAATTTTATTTCACGCTGTTCGCGACCTGCAGAATGTTGCCAGCTGTTTTTTTGTTTTTTGTCGTTCTGTATGCGGGGTGGCAACACACACACACACACATTCACACATATGCCAATGGACACGTTGTAGAGATAGAAGAAGAGAGGGGGATAGAGATGAAGCCCTTGAACTATGCAAATTGCCAAATGAAAAACGCCAAAGCTAAGTTAAAAGCATCTACAACTGAGTGAGAGTGAGGGGAGGGGGGGTAAGGAACACCAGTATGCCTATATATATTCCACACGTACGTAGTTGATGGCAAAAGCCATAAAACTACTCGTACTAGGAGGCCTAAGGAATAGCAGACTGCAAACGACTTTTGTTCGACTCGAATCTCGTTTGCAAATTTATATTCAACCTCTCTCTTGCAACCAAGCCAACAATTTCAATTAGCGGTAAAGGGAAGGAGGGATGTATCCACTCGTTCTCGTTTGATGTTGTAAGTAGTAACATAATGAAAAATGCACCGCCCACCCACACCCTGACCCCCACCGCTTACAGAAAAAGTTCACCACAGCATTTTAGCAAACATAAGCAGTTTTTCACAAGCGCCGTTGATAAATTGTTTGGCATAAATGCGATTGTTGACGTTTAACACGCAAATTTTGCATGCGAACAATGCTTTTGAGTTGATTAGAAAATGTTTGGCAATTAATTTAATGAATACAGTATACAATAAGGGGGGAACGATAAAGTTGAATAAACAACAAAAGCAATGAATTCTTTATAAAATCGATTGCTTGTTTCTTTCATAATAAACATCGGAAATTTCCTAAACTCCTAAGACATTTTTGCTTGCCTTTCTAGATTAATTTGCGGTTTCTATTTGTTAATTTTTTTTAAAAACCATGATGCAAACAATCACAAATGCCTAAGGCAGAAAGGCAAAACCAACGCAATTCCATCTACTAGTTTGTCTATGCCAACAATGAACAAACACAGCAATACATATACACATACAAATAGAGTCGACAAATCGTGGGCCGTTTTAAATGTGGGCGTGGCATTTATAATGGACCCTTATTTCTTTGGCAGCAGTTGCTCAAGTGCAGCGCACATGGATATATATATATATACATATACTCTTTTTTACCATCCTGTGTGATATGGATGTCCTGCTTTCTGTTTGTGTTTTCTTTTCTCTTTTTTACCTTCTCAACTTGTTTTTATTATTTTGTACTCAACCTCAACGAGGAAGTTGTGTGTCATAGGAAGCACTTGTGTGACATAATAAAAAGAATAAGAGAAGAGTAGAAGGAAAAATCTCTCTCTCTCTCTCTCTCTCTCTCTGTTGGCTGCCTTGGCTATGTAAACAGTGGACCTGCACCTGCAGTTGCAGTCGAGCACTTTATGCTTTGTCAACAACAACAACATCAAGTTGTTGCCCGCAAATGTTTTCATTTTTCAAGGCACAGCAGCGCCTAGAAGAGAAGAGGGCCACAGTTGACATGCATCTACATATACATATACATATTTATGTATATATGTATATGGCTATAGGAAAGAAGTGGAACTGCATTTAAAAGACTCTTCAAGCCTGCCAACCACCCAACCCACACGGCACAGCTCTCAAACAGTAGTCCATCAACTTAACTCAACATAGCGAAAGAGAGAGAGAGAGAGACAGAGGGAGAGAAAGGCAGGCTGCAAAAACACAAAAAACAAATTGGTTTACTAAAAGTTTTTGCCATTGCAATATGCATATGTCCATTGGACTGAAAGTTTCTTTCCGTTATGCTGTTGTTGTTGCTGTTGTTGTAGTTTTGTTGCTGTTATTGTTTATGAATGTTTGTTTGTATTTTTGCAACAGGAAATTAGACAAATTGCCACAGTAGCCGGCAAAAAAGTTGACTTTTCCTTATTTATTTATGTTGGTTTCTGTAATTTGATTGAAAATTAAGAGTTTTTAAAAGTTAATGGCTAATAAATGAATAAAATCGTTTATTATTATTGTGACAACAAATCGATAAGTAGGAAAAAAGAGCTCACAAAAATGTTGAATATTTAAAACTTTAGTTCAAACTTCTTTGTCATTTCTATTCTATTTGTTATTCAAAGTTATCTTCAATGCTTAAGCTTAATTCAGTTACATTTTACTTGATTGCTGGCACTAGAATTTAGAATACTTGCTGTGCAACTTGGCGTATACTTGTTAAACAGCTCAAGTGCCTACACGATGCTATACTATCACACCCACTTGGCCGCCAACACACGCACACACACACACATTTAGCGACCACATGAAATTCGAAACATTTTCAACTGCTAGTTACATAATTGCACATTGGACCCCTTTCATTCCATCCAAGCTACAACTCTCTATTGCCGAAATTCACGCCGAACTTCATCAAAATTCCAATTAGCGCTTACACTCAATTACAAGGCAGAAGCAGCATCTGCCATATACACAACCTAACCAACCAACCACCAACTCGCTAACACCACCCACTGAAGACAAAAACAAATGCTAGCAAACAACAAAGCTGCAAGTACATTAAAACTTTTGGCCAAATTACTCGCAGACTTCTCTCTGTCGAAGCAAAAGTGTGTTGAAGGTTTTTGGAATTGGTTTTAAGGCGAAATTTTGTTGCTAAATAAGAAATGGCAACAGCAAATAAATACTTACCAAATGGCAAATAGAAAAGAGAGAAAGGCGACTACAAAACAAGCAACAAAGCCATTAAAGTTTTAAAGTCCTTGTCAAGTATGACAACCCAAAGACTCCACCTCCCCTCCACCCACACAACGCCACACAAACATATCTAAAAGCCAAAAAGCAGAATTGCCAGAGCCTGAAAGCAAATACGGGAGGAACAAAAGTACTAGTTGTTGGAAAGAAGTGAGGGCGAGGAGCAGGATGGCAGACAGCCGCAGGATATTGAAATTCATGTGTAATTATATATACAATACACAAAAGAGCACACAACAACAACAGCCGTAGCAGTGGCAGCAGCAGGAGGCAGTAGGCAGCTGGCAGTTGGCAGTAGGCGTGAATGCCTCATCTAGGCAGTCCGGAGACTTTTTCAGGCTCATGCCAGGATTGCTTTCCCACTCCACTGGGCATAATTGTTGCGCGCGCGCGCGCTTTACATGAGACAATCCTAGCTGCAAATGCGTCCTGCTGCCAATGCCACAAGGAGGAGATAGAAAATCACAAATGCACTTCGAAAAAAAAAAACAATTAAAGTAAAGAAGAGAATTTCTTAAAACAAGTATTAGTAAAAAATAAATAATAAACACTAAATATTATTTTAAAATTTTTGATTCTAAATTAAATCAATAATTGTTGTGGCAATTGAAATTAAAATGTTTGTTAAATTATTTAGATAA